>CM066046.1:136996508-137647619 GCA_033557465.1 Ichthyophis bannanicus | reverse complement strand
TTCCAGGAAGGCTAACTCATTTTGCTCCCAGATGGGAACAGATTACATCAGAGCAGTGGACCCTCTCTATCATCAGAGAGGGATACAAACTGCATTTTTCCAGCCTTCCTATCTATCCCAGGGTGAGACATTTCGTCTCTCCCCCATCTCTCCTACACCTGTTGGATCAGGAGGTGAATACCCTGCTTGCCCAAGGGGCCATAGAACAGGTTCCCCTCCTCCAACAGGGCTCAGGGTTCTACTCCCCCTATTTTCTGATACCAAAGAAAACAGGAGGACACAGACCCATCCTAGATCTGAGAGAATTAAACAAATTCCTTTGCAAGGAAAAATTCAAAATGCTCTCTCTGGGTATTCTCCTTCCTTACCTTCAGAGTCAGGACTGGCTTTGTTCTCTAGACCTAAAGGATGCATACACACATATACTCATCCATCCCTCCCACAGAAAATTCCTTCGATTTCTGTTCCAGGGAAAACATTTCCAGTACAGAGTACTCCCCTTCGGTCTAGCCTCTGCTCCAAGAGTGTTCACAAAATGCATGTCAGTAGTGGCTGCATTTCTACGCTCTCAGGGAATCTTTGTCTTCCCATACCTAGACGACTGGCTCATCCGAGCTCCATCTCAGTCTCAGGCTCAGACTTCCCTGGACCACACCATCTGCATTCTGCAGTATCTGGGACTTGTCATCAATCTGCCAAAGTCTCAACTCACCCCTACTCAATCCCTAGAATTCATAGGGGCCTGGTTAGATACCACCACAGCAAAGGCCTATCTTCCCCAGGCACGTTGCCACCGGCTAGTGCACCTGGCCTCTCAGATTCAGTCCAGAACTCACTTGACTGCCCGAGAGATGTTACAATTGCTAGGCCACATGGCCTCCACAGTTCATGTGGTGCCTTATGCTCGCCTGCATATGAGAGCAGCTCAATGGACTCTGTCCACTCAGTGGACCCAAGCATCAGGAGCTCTCTCCGTTACCAAATAGAAACCTCCAAACGTCTCTTTGGGTCTCTCCAGTGGTGGATGTCCATTCAAAACCTGTTGCTGGGGTCCCCCTTCCAACCGCTACCACCCCAGGCAACCCTCACTACAGATGCCTCCCAGACAGGCTGGGGAGCTCATCTTCAAGACCTCTCCACTCAAGGCCTTTGGTCTCCGCAGGAGACTGCCCTTCATATCAACCTTCTGGAGCTTCGAGCAATTTTTCTTGCTCTCAAGGTCTTTCATACCCTCCTTTACAACATGACAGTGCTTGTTCATACCGACAATCAAGTAGCCATGTTCTACGTAAACAAAGAAGGAGGGACTGGCTCTCTGTCACTTTGCAACGAAGCTCTCAGACTGTGGGCCTTCGCCAGAGAGCATCAAATCCATCTCCTGGCAGTATATCTCCCAGGAGTTCAAAACTCTTGGGCAGACAGACTCAGCCGAGTTCTGCTTCCACACGAGTGGTCCCTGCACATGGATCAGGTACTCAGAATCTTTCAGAAATGGGGAACCCCGGACATAGACCTCTTTGCAAGTCTGTGGAATGCCAAACTTCCCCGGTTCTGTTCCAGAACTCCATGTCAGGGGGTTCAGGCCAGGGATGCCTTCCTCCTTCATTGGGGTCAGGGCCTCCTATATGCCTTTCCACCCATTCCTTTAATTCCCAAGACTCTGTTCAAACTGCAGAGGGATCACAGATCTATGATCCTCATAGCTCCACGCTGGCCACGCCAAGTGTGGTACCCTCTACTTCTGCATCTCTCCCAGGGTCCCTCCCTAGACCTGGGAGCTGCTCCAGACCTTCTGTCTCAGGAGGAGGGGACTTTGTGGCACCCAAACCCCAAGTCCCTCCACCTCAGAGCATGGTTACTGAAGGCCTAGACCTTCAAGACTTAAATGTCTCTCAACAAGTGCGAGATATCCTCCATGCTTCCAGAAAACCTTCCACAAGGCGATCTTATGCTTTTAAATGGAAAAGATTTTCCATTTGGTGTGCTCAAAAGGATCTTGATCCTTTTGCTCTTCCTATCAATTCTCTATTGGAATATCTCCTGCATCTCTCCAATGCAGGCCTTAAAACGAATTCAGTAAGGGTCCATTTGAGTGCTATTGCAGCATCCCTCAAGCCTTTCAATGGACAATCTATTTCCTCTCATCCTCTTATTGCAAGATTCATGAGAGGCCTAACTTTAACTAAACCTCCCATTAGGCCTCCTCCGGTGGCATGGGACTTAAACTTGGTTCTTGGTCAGCTTATGAAGCAGTCTTTTGAACCCTTAGCCACTACCTCCTTGAAATGTCTTTCCTGGAAGGTTATTTTCCTCATTGCAGTCACTTCAGCTCGTCGCATCAGTGAACTGCAAGCCTTAGTGGCGAATCCACCCTATACAAGGTTCCATCATGATAAGGTAGTCCTTCGGACAAATCCACACTTTATGCCTAAAGTGGTTTCACCTTTTCATCTTAATCAAGAGGTATACCTACCTGTCTTCTTTCCAGCTCCTCATGCATCCAGTGCAGAGCGGAACCTTCATACTCTAGATTGTAAAAGAGCTCTTGCCTTTTACCTCCATAGGACTCAGCCACATCGGAAGTCTTCCCAACTTTTTGTTGCTTTCGATCCTTCTCATTTGGGACTTCCAGTCTCAAAACGAACACTTTCCAATTGGATTGCTCAGTGTATTTCGTTTGCTTACCAGAGTAAAAACATTTCTCTGGAGGGCCATGTCACAGCTCACAATGTGAGAGCCATGGCCACCTCTATGGCTCATCTTCACTCTGTATCCATAGATCAGATCTGTCGAGCAGCCACCTGGGCCTCGGTTCATACCTTCACAGCCCATTACTGCTTGGATAAGGACTCCCGCTGGGATGCCTTATTTGGTCAGGCTGTCCTCAAACACCTGTTCCATTCTTAAACAACTCCTGCCCACCTTCCCTTAATGGATGCCTGAGATCCATCGGAAGATGAAATACCTACGGAGGGGATCTCCCAGGCATCTCAGCTAGGGAGTCCCCATATGTGAGGACTCATTCCTGCTTGTTCCTGGAGATAGCACAGTTACTTACCTGTAACAGGTGATCTCTGGGAACAGCAGGAATAGTCCTCACAACCCACCCACCTCCCCTAGGAGTTGTATCTCTTTCTCTTCCTTTCCTCTCTCTTTTGTCTCAGTTTTAAACTCGAACTGAGGAGAGTTGGTCAGGAAGGCGGGAAGGCAGCGCGCATACGCTGTGGGAAGCCCCAAAAGCTTTCCTTTTGGGAAGCTGGGGAGCTTTCCCGCGCAGGCTCCGTCGGTACCGACGTACCCATATGTGAGGACTATTCCTGCTGTTCCCAGAGATCACCTGTTACAGGTAAGTAACTATGCTTTCTAAGCATACTCTCCATATGGATTGCGGACTGCATTTCATTTGTCTATGACAAAGCAGAACTTTCCCTGGAAGGACATGTCACTGCTCACAACATTTGCGCCATGGCCACCTCGATGGTAAACCTACACTCGGTAGCCATCAACAAAATTTACAAAGCAGCAGCTTGGTCTTCCGTCCATACCTTTGCTGCCCGTTATTGTCTGGATAAGAACTCCCATTGGGATGCCATGTTTGGTCAGGCTGTGCTCCAGCACCTCTTTCAGACTTAGATGCAACTTCTACTCTCTGACCTGGACTTTGAAGATACTAGAAATCTATGTGGGATCCATGACCTCATCATGCCTACTCCGTGGCGAAACTCTATCGGTTCCGAGGTCTCTTCATCTGGCATTTGGGAGCTAGGAAGTCCCATATGTGAAGACTACATTCCTGCTTGTTCCTGGAGATAGTGATGGACCATACTGGTCTTTATCTGCCGTCATTTACTATGTTACTGTGTTAACTGTAACAGGTGATCTCTGGGAACAGCAGGAATTTAATCTTCACAACCCACCCTCCTCCCCTAGGAATTATAGGGTTTTATTTACTCTCTTTTCTACAGCTCCCTCGGCTGAAGAGAGGGAGTGAGAAGGCAGTCACACAGGCACAGTGGAAGTCTCCCAAAAGATTTCCAATTGGATGCTGGGGAGCGTTCTGCGCAGGCTCCATTGGTACCGACATCACCCATATGTGAAGACTAAATTCCTGCTGTTCCTGGAGATCACCTGTTACAGGTGAGTAACTATGCTAGAGCGGCATACACTTAAAGTGGGTGAAGGTATATTAGATAGGTTTGCCTTATATTTGGTTGATAGGTCCAAGCAGATACTTATTAATCAAGAATTGTCTGAATTAGATGCCTTTGGAGAAGGGTATTCCTCAGGGGGGTTGTCTTTCTGCTTTATTTAATATTTATCTTTGACCATTATGTGATGTGTTTATAATGTTGTAATTGGAATATAGAATTTATACCAATAATATTTTGATATTTTTTTCTAGTGAAGGGATGTCTATCATCTGCTGTTATGAAGGTGAAAGAGAATCTGATAGTTATCAGTGCCTCGTTAAATCGAAACATGTTAGCACTTAATCTAGTTGAGTCAGATACCCTTATTGTTAGGCAAGATAAAGCGATACCTTGTGAGTGCAGTATTTGTGTTGAGGATATTTCTGTTTCTTTCAAAACTGAAATTTTTTATCTTGGTGTGACCTTGGACTCTTCTCTTTTGATGTGAACAGATTTGAAGGGTAAAGTTAACCATTTGCCTTGTTAACCATTTAAAAACCCCTGCTACCACAGGATGATGTACTTTAGTTTTCCAAATGCTCCTCCTTCCATCTGTTGACTATAATTCATCAAATTCTGCAGACATTAGAGCTTTTCCAGCTATGTGACTGTAAGGGTGCTTTTTGGGATTTCCAGGTTTCAGCTTGTGCCTCCTTTTTTAATGCCATTGCATTGGTTACTCATAGACTTTTGAGTTCATTTTAAAGTTTTGGTGACTGTTTTTAAGGCCCTTAATTGTCAGGGCCATCAGATTTGCATGCTGCTCTCCAGAAATATTGGCCAACCCTTGGATGCAGCAGACTTGCTTGTTGCACCCTCTGTAAAGCAACTGCACAGAGTTTAAATTCATGTTTGTGCCTTTTCTTGGGTGGTATCCCTTCTCAGGAACTCTTTCCCTGTCGAGATTTATTTAGAAGTGGACTATGCACTTTGGTAAGCATGTGAAAACAATATTAGCTAAATTAATAAAAAAAAAATGCAGATTCAACTCCAAGACTAGGTGAACACTAATATGGCTTTAGACCACACCACGGTGTAGAGACCCTACTGTTGGCCTTCTTTAATAATCTTATTCAAGGCCTGGACAACTCAAGGCAAGCCTTTGTAATTTTATTTTTGGACATTGCATTGGCCTGTGATAACATCACCCACAGCATCCTCCTCCCAAGACTCCAGCAGATAGGCATAGGCAACATTGCTCTTAGATGGTTCCAATCCTACCTCTCAGAACGTACACAACACATTCAAATAGGACAACACACATCTCGCCCATATAAGCAAGAGAAGGGGATCCCCCAAGGATCAGCATTCTCTTCGTTACTATTTAATATATGCTTACAACCTATTTGTGACATCTTTAAAAAATTTAAACTAGGATACCATATTTATGCAGATGACATAATGTGTTACCTCCCAATAAACATTACAAAGCCCATTTTTCATCAACTTACAACATATTTCTTCGAAGCAATAAATTGGCTAAAACAACATAAGCCACACATAAACCTCAACAAAACAGAAACCTTATTCGTATCGAAAACCAAAAATTTTACCCCTCCTCCAAAACTAAAACTCATGGACACAGAACTAGAAGTAAAGCATAAAGTGAAATACTTAGGAGTTACCTTGGACCAAAATCTCACGATGACAACTCACATAAAACTAGAACCATCTTCTACAAGCTACAGTTGCTCCAGCAGCTCAGACCTTACTTTCGAACCGTACTGCAGGCTATGATCATCCCTCACCTTGACTTTTCAAACAGTATATTACATGGTCATCCTAAACAAACACTTAACCATCAGCAAATGGCACAAAATGTAGCTGCACCTATCATCTTCAAGAGAAATACCTTAATAGTCCCAACTAACTACTGAAAAACAAACCACTCAGCTAGCAACAGAGCATTCACACATTTCACACCAATTCTTTGGCATGCCCTCCCAGATAAGATAAGAGCCATCAACGACCTTAAAGATGTCCAGAAGGCAATAGAAACACATCTATTCATAGAACATTTTGGTGAATCAGAACATAAAAACAAGAGATTCCCAACAACAAGAAGCATATTCCACATTCAGAACCCACCGACTCTACCTCGGCCACAATCACTGCCTGATACTTTCCCCTTGTACATACTTCTCTGTAAATATGTTGATTGTAATATAGTTTCTGTAAATAAGCATAAGCAATCTTGTACATATTCCATGACTCAGTTCAATGTAATTACTCTTTTCTAGTTCTCACCACAAGTTTAATGTAAAAGTTTTGTTCTTGTTACTTGTAAATTGCCCTTGATCTCTGCAAGGGGCGGTATATAAAAGCACACACACAAATAAAAATAAATAAATATCTTTTAATACTACTACTGATCATTAGTATAATGCTACAAAGCATACACAGCGCTGTACAGACCCATGTAAGAGACAGTCCCTGCTCATCAGAGCTTACAATCTAATCAAGACAGCACAACAGCTGAGGACGAGGGTACATCTAAGGGAAAAATAAGGAAGCGCATTGGAGATTAAGTGGATCAGGATCCAAAAGCGGCCTTAAAGAGGTGAGTTTTCAGCCCGGATTTGAAAAGTGCAAGAGATGAAGCCTGATGGACAGACTCAGGTAGTTTATTCCAGGCGTAAGGAGCAGCGAGGTGAAAGGAGTGAAGTCAGCAGCAGAAGAGAAGGGAGCAGATAGAAGCGATTTGCCAGAGAAGTGGAGTTTGCGTGTAGAGGAGCGATAAGAGACCCTTTAAAGAACGTTTTAGGGACACAGTGTCGGTGGTGGAGAACTTCAATTTTAATGTTTTAATTTTTGCTTTTGCTTTGTTATGTTTTAAGTGTGTTTTCTACTGACAGTACTATTCCTTGTGTTCATTGTACTCTGCCTAGGAGTTTTGATAAGTGGCATAATTAAATAAATGACAGTGTAGTGATAAATGGAATTTACTCCAAAGAGAGAAAAGTGAATAGTAGAGTTCCTCAGATCAGTCCTGGGGTTGATCCTGTTCGATATCTTTGTGAGTGATATTGCCAATGAATTAGAAGGAAAGGTGTTTTTGCCTTTTTGTGGGTGACACAATGATCTGGAAGAGTGAGCACCTCTGAGAGAGTACACACAATGAAACGTGATCTACAGAAGAACCAAATGCTTGGCAATTAAGCGTTACTGTTAGTAAGTACAGTGTGATGCATTTGGGTTACTAAAATGTACAGGAGTCATTTGCCATTGGGAGGCGGTGGAGGCTAATGTGCATTAATCGGTAGAGAGACCTTAGAGTGGCCGCGCTTGATGATCTCAAGGCTGCAAAACAAGCCGACAAAGCAGTGGTCGGAGCCAGAATGATGCAGGGCTGCATAAATGGAGGCATGGAGTACTGTGTCCAGTTTTGGAAGTCCTATTTCATTAAAGATATAAAGAGGCTATCCCTAAATGGCAAAAGGCTGGAAACCGAGCATAGACCAATTTTATAGGTGCCGAACTGAGCACGTAAAATGCTGTTCTACATGCTTTGAAAATGATCCTCTTGGAGTAATTTTATAAGGCATTTTTCCAGGAGAGAGCAGTACCTTATACGCACAACTGTCCTGTTACAAAATTCCATACCACTGTGCCTAGGACCTGCGTCTGCATGCTGCAAGTTTAACACTGCTTGAGGAGACATTCCTGGATGTTGGCGAGTGCAAGGTTTGCACTTGTACACCTACTTTTGAAAATTTGAGTGTATGCACATAATTTTACACAGAAAATTTGAGCACTCCAAATAATGTGTAAACGTAGTCCCATGGTTTTCCTGACATAATTTTTGAACTGGAAGCACATGCAGAATGAAAGGTGTGCACACATTTATAAAATTACCCTCCAGAGGGTAAATTGAAAGCCAGTTCCATGGGTTTTATATAACTACACTCCTCATGTGGGCAAAGGTAGGCACATGAGACCCTTTTTCTAAAGCCCATAAGGATGTTGTATTTAGCATGAAAACTAACATGTAGCAAGTATACAGCCTGTACAGTAACTGTCAAGAGCATCACTAGCACGTCCTGGCAGTTACCCAACGCACGGTGCGATTAATGTGGGTGCGCCTAGCTCTGCCTAAAGAGGTATCATTACGTGCACTGCGCTAATTGGCACATTGACTGTGTGTGATATGTACCCCCACACTAACAGCAACGTGCTCTCCACCCCCACACTCTGCTCCTTCTACACCCCATCTTGCCATGGGCGTTTAAGGTAATATTTACAATGGGCTGTTACCACGTGTTAAAACATGTGTTAACCGCTTAGCAGACTTTAGTAAAAGAGTTCCATAGTACCACTTTGCACTGACTTTTACCCTCTGTAGGGAATGGAGTTGGGTCATGATTTAGAACTATGTACTCTATATAGTATAGAATTACTCAGAAAATATATGCACACAAACTGGCAGGTATAAATGTGTATGGGATCATTTTCAAAGTGACAATACACATGTTTACCCTGAAAATCCAGCAAAGTCTAAGTCATCAACATGGGCAGTTAGAAACTTGCTTGCTGAATCTTCAGTGTTTGTAATTATACAAGTAACTCTTGGACAACTTCCAGAGTGATAAACAACACTCAAAATGTATGCAGTACTCACTCTATTCCAACATAAGTAAACTGTGAAATTCTATTTCAGTAACCACTTTTCTCTCCTATTGTGGGAATTTCCAAATATTATGGGATTTTTAAACTGCTCCCACATGCAAACATTGCTGGCTAATGCACAGATGGTCTCAGACTCGTCGACACTGTATTATACATGTTATGACTTATCTATTATCGTGCCTAAGAGCATCAAGGACCTGTCCGGCAAGTTTACACTCCCACAAGTTAAACTTCCAAAAAATCAGTGTTCAGTGTTAACGAGGCACGTTTGTGCTTTCCATATGGAAAATTAATGCACGTAATTTGATTTAGATCACATCCTTTAACATGCAGAAAACATCTAAATTAATCCACGTAAAGTTGACTTAGGGCAGTGGTTCCCAACCCTGGGGGCTCCTCAGCCAGTCAGGGTTTTGGGATATCCACAATGAATATGCATGATAGAGATTTCCATACACTGCTTCTATTTTTTGCAAATCTCTCTCATGCGTATTCATTGTGGATATCCTGCACACCCAATTTGCTGGGGAGTCCCCAGGACATGTTTGGGAAGCACTGACTTAGGGGCATGTTTACAAAGCTGCACTAATATGTTATTTATTTATTTTAAAGTATTTCTATTCCACTTTAACCAATCAAGTAGGGCAGTGCGGGGGTGTCAGCATGCAGTGGTTGTGAAGGTAGTGTTCGTGAGTGTGTGGATAGGTAAATCTTGAATTGGGGTACAATATATACAGGTTGAACTTTCTACATTGGGCTATATACATTTTCATGAGGGTAGTATATACAGGTTGAGCTATCTACGTTGGGCTATATATATTTTAATGAGAGTGGTTGGATGTATCTCCAGGAACAAGCAGGAATAAGTCCTCACATATGGGTACGTCGGTACCGACGGAGCCTGCGCAGGAATGCTCCCCAGCTTCCCAGAATGAAAGCTTTTGGGGCATCCCACAGCGCATGCGCGCTGCCTTCCCGCCTTTCCTACCAACTCCCCTCAGTTCTTCTTTTCCGCGGAGCCAGCAGGTCGTGTTCCTGTCACCACTGAAGAAGTTCTTTATTTTAATCTATTTCTTTGGTCGCGTGTCTGCCTTCCCCGACGCCGGACCGGTACCGCCGGTCTTTTCTTCTAAAAAAAAAAAAAAATAATACTTTTTCCCCACTTGGTGTATTTTTCCTCTTAGGCCTCCAGGCCCACGAAAAATTTTTCCCTCATGGAAAAACCAGCCTCTGGCTTCAAAAAATGCACTAAGTGTAGCGGTACAATTTCTGTGACAGACACCCATGAATGGTGTCTTAAATGTTTGGGGCCTGAACACTCCATCCCGGATTGCCAGTCCTGTTCCCTAATGTCTAAACGAGGGTTACAGAACCGGGCAGCCAAGCTCCATGTGCTGTTTCCCACGGATGCACCGGCGGTGGCATCGACATCTTCCAGGTCTTCCTCTCCTGATGGGTCTCAGGTAACCAAACATACTTTTAGCAGGTCCTCAAAGGGCAAATCTCCCTCTAAGTATCGAGATGCCTCCGGCCTTGCCCTTGAGGATCCTGCCCCAGCCAAACAACCCCGGCGGAAAGCTCCGGCTTCCAAAGCTCCTCCTATGGGGTTACAGGTTGACATCGATGGCACAGCCTCGACCAATCACCTGTTAGACTGCTCTGGGGTACCGGCACAATCTCCCGGTACCGACATCCAGGCAGTCGTGGCGTCCTTGGATCACACCGTGCAATCCATGCAGCAGGCCATACTGACTTTCATCAAGGCTGCGACGCCGTCGGTACCGCAACAAGCCAGGTTGTCGGTACCGGTAGCAACCTCGATACCGGTACCGGCTGCATCGACATCGGCCAGGATGCCGATTCCGGCTCCCTGTCCTGGGCTCTTTCTCGGAACCGATCCGGTACCGGGAACACCCGATGTCGGTACCGATCGATACGCCTATCGATCTTTGGAATCGGGCAGACGATACTTCGATTCTTCTGATGACTCTGAGTCATCGGATGAGTCTCCTGAAGTATCTCTCACCTTTCCTGAGGAGCCCTCTTCTCCAAAAAGGAGAATGTCTCCTCCAGAGGATTTGTCCTTTCAAGACTTCATAGTAGAAGTAGCTAAAGGACTCTCTATTTCAGTAACCTCTGAAAAAGAACCTAGAGCAAAAAAATTAGATATTTTAGGATACTCTAAGGTTCCCAGAGAGGCAGTCACCTTGCCAATTCATGAAATTATTCAAGAACATTTGATTGACTTGTGGGAGACGCCTCTCACCCTTTCTCCTCATTCTCGTAGATTGGACACTATGTACCGTGTCCCCCCTCCTCCTCCTGGATTTAAAAAAACTCAGCTTCCTCACCACTCTATTGTGGTGCAGTCAGCTATGAAGAGAATAAAGAGTACCAAAAGACACTCTTCTACTCCTCCAGGAAGAGAATGCAGGACCTTGGATGCTTTTGGTAGGAAGATCTTCCAAGCTAGCATACTTATTGCCAGAATCAATTCATACAGCCTTTATATGGGTATGTTTCTGAAGGAGGTTGCAGAAAAGCTGCACAACTTTCTCCCTTTTATTCCAGAAGATAAAAGGGATGAATTCCTTCTTTGGCTCAAGCATACTCAAGACATTTCAAAGTTTTCCAACAGGGCAGCCTTTGATTCCTTTGAAGGTGCCAGCAGAGCCTCAGGCATTGCTATAGCTGCTCGTAGAATTGCTTGGCTCCAGGCTTCTGATTTAGAGCCCTGGGTTCAAGATGGTTTAGGAAATCTGTCCTGTACAGGTGAAAACCTATTTGGCAAGGAGTGGCAAATTAAAGCCACTCAAATGGATGCAGAAAATGCTGCTCTTGATAGACTTTCTAAGTCTACCTCCACTCCGGCCAAGAAAAAATCTTTTAAAAAGTCTTTTTACAAGAAGGGCAGATTTCCTTCCACTTCTGGTCAACAGTCTTCTGCAGGTCGCTTTGCTACTAAGCGTCAGCAACCTAAACAGGCCAGGCCTAAACCTGCAGGGGCTGCTGCAACCCAGCAGTCCCAAGCCCCTCAGGGGTTTTGACTTGATACTAGAGAACTTAACCTTTCTGGCTCTACAACAGCCAGAACCTCTCACCATTCCAGGAAGGTTGGCTCATTTTGCTCCCAGATGGGAGCAAATCACATCAGAGCAGTGGACCCTCTCCATTATCAGAGAGGGCTACAAACTTCATTTCTCAGACCTTCCTCCTTACACCATGGTGAGACATTTCAATTCTCCCACATCTCTCCTCGACCTTCTGGATCAGGAGGTAACCTCCCTTCTGGCCCAGAGGGCCATAGAAGAAGTTCCCCTTCTTCAACAGGGGTCAGGGTTTTACTCCCCCTACTTTCTCATTCCAAAGAAAACAGGGGGATACAGACCCATTCTAGATCTCAGAGAATTGAACAAATTTCTATACAAGGAGAAGTTCAAGATGCTTTCTTTAGGCACTCTCCTTCCATACCTACAGAGTCAGGATTGGCTTTGTTCTCTAGATCTCAAGGATGCGTGTACACATATACTGTCACAAGGTAGACCTAACAGAGCCTGAAAAAATGGAGATCAGTAGGGATGATCAGGGAAAAACTGACAGCATAAATAAAAACCTGTCAAGATGGTTGCTATAAACAACCAGGACACACATGGGTAAGGGCTAGGAAGACACACCCAGGTAGCAGGGAAACAGAGTTTGCATTACCTGATAGGGATCAGCTGGGTGGAGCCCAAAGACACATACATAAAATACCCTCACAAGCAGTTAGAGGCAGCTGGGAAGGCAGCAGGAGAGACATCAAGAGAGACAGCGGCAAGGGCAGCAGCAGCCGTGGAACGAATGGAACTGGAATGAGAGAAAGAGAGAATGAACCACTGGGTCAGCAGGAAAATCAACAGGAAAGTCTGAGTGAGTCCCAAGACCTGTTTGAGAAGTTTGGAAGTCAGCAGCTGAATACTAAGTGCATGCGTGGAGGTCACGAGAGACGTGGGAGAATTTCCATAGAAGGTAACACAGCAGGAAATGCAGAGAGAGGCTGTTTCCTACCTGAGTGGGTAAAACCCAGAATTGATAGGAAAAGCCAACCAAAGGCAAGCTTAAGAGGAACAGAGAATAACTTCTTCCCTTGTGCTAGAAGCCCTAAGAGAAGAGAAGTTTTCCTACCTGCAGGAGCTTGTAATTCTGCTATCAATTTTAAACTCCCAAGTTTTAACAAGGTGCCGTCTCGAATAGTGCAATCACAGGCAGCTGTACTGCAAGAGCTAAGCCCGAGCAAGCTCAGAGCATACCGTGAACACTGTAATAACAGAGCCAGTGAATGTTTGAAGTTTCCTTCTAGTTACCAACAGAGGCAGAGCTCCTACGAGCCTCACTCAAAAACGTATGGTAATTCCCAGCAAGGCTTTGGCTCAGAGAAACAAAGTAACTTCCTGCTTGACGAGCAAGCCAGCCTTACTCCGGTGAAACAGCTGATCCTGTAAATGTGTGTTCAGGTGAATATGAATTAATGCAATATGATAATCCGGATATGCCAGTAAGTCCTGAACCAATGGACTGTTCTTTATCAGTAATTGACCCAGAGTTTTCTCGAGATAAGAAGGTTGAAGATAACCAGAGTTTAAAGCCAGAATCTGTTTGCTAACAAACGTGTCTCTCAGGCAAGCAGTATAATTGTGCTGTGCTAAGGCAGCAAAAGAAAAGGCTGTGTTGAGAACAGAAAGTCTGTTTAATTCTTTTCTTTTGTTATGTTTAAAAGCTGAAGCAAGCTATTTTTTGTTCCATATTTAATTTCTGTTATATGCCCGAAGTGGTTTATTATTTGTTTTGCCAAAGAAGGAAAAAACCTCGTGGACGGGGAATAAAGCCCTGATTTGAAGTTGAAGTGTGTGAGTGAGTGTTTCTTATCAAAGAAGGTACAACTACCACGCTCCCAGAGGGCCAGGCAGGGCTGTCTGCAGCATTTACAGAGCCAAGAGGAGGAGTCATCGGGTAATACCTGACCCCACCGATAGGGGCCCCTGAGGGTGTGACAATACTCATCCATCCATCCCACAGAAAGTTTCTACGTTTTCTGTTCCAGGGAAAACATTACCAATACAGAGTCCTTCCTTTCGGTCTGGCCTCTGCTCCAAGAGTGTTCACCAAATGCATGGCAATAGTTGCTGCATTTCTGCGCACTCTGGGAATCTTTGTCTTCCCATATCTGGACGACTGGCTCATCCGAGCTCCATCCCAGTCAGAATCCCAAATTTCCCTGAACACCACCAGGTGCATTCTGCAGTATCTGGGACTTGTGGTAAACCTCCCAAAGTCTCAGCTCACCCCTACTCAGTCCCTAGAATTCATAGGGGCCTGGTTGGACACCACTACTGCAAGAGCCTATCTTCCCCAGGCTTGTTGCCAACGTCTAGTGCAATTAGCCTCCCAGATTCAGTCGAAGGAACACTTAACTGCCCGGGAGATGCTACAACTACTAGGCCACATGGCTTCCAAAGTACATTTGGTGCCCTATGCTCGTCTACACATGAGAGCAGCTCAATGGACTTTGTCCACCCAGTGGACTCAAGCTTCAGGAGCTCTCTCAGACCAAATAGCAAACTCCAAACGTCTCTTTTGGTCTCTCCAATGGTGGATATCCACTCAAAATCTATTGCTGGGGTCCCCCTTCCAGCCTTTGTTGCCCCAAGCAATCCTCACAACAGATGCCTCCCAAACAGGTTGGGGAGCTCATCTTCAGGACCTATCCACCCAAGGCACTTGGTCCCCACAGGAGACCTCCCTTCATATCAACCTCTTGGAACTTCGAGCAGTGTACCTAGCTCTCAAGGTCTTTCATACCCTCCTCAGCTACCAGACAGTCCTCATTCAAACAGACAATCAGGTAGCCATGTTTTACATAAACAAGCAAGGAGGAACTGGCTCTCTGTCACTTTGTAACGAAGCTCTAAGATTATGGGCCTTCGCCAGAGAGCATCAAATCCATCTCCTGGCAGTATACCTCCCAGCAATTCAAAACTCTTGGGCAGACAGACTCAGTCGAGTTCTGCTTCCACACGAATGGTCCCTGCACATGGATCAGGTACTCAGAATCTTTCAGGAATGGGGTACCCCGGACATAGACCTATTTGCAAGTCCGTGGAATGCCAAACTTCCCCGGTTCTTTTCCAGAATTCCGTGTCAGGGAGTTCAGGCCAAGGATGCCTTCCTTCTTCATTGGGGTCAAGACTTCCTGTATGCTTTTCCACCCATTCCTTTGATCCCCAAGACTCTGTTCAAACTTCAGAGGGATCAAGGATCTATGATCCTCATAGCTCCACGCTGGCCACGCCAAGTGTGGTACCCTCTACTTCTGCATCTCTCCCAAGCCCCCTCCCTGGACGGGAGCTGCTCCAGACCTTCTGTCTCAGGAGGAGGGGACTTTGTGGCATCCAAACCCCAAGTCCCTTCACCTCAGAGCTTGGTTACTGAAGGCCTAGACCTTCAAGACTTCAATCTTTCGCAGCAAGTGAAGGATATCCTTCATGCTTCCAGGAAACCTTCCACTAGGCGTTCCTATGCTTTTAAATGGAAGAGATTTTCCATTTGGTGTGCTCAAAAGGGTCTTGACCCTCTGGCACTTCCTCTGAATTCTCTATTAGAATATCTCCTGCATCTTTCCAATGCAGGCCTTAAGACGAATTCAGTAAGGGTCCATTTAAGTGCTATTGCAGCATCCCTTAAGCCTATTAATGGACAACCTGTTTCCTCTCATCCTCTTATTGCAAGATTCATGAGAGGCCTAACCTTAACTAAACCTCCCATTCGACCTCCTCCGGTGGCATGGGATTTAAATTTGGTTCTTGGTCAGCTTATGAAGCCACCTTTTGAACCCTTAGCCACTACCTCCTTGAAATTTCTTTCCTGGAAGGTTATTTTCCTTATTGCAATCACTTCTGCTCGCCGCATCAGTGAACTGCAGGCCTTAGTGGCTAATCCTCCTTATACAAGGTTCCATCATGATAAGGTAGTCCTTAGGACAAATCCTCACTTTATGCCTAAAGTGGTCTCACCTTTTCATCTTAATCAATAGGTATATTTACCTGTCTTTTTTCCAGCTCCTCAAGCATCCACTGCAGAGAGGAACCTTCATACTCTAGATTGTAAAAGAGCTCTTGCTTTTTACTTGCACAGGACACAGCAACACAGTGTCTTCCCAGCTTTTTGTTGCTTTTGATCCTTCTCATCTAGGACTTCCAGTCTCTAAAAGAACACTGTCCAATTGGATTGCTCAGTGTATTTCTTTTGCTTACCAGAGTAAGAACCTTTCTCTGGAGGGCCATGTCACAGCTCACAATGTGAGGGCCATGGCCACCTCTATGGTTCATCTTCATTCTGTGTCCATCGATCAGATCTGTCGAGCAGCCACCTGGGCCTCGGTTCATACCTTCACAGCCCATTACTGTTTGGACAAGGACTCCCGCCGGGATGCCTTGTTTGGTCAGGCTGTCCTCAGACACCTGTTCCATTCTTGAACAACTCCTGCTCTCCTTCCCTGAATGGATGCCTGAGATCCATAGGAAGACGAGGAACCCTCCAGGGTCTCATACCCTTGGGGATCTCACAGGCATCTTAGCTAGGGAGTCCCCATATGTGAGGACTTATTCCTGCTTGTTCCTGGAGATAGCACAGTTACTTACCTGTAACAGGTGATCTCTGGGAACAGCAGGAATTAGTCCTCACAACCCACCCACCTCCCCTAGGAGTTGTATCTCTCTCTCTTTGTCTTTCCTTTACTCTCTCTCTATTGTCTCAGCTTTAAACTTGAACTGAGGGGAGTTGGTAGGAAAGGCGGGAAGGCAGCGCGCATGCGCTGTGGGATGCCCCAAAAGCTTTCATTCTGGGAAGCTGGGGAGCATTCCCGCGCAGGCTTCGTCGGTACCGACGTACCCATATGTGAGGATTAATTCCTGCTGTTCCCAGAGATCACCTGTTACAGGTAAGTAACTGTGCTTTTTATGTTGTGGATGTTATGTCTTGTGTAGCTCATTTTGTGGGGTGGTTAGAGTGGATTGGTGGTCTTCTTTGAATTGTTCAATGAATAGGATGTTTTTAAGTAGCTTCTGGAATTCTTTTATATCTGTAGTTGATTTTAGATTATATGGGAGGACATTCCAGATTGCGGGGGCAGCAAAAGAGAAGGCTCGCCTGGATGTGGATTTGTTTGTTCTTGTAAATAGAGTAGGTGTTGGAATATTGTTTTTGGTGCTGTTTCTGTCTGGTCTTTTGCTTGTTTTGGTTCCGATGAGTTCCTGTAGTATTCCTGCTGAGATGTTGTTTTTAATTTTGAAGATGGTAAGCGCTGATTTATATTTTGCCTGTGAAGGGGATTAGTAGCCAGTGTAGATCTTGTAGTATTGGAGTTATATGGTCTTGTGTTGAAGCGCTAGTAATAATGTGGCCAGCAGGGTTCTGGACTATTTGTAGGGGACGGATGGTTTGTTTTGGCAGACCTTGGTATAGTACAGTATATTACAGTAGTCCAGCAGAGGTGTAATGATGGCCTGGCATACTGTACAGAAATGTTCTTTATTGAGGAGGGGTTTTAGTCTCCGGAGTGTTGCGAGTTTGAAGAAGGCTGTTTTGGATATCTTGTTGATATGCGGTTGTAGGGTGAGTTGCTTGTGTAGAATCACTCCAAGGTATCTGACTCATCTTTTTTTGTAATCTGTGTATTGGATATGTTGATAGTAGGAGGAGGAATGAATGTGGAGTCTCTCGTGATGTTTTTTTTATGTTGATGTTTAAGTTGTTGTTAGTTAGCCAGGTTGTTATTTCTTGAATGCAGGTTGATATAGTGGTATAGTCTGGGGAGTCCAGTTGAATAGGGGTATATGCCATGATGTCGTCAGCATATATGGCATATTGTATCTTGTGCTTGTTAAATATTTTGCATATGGGCTGAATATAGATGTTGAAGAGGAGAGCTGATAATGCTGAGCCTTGGGGAACTCCTTGAGTAGTCTTGAAGGGTTCTGAGGTGACGTTCCCAGATTTTACTCTCTGCTGTCTATCTTCAAGGTGATTGGAATCATTTAATAGTGATATCTTGTAGTCCAATCTCTGTTAAGCGCTTCAATAGGATGTGATGGGAGACTGTGTTGAATGCTGATGATATATTGATAAATATTAGTAGGAAGCCCTGCTTTTATCTTGTCTATTCCTTTGATTATGTTATTGAATACATAAGAACATAAGATATGCCATACTGGGTCAGACCAAGGTCCATCAAGCCCAGTATTCTGTTTCCAACAGTGGCCAATCTACGTCATACATACCTAGCAGTTTCCCCAAGGGACACAGGTTCCACAATGCTTGTATTGCTTCAAGCATTGATATCCTGGGTCCCTTCTTAATAATGGTTTATGGACCTTTCCTCCAGGAACTTGTCCAAACCTTTTTTAAACCCAGCTACACTAACAGCCTTTACTACATCCTCCGGTAACAAATTCCACAGTTTGATTACACGTTGAGTGAAAAAATATTTTCTTTTATTAGTCTTAAATAGTTTACCCTGTAGCTTCATTGCATGTCCCCTAGTCTTTCTATATTCTGATAAGGTAAACAATCGATCTATGTTTACCCGTTCCATTCCGTTCATTAATTTATAGACTTCTATCATATCTCCCCTCAGCCGTCTCTTTTCCAGGTTAAAGAGCCCTAACCTTTTTAGCCTTTCTTCATAGGAGTATCCTTCCATCCCCTTTACCATTTTGGTGGCTCTTCTCTGAACCTTTTCTAAAATCGCTATGTCCTTTTTAAGATACGGCGACCAGAATTGCACACAATATTCAAGGTGCGGTCTCACCATGGAACGATATAAAGGCATTAATAATATCTTTTGTTTTATTTTCCATTCCTTTCCTTCATACCTAGCATTCTATTTGCTCTCTTGGCCGCCGCTGCACACTGGGCCGAGGGTTTTAACATGGTATCCACAATGACGCCTAAATCTTTTTCCTGGGTGGTGGTTCCTAATGTGGAACCTTGCATCGTGTAACCATAGTTTGGGTTGTTCTTCCCTAGGTGCATAACCTTGCACTTGTCCACATTAAATTTCATCTGCCATTTTGATGCCCAGTCTTCCAATTTATCAAGATCCTCTTGCAATTTTCCACAATCCTCTTGGGTTTTAACAACTTTAAATAGTTTTGTGTCATCTACAAATTTGACAACCTCACTCGTTATTCATAAATGACCTGGAAAGTGGAATATGTCAAAAAGCAGCGGACCCAGCACAGATCCCTGGGGTACACCACTATTCACCTTTCTCCATTGGGAAAATTGGCCATTTAGCCCTACCCTCTGCTTTCTATCTTTTAACCAGTTCCTGATCCACAATAGTACACTGCCTCCTATCCCATGACTCTTTAGTTTTGCCCAAAGTCTCTGATGAGGGACCTTGTCAAAGGCTTTCTGAAAGTCCAGATACACAATATCAACCGACTCACCTTTGTCCACCTGATTATTCACTCCTTCAAAAAAACATAACAGATTAGTAAGACAAGATCTTCCTTGTCTAAAGCCATGTTGGCTGTCTCCCATTAGGTCATGACTATCTATATGCTGAGTAATTTTATTCTTTATGATGGTTTCTACCATTTTTCCCGGTACTGACGTCAGGCTCACTGGTCTGTAGTTTCCCGGATCACCCCTGGAACCCTTTTTAAAAATTGGTGTTAAATTGGCGATCCTCCAATCTTCAGGTATTAGAGATGATTTTAATGATAGTTCACAGATTACTAATAGCAGGTCTGCAATCTCATATTTCAGTTCTTTCAACACCCTTGGATGTATACCATCCTGCCCAGGTGATTTGCTACTCTTCAGTTTATCTAATAGTTGTAATACATCTTCCCGATCATAGATGTATGAGTAGTGTCTCAATGCCATGTTTTGGGCAGAATCTGTGCTGGTGGGGATCTAGTGGGGCGAATTCGTCAATGTGATCTTGGATCTGTCTCTGTACAATTTTTTCAGTTATTTTAGCTAGGAATGGGAGGCTGGATATTGGGCGGTAGGTTGAAGGGTCGTTATTGTTGGATGAAGTAGATTTAGGAATGGGGCAGATAGTAGATTGCTTTAGGGCTTTTGGCATGTAGCCCTGGGTGAGAGATGTGCTCACTATCTTTTGGATGAATTTGTTGAGTTCTTCTTTGGTGTATTTAATCCAAGTTACCGGGCAGGGGTCCGATGGAGAGGTGGTGGTGTTTAGAGCAGTGATGGTTTGTTCTATTTGTTTTGTTGATGGAATGCTGACGTTTTTCCATTGATTGGTAGTTGTAGTTGTAGAGCCATCTGTTGCTAGTGTGTCCATAAGGGGGATGTTCTTATGGTGTGCGTTGGTGCTGTTCTTGGCTGTTAGGTAATCAGCAAAGGTTTGCGGGTGCATTTTGCTTTCATTTTTCATTGTTGGGTCATTCATTAGGGTACAAACGATGTTGAAGAGTTCTTTAGGTTTATTACAGGCTTTTAGTGCAAGGTTTGTGTGGTATTGTTTGTTTGTTTATTATTCATTGTGGATATCCTGCACACCCAACTTGCTGGGGAGTCCCCAGGACAGGTTTGGGAACCACTGACTTAGGGGTGTGTTTACAAAGCTGCACTAATATTTTGCTACTCTAAGCGTGCAAAATCTGCAATCAATGCACGGTACATGCAACAGTTATGGGCCAGCTGTTGGGGGTATGTACAGCATGTCTCCAGTAGATACCGCACTGATTTGAACCCTAATGTGCATCAGCAGCATTTGTGAATGTGCCTAACGCCGCCCATTGAGGTATCATAAGTTCACCTGCGCCAATTGCAGCATTGCTGATGAACATGCGTTGCCCAAGCGCCACACTAACTGCAGTGTGCAGCCCCGCTCACTCTACTGCTCCCCCTCCTATTCCCCTCCATGTCACACGCTAAGCAGATAGCGCAGAATTAACCATGTACTGTCCGTTTAGCATTCACACTGTTATTGTGGCTCTGCGCGCTCAAGCACAGCTTAGTAAACAAGCCCCTTAGAGAGGCTAAAACATTTTTACCCAGATTAATCAGGTTTTACATGTATTAATGTCTGAAATGACATGAGAAAAGGCCCGAAAATCAGCCAAAGAACCTGAAAATGATCTGAAAGTAAACTGAAAATGTCGTCTTTGCACAGCCCTATCCCATGCACATTGACATCTGTCTGCAATTTATGATAGGCAGGGCTGGCCCGTCCACTAGGCAAGCTAGGTGGCCGCCTAGGGCGGCCGTCCTGGATGGTGCAGCTTTATCCCACCATTTTGTTGTCCGCGGCACACGTGGCCTGCCACTTCTGATCCCCCTCCAATGCAACTTACTGTCGGAGGAGGGTCAGAAGCGGCAGGCCATGTGTGCTGAAGCACATGGCCTGCTGTGGCAATAAAGTTGCGGCACAAAGCCACTGCTTTTAAAATCCTGCTGCTGCCACACCCCTCCCCCCCCTTCCCCTCCTCCCCCCCGATGGAATCTGCTGCAGTAGGGGCAACAGAAACCCTTCGGCTGGCCCTGATGATAGGCCCAGAATTTCAGCCCTTGCATTCTAGTTTTTTAGTCAAACTTAAATCGCATTTCTTTTTAAACCAGAAAGCAAATTTTCAAATAAAGTGCTTGGCATTACAGGCGAGTCAATCTTACAGTCTGATAGAATAGATGTTATCAATATGTATGTTTTATTATTGAATAGTAATGCTGTTTTTGGTCTTTTTTGCTGAGAGCATATAGGCTGAAAGTAACCAGCCAGCAGTAATTTATTTCGCACAGTGATGGTGCAACCGTTAAACTGCTATAATGAAGATGGAAGGCTTAATAATGGCAAGTGTTACAAATTTGTTTTTAATCATTCCTAAATCGATTAAGTTACTTTGACCCAAATGCCTGGTCATTGAACGACAGAGCAAAAGATACAAACTCTTATGGTCAGAGTTTGATAAATGTAAGTTTGGTACAGTGGTAATTGAGTTATTGAATTTACCCATCCTCCAAATGAGGTTTGCATTGTCTTGGCCATATGTGTTTAGGGCCAGAGAAAGGTCATTAGAAGCTTCTGACTGGGGGCGTATTTGGGTTAAAGTGATTTTGAGCAGCCAGTGTCACCGTGGTTAGTCAATTAAAAGTAATAGCTCAGTGCACTGCTGCAGAGATGCACGTTGTCGACTGGTCAGTTGGGAGGTCCCACAGGGCTGCTTAAAATAGTCTGAAATCTGTTGTAAGTAAATGTCGACCCTGTGCCTCAGGCCTCTTAGCCATTAACAAATTGCTTTTGTAAATTAAAACCTAGAGAGAGAGCAAAACTGGAAATTCACCCACTGCACACACCAGCTATAAAATACCTTACAAATTTACCTTTAGCAGGTTTCATTAAGAGCATACCCTCACCAAGTCACCTTGCAAGGAATAAAAGACCGATATGAACAAATTCGGCAGTGATGTACTTATTCTTTAAATAGTAATGAGGGCAGAAAACAACTATCCATCCCGTCCAGGCTGCTCAGTTATCTTGCCCAAAGCTGTCAGTCAGTGTGACCACCTGCAGGCGTTCTCCCTGGAATGACTAAAAATGGTCAGTGATGGCCTATAAGCCTCTCAGCAAATGTACTCCAAGACATTATAACAAGGGATATCACCAATAGACCAAGAAGAGCCAATAACGGCAACATGATCGGCACACCTGCAGGCTATCATAAAACCAAACAACTTCAAAAAGAGCTCCATAACTACTGGCGTCCACACTATGGAACTCCCTCCCAACGAGCTTGAGGGCACTGGATGACATCACAGACTTCCGCAAAGACCTCAAAACACCATTATTTATAGAAACATATGAGCACTCAGACAACAGCCCCTACCCAAACAGAAATACAACTACCTCCGCCAACTAGACATGCACTCATCCTGTCTACACATACAAGTTTATTGTACTACGTTATTAAATACCCTAATGTTAAATGTAACCCTCCAATTGTGATGTGACGTGACCACCTTGATTGAAGGATAAGGTGGCATACAAATCTGTCTAAATAAAAAAACGTTTGGCAGTTGGGTGGGGACAGTCTTCAAAGCCATTTACCCTGGTAAGCTGCCTGAAAAGTGCTGTCACTAATTGGGCCTTGTTAAAGGGCTTAGTTGTGATTTAGGATGTCTGAAGACGTGCACATGGGCATTAAAAATCATGGAGACATCTCTGAAGCCTTTCCACAAATGACATTTATAGACGTCTCCTGTGCAGGGACATTCAAGTAGACAAGGGGGTTTGGTGAAGGCGTGTCTGGGGAGGTGCAGTGGACTCGCATGTCTCCGTTCAATTTCAGGAATGACAGGGGATGTGTGCAGGCATGTCCACATTTAGACCTGCTGCAGGCACGGATAGGCATCAGGAAAGTGCTTGTTTGTCCTTAAAACATCCAGAGTTAAATGAATAGTCTAAGATCACAAACACCCATTGGGATTTGAACCCTGGCCACCCTGCTCCCAACCCACTACACTTTTAGAAGTCTGTGCTCTAAGATGCTATTCGGGGACATCTATATTGTCGTCGCAATAGCCGTCCATACTGAGCACATCCATGTTTCTGAAATCGTACCTGAACTTGCATGTGCCTGCTTTTTTTTTTTTTTCCCCCAAACATTCCGGCTTTGACATCTTGGATTGCACTTGGATGTCCCATTGTAAAATGTGCCTTTGATCTACATAAAAGTATATGCGTATTGTTAGCCAGATTAAGGAGAGGCATTCCGGGGCGGGGGGACATTGAGTAGTATTGGACAACAGTACTTGTAGGTTGAGTTTTCAGATCTTCGGGTACTGTGGTGTTTTCTGCTCACAGTAAAGAGGAAGTGTATTGTCCATAAGTCCTTTGTACCCATAGGCTATTTTCCACATTCACACCGTTTAAAAATTAGGTACAGGATTTATACCTACGGACTTTGTACCTCGGTAGGCTTTTTGAAACTTGTTCCTTATGTCGATGCTTCCCTTTTGAAACCAAAATGATAAAGGGGATGTCATGACTTCCTTATGAAGAAAGGCTAAACAAATTATGGCTCTAAAGCTTGGAGAAGAGTTGACAGAGGAAGTATGATAGAATTTACAAATAAGCGGGATGCAACAGGTAAATAGGTAACCTTTTTATATACAAGTACTAGGGAATGCCCAGGAAAATGACAGATAACAGATTTAAAACAAATTGGAGGGAGAATTAGTTCACTCTATGTACAAGTGTGGAATGCATTAATGTACCTGGGGTTAGAAGGGTTTGGAGAAATTTCTAGAGAAGAAGTCCATAAACCATTAGCCAAGTACATCTCAGAAGCTACCACTCATCCCTGGGAGAGACCTTCAAGAAACAGATCTATACTTTGGGCTCTGCCAGATATTTCCTAGTAACCTGACTTGGCCACTGTTGGAGACAAGATGCTGGACTTGATGGGCCTTTGGTCTGTCCCAGCATGGCATTTCTTATGCACTTATGAAACAGTAGTTGAATTTAGAAGTCTAGTTTAAGGGTCAAACACGGAGGAATGCTATATAGCAAGAGGATAGAATCAAAGCAAAGGTAAATTTATTTATTTATTTATTTAACTGGTTTTGATATACCGCCATTCTACCCATCAAAACAGTGTACCGACAACATGGGTACATTGGGCAGGGGAAGGCACTGTCCATATAACTTCAAAAATAGAGAGAGGGTAGAGTAACCTGAACAGAGGGGCGGATGCATCTCTACAACTCTAACCACTTTACTGGGCAGACTGAATGGACCATGCTGGTCTTTATCTGCCATCATTTGCCAGAAGACTCATCTGCATATCTGTCCAGTCTCTTTCATTTACTTCAACAGGTACCAAAGCTCCACCAACAGAACAATGGCTGGGAAAAATCATATTGCCAAAGCTATTGCCCCCATTGCAGCTTCTGCCTCTGTTTAGATAGCCCAATGCCATTCAAGGAACTGGTTCCATGTGCAGGATGTCTGCAAGCTGAAGCCCTCATGAAACAAATAGAGGAAGAGATGGTGAGGCTGAGAAGCATTCAAGACAGCAAGAAGTACATTAATTAGATGCTTCTTAATGCATCCAAGCTATCTGACAGAGATGAGGATGGTATTCTACAGAATGAAGAGAGTTGGACATGAGTCACCAGAGCCTGCAGAATCGACAGTTCAGCTCCTCCAGCCCTTGAACTGAAGAGCCAGTATGCAGCCCTGGAAGTGGAGGAGGTGAAAGTATCCCAGGAAAAGTAAGAACTAGAGCTCAAGCACCCCAGCGTTGCAGAATCAGTGACCACAAAGAAGTGGAAAGTAGTGGTGGTTGGTGATTCTTTTCTGAGGGGTACTGAGGTGGCCATCTGCTAACCAGACTTGATGTCCAGGGAGGTGTGCTGTCTGCCAGGTGCCAGAAACAGATGTTACAGAGAGTTTGCCAAGACTCATCAAGCCTACTGATTATTATCTGATGTTGCTCATCTGTAGTCTGCAACAATGCTAGGTATCCCTCCACGCATATCAAGAGTGACTTCATAGCTCTGGGACAGAGGGTGAAGCAGATAGGTGCACAGGTGGTGTTCTCTTCAAGCCTCTCTGTTAGGAGTAAAGGCCGAGGCAGAGAAACTTGCATCTTAGAGATGAATACATGGCTATGTGGATGGTGTCATCAAGAGCATTTTGGTATCCTGGACCATGGGATGATTTTCTAAGGGCTGCAGAGCAGAGATGGCATCCACCTATCCAAGAAGGGACAAAGTGTCTTCCACAGCAGATGGGCTAACCTCATGAAGAGGACTTTAAACTAGATTCATTGGGGATAGGTTAAGAGAGCCCCAGATAAGTATAAGCCCTCAGATAAGTGAAACATTAAATATCTCTGTAGAAATGGGTAAAAGGAGCAACATCTGGAAAGCGGTGTGCATAAATGCCCATAATATAGGATCCCAGATGTTGAGGCTTAAATGGAAGAGGCAGACTTGGATTTAGTGGTGGTTACAGAGACATGGGTCACGGACTGGGATGCAAGTATACCGGGCTATACTTTATTTAGGAAGGACAGGATAGGAAAAAGGGGGAGGAGTGGTACTATATGTAAAAAAAATAATATTAAAGCTATAGAAGTTCAGGGCTTAAAAAGGAGCGAGGAGGCACTGTGGGTTAAACTAGAAAGAGGGAATGGAAAATCCATTTGCAGGGAGGAGAAGGGGACAGATTTAATAGAAGACATACACAGTATTGCCATAAAGGAGAAGTGCTACTGATAGGTAATTTCAATATGTCAGATGTGGATTGGTACATCCCTTCTGCGGTATCATCTAGAAATAAGGAGATCCTGGATTCTCCACAGGGAGAACTATTCAGGCAATTGGTAACTGAACCCACACATGATAGGGCCATGCTGGACTTAGTGCTTACCAATGGGGAAAGTGTTTCTGATGTTACAGTAGGAGATATTTTTACATCCAGTGATAACCAGATGGTGTGGTTCAGTATTAGGACTAGAGCTGATAAAGTCCATCAGAAGTGAGGGTCTTAGACTTTAGGAAAACTAACTTTGCCAAGATAGGACAATACCTCAAGGAACTGTTAGTGGGATGGGAACAGCTGGGGTGGGGGTGGATGTAGAAAAGCAATGGGCAAAACTAAAAGGGGATATTTTAAGGGCTATAAACCTTTTTGTTAGAAAGGTAAATAAATGTAATAGGAAAAGGAGGCCACTATGGTGCTCAAAAGAAGTAGCTGAAATGGTGAAGAAAAAGAGGATGGCTGTCATAAAATACAAGAGATCACAGACAGAGGAAACTTGGAACAGTCAGGGAACAGGAACTAATACTACCCGAAATACAAGGCGTAGCTCAGAGTAGGCTGGCTAGAGCCAGCCTCCCAGGAGACATAATAGCTCCTCTTGGAAGACCAGTGACTTCCAACTAAAGGTCATGATGACGCTGGGGGAAAAATAAGACAAAGGTTTGGGTTTGGTTCATGTCATTTTGAATTAAAAAAGGATATGGAATGACATGATTGTGGATAAGCTCCGTGTTGATTTACTTCTGGCAGAATATGCTGTCGTGTATATCAAGGTGTTCTTCAATCATTGAGACTACTTGTTCTTCTTTTGGTCTTTTCTCATTGAGCAGCTGCTGCACTGATTCATCAACCAAATAAGAATTGCTCTCAAACTCAAAACCATGTCCACTTATTTGCTGCATTGTCAGTGTATCATTTTATACAGAAATGTTCTTTTGTATTTGATATTTCTTTCCATTAAATAGTATCAATTTGAGGGCAATACTTTCCAAGCCTATGAAAGCCCTCCCGCATCAATCAATCAATTATTTGATGAGCACCCAGCTCCGGGATGTTGTGCTGACTAATAAATGATAATTATAGGAATACCTGGCTGCTCTTGTGAATGGCTAAAGCCTTTGTGTGTGCACAATTAAATAACTATGGTTTTAAGCAGCAGTCGTCCAGTACTTGTGTTTGTGGGGAAGATTCATGGATTTAATAGAGCTCTCTGTGGGCCAATAAAATTGTGGCATTTGCCCCAACTATATTAAACCATTCCTTTGATAAAAGGTTGATCCACCTTGGCTCCCAGTGAGATAAACCTAGATTGATACTGCATGCAGTTAATTTATAGTTGAGTAATCCTGGCTCCCAGTGAGTTGTGGGCAAGTGCTGTTGGCTCCCTATCTGCTTTCAAACTTCCTTTACTTGCTTATAAATGCACATACTCTGCTGCTCCTCATTATCTGTCTTTTCTTCACTCTCACTATATCTTCCTCAGGAATCCTTTCATCAGGCTGGCCACCCTTCCCTTCCATCACCAATTACTGACTCTGTAGGGGCCAGTTACTAATGGGTACTAGCTGTCAGCATGGGTCTGGCATGTGCTAAAGACACGCTTTGGACCCATGTTGACAGCTAATGCAGGGCCTTGACAGCACCCACAGATTTTGCACTAATTGTCCATGGCACATTAGGGTTACAAGTGGGAGGGTTAGGGGTAGAGAGTAGGTGGGGTGAGTGCCATACAGGCAGGGCATCCATGCTACCTGGATGGGGGTCTAGTAGTGTGGGTGCACTCTCCACTACCTCCAGGCAGTTAACACTGTGGTGTTGCCCTAATGCATCATGGAGTCATGTGTTATGAGCACCCTTTAGTAAAAGGGCCCCTGTGCTTTCTATTTTACTGTGCCATATGCCCTGAACAGACTTCCTGACTTGGCATGTCATGCTCCCTCTCTGACTATATTCTAATCCCATCTTACTGCCAGATTTTTGAGGCTACTTTTAAATTTAAATATTTCAGCCTTTTTTTCATTTGGGCAGCAGCCACAGCCACGTTTTAATTAACAAAATTGCCATGAAATGAAAATGTATAAAATCAAAATGAAAAAAATATTCAAATGACACAGGAAACTTAAAACAAAACTGTTTTGCCTGCACACCCCTAATAAGCATTTCCATAGTGAATCAGACTAAAGATCCATCAAGCCCAGTATCCTGTTTACAACAGTAGTCAATCTGGATCAAAGGTGCCTGGCTAGATTCCATGCTACTTACCCTCAGGAATAAGCATTGACTTTTCCTCCAGGAACTTGCCCAAAACTGTTTTAAACCCAGCTATGCTAACTAGGTTTTATCACATCTTTTGACAATGAATTCCAAAGCCTAACTATGCATTGAGTGAAAAAAATATTTCTCCTGTTTGTTTTAATGCACCGCTTTGTAGTTTCACGGTGTATCTGCAAGTCTTTGTATTTTTGGAAAGAGTAAACTATTGATTTGTGTTTCCCCATTGTACTCCACTCAGGATTTTATAGACCTCTATTATCTCTTCCCTCAACCATCTGTCTTCCAAGCTGAAGAGCCCAAGCCACTGTAGTCGGTCCTTGCTGGAGAAACGTTCCATCCCCTTGATTATTTTGGTCACCCTTCTCTGTATGTATGTTTTTCTAATTTTCGAGGCAGGATTCTGGGCTCAATGGATCTTTCATCTGACCCAGCATGGCAATTCTCATTTTCGAATGCTCAGTATTTTCTTTAAATGCTATTCATGTATCAACTGGGTATGATGCAGATATAAGAAAAAATAATTACACCTTAAGATATCAATGCATAATTAGGGTTTCTGATTTTAGGTTTTCATCAATAAACTCCAATAAAATACATCTACAGACCTCCCCAATGGATCAACCAGTATGTCCCCAGACTCCCTTTGCCAGACTGTCAAAGTCATATATATATATATATATATATATATATTTATATATCGCTAGAAACAGAACAGTTTGAAGAAAATCTTAAGGATTTTATTATTTTTATTCAAATCACAAATACACAAGCTAGCTATAACTATTTATTTATTTATTTTATTGTTTTTTTATACTGCACTATTTTTCATCAGCGTGGTTCACAGGTAACAAGAATTGTGCAATGCAGAACAGTCTAACATTGAACTTACAATAAACAGGGAAATTAAACATGGTGAACAGGTGAACTATATACACTATATACAGATTAGTGAGACTATATACAGACTAGTGAGACTTTTGCTGTAGTTTTTGTGCAATCAAAACAGGGAATCGAGTGCGGTTACCGACAATGTTACTTGTATGTCATCTGACACATCAGTCGATTTCTTCTCTTTGATTTCAGGTTTAATAATGCAGAGAATCCTCTTTTAACAGATTGGAAATCATGCATTGGGGTCTTTCAGTTTCATTCCATTCTCTCCAACAGGGGAAGTCAAAAGCAACATACTCATCTTTCCACTTCCGTTAACAGATGACATTTTGCAACAAATCTGTGAAAAAATAACAAATTTAAATTTCAGATGGAAAATATTTTTTTATGAAGTAACAGTATCCGAGAAATATTCCAAAATAGACTCTTTCTTGTAACAAAAAGAAAGTTGTGCATAAGGGCTGGACGGGCTGGAGACTATAGAAAGCAATGTAACATTGATGCCGTCAACATATCAATTGGCAACACGAGGAAGTGGGGCGACGTCCACGTTGAGTGATCTGATCGCTGATTGGTTAGTGGCCTCACATCTCATTACATGTTGATAACTGATAGATCAAAATTTAGATTATTAATTATCAAGATCTTTTTTAATTGTTCAGAGATCCTGTCCCATACCCTCATCGTTTGGAGGGTCTTTTACTAATGAACGCCACCTGCCTGTGTGCGTTCTGACACATGCTGAGACACACTGGGGCGCCCGATGCCAGGTAAAGCAGGGTCATGACAGTTAGCAGGATGCTAACTGCGCAAGTTGCGTTAGAGGCGAGAGTGGGTGGGGTAGGAGCGGAGAGGGGGTAGGGTGAGCTCAGCGCAGTTAGGGCTGTGTTCACACTACACGCTAACTGCATAAGCAAGGGTTTACCTAACGCCACATCAATAGCTGGTGTTAGCTGCACCTGCGCTTTGGGACAGGACTCCACGTTAACTGCCAAGGAAATGCTTTCCACACCCCTGACAGTAAACATGGTGCTATTTGTGCGTTAGATGCAATAACTTCACACGTTTGGAAAAGACCCCCTTAGTTTTGTGCCTTTTCTGCGCTGATAACCACTTTTGTGACACAAATTACATATTTGATTCCACCAGTATAAATATGCAGCAGTACTAACACCAATTTTGTGCTCGCGAATGAACCCTAATTAGTTTTAAAATAAACACCTAAATTTGCCATTTATAAAAACCTATGAATAGAAGCTGTATGCAAAATATATAGCACAATTATTATATATAATGGCTCTTTAGAGCCTCTTATGCCCAGTATATATGATGCACTTAAATTTACAATACTGTGAAAAACCTGTTGTGTACTAAGCTGTGAAAATAAAATCAATAAGGGATTTAAATGTAAGAAAGAGAAATGTCAGCAGAGCGTTACTTGTTCGCCATCTGTAGTTAATAGGGCTGTTGAAGTCCTTTTAAGAACTATAGAGTGTATTGTCTTGTGTTAGTTACAATGTAGACAGCTTTAATGCTGTTTAGAGAACACCCAATCCCCCAGCCCACTGGCTGTTCAAGAGCTAGTAAACCCAAATACATCCATTCCCTTGGGTGCTGTTTTTCATAGCTGTACAAAGGCAACAATCTCGTTCTAATTATTGCTTTGTCTAGTGAGGGAGAGTGCTAGTTTTCAAATTTTATCTTAACATGAAAGCTCTGTAAAATTTTCTGTCGTCTTATATGTCATGTCCGTTAGGTGTGTTCGAATGGATGGCCAAAAGCGCAATGGGCTTGAGAAGTGGAGGGAGACCGATCTTTAATGATCTTTAAAATTAAATCACTTGAAAAATATAAATTACACAGGTACACTAAAAAAATTTTTTTTAAACTGCCTCTAATGTTTCGATAGATTTTTACGTTTTTTGGTGCGCTGAATCCAAATCTGGTAACCAATTTGCTCCATCACATAAAGATTTTTGCTACATTGGGTTAGCAGTTTGAGGTGAACGTTTCAGATTGAGTGCGATCGAGATAAAAGTTTCTTGGATGAATTCTTTATACTAATTGTTTAGTAGTTATTCAAATAAGAATAAAGAAAATTGTAACAAGGCAGCACATAAGAATAGAGTAATGTCAACAAAACATACTGTGATGGTAGCAAAATTGTCTGCACTTAAAACAGCCACATACATGTGCACAAACATTGAGCATATAAGAGCGAGGTTAGACACAAAGCAAAGCAAAGAAATGTGCAAAAAATGTTGTACAGGTATGTATGTAAGAATAGAAAACGCAAACCGCACCATTGCAATACATGAAGACAAACACCCGATGGTGTGAAAATAAAATTCTAATAAATGATATCCGACACTGTGGTAATAACTAGCAAATTTTTATTTCAAAGTTTAGTAAAAACACGATATTTGTCAACACAGTTTAGATTTTAAAGTCATTCTTGGGTCAATCAATCTCCTGGTGGGCCCGTTTCTTCTTCCCCCGAATGCTTCTCTTGGTGCGCTGCTTGGCGTATTTTTCATCTGGGGTTTCCCGCAGCAGCAACCAGCAGAAATCAGCCATCATAGTGGTGTTCCATCTTCCTTGGTACCTTCTCTCTGCGTCCTTGATGTCCTGGTGAAACCTTTCACCTTGTTCTTCACTGTACGCCCCCAAGTTTTCGGGAAAGTAGTTCACATGGGAGTGCAAGAAATGGACTTTCAGGCTCATGTTACAGCCTTGTTCTTTGAAGGCATTGAGCATCCTGGCAACAATATCCTTATAGTTCTCATCCCGCCTGTTCCCCAAGAATTTGAGAAGAACATCCTTGAAGGAATCCCAGACTTCTTTTTCCTTCTCAGACATCGTTTCAGCGAATGCTCCATCTGAAATGAGTTTCCTTATATCAGGGCCAACAAACACTCCTTCCTTTAGCTTTGCTTCAGAAAGTCGGGGGAACTTTGAGCAAAGGTACCGAAAGCACTCACCATCTTTTGGAAGGGACTTGATGAATTGCTTAATGAGACCCAACTTAATGTGGAGAGGTGGTAATAGAATTTTATCACGAGGTACCAAGCTCTCATGAAGAACATTTTTCTCACCGGGTCTCAAATACTCCCGAAATGGCCAGTCTTTTTTCCCCCAGTGTAGGTCGCGGGCCCGGCTATCCCACAAGCAAAGGAAGCAGGGATATTTGGTGAAACCGGATTGCTGCCCTAATAGCATGGATAGAATTTTAAAGTCTCCACAAATCATCCACTTATGCTCATCATAACGAATCTTCTGAAGAATCAGGGCCAAATTCTCATATTTTTCTTGGAGAATAACAGAGTGAGCAATAGGAACTGAAGCGAATGTGTTGCCATTATGAAGAAGAACACCTTTTATGCTGTCTTTTGACGAATCAATGAACAGCCGCCATTCAGCAGGATCATACTTGAGTTTAAACTTTTCCATCACTCCGTATATATCGTTGCAAAATACCAAATCTTCCTCTTTGCTGAAATACTTCAAAAATTGTGTCTCGCGGTTGCGGTACCAATAAAAAGTTGTTCCTGGTGACAATAGATTTTTCTGTTTAAGCCGAGAACCTAGCAGTTGGGCAGCATCTTTTGGGAGTCCTAAATCCCGGACTAAATCATTCAATTCAGCTTGAGAGAAAAGTTCAGGTTTCGGATCTGGTTCAGTTTCAAACTCGGAAGTACTGGACTCATCGGGAAAAGCCATCTGATGAGTCTCATCATGATCAGAACCGTCCACACAAATATGATCCAAAGATTTGGTGGTTCAGGCACAGGTACTTCGTTGCTATGAGGCATAGGCCTAATTGCTGAGGGAAGGTTGGGGTAACTTATTACATTCTTATTTTTTAAGTTGTATCCCTTCACAATGCAAGAGCAAAAATAGCAGTCACTGCTGTGGTCTCTTTGTTCACGCCACATCATAGGTATTCCGAAACGAAATGCTTGTTTTTTACCTTTCATCCATAAGCGCAGATCTTCCTCACATGTCTTGCACACTTTGTGAGGAGCCCACGGTTTGTCTTGATCGCCTAACTTCAAACCGAAATAGGCGAAATATACTTTTTTAATAAATGCAGAAATGTTCCTCTGCCGCTTTTTCACGGTATATTCCCCACAAATAAAACAAAAACTGTCCGAAGAGTTGACGCAACCTCTGGCTCTGTGAGCCATCACAAATACACAGCACTGCAAACTACAACTGTAGTGAACCACTTCGGAATAAAGCTGGATTACGACTGAGCAAACAAAAGGTAATAATGAACTTGCAAGAAACTGAAATTTGACAGGAACGTTCATGTCGCAACCACCGTGTTTGAGCGAGCGAGCGAACGAGGCGAGGCGAACAGGAAAGAACATGCGCCAGCGCGAGTACTGGATTTAGCCCCCCGCCTCCCAATTGTCCTGTTAATGTATAAAATGAATACAAAACACTCTAAAATATCATGAGGGAGTGCTTCTAGTTAGTTAACCATTACAACCTCTATTTTGGGCCAAGAAAATAAACTGCAGTCGGCTAAAAAGAAATTATGTGAACATTCCTTATATGGGAAAGAAATCTAATTTTGCAAGAAAACGTGACGTGATGGAACATTTTGGCTATTTTTCCTGGATTCAGCACCCCAAAATCTATAGGAATCAGTTGCAAAACTGGAGGCAGTTTTTTGGTAGTGTACCTGTGTTATTTTACTTTGGGGGTTGTTTTTAAACAAAGTGATAGGATTGTGCAGCCAAAAAAATTCATGCGTTCCATTCCATTTCATTTCATTCATTTTTCTTTTATGTTTTTATTTCCTTTTCTGTCATTTTATTTTAATTCACTCTAAAAAATTTTGGTGAGGGATTTAGTGTGAACTATTTGGATTTATTGCCACTAAATTTTTTCGTGTGCACTAAAGAAAGCAAAATAAAGAGCAGATCTCTACAAAGTGGGCCTGGTAGAGGCTGCCCTGTACGTTAGGCAAGTTTATGTCAACTCACTGTAAGGAGTTTTCTCCAGGAACAAGCAGGAAGTCAGCCCTCACATATGGGTGATGTCGATGCCAACGGAGCCTGTGCAGAGCATTTCCCCAGCTTTCGAAGAAAGCCTTTTTATTTTATTTATTTATTTATTTATTTAGCTGTATTTATATCCCGCTTTTCACCGGGTCAAAGCGATTGGGGGATACATTTAACACGAGGGGATATGAGACACATACGCTAATACTTACAGGGAACATGGGCAATGGAGGGTTAAGTGGCTTGCCCAAGACCACAAGGAGCACCTGTGGGACTAGAAACCTCAGTCCTTTCGGCCCAAGGTTGCTGTCCTCTAGTGGGATTTGAACCACCGACCTTCCGGCCTGTGGTACCTTGCCCCAACCACTAGGCCACTCCTCCCTTTGGGACATGCTACCATGCATGCATGGTCCCCTTCCCACCCAAGGGTGCTATCTTGCTCAGTCTCCTTTTTTCTGCAGAGCTCAATGGACATCTGCCCTGTTTCCCCAGAAAAATCCTTTAAAAAATTAGTTTCCCGGTTTGTGTACTGGTTCCTCTTCCCGCCTCAAGCTGGTGCCGACACTGGCACTGGTCTCAGTTCCTTTGTCGTCTTAAATCGAGGCTCGCCTTAACTACCATTTGCATCCTTTTTTGCCCAGGGGTTGTTGACCCCAGCCAGGTGTTCCCCCACCATGTCTTCCGGTGGGTTTCAAAAATGCGACCGCTGCAGTCAAACCATGTCGATTACCGACACCCATGACTACTGCTTGCACTACCTGGGCCTGGACTATGACAGCACCTCCTGCGACCTGTGCCAGGCCATGACACCCAAGACCAATAAAAGAGGTTGGAGTTGCAGGAAAAACTGTTCCCCAGGTCTGATTTGGCACCGGCCTCCCCGATGCCAAGCTCCAAGCCCAGCACTTCCCGTGAGGCCCTAGCATCCTTGGAGTCCCACGGCAGCAGCGGCTCCTCTGAGAAGACCCTGGACCCCGAGAGAAAGAAGAAAAAATACTCAGTCTGCTGAGGTTGCACCAGACAAACCTGGTAAAACCACCTGGAAGGACTCGGGCGGCTCCAAGAAGCACCCTACCAAGGTCCTCAAGAAGGATTCCTCGGCCAGCGGAGTCCATGCTGGTTGAGGTCGAGGTCCCATTCCTTGGGCATCTGATCCTACCCGGACAGTTTCTGTGACTCAGGCCCCAGGTCCTCTGGAGGCCACTGGTCACTCGGTGCCAGGGCCTCGAACCCATCGTCGCCTCTTGACCCTGAGTGGGAGACCGACAACGAGGCATCCCTGGAAACCAAATGGCATTGAGATATTCCCTCAGACTCGTCTTCCCTGGTGCTCCAGTTCTATTCTCCTCTGGAGAATGTGGTCTTTCACGACTCTGCCAAGGATATGGCCAGAACCCTCTCAGTACAAACTGAGGTAGAGGAAGATCCATGCACCGAGGAACTGGAGATTCTCCAGTACAGGTTTCCACCCAAGGAAACTTTCACGGTGCCTGTGCAGCCAATCCTCGAGCAGCTGCTATTCAGAATGTGGGAAATTCTGGCATCAGTGCAGTGGTGAGCCAGCGCCTCAACGTCATGTACTGCATTCAGAAGGGCTCCAGGTTCCACAAGTCCCAACTCCCACATAACTCCATGGTTGTCGAGTTGACCATCCAGAAACCTAAGAGCCAGAAGACCCACTCCTCTGTCCTTCCTGGAAGGGATACTAGAGCCCTCGATGTCCTCAGGCACAAGTGTTATGAGGGCTTCATACTGGACTGCCAGATTCAAGCCTATGTACTATACACAGGCATGTGCCTAAAGGCCCTAACCCAGGAGTTGTCAGAGTTTTCAGCAGGGCTTGCCAGGGTAACCCCCCCCCCCCCCCCGTTAGTCCCTAATCTCCGAGATCAAGGACTGCCGTAAGTTCCTTTCCCGGGCAGCCTATGACTGCTTCGAGTCAGCGGCTTGAGTAGCAGTGGCCAGCAGCGGTGCCCGATGTCAAGCCTGGCTGCAGTCTTCTGACCTTGAGCAATGGGTCGAAGACAAGCTACTTGACATTCCCTTCACTGGTAAGAAATTGTTTGGCAAGCTATGGCCGACAGGGCGGCCGAGATCGAGGCCAATGTGGTGACTCGATAGAGGTTCTCCAAAAAGACCTCATCCTTTCCCACGTAAGAAACCATCAGGGAAAAGGCCCCTGTTCCCGAGGAAAATGGGGCCCTTTCATCAGAGTCACCACTACAAGATCTTCTTTTGCTGCCAGCACAGTTCTCACTGTAAAAGACAAGGCCAGGGAGCTCAGAAACCAAAGGTACAGAAGCCCCAGGCCCCATCTCCCACCCAACCCAGGGGGAGCTTTTGACTCCCAGGGTAGGGCCTTCCCTCCCCCAGGAGACCTTCATCAGCCCACAGTGGACCACCTGGCACTCTTTGCCCACAGCTGGGCTGTTGTCACCTCAGACTAGTGGGTACTGTAGGTGGTAAGGGAAAGATACCTTCTCCACCTACAGCAGGTACCACCCAGTTCTTCCCAGGACAACCAGTGCAACTTCTCCTTCACCAGACCCTTCTGCTCTCGGACCTCACAGGTCTGCTCAGGGACAATACAGTAGAGCCTGTACCCAGACATCTATGGGGAAAAGGCTTCTACTCCAGATACTTCTTTGTCCCAAAGAGAACTGGGGTTCTCAGGCCCATATTAGACCTGAGAAACTTAAACAAGTTTCTGGTGAGGGAGAAATTCAAGATGCTCTCCCTTGGAACATTGCTGCCTTACCTCCACAAGGGAGATTGGCTGTGTTCCTTGGACCTAAAGGATGCGTACACTCACATCCTGATCCACCCCTCCCACAGGCAGTACCTATGGTTTGTGATGGGAGGAGGGCACTACCAGTACAGGGTGCTACTCTTTGGTCTGGCTTCCTTGCCAAGGGTCTTTACAAAATGCCTGGCAGTAGAAGTGTCCACCTGTGTCTACAAGGGGCTTTCATCTTCCCCTACCTAGACAACTGGCTCATCAGGGGCGGTACAGCCTCAAAGATCAGTCAAGCTGCAGAGCATGCAACCCTCCTGCTACATCTGGGATTCGTCGTCAATTACCCCAAATCCCATCTCTCTCCAGCCCAAAGTCTGGAGTTCATAGGTACTCAGTTTGACATTTTAAAGGTCAAGGCAATCATCCCAAGCGAGAGGGCAGAACACCTCGGGCAACTGGCACGAGAGGTACAACGCAGCTGGTCAGTGCCGGCTCATCTCCTCCTTCACCTGCTGGGTCATATGGCCTCGACGGTCCACATCATGCCCTCAGCCCGCTTATACATGCAGACAGCCCAGTGGTGCCTATCCAGTGGACTCAGGCCATGGGCGTCTATGGGACAGGGTCAGGGTTACCCGCCAACTGGCGGAGTCCCTCAGTTGGTGGCAAAACTTGTGCCACCTCCAGGCAGGAATGCCCTTCCAGGCACCCACACTGCAGAGGACCCTAACCAAAGATGCCTCCCTCCTGGACTGGGGGGACGCATTGTGGGGACCACCACACACAGGGCAGCTGGTCTCAGGAGGAGTCACTCCTACAGATCAATCGCCTGGAGCTCAGGGCAGTCTTCTTGGCCCTACGAGCATTCTGCCACTGCCTGCGACACCGGCCTGTGCTGATCCAGATGGACAACCAGGTCGTCATGTTTTATATCAACAAGCAGGGGTGCACGGGTTCATACTCCCTCTGCCAGGAGGTGGTGGTTCAACTCTCCTTCATAGCACGCAACAGCATGCTTCTGCAAGCGGTGTACCACCCGGGCCAGGACAACTGCCTAGCAGACAAGCTGAGCAGAGTCCTTCGTCTACACGAGTGCCGCTTAAACCTCAGAGTAATGAAGCAGCTCTTCCACCTCTGGGGCAGACCTATTTGCCTCTACGGATAGCTGCCTTGCTTCTGCTCCCATCAGCCACAACCAGAGAGAGTGACAGATGCCTTCCTGACCTCGTGGTCTGAGGGTCTACTCTGTGTTCCCACTGACCCCCTCCCCTCTGGTCGCCAGGACCCTCTTCAAGGTCTAGAGTGAAAGAGCATCAGTTATACTGATTGCCCCCAGGTGGCCCAGGCAAGCTTGGCTCCCTCTGCTGCTTTCTCTGTTGGTGGCACTCCCAGTCCTCTGCGCTGAGCCCCAGAACTCCTGCCCCAGGAGGAGGGATCCCTCCTGTACCCCAATTTGGGGCTGCTAACACTAACAGTGTGGCTGCTGAAAGGGTAGCGCTGGCCCCTTTCAATCTTCCTGGAGAAGTTGATGAGATCCAACTGTCCTCCTGAAAACCCTCCACCAGACGGGCTTATGCCTTTAAGTGGAGAAGGTTCTCTGTCTGGTGTGTGGAAAGGGATGAGAATCCCTTCTCCTGCAATGTACAACTAGTACTCCAGTACTTACTGCACCTGTCACACACCGGGCCGAAATCTAACTCAGTGAGGGTACATCTGAGTGCAATAGCCGCTCACCACCACCTTATCAAGGGAAAATCCCTCTCAAACCAGCCCCTGGTCTCCAGGTTCTTCTGGCGCCTCCTGTTATCCAAGCCCCCTCTCTGCCCTCTAGTGGTAGTGTGGGACCTCAATGTGGTGCTCTCCCAGCTCATCAACACCATTCAAGCCTCTGGCCACTTGCCACCTGCAGTACCTGTCTTTAAAAGTGACCTTTCTGGTGGCCCTAACGTCCACTCGAAGAGAGAGCAAACTCCAGGCCCTGGTGGCAGAATCACCATATACAAGGTTCTATAAGAAGAGGGTAATGCTCCGCACAAACCCCAAATTCCTCCCAACGGTGATGTCTCCTTTCCACTTAAACCAAGAGGTAGCCCTCCCCACCTTCTTCCCATGTCCCCACACCAGCAGGGAGAAACTAGTACTTCATACACTAGTTTGCAAATGGACCCTGTCCATCTACTTACAGCAGACTTGGGCCCATCGAAAAGCTCTTCAGCTTTTTGTGTCTTATGACCCCAGCAGACTGGGGCTCCCTGTGACTAAGTGAACTTTGTCTACTTGGACTGTATTGCCCTTGCCTATGAGCGAGCTGGCCTCTCCCTCAAGCACCAGATCACAGCGCATCATGTGAGGGCTATGGCCATGTCTGTGGCCAACCTCTGCTCAGTGCTGGTGATGGACATCTGCAAGGCCATCGCATGGTCTTCATTTGATACATTCACAGCTCACTACTACCTGGAGAGCAAGTCCCACAGGGACAGTGCCTTTGGCCAGGCAGTACTTCGTAATATTCTTGGGGTATAGGCAACTCTTGCGCTACAACCCTTCTGTGTTCAGGCTACTGGAGTGATTTATTTATTTTATTTGACCAGTTTTCTATACCGCCTCATCCTTCAATCAAAGCGGTTTACATTATGTAATCACTACAAACAGGTACTGGATACATTCCCATGTCCCCAAAGGGCTCACAATCTGTGTACCTGAGGCCACAAGGAATGCCTATAGGACTAGAAACCCCAGTCCCTCCAGCCTGAGGTACTGTGTCCTAACCACTAGGCCACTCCTCACTGGACACTAGGGTCTGCAGAGTCTCTTAGAGGGGACCCACCTTCTGCAACTCAGGGCCAGCCGATTGGTTGCCATTGGTGCTGTCATGGTTTGGTCCTCAGCGGCCTGCTTATTTCTGGAGAAAGCGTAGTTACTCATCTGTAACAGGTGTTCTCCAGGGACAGCAGGAATCGGTCCTCACAAACCTCCCTCCTCTCCTGGGAGTTGCTTCCCTACCTTGTTTTAGTTTTTACTACCGTCTTAGCTATGTCATCTGACTGAGTAAGATGGCTCCCTTGGGTGGGAAGGGGACCACACATGCATGGTAGCATGTCCCAAAGGCTTTCTTTGAAAGCTGGGGAAATGCTCTGCACGGGCTCTGCCGGTGCCAACATTACCCATTTGTGAGGACTGATTCCTGCTGTCCCTGGAGAACACCTTAAGAGCAGTATGGCAGCTGAAATTTATATTTATGCTGCAGTTCACTTTGTGTATTGGACTTTGGAGCAGTACATGGATATGCAGGAATTTGCTGTTTGGTCTCAGAGGCCCTCATGATAGTCGAGTTGACTGATTCTCCAGCCACTGTGTATGCCAGCAAGGTTCAGATCTGACTCTCCTTGAATAAAACACACACCCCACTCCCTTTTCTTAGGCTCTCACCTTCATTTACCATATTACACGGCTTGCTTTTGAAGTTCTCTTTCCTGCAGTTGAAAGTCCACATAACAGTGATGAAATGGTTTTTCTTCATGTTCCTTCTGTAGAGAATCGGCAGCGCTTCTGAATATCCACCAGAGAATGAAATAATACATGGACAATGTGTCATGTCTATCCATAGGACGATATGGACAAACATATCCCTGATCCACACTATGGGCACAGTAACAGCACAGGGTTTAGCGCATGCCAAATGTGCCTTAGTAATCATTACCATGCGCTAAATATGAGGCCACACTAAGAATCCCATGCTAACCACTTAGAGCAGATTGGTGCAGAGACTGGACGGTTCATGGGTGGAATGTGCAGTTGACGTAGGCTTCCTTAATGTGCACTAACCATCAATGTTGTGCTTAGCATGGACACATTTGCCGCCATCTCAATGGGTGGCATTAAGTGTACCTGTGGTCAAGGCAGCAAGCGGCTTAGCATGGAGGTTGTGCAGAACTAACGCTAGCTGCATAGAGACAGACTTGGCTTGCCTCCATTTGTTAGTGTGGGTCTGGCGCCACCCTATGCTAGGTTTCAGGGCAGTGCACTGCTGCATTTTAATGAACATGTCCCTTTGAGCTGGTAATATGCCGAGTTCCTAGTTTCCTATGGCTTTTCAGAGGAACATTTTTATTTATTTCTTTGTTAGTGTTACTAATGCTAAGTAATTTTTTGTTAGCTGCTATGTTTATAAAATCAACAAGGATGCCACTTGTTTGTTTTTCTGAAGAAAATCTGTGGCATGGTGTTTACGATTGTGTAGCAATGATATTGCATATTTGCATAATTGTATTTATTCCTTCCAACTATACTAGGACTAGGGGGACACTCCATGAAACTAGCAAGTAACAGATTGAAAGTATTTTTGAATGCAACAAATGTATATGGACTTTTCCTCTAGAAACTTTAGAACCCCATTTAAACCCAGCTTTGCTAGATGCCTCGACGCATTCTCTGACAACAGATTCTGCAGCTTGATCATTTGCTAAATAGAAATACCTGGGAATGAGCTGCTCTTTGGGATGTGCCCGGCACTTCCTAGTGACCTGGACTGGCCATGGTCAGAGACAGAATGCTGGGTTTGATGGCGCTTTGGTTGGACCCAATAAGACATATTTCTGTATTATATCCAAATCAGTCAGAACAAATTTCTGGATCCGAGACAGGAGGGGAGAGAACGAGAGGAAATGAGGGTTGGGGCTTCAATCTGTGTGAACCAGATTTTCCATTTCAATAACTCTATTCATTTTGTAAAACAGAAATCTAGCTAAAAACAAACTGCAGTGTTTATTTCACTAGCTCTTTGCACCACTAATCTCTTAATTACAATGATGTTCAATACGAGAGCAACTCAGGTGATGGGACCGTTTACAGTGGATAGGAAGAGTAGGAGACATAGGAACACTGCTCTTATGTTAGCAAAGATTAGCCATAGCACAAAGAATTCTTTTTTTGTTAATGAAAAAACACACAGCACTGCTTAACCATTTTTCTTGATGGTAGAGCTCAGTGGCACTTTAAATATGTCTAAACCATGGAATAACTTTTTGGTGTAAAACGAACAGATCTATCCCTTTTTCCCGGCTGCAACATGCTGTTCATCCCGATTAGAAATGTTGTGTATAACTTTTATTGATTAGCTAATACCTCTTTTATGGCCACAAGGAAGCCCTGATTGCGCAGCGCTGGAAGATGCTTTTCATGCAGTTTGTCATTCGAGCAATTTCCCTTCCAAAGCCATCCAGTCATACAGTGGTATGGTTTTGGTTTGCTTGTGTATTTATTTATTTAACTGTTTTGGTTTTTTTTATACTGTGTTATTTCAGTCAAAGCAGTTAACATTGTAACTTAAACTTGGTAATGTATATTAAACAGGGGCATTGATAACTTGGATTTTTCTGAGGCAATGGAAGGTTAAGAATCCTACTGTAATAGGAGAGATCAAGGTCTATGCAATGTGTGCATGTTAATATGTGAAAGACTATGCCTACCTAAAGGTTTCATGGACCTTTGTTGCATGGATGCAAAGTCAGTTCTATTGGTAGGGAAATATATTGAACAGGATCTGTTATACTCAAGGGAAAGTAATATAGTCCAACTCTACCCCCACCTTCCTCCCCAAACGTGGTCGTTTTGTCCATTCCTACCCTGTCATATTTTTGAACACCGGATATTCTTATTTTCACTTGGTGAAATGTAAGTCCAAATGCCTCAGTAGACCATGTGAGTGGATATACAGAGGAAATATTGTGGGAAAATTCTTGAAACTATTAACTACATGTGGAGATCAGAGAGGATTTATCAAGAAAAGACTACCATGGGAGATATTGCTATTCAAACTCAAAGCATCTGCGTGTTTCTCAGCTAGAATAACTTAGACCATTCTAATTGATATGTGTTATAGAGAATGTAACATTGTAATCCATAGGGAACAAGGCCAAGCTTCTGTATTACAGAAAGGAAACTGGGGCAACTTCGAGCCATGATAGTCAGCCTAAAACCCTTAAGACAGAGTGGGGGGTGTTTTAAAAGTATCCCCCCAACTAAATTACAGTATTTAGGCATGTAGATTGGCATATACATGTAAGTGGTATTTTAGAACAGGGGCTTTTTAAAAATGGAGATTCTTACCATGTTTAGATTTCCTGGAGGTGTGATGAAGGTGGGGGGAGGAAGTGGTTTAGGTGGAGCCTATAAAGCATGTTTATTGAATTTGATATACCGCTGATCACAATAATAACGCAGCGCTGCGGTATACAAAAAGGAGATAGAGGCACAAGGGAGGAAATGTATGAGGGTATGTGAGAAGACCTCTTTGCGCAGAACGTAGGAAATGAGAGGGTAGATATGGAAGGAGAAGGCTATTTAAACAGCTGGAAGGCCTGAGTGAAGACTTCTGTCGGTGAAGACCAGGGTTTTATAACAAATTTGGTAGCTTCTACATAACCAACGAAGATCTATCAGAATAGGAGAAACATGATCATATTTGTTGGCACCTTTAATCAATTACAAAGTGGTGGTCTGGATAAGCTGAAGCCATTTTGGGTGAGATTTATTAATACCAGAAAGTAAAGCATTAGAGTAATCAAGATGGGATAAAATCAATGCGCGGAGTTTGGAATATAAAGCTTCAGGGTAAGAAAAGTACAAACTGAGCAGATCATCCAAATTTTCCTTATGACAGGGCTTTTTTTTTTGAGGGGGTACGCAGTGGTACAGAGTACCGGCACCTTTTTCATTGCCTGCTAACGTTTATCCATGGTCTTCATATATTAATGAAAGAGCCCTATATATGAGTTCCAACATTTTTTTCTATTTTTATTTATTTAACACATTTTTATACCGTTTTTCTACTAGTCAAAATGGTTTACAAAGAACTGGTTGTAAAACAGAGAACTTTAGGTGCATCAAGGTTTACATATAACATCATTAGGTACAAGAACCGAATAGTAATTAATTTAATCTAAAGGTTAAAAAGTATGAACATGGCTATAGTGGATTAACTGCAAGTTCGGTGAGGGGAAAGGGATTTTGGGGGAGTTGTATCTTTGTGGGTGTGCTTAATCTGGATCTAGATGGCTTGTGTTAGTAATGAGGAGCGGATTCAGCTGTAGAAGCTTTGGTCATGTCCTTTGATCGAGAGTTTCTTGGAGGTGAGGTAAGAGTCCATGTAGAGTTAGGAGAGTTCATGTGAGTTGAGTTTTATTGGAAGTATTCTTGAAAGAGGTAGGTTTTTAGTTTCTTTTGGAAATCTCCAATAGATTCAATATTCTTTAGGGTGAGAGGTAGTGAGTTCCAGAGAGTGGGGGTATAAATGTGCTTTGTCTTCTCTTGCTAAACTGGGGTGGGACGTCAAGGAGATTTTGTGTGTTGTCGTCTTGGTCTGTTAATCTTGGATTTATATAGGAAAAATGCACTGCTTTATGGTATTGGAAATATGAACAGAGAAGGATAACTGGGCACTGAGAGTTACCCCTAGACTTTTAATTAAATCTTTAATGGTGATGGGTGTACTGTTTATTTTTGGAGCAAGACATTTGGCCATAGTGTCACAGGGGAAGAAAATACCCTCAGTTTTAGAAGGCTTGAGTTCGCTCAGTGGCTTGCTGACAATAAATAGTCTTATTGTTTTGTTGAGATTTCAGGGACGACTAATATTTACAGATTATGAAAAGTTGAATATTATTTGCATACATAAATGAGGTAATTTCAAGAGCTTATATAAGTTCTGCTAGAGGAGCCATAAAAATGTTGAAAAGAGTGGGGGAAAGTACAGAGCCCTGGCAAACCCCAGAAGTAAAAGGATAAGTTGAAATAAAAGGATAAGTTGAGGATGTAGGGATGGAGGAGTAGTCTAATGGTTAGAACACTGGCTTGGTAACCAAGCAACCAGGGTTCAATTCCCACTAGCACTCCTTGTGGCCTTGGGCAAGTCACTTAACCTTCCATTGCCTCAGAAGAAAGGCCTGGCAATCTACTTCCGGTCACACTGCCAAGAAAACCCAAGAGCTTCTGGGTCGCCAGGAGTCAGCATTGATTAAAAGACGCATTGCATTTGCATTTTGAGGATGTAGAGCGGTTCCAAAGAACACACAAAGATTGCTGAGAAAGTATGAGTTGAACCAGTTAAGCACTGTACCAGAGAGGCCAATTTGATGAAGTCTGGTTATTAGAAGGGTTGGACTAAAAGATCAAAGGTTTCAGATAAATCAAGGGATATAAGCAGAACAGATCATAAACATCTAGGTCTCATTTAGCCATACTGGCAGATACTTGTTACTTAGACCTTTTTTAATTTGTGGAATACATTATCTCCAGGAACAAGCAGGAATGAGTCTTCACATATGGATACGTCGGTACCGACGGAGCCTGCGCGGGAACGCTTCCCAGCGTCCAATCAGAAAGCTTTTGGAAGCATCCCACGACACCTGCGTGCTGCCTTCCCGCCTTTCCCAACTGCCTCTCCTCAGTTTTCATTTTTCCGCAGAGCCAGCAGGACGTCCTCCTGTCACCGCAGAAAATTCTTCTTTTAATTCTTTAATTTTCTTGTGGTCGCAGCTGTCTCCCCGACGCCACCGGTACCGCCGGTGTTTCTTTCTCTTTTTTCCTTTTAGGATATATTTTTTATTCTGAGTGTCTTACGGTTTTTCAGGCCTTCCAGGCCTCTCCATGTCCTTCCTGGAACCGCCAGCCACTTTCTCCAAGAAATGTTCAAACTGTGGCGGTACAACTTTATTTTTAGACTCCCAAAATTGGTGTCTAAGCTGTTTGGGTCCTGACCTTTTTCCTCCGGAGCCCTCGGGCAACAGTATTGTGAGAAGAAGTTTTCAACATCGAGTTTCCCTCGATATGAGGTTCCCTTCCAACTTCAGGGCACTGACCATTTCTTCTTCTACACAGGATCAGGTAACCCACAAACAGTCTGTTAAGACTAGCCAACTCTCGAGTGGTAGGTCTCATGCACAGAATGTAGACGGCTCCGGCCTTGCCCTCGAGGGCCCATTGGCTTCAAAACCCCGGCGGGAGTCTTCGGCCTCCAAAGCCTATGTGGGGTTTCAGGTTGTTCCTGGGGTTCACCCCCCACAGAACATACCTGAGCCGTGTCCGGTGGTGGCATCCGCTTTGAGCGGTACCAATACCCCGGCATCGGCACTGGTGTTGGACGAAACACTCCTCACCAGGGATCGTCGTCTGGCGTCCTCGGTACCTACGGGACCGGTGCATACATTCCAGACTGACTTTCCAGTATCGGTACCGTCACCGATACTACCTCCTACGTCAGTACCCTCCAAACATGCATCGACTTCGATGCCGAGTCTGGAATCGATCTCCAATCTGGAGGACTGGGTACCGACTCGCCTTGGTACCGGCTCCCGTCGGTACCGAAGGCTCGGTTCCGATGGTTCGGATCCACAACTCTCGCTTCCTCCGATGCCGTTTGGGTTGCCACCGGCTGGGTTTCATCCATCGGTATCAGACACGGTACTGAAGTCGGTACCGATGTCTACATTATCCTCAATACCGAGTTTGGAATCGATCTCTAGTCTGGAAGACGTGGTTCTGACATGCCTTGGTACCGCGACCTGTCAATACCGGAGGCTCGGTGCCGAGGGTGACTGCCGAAAGTTTTCGGTTACCTCGGTACCGATTGAGCTGTCACCGATGGCTGTTCCGATGTCTGTGTATGGTTTGGTTCCGACATCGGTACCGGTATTGGTACCGGTATCCTCTGTAGCATCGTGGCCAGCTCCTTCCATGCTTCTTTCAACAGGATCGCTCCCTTCTATACCAAGTTTGGGGTCGATACCTGGCATGGACGATGTGCTACTGACTGTCGCTGGTTCTGACCTCCAGTACCAGCATCCATCCGTTAAGGATCCCATACTGCACCATGCAGACACATCCTTCGGTGCCCAGGCTAGTTCCTCAGATCTAACCTGTCCAAGGGAGGTTCTCTTTGGAGATCCTTCTTTTCAGAGTTTCCTCTGGGATATAGCAAGATCACTTGCCATCTCTATCCCTGGACATCATCCTACACAAGGCTCTGTTTCTACCGAAGCAAAGGAAAACATAATGCTTCCTTTTCATCATTCCTTGCAGGATCTTATTCTAGGAATGTTGGAAGCACCTTTAAGGGTACCCCCACCTTCCAGAGCAACTGATCTCCTATATCAGGTGCCCCCCTCTCCAGGGTTTCAAAAGACTCAACTTCCTCATCATTCCATTGTAGTGGAATCAGCAATGAGGCGGGTGAAGAGTAAGAAAAAGCACTCTTCTTATCCGCCAGGTCGTGAGTCTAAGACACTAGATGCCTTTGGACGTCAAACCTTCCAGACATCCATGCTTTCAGCAAGAATTCTCTCATATATTTTTTATATGAATCTATTTCTTGAGGAGGTCACAAAGAAATTGCATCTTTTGACTCCCTTTCTTTCAGAACCCAAGAGTGCAGACTATTCCTCACTGCTTAGTCATATTCAAAATATCTCTTTGTTTCTTATTCGTGCTTCCCTAGACTCATTTGAGTCTGTTTGTTAGCAGGATTTCTGCTATAGCTATAGGGGCACGACGTAGAGCCTGGCTCCAAGCTTCAGACTTAGACAAATGGGCACAACAAAGACTGGGTAATACTCCTCACACTGGAGAAAATCTCTTCAATAAGGAGTCTTTACGTCAGATTACTCAGTGGTCCACTGACTTACCTGTTTCTAAGGGCTGTTCTACGCCGCCTTCTTTCCCAGTAGGTAGGAAATGTCCTACCAAACTTTCTTCCCCTAGGGGGAGAAGGTTTTATTCATCTTCTGCCCATCACACAGATGTTCCCAAACAGGGGAAACATCGCCCTGGTCTGAAGAATCCAAACTCTCACCAGGCTCACCAAACCCAGCATCCGCAGGGTTTCTGATTAATCACATATTTTTTGTGTCTCTTGGGGTTTAGAACCTGCAGTTGGCTTCTTCTCAGTAGAAGCCTTCCACTGCTTCATGCTAAACTCTAGGCATGGATCTCTTTTCACAAGACATCCATTTTTCTCTGTTATACGAGCTCTTAGGATGTTCATGCCTATAGGTCACAGCTTATCCTCTTCTTCCTGCTAGAGAAAAAGTTTAACAACTATCAAATGATAGTTTTCTGTACAGCATGAATTTTTTCCTTTCTACAGACTTACCACATTGTAAGTCTCCATTCAGCTCCATCTTCTCTACCCTCTTCCCAAGCTTTTCCTCTGTAAGAGTGGTACTATTACACTGGAGGGCTTCTCTTCAGCCCTTTTAGTTTTGTCACTATTCCAGTGTGGCGTTTTCCTCTCTGAGTTAACTCCTTCTTCTTTTTTGCTTTGGGGCAGCTTTCAGGCAGGTCCAGAGTTTTCCTACTCCTGTTCTGTCTGTTCTTTCTGTTTTTTTTTCTGGAGGACTCGGGACTTGCTGCCTGCAGACTGATATTATCCTCTGCTTTTCACGTAACCATCCTGGTTATTTCACTGACTAGCATTCTTGCAGCAATCTAGTCTGTTCTTTGTCAGGGAGATTTTTCCCCTGACTTCTTCCATCATAACCAGGGGGAATAGATTCTATTTACCTTCTTGTTATTAGATGAATCTTTCCTCTTCACATCTCCTATGTGAATATACTTTCTATAAGCACATCTCTGTCTGCTTAATTGCAGACACTTATATCATTTGTGTGTGTATATCTTTTGCCCTTCTATATCTCACTATAGATATATATTTGTATCTCTCTCTCTCTCTCTCTCTCTCTCTCTCTCTCTATATATATATATATATATATATATATATATATATATATAAATATGTACATCTGTCGAGATATTTATTATAGGTAGATAAGTATTACATACTTATCTATCTGACTGTCTATGCTCATATAGATATATATGTCGCTATATGATTCTGACAGTTGGGCTCTACCCATACCATGCTGTCCCAGCATGTTTGGGGTGCTACACACACAACTACTCCAGTGGTAGTTAACTACTTTTCTACCATACCCCTAAAGGTTTTAGGTACCCCTGAAGCTCTCCATGTTTCAGTATATTTCCTACCTGACATCAGTTAGGAAAGACATTGCAGATCTTCAGTTATTCTGAAGCTAACGCCTCGGGCATCTGTCCTTTCTTTTGGGATATAAGGGTTTTCCATACCCCTTCTTCCCACAGGGACTAGGCCTGTTTGTCCAAATCAGTCAGCCTTTTCCTCTTTTTGCTCCTATGAGTGAGCCACTCTGTAGCCAAAAGAGTTTGGGCTTTTTTCATAAAGCCTTCCGCTGACGGCTTACAGTTTTTGTACTACCCCAGTTTATCCCTGGGGTTACCTCTTACCTTTCAGAATTTCTGACCTCCATTGTGTTTTCCTACAGGTTTATTACCTCTACTTTTGCAGTGAGGTCCTCCTTGAGGTTCCTCTACTTGGATCCCCAGTAGATCTCATGAACCTCCATACTTTTGTACAATCCTGCTAGGGGAGGTCTATATTGCAATATTTCATTTTCAATATATTTGATGATAATTGTCATCCACACAGGGACTTCTTGTCTGCAGTCCTATGTTAGGTTAGCTGTCTTTCACAGCACCTTTCTGTTTCAACTCCTTCCCACCATCCTGAGGATGCCTGGCCATATGAGGTGTAGCATGTTCCAATCCATAACATGCTGGGACTCCAGGCATCTTAGCTTGGGAGTCCCCATATGTGAAGACTCATTCCTGCTTGTTCCTGGATATAGCACAGTTACTTACCTGTAACAGGTGATCTCTGGGAACAGCAGGAATAAGTCTTCACAACCCACCCACCTCCCCTAGGAGTTGTATTCTCTATCTCTATCTTTCCCTTCTCTCTCTCTCACTCTTTGCCTCAGCTTTAAAACTTAACTGAGGAGAGACAGTTGGGAAAGGTGGGAAGGCAGCACGCAGGCGTGGTGGGATGCTTCCAAAAGCTTTCTGATTGGACGCTGGGAAGCGTTCCCGCGCAGCTTCCGTCGGTACCGACGTACCCATATGTGAAGACTTATTCCTGCTGTTCCCAGAGATCACCTGTTACAGGTAAGTAACTGTGCTTTTCTGCTGTTCCCAGAGATCACCTGTTACAGGTCAGTAACTGTGCTTTTCTGCTGTTCCCAGAGATCACCTGTTACAGGTCAGTAACTGTGCTTTATCTAGGCTTCTGCAATGGTGTGTTTTCATTTTCACACTTCTATCTAGTTTCTCATTTTAACACAGTCTCACTTTTTAAGGATCTATCTTACTGCAATAGTTTAGTGTATTGTTATCCTTCTAGTGACAGCTGCTGTTATAGTTGTAGTCTCTGCAAATCAGCAAGTGGCACTGAGTGTGCACTCCAGAGGGAGGCGCCCTTCAGCTCTTCAGCTAGTAAAGGTTACTTGCTGCTGCCCTATCCACAGAGGGGAAATCAAACGTGAAGGAAATAAAAAGGAAAAGACAAGCAATTTCCTCTGCAGCAAAAGTTGACATTACAGTATGGTTAATTCTTCAGTACACAATGAATATTTTATAAAGTGGAACATTTTGATTTTTATGATGAGATTTGGGGATACACAAGTCTAAATTACCTCTTCAGAATAGCAGTCTATTTACAATTAAAATAAAAAGTCATGTTCAGCCTTTTGCACCCGCTTTAAAAATTGGCAAACAAATGCAGCCATGGCCCGTCATCATAATGAGTGAAGTGCATCCGTGTATTTATTTATTTCCTTATCAGGGAGTCCTCTCAGATGACAACTTGGCACTTAGGAAGCAGCGTTTCCAAGCTCGGCCTCCTTTGGCCATTCTCTTGATTGAATCCCGTTTTCTAGGGAATTGCCAGAGTCGGTTGACTTGTTCTGTTTCCCTCCTCTCCTTCTGACTCTGTTTTGTCTTTGGTGTATGTATGGCGCTAAAGAATGTTATGAATGTTGCTACAAGATAGTTCCAAACCTTGCCGTAATACCACCTCAGGAATGCTTTCTCCCACTGTGGTTAAAACGTATGCTTTTACCTGAAATGCTACATAAGCCTATTTCCATGGGTAATGCCCTGCGGAAATGGCTTTTTAGCTCCCTCTTTTAGACGGTAATTTTATAACAGGTTGCCTTGGTTGGAAGGCCAAGTAGGCACCTATTTTAAGCACATTTTATTTCAAAGGGCTGTGGTTGGGGAATAGTTTCAGCAGGCCAGAAATCTCCAGTATATTCCCAATCTTGAATTGGGATACACATCTATGTAAAAACTTTCCCCATCTACTTTTGCACCATCTCCGAGCCATACAGAGATTTTAAGGTGGTGCTCGTTTAGGCCAGGGCTTTAAACGAGCAATTAAGGGAGTAGCACCACTTAATCCCCAATTTCTTCTTTCACCCTCCAAATTTTAGATAAAACCCTATGGCTTCACTAGTTCATTGGCGGCACCTACGCCTATGTGTCTTTATAAAATACTAGTGCAAATCTGGTAGCAATGGTGGTGACATTGAGGTCAAGGGCATTTACTGCTGTTTGGGAGCAGGAGTTAATATCAAGCATAGAGTATGTGTATGCATGCATTGATTGGCGTAGTTTATAAATAACATACCTGGTTCACGATTCAAACTGCGCTCTGCCCAGACCACGATCCATTAGTGCCTTCAGTAAAAGTGTGCATATTCACGCCACTACATCTATTTTTACACCTGAGGTAATTTTATCAGAAGCCATTTTACTTTCATAGATTGCCACATACGCACTAAACTTACTTTATAAACTTACCACCTTTACATGGATATACAAACTTATGCTACCATAAATGCCACAAATTACTTAGTCATTCACAAAATGAATGCAACATTCAAAAAATTGATTAAGAAAGCAGTTCTATTCGCTCAAAAAACATATATCTCTTTATATGTGCATCTATAAGCATTAAAGGACTGATGGGTTATAGCTCAAACATTTAGATAGTGGCTAATTTTACAGCAAGAAAACTTTCTATCTTGCTGTCATGTTACCCATCATCGCTGTTTAAATGCCACTCTCTTTTGAAATTTGTTTTTCCCAACTTAACAATAATTATATATCAAAACCCCAACTCATCTTGATGTTCACAATCAACTTGATCCATATGCAAAATGTCCTCAATATCCGCCAACAGAGATCCACAAATTCAAAATCCTTATAGTTCAGATCAGCTCTGACCCCAGCTGTGGTTTCTGCACACAATTTCAATGGCCGCATTTGTTGTTTGGCATTGACACATTCATCATGTTTCACTTGTTACTTTGCAAGGACAATAATGCCTTTTTGGACGCTGGATTTGCTAAAATAAGGAGCCTTTTATTTTCTTGTCTGAGTGTGGGGCACACCACTATCTTTTAATGAAAATCTTCTTAGAGGCTACGATACTCGTCTTATCTATGAATTTAGTCAATTTGTTACAAAGGTCTTCTCCAAGTATTAGCTATTTATAGAATCATGTTACATTTAGAAAATCTAATCAGTCCAATCAAATTAATAAATCAACTTTTGACTTGTTTTGCCTTAGAGGTTGATATTCAAGGAACCACTGAATGAGTAACTGGATAAATTTATCCACATGTTCAACTGCATTTACCCAAGTAATTGTGTGATTTAATACCTGGCTAAGTCTACCTACTCAAAATCTGAGAAAACAGATTTAGGCCTGTCATTTATTCAACTGGGGTTACCTTCTAAATTTAACTCATTAGTGCTGAATTTTGCATTAACTAGCTAAATTTGAAAATCTACCCCAGAAAAACCTTCAACATGGCTCTTTTTTTTACCTGGCTAAATTTATGTAGCATGCCGTTTTAAATACACAGATTTAGTTGTTTAAGGGGGGGGGGACATTTTTAAATGGATACATTTACCTGGCTACAGTAAATACAACATTTTTCCTTGTGTAGAAATGGTAGACAATACTTGGATTCTTAATTGTACTTTTATACATAATTGTGGGGCTCTCATCTCCTGCTACTAAATAATACCAGTAAAATATAATAATTGACACATCAACTGTCATACGTTCTGAAAATGTAATGCCACACCAGCGCCTTTGATCACACAACTCAGAAAATGCTGTGTCATTTTACAGCTTTCTTTATGGGCCTATGAATGTTAATTCTACAGTTGTGTTTCTCATCTAATCTTTCCCGTTGCTTCCTTTTCTTATCGTGCTTGTAGTAGACTCCTAGGAGTAGATGAAAATTGAATAAGTCGATTTGCTGATAAAATGAGACACTGTAGTATGAGTTGATCAGAAGGTATTTTAAACTAGAGATGAGAAGGCTCTGTCATGGTACCTTTTATTATGCCTGGAAACTCTGCTGTTGGACAGATAATTACGTTAGCAATATAAGATTATGTGCTGGTGTCCATAAGTCAAGGCTTAGCATGGTGCTGTCTCTTCTCAGAATGAGCAGAAAAAAACCGGAGTGATGGTCTTCTGTTGCTCTTTCCCATTACCACAGTGAAAAGGTCTATCTTCTCCTCCATCCCAGCGGCAGTTTCTGAGCAATGGTATCCTGGAGTGGAGGAGTGGCCTAGTGGTTGGGGCAAGGTACTTCAGGCCAGAAGGTCGGGGGTTCAAATCCCACTAGAGGACAGCAACCTTGGGCCGGAAGGACTGGGGTTTCTAGTCCCACAGGTGCTCCTTGTAGTCTTGGGCAAGCCACTTAACCCTCCATAGCCCATGTTCCCTGTAAAATAGTTATCTCCAAGTTATAATGTCCTGTTCAATGTAATTTCAGTTTGTTCAATGTAAACCGCACTGATGCAGAATAGCGCGGTATATAAGAGAATGTAAATAAATAAATAAAATAAATAGGGCCGCCCCAGAAGAGGTTCAAGGTGTTGGCGCCCAAGGCAAACCTTAAGCATTGTGCACCCCCCCTCCCCCCAGCTGCCAGAATCTATTGTTTAGCTTTGAATGCCCTGCTCTTTGCCGCCCCCCCTCCCCCCCCGAAGCTGCCATCCTAGGCAACCACCTAGTTTGCCAATGGTTGGCTGGCCCTACTTAGACCCATGTTCTTAATGGCATATGAGCTCAAAGGTTAGTGGCATTAGAGTAGCCTAGTGGCTAAAGCACTGACTTGGGAACCAAGAGACCGGAGTTTGATTCTCACTAGCACTCCTTGTGGCCTTGGGCAACTCACTTAACCCTCCATTGCCTTAGAAAAATCCAAGTTATCAATGTCCCTATTTAATGTACATTACCAAGTTTAAGTTACAATGTAAACCGCTTTGACTGAAATGATAAAGCTGATTAAAAATCCTGTTAAATAAAATAAATAGGACTATAGAAGCCAGTTTTCAGACTCTCTGCAGGCCTACAAGCTAATATTCAAAGGGTCAACCCTACAGAGAATTTTCCTTTGAAAATCATTTCCCCATTGAGCACCATTGGTATATAAATTTCCACAGAATCTTCAGTTGTAGACTTCCCTCAAGAAGTGCACACAGGTAGTTAAGAATAAACTTGCTGTGCATGCTTTTCCAGGATGACCTACTGTCCCTCTTTCCTACATTGAGGATGGGGGGGGCAATTTTCAAAGGAGATTTCTCTGTGGGTAAACATCTGTTTACTACAACGAATCCCGTATAGGATGCATCTGCTCAGGAGAGTTCACCTGGGATAAAGAAGGGGGCGCTCTCATCATGGCATAGTTTCAGAAGGGATGCCAAATGTACTCCCCCCTTCCTCCCTTGTCTAGCTGTTGCATCCTTGGAGGGTGGGCTCCAAACAGGTAAATCTGGTCATGCTTGTGCACACGCCTTCGGGACCTTTCTCATTTATGCAAATTGTTTGGTGACTTCATCAGATATTTCCCTTCTTGTACTGAATGCTCCTTTGTAGTGCCTCAGTGCTGGTTCAGAATATGGCTTCCCAAAACTGTTCTAGTGACCCCACAGCCAGTCTGCTTTCAGAACACCCACAGTGGATATGCATGAGATATATTAGCTTACATCATCATTTCTTTTGATCTATTTTGTGCTCAGCCATATCTTCATTCATAGCTCCCATTGAGCTAATAGCATTTGATAAATTATGCGATACATTTTATCAGCCAAGAAAATGAAGATGTATCTCTTTTCTTTGCTTAAGACAGACATTGATACATTTTCTTTGTATTTAGTAAATCAGGCTGTTGATATGCACCTATAGACCACCAGCAGAAATACACAGCCAGCAGCTCCTCTCTCCATCCAGTCTCTCAACCCCCCACCCTGTTAATCACCCAGTCTTGTTCTCTCTCCCCCACCACCCTGTCATTACTCAGTCTCTCTCTTCTCATGCCTCCCCACCAGTATTCCTCCCCTATCTCCCCATCTCCTTTCTCCCTTAAACTGTCCACTGATCTCCTCCACCCCAACTATCCCTCACCATCCAGGAAGTCAGTCAGCACCCCCTGCCCCACCCCAGCAAGCCAGTCATCTACCTCCCAGACCTTACTCTGCCTAGCTAGCCCTCACAACCCAGGAGGATAGTCAGCCGCCCCTATTCTCCCCCCTCCCCCAGTTAACCATCAACACCCACCGTCGGATTCCTCAAAGCCACTCACCCTCCATGGTTGTTACTGGAGCAGAAACTTCCTCATCTCTGCACCACACAGCTCTATGTGAGTTTGAGCCAGGCGGTACAGGAACTTGTGTTGATCTCTGATTCTCAAGTCACACGAGACCTGTAGGGATGTGACTCGTTCAGAATTACTCATTCCGGGTGCACACAAACCAGTGGGGGTTATTGTCAATAGTAATATAGCCTTGTATTTATAATATATTAAACCTTGACTTATATATATATATTCGATAAATTCAGGGGTAATTGCTACTTCCCACTTTTCCCAAGATTCTATAGGTCTGTCTGGCAAATGAACCATATGAGATAAAGGAACCAATCGTGTGTTTTTATATAAATTAGACTTTATTGCTGATAGAAAAATAATGCAAATATAGAATAAATTCGTTTTCTGAGGTAGCAACTCAGCCTTGAGTTCTCTTGCATGTTGTCATGGATGAAACAATAACTGCTGTAAAGTACATGACTTTGCAAAATTGCTTGATTTGCAGGTTTGATGCTGAGAAGATGGTAGAAGAAATCCATCTTTTTGGTTCAGAATAGGCCCCATCTTGTAACAGGAAGCCATGTTGCATGGTTCAGGCTTTAGTTTCTGAGCAGGCCCCAGACACCAGCCCTACATTCCCCTCTCTTTTAAGATGGAAATAGCTACAAGGGAGCGTATTCCTTCTTAAAACCTAACTAACATACATGACTTCTGAGCAGATCAGAACCAAATGATATGGTTAACTAAAGTCTGGTAACAGTTTACTCTAAGCTCAACAGATGCCTTGAAAGCAATACTGCATACTGTGAATACAAACAAGCGATAAAAGAAGTTAATACTGAAATGATATATATAAGATCAACTCAATCAGTGTAATGAGTATACTATGGTGTACTTAATCTAAACTCAATGTATAACTTGGTATATAGTTTATACAATACAATGTGTCAGTGTAACTTCAACTGCACACCTAAATGCATAAGTGTGTTAGTAAAACAAAACACAAGCTTTGATTGAGAAATGAAGCAACTCAATTAAAAGTAAAGCACAACTGAAAAGTTCGGTGTGTCAATAGTTAATGAGGTGATGTTCCATCAAATCCTGCAGATGCATGGTAGGTAGAGGAGGTCCATGGCGCACAATATGACGCAGGGTACGAATTTGTCTTTGCTGATATAAGGAAACCAAGAATTGGATTGTCAAGAGAAGGGTAAAGACAGGCACAGTGACATGAGACACAAAATCAGTCTGTACAATGTCCACATCATGCCCATCAAAGTTGTAATCAGTGACGTCAAGGCTTTCCTGGTCAATGGACAATTCAAGTGTGTGAGAGTCCTTATAGTCCAGTAGGTAGTCCTACAGACCAATTCAAGAGTTCCTGCATCATGCAGCCCAACTTCAGAGTGGCCGCAACATAAAAACAACAATAAAAGGGGACCTGAAAATCCCAGGCACCCGATGGAAATTTCTAGGCTCCATGGTGACCTGGTGCCCGGGATGAGCCTGGTGCCTTGTATAAGAAGATAACTACAGGCATATTAAATTGCCAACAACATTAAAAAGTATAGGTGAAGTAACACGCGTAATCAACATTTTGAACTGCAATTATTGTGTCCCATAGGAACATGGGAATCTAAGATGTAAGCACAATTTGCTTTTCACCCAGGAAGTGTTGCTGCCATGAAACAAGCACTTTTGTTTGCACCTTATTTGTGGTCAGGAGCATGTATAACCATAAACATCTCAACAACCAGGACCTGCAAGCCCTTGGAGGACAGGGACATGCCAAGTGCACCTGAATGCAACTCACCTACTACTGGAAGGTTGTGAGCTAAATACAAAGTACATAAATAAATTACACAAGATGCACAGGAGTGAATGTGCACGTGCAAATCAACATATGGGAGAAAAGTCAATGGAGGAAATTTGGCATCTTCTACATGTATGTATCAACAGTCATACATTGACGATAGCATTTCACAACTTCCACATGGGCTGCAGTGTCATCTAGAAGTAAGTAGATCCTGGATGCTCTATAGAGAGAACTATTCTGGCAACTGCTAACAGAACCACTCGTGAAGAGGCCATACTGGACCTGGATCCTACCAATGAGGAAAATGTTTCTGATGTTATAGTAGGTATCCAGTGATCACCAAATGGCATGGTTCAGTAGTAGGACATGATAAAGTCCATTCAAAAGTGAGGGTCTTAGACGTTAGGAAAACTAACTTTGCCAAGATGGGACAATACTTCAAGGAGTCATTAGCAGGATGGGAACAGCTGGGGGATGTAGAAAAACAATGGGCAAAACTGAAAGGGGATATTTTAAGGGCAACAAACCTTTTTGTTCAAAAAGTAAATATCTGTAAAAGGAAAAAGGAGGTCACTATGATGCTCAAAAGAAGTAACTGAAAAGTTGAATAAAAAGAGGATGACCTTCATAAAATACAAGAGATCACAGAGAGAGGAAGACAAGCATCAATATTTGGAAAAACTTAGAGAAGCTAGGAAAATAGTCAGGAAAGCAAAGATACAAAAAAAGAAGAAATGGCCAATGCAATAAAATGGGAGAACAAGACATTTTTCAGATATGTTAGCAAGCGAAAGAAGTGCAAAAGTGGTGTTGACAAACTCAAGGGTGAAAGGGAGCAATATATAGAAGCTGATGAGAATAAAGCAGAATTGCTTAACAAATATTTCTGTTCTGTGTTCACAAAGGCCCAGAGCAGGACCACAGAAAACACCCACCAATAGGAACAAAAGTGAAGGGGATCTTGAACGATTTTCAGAAGACTGTGTTCATGAGGAACTAGATAAACTAAAAGTAGATAAAACGATGGGGTGGGATGTGATACATCAGAGAGTTTTAAAGGAATTTGGGGATGTTCTAGTGGTTCCACTGTCTGACCTTTTCAATGCTTCTTTAGAGTCGCGAGTGGTCCCAGAGGACTGGAGAAGGGCACATGTGGACCCTTTACACAAGTGGAAGTAAGGATGAGGTTGAGAACTACAGGCCAGTTAGTCTGACCTCTGTGGTGCGTAAATTAATGGAGACTCTGCTAAAATAGAGGATAGTAAGTTTTCTGGAGTCCAATGCATTGCAGAATCTGAGGCAACGTGGGTTTACTAGAGGCAGGTCTTGTCAGACAAATCTGATTGATTCTTTGACTGGGTGACCAGAGAGTTGGACTGAGGAAGAGCTCTAGATGTGGTGTTCTTAGATTTCAGTAAAGCCTTTGACATGGTTCCGCACAGGCGACTTATAAATTGAACACTCTAGGGATGGACCCTAAAGTGACTGACTGAGTTAGAAATTGGATGAGTGGGAGGCAACAAAGGATACGGGTAAATGGAGCTCACTCCGAGGAGAAGAATGTTACCAATGGTGTGCCACAGGGATCTGTCCTTGGTCCAATTCTTTTTAACATTTTTGTTAGTGATATAGCAGAAGGGCTGTTGGGTAAGGTTTGCCTCTTTGCGGATGATACAAAACCTGCAATAGAGTAGACACCAAGGAAGGAGTAGATAACATGAGGAAGGATGTAGCTAAGTGTGAAGAATGGTTGAGAATTTGGCAGCAGAGATTTTAACGCTAAAAAATACAGGGTCATGCATTTGGGCAACAAAACAGGTGAAATACTTCTGTCCACTCAAGAAGAGCGGGACCTGGGCGTGATTATTTTTGATGATCTTAAAGTGGCTAAACAGGTAGAAAAGGCGACTGCGAAAGCTAGAAGGATGCTTGGGTGCATAGGGAGAGGAATGGCTAGCAGAAAATAGGAGGTGATAGTGCCTCTGTGTACGTCTCTGGTGCAACATCATTTGGAGTATTGTGTGTAATGCTGGAGACCGCACCTTCAAAAGGATTATAAACAGGTTGGAGTTGGTACAAAGGGTGGCTACCAAAATGGTCAGTGGTCTTCATTATAAATCATATGGGGACAGACTTAAGATCTCAATATGTATACTTTAGAGGAAAGGCAGGATAGAGGAGATATGATAGAAATGTTTTAATACCTCCGTGGCATAAATGCAGAGGAGAAGAGCCTCTGTCAATTAAAAGTAAGTTCTGCAATGAGGGGGCATAGGATGAGGGTGAAAGGGGATAGACTCAGGAGTAATATGTGGAAATATTTCTTTACGGAAAGAGTGGTAGATATATGGAATAGTCTCCAAGTAGAGGTAGAGACGAGGACAGTATCTGAATTCAAGAAAGCATGGGATAAACACAGAAGATCTCTAAAGGAAAAAAAGGGACTATAGTAGTTGATATGGAAGGGCATAGGCCAAATGGTCTTTCTCTGCTGACATGTTTCTATGTTTCTAATGCCCTTGCTCCTCCCCGGATGGAGGGCTCCACCATGTCCCCGTGCTGCCTTAACATTCTCGTTCCGGGTACCTCTATATACCCAGCTTTCTAAAATGGCTACGGGGATGTCTCCAGGATTTGGGCATCTATTTGTCTGTTGTCAGACATTGAACTAATGAATAAAACTTCTACAGTGACCCCCATAATCTCTATTGCATTCTTTAGCCCTTTCAGAATAATTGCTGGCATGCTCTTTGCATTGTTGACCGCTGTGGCACATTGAGTTACAGATTTCAAAGTATTGCCCACAGTAACTCCATGATCCTATTTCTGGGAGGTGATGTCTGCACCATTTTTCATTACTGTGTAAGCTCTCTTTATTCTGCTATTCCCAATGTACTGATTGAGATCAGTTTTGAAAAATTTCTTACACAAAAAGTATTTTATGTTTAACATGATATTTCTTGAAATCTCTTAATTGATACTTAAATACCTAGGGAGGGTAATTTAAAAATTTCCCACAGAAATGTTTTTTTACAGGAATGTCTGCTTGATACGTGGATAAAAATATGCACATATTTTTGCTTTAAAAATCACCATAGCAAAAAGATAATGCGTGCTTTCCACTACTGTGGGCATTTGTAGAATTACCAATAGGTGGGGCAATCTAAGGCAATCATTTGTGAAAATACTTGCCTTCGTTACAATGTGATTTGAAAACAGACACCCACTTTCCCTGTATGGAGGTATTTTATCCAGGTTCACAGACTGTAACTGGATAAAATTATGGGCAGAGTTAGATCAGAGGAGTGAATATGCACATGGAGATTTAATTTTCAAATTCACATCCAGATTGCACCTGATTTCACACAGGTTCAAAGTAGATAGATACCAACGTGCGCTGGCCACATCTTCAAAGACAAACTTTGTGAGGACTTCGGACTCTGCAAGGGAACTCAAACTTCCCCTCTCGAAGATCAAGAACTAAACATCTGTTCTAGGTAATATCATTCCATTTAGACTGACCTGCTTACTTTGCCTGTCACTAGAGATAACATTCATTAGATTTTTAAGCAAAGAGTATAGTTCACAATAAATCAAGTTATTGTATCCTGCAACTTGAGGAGTTATAATATGATTACAGTATGAATTAGGAATTTTACGGCCACCAGCTTACATCTCTTATTGTAATTATATTTGAGAAGAGTCGTCATTCTGTAGTGTTCAGTGAATGGGAACCGAGGGGCACAAATTTCAGACCCATGAACCTTGGCTTAATGGTCCTGATGGTGATGGAAGCAGATGGGAAAAATAAGTAATTATCGTTTGCTTTCTGCCACCTGTCACAAATGAATCCTGTGTTGCTTTCTTCAAAATGACCCTTAATCACCTATAATAGACACGTACCTCTCGGCCAGAGCTCAGTCATCAGTGCTGGAGCGCCGCTTCCAGTTTCCCCCTCTTGAGTAAAATTTAAAGAAATTGTCCTGTGGGGAAAGGTGAAAATGTGATCTGCAAAGATGCAACATTCATGTACCTTGATTATCAGATGTACATTACCGCAGTTTATACAGCCAGGAAGACGACATCGACGTGCTTTCCAGATGTTTCTTTTCTTTCTATGTTTTCAGCTGCAGTTCTGTCGTTTGCCAGCAGAGCTTTCGGAAGCTCTTCCAGTCCCCCATGAAAAGCTGTGGAATGTTACACGGCCGACCCCCTCGGTCACATCCTGAACACCTTTCGTCTCACTGACACCTGCTGTAGCTCCTCCCTTTCCCTTAGATTGGCTGATATTTTATGACTGTGCTGGAGTAATCGCAGAATCTCTGCTTTCACGCTAAAGGTTTTTACAGACAAGTTAGCTTATTTGTGCTACTTTGGGGTTTCAGTTCATTTAGAGCCAGCCCCCTACTGGTGCCCACGGCTGTTTAGTAGTATTCTCAACTACCTGGGATCGTCCTCATTTGTTTTAACATGCTTCTCTCCCTGCCCATCTAATCCAGTCATCAAAAGGGTGATGTTAAGGGGGATGGAGGTGGTGGGGAGTAAAGTGGTGCCTGTCCGAATCATCTGCATTGTACCCTCCTGTTCCATTGCTACAGCTTCTCCTCTGTCAATGTTACTACTTCTACTACTGTTAATCATTTATATAGCTCTACGAAGCGTACGCAGGGCTGTACAAACATATAAAGAAGACCGTCCCTGCTCGTAGAGCTTACAATCTAATCAAGACAGACTGAACGATACAAGAGAAACAGGGAGGGTTCAAATAGGGAAGGAGAACAAGGGATTAGGGTTCACATGCGGCCTCAGGTAAGCCTTTAGCATGGGCTACTGTGTGCAGCTCTGCTGCTCCTGAGGCCAGACAAGGGGGCAGGGCTACCACAGCTGCGCAAGGCCTCACCAAAGCACAGGGCTTGGGGCATTCACCCTGATTTCTCCCGAAAAGATGGACCTGCTCATCAGAATAGTCATTGACCAGAAAGCACTTGTCATGGCTTGCTTGAGAACCTAGCCTTGACTCTATTAGCTCTGGTTGTTACGCAATGACTGGAAATCTTTCCTACATCCCCCTGCCACCCCCCCCCCCCCCCGGGACTGCAGCAACCCCAGCACCAGCCCCAATTGACCTGAGAACCAGAAGCCAGCTTGGGGATTGAAAGCAGATACTTGCAACACACAGCACTACCAGAGAGAGTTCAGACTCCTGCAGCAACTGTCCTAACCGTATTGTAAATAGAGGTTCAGATTTTAGGTTTTAACCGATAAAACACCCTGATGCAAACAAATTGAAATGGGTGTATGGGTGTTTAATGTATAAATGTCTGAAAAACACTTCCCTGGGTGCTTTCGTCCCTCTCTGGTATCCTCCGCTCAGTTTTTGTGTCTCTTCTGTGTTAACAGCGCCTAAGTGATACAAATGTACTTGTTTGATTCCACCACAAAAGGTTCCCAGCAATAGTACCTGTGGCACGAAAACTGCAATAAGCACTTATTTTTTTTGAATCTTGATAAACACCTAAATTTACAATTTATAAATGCTCAGAACTAGAAACCCCTAATTATAAAGCAGTCAGCCAATCACTCAGCTCACCAAATTGTACCCAAAAAGGCATTTAATCTACTTTTTCTTTTTAAAAATCACATATTGTAAAGCACCTGAAAATATAATAATTCTAGGTGCTATATAATGAGTAAAGACATAATGGGGCTTATACCTCTTAGTGTGTGTGATATTGGGTTGTCCGCCTGGCATTCCTCTCGCCAGTGGGTATGTAATGACACTCTTACACGGTAAGAGGTAGCAGCTGCATCTTGCCTTAACGAACAAGATGTGAAAGTGTCTCTTAGGGGCCCTTTTACTAAAGCCCGTTAGTTGGTTAACATGTGTGTTAACACGTGGCAGCTGGCAGCCAGGAACAGTAACGCGGGAGCATGCCAGCCACCGCACGCTAACGTGCATGTTAACTGGCGAGGAACGGGCAGAGTGTGTGCAGCGAGAGCTCATTACCATTAGCGCCAGGGAAATGACCATGCGCTTAGCGGCAGCGTGGCTCTTAACAACATCTCTAGGGGGGTCATTAAGTGAACCCGCCTTACTGGAGCATATTTTAGAGCGGTCCATCAAGCGTTAGCTGCTGAGACCATACTGGTCACACCCCCGACAGCTGACTGCAGAGGCTTTGCACTTAACGGGTGTTGGTAACGCTTGTTAAGAGCAAAACCTTAGTGGACTTTAGTAAAAGGACCCCCCCCTAGTTATGTAGATGTAACAAGTAGCTGCTCGGCCAAAACTTGCACCAAAAGCTGCCGTTTACCTAATCGAGAATCTCCCCATAGCTTGACGTCTGATCGGTAGAATATTTGCAACTATGAAACACAATCCGTAAAAATAAACGGCCAATAGCAGGAATGTCCACTGCAGAAATTTTCAGTTCATTCCTTAATGCTGTAAAATTTGATTTACAGATGTAAAATTAAAGGTAAAGATATTAACTTTACACACACTAATTCAAAGATTTTTACATGTGTAAAGTTGATTTAACACGCATTCTTTCCATGCATAAGATTTCCAAACCAAATGTGCATCCCTTGCTAGTGCTATAGGAAACAAAAGTCCATAGAAGCAGCCTTGGAGATTGCTGATACTGCTTCCCTGCACATAATTGAGTTGTAGTCGTCACAGGGCGAGTGCACTCCTGGGGCACTGCGGAGCACAAGCTTCAGTCCAAGTCATATATTCCCAAGACGGCCACGTGAGCGAGCCTTTAATGCGTCTCTGAACATGGTTTGGTATAGTTCTGGATGTCACTTTAAGCTAAGGCGCATGTCATTATCTAAGGAATCTGCAAGTATCGGGCATCTCACACCAGATTCCACTGTTAATCCATGTAGTTATACCATACAGTCTGCCAGATGCAGGCCTCACATGGCAAGGAATCCCCGGTGCAGATATGCTTCTGACATATTAGGCTTGAACATTTCAGATGCTGATTTGTCTAGATCACAGAGGGCTTTAAAAAACACTGAAAATGACAGCATTCTGGTCGGTCATTTCACGTCTCGGCAGTTTACATAAGAGTCTCATTTCTCTTAAACAGTATTGCCAATGTGTAGATTGTTGTTGGTTGATTTAATTTTATTGTAACTCACTTTGAGTGCACCCAAGAAGGGGAGATAGAGGGGTATGTTTACTAAACTGTGGTAGTGGCTTCTGTATATCGGGGCCGCAGCTCTGATATCCCACTGAAGCTGCTACCGCAGTTTAGTAAATATACCCCATAGTTACTTAGCAAATTGGTATAAGACTGAGAGTTGCTGGACCACAGTTTCAGGTCTATGTGCCCATATTTGATAGGATTTGAAGAGGGTATGTAAAGAGTCTGGTATGTATATGGTAGTTTTATTTGGTTTATAGATGTTATTAGACACAGCCTTGGGATTACTTGAGAAAAGCAGTATATAAAATTAAATGGATAAATAAAACATCGCTGGCCTCCAGCTAGCCTTCCCAGAGCACTGTTCCCTCTATCCCACATCCTTGTTCATTTTAAATATCCTGTTCGTTAATCTTCTGCATCAAAGCCCTAAATAAAACGACAGAGCATTGGGAATTTCCGTAGTGAAAAGCTGAAATATGCTGCTGTTTTAGCTTTGGTTCATTGTGTCTTTTCTCGACTCCTGCAAGGCCCAGTGACTGGTTTTCTACATACGAATGTGCTGGATGGCGGCACCTGCAGCAGGTGGCAGCTTCCCTCCTGTGGATCGAAAGTCAGATGAGTTTTCATGTCCAAAAACCACCCATTTCAGGCAGAACTTTGCAGCTGTGTAGAAAGTTTTGCCTGTGAAAAGCTCCCAGATGAACCATTCCATAGGATATGAGAGCTCTCTGCATAAACGTGATAAGGATTGACAGTTTCACTTTAGGTTGGGGTTTCATGTCGTCCTCTTCTGAAGTGTCGTAGGGGCCCTTTTACTAAAGGGTGCTGGTGTCTTGCACCCAACGTGCCGATAGTGCGCAAATCCATGGCACGCTACAGCAACACCATGCATGGTGGTGGCAATGAGTGCAATTGTGCTACTTGCCCCACCTGCAGGTAGCATGGGTACACTCACTGCGCAGTGCTCACCTCACCCATTCTCCGCCTGTAACCCTTCCACTCACAACCCTAACGCACCATGGACAGTTAGCACCAAAATCTAGCAGCGCTTTCATGGTGCCATGCTAACTGTTAATGCGTGCCCAAAACATGCCTTTAGCACATTCCAGACCTGTGCTGATAATTTGCGCCCTTAGTGTCTTAGTGACTTATGATTGATTTGTGCTTTTGATACCATTTTACTAGATTGAATAGGATTTTGGGGGTCACTTATTCCAATGGGCCTCATAGCAGATGCACGCGCTAAATGCTCTTAGCATGCACTAACCATTGGTAATGACTCTTTATTTGTGTTTATTGAGCTAAACAAATAACAGCTGTGGAAAATTACATCACTTCCACTCTAGAATGCAAATATGACTCTTAAATTTTGGGGGGCAAGTTCAGGCGCTTACTGAAACATAGAAACATGATGGCAGAAAAAGATCAAATAGTCCGTCTAGTCTGCCCTTCCATATCAACTACAGTAGTCCTCTTTTTTTCCTTTAAAGATCCTCTTTGTTTGTCCCATGCTTTTTTAAAATTCAGATACTGTCCTCATGTCCACCACCTCCACTGGAAGACTATTCCATGCATCTACCACTCTTTCCGTAAAGAAATATTTCTGAATATTACTCTTGTGTCTATCCCCTTTCACCCTCATCCTATGTCACCTCGTAGCAGAGATTGCCTTCAATCGAAAGAGAGACTCCTGTGCATTTATGCATCGGAGGTATTTAAACATCTCTATCATATCTCCTCTAGCATATACATATTAAGATCTTTAAGTCTGTCCTCATACGCTTTATAATGAAGGCCACTAATCATTTTAGTAGCCACCCTCTGCACTGACTCCATCCTGTGTATATCCTTTTGAATTGCACACAGTACTCCAAATGAGGTCGTACCAGAGACTTATGCAGAGGCACTATCATCTCCTTGTTTCTGCTGGCCGTTCCTCTCCCTATGCACCCAAGCGTCCTCCTGGTTTTTGCAATCGCCTTTTCTACCTGTTTAGCTATTTTAAGATGGTGCAGAGAACTCAGGCGTGATTCTGAGATTAGATCCCTTGATCCTCCAAGGCCAGATGGAGTCAGGAGGGGCACAAAGGCAGGGCCCCCCCCCCCTCACACTACGGAAAGGAGCCCCAGTCACCATACTGTGGCAACAATCATTGTTCAGATTTAGGTTCAGTAATTGCAAGGCTCCTAAAGAAGTCTTGGTGCATGATCCCTAACTGAGGACCATCGCCGTAATGACTGGACCAGGAGAGTTGGGTGGGGATGAATCTCAGGTAGTCCCAAATGAAGGCTTCTGACTCCTGATCCCTGCTCTGGTTGTGACTGAGGTGGAAGCTCAGAGAAGCAGGAGGAAAATGCCAAACCCCTATAACTCTATCTGTAAAGTAAAAAATAAATAAATGGTACATAGGACAAATCATTGCACTTTGTTTCCCAAAGAAAGATTGATTCTTTTCAGCAGAATGCATAAACACATGGATCATGATTCCATAACGTGCACGTCCGGCCCACGGACATGTCTAAATCAAAAATGGGCCCCCTTTGAACCTAATTTTGCATCCACAGGTCTGGATGTGCCTGCGGGTCCGGAATCGGGGAGATAGACGTGTTCAGCTTGGCACATGCAAGCGCTATTCGGCTGGCCCGTGCCTCAGACATGGGTAAACATTTTGGATGTCCCCATGCCCACCATATTCTGAAAAGTTACATGTTTTGGATCCTGTCCGTCCCCACAATGTACCCGTGGACACCACACCCAAACGTGCATCTCCTAAGCTACTCATCACAGACAGTAGTTTGCTAGTGCACACTAGCCATAAATACCAATGAGAAATGACTGCTGCTGCAACCTAGACCATTTACCAGTCCCCCTCATGCCCTGAGAAGTGCTCGGTAAGCCCAGTGCATCCCAATATGTTATACCAGAAGGTAAATGTGAACATGTTTGTCAGGACATACCTTGCATCAAATGGTACTTGGCATTATAAAATGGCCCCAGTGATTCCTGCCCTGGTCATCTCTACAAACACATCTTAAACTGTTAGGGATGGACCCTCACCAGGTGTACAAAACCCCAAACTAACCTTGCAGTTCACCAAAGAATGCATAATATTGCTGAGCAACAAATGTATGCCCTTTATCATGCCTATGGCCTATAAGTGCCCTCATTCTGCTGCTCTACACCACCTTTTCCCTCTTCTCTCTCCCTCCCCAGGAACTCTGCTCCTTTTGCACATTGCTTCTATCTGTGCCCTTCTTTTCTACTTCCAAATCTAGATGTCGCTCCTTTCACCTTGCTGCTCCTTATGCCTGGAAAAACTACCTGAGTCTGTACATCAGGCTTCATCTCTGGCCCCTCTGAAATCCAGGCTGAGCGCTCACCTCATCATTGCCGCTGTTGGATTTGATCCGCTTAAGCTGCCTTGTGTTTCCTGTCCACAGCTGCTGTGTTGTCTGACTAGCAGCTGAGCAGGGACTATCTTTTACGAGTGTCTGTGCAGCACTGCATATGCCTTGTAGTGCTATGCAAATGATCAGTAGTAGTAGTAGTAGTAGTAGGGCCTTCTGGCTATGGCATCTAATTCTCACCTATCTGGGCACTGGCATTTCTCACAGCAGTTGCACCTGTCCCATCGTGGTGTATGTTGGTCTGCATACATCTGCTATCTGTGGGGCAACCTGTCTTCCTGCTCCCTTGCTCAGGGCTGTGTCGACATGGGAAGGGAGATCCCAGTGCCATCACACCAAGTAGCCAGATTCCAGTTAGATCACCACTCTCGCTGCTCTCATTGATCCTGGCCGGGGTAGGATGCGGGCCGCATGGGACAATCCGGGGAATGTTAGCACTACATCAGTTGTGTTTCCTAGTGCCTGGCACAGACAATATCTGATCTTATTAGAATACCCTATGTAAAATAATCTAGAAGGAATCGGCATAGGTTCCCTATGGCTAAATGTCAAAGAATATCCCTTTCAATAATAGGGACCCTGAGAATAAGAGCATGCAGCATTGCAAACAGCACTAATACATGCTCAACAGCAACACCATTGGTCCCACAAAATGTGCATTATAGGCATGCATTAGTGCTGTTTTCACTGTTGAGTACCTTTATTCTGAGGGTCCCTTATTAACAGGCATATGTTTTGACATTTAGCTATAGTGAACCCTCTCTGAGTTTGACTGCCCAATCACACTTGCACCTGGTGATGCTGTGGTCATCCATATGGTCCAGGTACTTGTCAGGCTTTCATATCCCCTCTGAATTGCAGATGAGCATACCAGATCCTCTCCGTGCACCCCTCAAACCACACACACACACATTCTCACTGTCTGTCACAAAACATGATTCTGCCAAAAAGAAGCCCTGAACCTATACATAACAGCTATGACATAACATAACAGCATGGGGTACCAGGACTACAAATATAATCTCAGTTTCTCTCCCAAAAAAGAATCCCTGTCCCTGCTCACGCCCATACTATCCCTGTATCAGCAGTCCTATTTTTTTCTGAACATGGGAAGGAATTCTAAGGGCCCCCTAGATTGGCTCCTTTAGCAGAAACAGCACATTAGTGCATAGCCTGAATAAACACTATTGCCCTTCTTAATATTTCTTTAAGGATGTTTATTAATGTGTCTAGACCTTACAATATTCCCTCACCTCTGCTCTCTGTACCTTACAACTGCATCTTGTGTTTTTCCAGGCTGCAGTTACACCAGTTTAAAACATATTTGTCACAACTATTCTTCAATATGGGCTGCACTGCAGAGAAGAGCAGGATTTTTTTTCTAAGTCCTGGCCTTATACCATGTTTCAGCAGGAATAACGTGGATGTTTCCGGGAAACACATAATACGTACACGGGCTTTTCCTAAATGCACTTTCTATGTCTCCACAGCTGACCACGTCCCCATTCTGCCCCTTCTGGGCACGTTCTAAGATCCCCATGCTAGTGTCGTGGACGGGCATGTCAGCAGTGTCTCAGAATACAGTCAGGGATGTTTTCGGCAGATAAATGTCCCTGCTGCACGTACAAACCCCTTATTTGTGTTCTGGAATGACCCCCTTTATGGTTTTAAAGAGTTGGCTGCAGTGGATGTCGAGCTCTTTTGGAGTGGATCAGCAGCAATAAACAGTTTGATTGTTTTGCAGTGTGTGGTCCATTAGATACAGGCAACTAGGGCACTGAATTATGAAGTCACCAAATACCTAGGGTGAAGAGGACCCTGCTCCTGTTTACTGTAGAGCCTTCAGAGAGGCATCACTGTGGCGTTATGGCCTTCCTCTTCCCTCGTCTTCCTTCGTCTCCTCTCTGATCTTTCCGTAAAATCTTAAATCTGGCCCAGGATGGAGGCTTGTCTCTGCTTGGTTACTGGCAGAGTTCTGCTGATGATGGACAATGCTACCAAAAGATAGAAATCAAGCAGCAAAAAGACAGCGACCAGTTTATCAGATGTACCATGTCTGCTAGCATATGAATTGCATCTTTAATAACATCATATTTATATTTCTTATTCAATTTTAAGATATACCTCACATGTATTCAGTAGTAATTGAAAGCGAGTTAATTTAGGTTCAGTAGATTTTTCGTATCCCTGGAGGGCTTACAATCTAATGGCTGTATTTACTAACCTGTTTAAAACCATTGCCACTGCTGGTAACTGCCTAGTTTGCCTAATTGTAGCACCGGCCCTGCACTGACACTGCTGCTGAGGGACTGCTTGGCTTTTGTTGCTTTGGTTTCACATCTCTGCTGCTTCACCAGTCTTGCAGACTGCAGCCGTTGCAATGTGATAGGCTATAGCTAAGTACTTTCCGTTAAGGAGCGGCATATTAAAAAAAAAAGTGCAAAGCCATAGTGAAGCAGTTGGCAAGAAATAGCACTCGCATTACAAGATTTATAGCTGAGAGATTTTCATATTTTTATTCAGCGAATGCACTTTGCAAATAAATAGCTGAAATCCAAAGGTTCCATGTCAGTTTTTGACTGAGCAGCCGGGATGTTCTGAGCGACTGATTTCCCCGTGACAATGGTCTTTCATTCATTTCCTGTTTTGCACTGGCCCTATCACTGTGACCAAAGTGACAGACTCTTGTCTCCGTTGGGTTAATCAATGTGTTCGTTGATCCGTAACATATGCTGTCAGCAGACGTTTAGAGTCAACATTTGTGGCCTGGCAATTGAGTCTGCCTCATGTTGAGCTACTGTCCTCACTTGAAGGTTTTAACCTTCATAAGCTAGTCAAAAAATATGAGTCCAATAAAATTTTATCATATATTTGTTTTTTGTTTTATAGCTATTAAAGCGGACTAACATAACAATCGTAGTATTTTATAACATTAACAGGCCGATGCAGAAAGGAGCGGGGGTGCTGCCCGCACGTTCCCGCACCTGCGCTGCCATCTTGAAAAATAGCACCACCTGGCCCCTCGTGGTGCATCCTTGGACGCACCAGGCAGGGTCAGACTGCCGTGAAGGTACCGGGAGGCGGGTGGGAGGATCAGGGCCGCTCAGCCACCAGGCTTATTTTTAGTTAGGCGGATGGGCGGATCAGGGCCGCTGGGCCACTAAGCTTATTTTTAGTTGGGTGGGTGGGGGAAGGTAGAAGTCAGAAGAGGGAACTCCACTCTATATCGCCGTTCATGCCTAATGGGGCACTAATGCGTAATTCAAAGATTCAAAACTGTTCACAGAAACTTTAAAGTGCATCTCAATCCCCTCCTCTCCATATTTGGGGGATAAAATCAATAGCTCGCCATTTCAAGGAAGAAAATGTATGTCCTGCTGCCAAACATGTGCAACCATCGGGGCTGATACTGGTTGAGTCTTCAAGCGTGATTTATGTTCCGCCGGATGTATCTTCAGTTGTCGACTAGTCCTCTTAACATATAACTTGGGGCAGTCACAACTGATTGCATATATCATGTAAGATGATGAACAGGTGTTATGCCCAATATTCGTGATTTGAAAGAGGGTCCAACTACGTAGTACCCAACGAGGATTGAAAGCAGTAGGAGCAGGATTGACATGGGAAATTGTTGTCAGTGAAGGGGGCTCCATGACCTCTGCATGCCAAGGTCAATGCAATTGAAGGGAGTTCGGAAAATGTAGGGTGTACCAAAAGTATATCCCTACTAACCAATTGGTATTACTTTAGTTTTTCCTATTTATTAAAGTAAAATGGTCGGATAGCAGCTGATCATACTGACAATTGAGTTGATCTGTTGGTAATAGTCCGACAAACAAAAAAAATATTTTTAATAAGTTAGCAAATTCAGAAGACCCCTGATTAAGTCTCTAGGGTTCAACCCATGTGGTGACTTCTGTCTATATGTTGTCCACTCTCAGTGCTCCTTTATATATATTTCTTGGCAAAATGTAAAGATAGTGGATGTAAAATTTCAAAAACTGACATATTCCAATCAGTAAATTAAAAATAAAGGGGGAAGCTATTCAGCGGCGGTGGCTAGCACTTAAAAAGCAACTAGCCATCGCTGCTGAATTCTAACTCCGGATATTCCGTGTCAGAACCATATCCGGCCACCGACATTGAAGATCCGGATTGACGCGAAACCTGGAAGCTAGCCAGGCAGTGGTGATGTTGAGCCACTGCTGAGTTAGTTTCTGCAGGTAAAGTTAAGCCAGCCTTTGCCACACCTTACTTTACCCGTGTGTTGCTAACGGGGCAGCGGCTCAATATTGTTGCTGTCCAATTAGTGATGGCTGCTGCCTCCACTCCACCACAGAACGTGCCTGACATGCTCCAGTGCTAACCGATTAGCATCGGGCATGTAGTGGTGGCACCCGTAGATATCCAGTGGCACGGACTATGGTAGTGTCACTGAATATTCAGCCCTTACCTACCCCCACCCTTCCCCATTTCGCCCACCCTCCTTCGTACTTATTTTCTGCCTCTGCTGCTACCTGTCCTGTTCTATCCTTCTTCCTTTTCTTCCACTTCTTTCCTATCACTTATTGGCGTTCCTTTCTCTCTTTGTTTTCCAGCAGCCCTATTATATTGTACACCGCCCTAACGCCTCGGTAAAGGGCGGTCTATCAAATATTTCAAATAAAGATAAAGATATCCAACTGAGCAGCATTTACATGGTTTGCAGGTCTGCAAACCCTGCAAATATCTTAGAATATCACCCCAAAAATTATTTTTTCTACCTTCATTGTCTGGCCATTTAATCTTTCTACTCATATTGGTCCCAATCTCTGGTTTCTGCTTTTCTCTGCCTTCTCTTAACTCTCTTTTCGATGGTTTCTGTCGATTTGACATTTTTCACTCTCCTTCACTTCCTCCACTACATCCATCTCCGACATTGAGCTTTATTTTCAACTTTCTTCCATTTATTTTTCTGTCTCTCTATCCACTCAGATTTCATTACTTCTTACTATCCAGTCTTCAGTTTCTCTCTTTTATTGCTTTCCATCTTTCTCTCATCCTGATCCTCCCATTTCTCTTCCTTTTTTCCCCAATATTTCACAAACGCTCCCTTTTTCTTTCTGCCCCATCTAGTACCTCCATTCTGTCCAGCATCTCCTATTCTCATCTCTTCACCTCCTTTCCATCCAGCTGTTCTGTCTCTCTACTGCCTTTCCATCCAGCATTTCTTCTCTGTCCTCCCCACATTTCTCCTTACCCCCACCCCTGTCTCCAGGGTCTCCCCTATCCCTCTGTTCTCCCTATTTCCAGCATTTCTCCTTGGTCTTTCAATACTCCAGATACTCCAGATGTTCAGCATCTCCCCTCAGTCCTATACTCGCCCGTGTCATCTCCACTTCACTCTATTCACCCCTCTACCCCAGCATCCACCATTCCTTTCCCCATCTCCAAGCTAGCATATCCCCTCTGTCTTTGTATACCCCTCCTGTGTCCAAGCCACCAGGTCCCCTTTCTTTTCCCATCCCAAAATCTGCATCTCCTATTTCTTCCCCCCTAGGATTTTCTTTCACCCCTACCTGCCCTGTGTCCAACCCCACCTCAAGCCACCATGTCCCCTTTCTTTCCGCATCTCCTCTTCCCCCATCTGCCCAGGATCTTCCTTCACCCCACCCAACCATTTAATGGATGATTGCTACACAATGTACTGTTTTTAAGGAAAATAAATAGAGAAAATGGTTTGCCGACAACTACTTGATTTAATGTAATATGATCTTTCCCATCAAAATCAGTCTGAATTTTGAGTTGACCACAGAACAAAGAATACTTTGCCGGCTCGGTGGATGGGTAAAGATGTAGGCTAATCCAGAAAGTGATTCTTTGATGCAGCTAGAATTAATTGCTACATTTGGTATGCGTGATCGCTAATGACTTGTACTCCAGTTGAGGGTTTTCGGACTAGGAGGAGATCTATTTAAATGGGTTTCCTCATTCATGCTAGGTAGATCCCTATTGTAACAGGGTAGACCCTGTACAGACAGAGGAAATGCAGCCCAGCACAAGTGAAAATAGAAAAACTGACAGGGTAAACAAGAAAGTGTCAGATAGTTACCCTGAGCAACGCAGGAACACGTGCAAAAGCTCAATCAGGACACACCCAGCTAGCACAGGAAGGGAATTCACCTCACCTGACAGGGTTCAGCTAACTAAGGGTGGAGCAAGCGAACGTGGGTTTAAAACAAGCTCTCAGACATTCAGAGACAGTTTAGGATCCGGATTAGGATCAGGAGTAAGGCAAAGCCAGGAGCTGGTGCCGGAGCTGAGAGAGAGAGAGAGAGAGAAGCCGTGGCAGCCAAGGACACACTTGGAGAAAATACAGAGAGGGCAGCTAAAGCCCCGGGAAGCATGGCACAGGTATGGGAATGCAAGAGAGAGTGATAAAGAAACTCTGGAGCAATTAGAGTGCCCATATGAAGGTCAGAGGGAACCCGAGGACCTGAATAAATCAGAGAGATATCCACAGCCAAATAGTGTGTATGAACAAGAGAAAAGCTTTTACTTACCAGATAAAGCCGAAGAGTTTTGTAATTGTAAGTTCACAGCTCCGTCTGAAACTCCGTCACGAGCACTCAGATTCAGCTCAGCTGGGTTACAAAAGGGAAACCTGGATAGGTTGGAAAGTTCCCTTAATTATCCCACGAGCAGAGCAAGAAAGGGGCTAAGCTCTACTCAGAAGTACCAGCAGGGGCAGTGCCTGGGAAATCTCTATTCCCGTATATATGGTAATACCCAGAGAGGCTCTAGCCCGGTGAAAGAAAAGAACTTCCTGGTTGACGTGCTTAGGCAGCAAGTCTCTCATAGTACTCCCAAAGTACAGAATGAATATACCAGTCAACCAGAGATGATGGAATACCAGAATGCTGAGGAGAATAATACACAGGAATTAATGGATTGTTCTTTATCATTAAGTGAACCTGAATTCTCCCTGAGATCAGGAAAGTAACTTGGTGTCTTAACTTCAGTAATACAGCAACAAGCCTGTAACTCTCTCTCTCGAGGCAGAACAGAGGTATGCTCTACTCATAGCTACCAGGAAGAGAACCTTACAGCAATAGTTAAGCTTTTTGTTCTTTTGTTTATTTCTCATTTAAAAGCTGAAGAAAGCAAGTTATGTTTACATTTGTTATTGTACATGAGATGTCCAAGCAAAGCATATAATTTATGTTCCTTGAAGATAAAATACCCTCAATGGGACGGGGAATAAAAACCCTTTGATTTGAAGAAAGAAGTGTTTGCGTTTATATTCATAAAGGCACAACTACCACCCTCCAGGGGCCTTGCAATACAGGAGGCTACCGCTAGGCCAGAGGAGGTGTGACATAATTGGCGTAAAGAAGAGGATAAAATTTTCGGGGGGCATAATAAAAAGGATTTGCCTGAAAGGACATTGCTGAAAAGCAAAAGAAGTGTTTAAAGCACTGCTCAAAGAGGATTCGGCTGGCAGAGCGGCCAGCGGTGGAAAAGACCCTTCTCACATGCTGATATCACCAGGAGACTAAGGTATTGGTAGCCTGGGTAAACCGGTATAAGGATACCGTGAGAAAGGGGGAGCTAAAAGAAAGAAAAAACAACTTTTGTGTGTGTGCCGCACTTGGTGGGTCTCTTCTCTGTTTTTTTTTCAGGTGCAGAAAAAAGAAGATGGATCCCCAAGATGTACTCGCGTGGATGAATGAGCAGCAGGAGAAGCAGGCCAAGGTGCTCCAACACCTGCAAGGACAGTATATGGCTACGCTGAGGGAACAACAGAAGCCATTGCTGGAAGCCATGACAGCGCTATTGGAAAAGGCTCGAGAGGACAAAGCTACAATACCGCAAGTAGAAATGAATTCGGGACTTGTGTGCAAACATTTAGGGCGGGCAGATAACACCGACGATTTCATTGAGGCCTTCGAACGCATTGCTGAGAACTCAAAATGGCCTGTGGAACAATGGGCCATGCGTTTCGCAATGACTTTGAGTGGCGAGGCCTTGTCTGCGTTCAAAACTATGCCTGCTAGTTTAGCCAATAATTATCTAGAAATTAAAAAGGCCGTGAAAGACCGCCTTGGTCTCACGCCGAGACATTACAGGCGATTATTTAGAGAGGCTGTGATAGGTGAAAGTGAGACTCCAAAAGCCTTATGCCAGAGGCTCAAGAACCTAGCCTATAAATGGTTGGACCCTGATGGCAAAACGCTTGAGTCAATTCTTGATGAAATTGTTCTGGAACAGTTTTTTAATGTCAATACCAGGTGAAATGAAAATGTTTTTTGACCCTGCAGAATTGTGCGAACACTGGTGAAGCAGCCCAGATGGCTGAAGTGTTCAGGGAGGCAGCACATGCCAGTACTTTTAAGTTGAACCTTTTAAAGGGTGCAAGTGTGACTGAAAGGTATGAATGTGGAAAGTACGCACGGGATGGAATGGCTGCATATGACCCTAGCAGGGGGGGCAGAGATAGGAACACTAGAAGGTGTTATAGGTGTAACAAACCTGGTCACATGAAGAAGGATTGCCGAGTTAAAACAGTCCTTATGGTAGGGGCAGAGAAGTCAGTCCCAAAAGGAATATTCATACAGGTACAAGTTGAGGGGGCAGATGCTCTAGCAATGATTGATTCAGGGGTGGAGCAAAGTTTAATAGCCCGAGAATTTTGGGAGACTCTGAGACAGTCTCGTCCAGTAGCCCAAAAACAGATAGATATAAAATGCATACTTGGCGCACAGCTTCCTTACCCTTTATGTCAAGTGCAGGTAAAAGCACTAGGAGTGGAAAGGAAGGTGCAAGTAGCAGTAGTCCCTGGGCTGCCCCAAAAATTAATTTTAGGCAGGGACTGGCCTTCTTTTACAGGTGGGTTGAGTCAGGGGATAACCATGAAAAACAGGTTTTAGTTTCAACACGATCCCAGACCACCATAGATACACCCCAAGAAACTCCCGTAGAGGAAGGGGCAATGCCCACAGAAGAAGGGGAAAAAGAAGTTCCTGAGGAACAGGCAGAAGAGGAGGCAGAGGAAGTGAATCCACTGCCTAATCATGATGATTTGGTGCAGAACCCTGAGGGAGGAGATAAGAAAACCAGGGCTAAAAAACAGCAGGGAAGAAACAAAAGAGCCCATGAAAGAAGGGAGTTAGAAATGGGAGAAGGACTACCCTGGGTCCCAGCTGCTCTTGTACAAAAATTTCCATCGTTCCCAATGGAGCAAAGAGCAGATCTGGCTCTTAAAAGAGCTTTCGAATGGGCCCAAGAGGAGCGGGAGGTGTTACCCCGGTTCTTACTGGATAACAATATCCTATATAGAGAAGGTTTAGATCCATATACTGGAGCAATAAGGAAGCAATTGGTCGTGCCGGTAGCCTTTAAGGCAGTAGTTCTCCGCCTAGCCCATGACCATCGATTGGGGGGCATAAAGGTGTTCAAGGAACCCTTGATCAAATTTTAGCACGTTTTTACTGGCCCGGAGTATATCAGGAGACAAAAAGATACTGTGATGCATGCCCCGCATGTCAGAGGGTTTCTGTATCCAGACCCAAAGCAGCCCCCATGATACCATTACCCACCATTGCTGCCCCTATCAGAAGAATAGGGATGGATATCGTAGGCCCGTTAACAAAAACACCAAGGGGTTTTCAGTATCTCTTAGTCATCTTGGACCATGCGACCCGGTTCCCATGGGCCATACCCTGAGAAACATCTCTGCTAAAGTTATAGCACAGGAGCTAATAAAGCTATTCTGTGAGGTGGGGTTCCCCCAAGAAATCCTAACTGATCAGGGCACTAACTTTGTCTCGAGATACCTTGCAAGAGTTTGGGAGGCATTTGGGATACGCCACGTTAAGACATCGGCGTATCATCCCCAAACCAATGGATTGGTAGAACGCACTAACCAATCGATAAAACACCTATTGCGAAGGGGATTAAGAAAGGATGAAATGAGAGAATGGGATACATTACTCCCTTTCGTAATGTATACTTGCAGAGAGCGGGTACAAACCTCGCTGGGAGTATCCCCATTTGAGTTATTGTTTGGAAGAACGCCAAGGGGAGTGTTAGACATCTTAAAAGATGAATGGGTAGAGCCGAAAGTGCCAGAAGTAGGGATTCCTCAATTCCTGAAAGAATTAAGGACCCGCCTAAGAAAGACATCCCAAGCTTCGGGGGAGAATCTAACCCGTAGCAAACAGCGCCAGAAGCGTTATTATGACAGGGATACACAAACTAGAGAACTGGCGGCAGGCGATAAGGTTTTGATACAAGTAGCGGACCCCGGTCCGAAGTTCGAGTCCCGCTGGAAAGGGCCAGCTGTAGTAATAAAAAAGATAGGTTTCGTATCATACTTAGTGGAGAATGACCGCGGACGTAAGCAAGTATACCACATAAACGTATTAAAACCGTGGAAAGAAAGAGTAGCTACGGCCAATTTGGCCTATCATGAGCAGCACTGTTGGACCCCGCAGAGAATTACTTGCTGTCCGTTAAAAGTACGGCAAGAAGTATTATTTTAAGGAGGGGAATATGTAACAGGGTAGACCCTGTACAGACAGAGGAAATGCAGCCCAGCACAAGTGAAAAATAGAAAAAACTGACAGGGTAAACAAGAAAGTGTCAGATAGTTACCCTGAGCAACGCAGGAACACGTGCAAAAGCTCAATCAGGACACACCCAGCTAGCACAGGAAGGGAATTCACCTCACCTGACAGGGTTCAGCTAACTAAGGGTGGAGCAAGCGAACGTGGGTTTAAAACAAGCTCTCAGACATTCAGAGACAGTTTAGGATCCGGATTAGGATCAGGAGTAAGGCAAAGCCAGGAGCTGGTGCCGGAGCTGAGAGAGAGAGAGAGAGAGAGAGAGAGAAGCCGTGGCAGCCAAGGACACACTTGGAGAAAATACAGAGAGGGCAGCTAAAGCCCCGGGAAGCATGGCACAGGTATGGGAATGCAAGAGAGAGTGATAAAGAAACTCTGGAGCAATTAGAGTGCCCATATGAAGGTCAGAGGGAACCCGAGGACCTGAATAAATCAGAGAGATATCCACAGCCAATAGTGTGTATGAACAAGAGAAAAGCTTTTACTTACCAGATAAAGCCGAAGAGTTTTGTAATTGTAAGTTCACAGCTCCGTCTGAAACTCCGTCACGAGCACTCAGATTCAGCTCAGCTGGGTTACAAAAGGGAAACCTGGATAGGTTGGAAAGTTCCCTTAATTATCCCACGAGCAGAGCAAGAAAGGGGCTAAGCTTTACTCAGAAGTACCAGCAGGGGCAGTGCCTGGGAAATCTCTATTCCCGTATATATGGTAATACCCAGAGAGGCTCTAGCCCGGTGAAAGAAAAGAACTTCCTGGTTGACGTGCTTAGGCAGCAAGTCTCTCATAGTACTCCCAAAGTACAGAATGAATATACCAGTCAACCAGAGATGATGGAATACCAGAATGCTGAGGAGAATAATACACAGGAATTAATGGATTGTTCTTTATCATTAAGTGAACCTGAATTCTCCCTGAGATAAGGAAAGTAACTTGGTGTCTTAACTTCAGTAATACAGCAACAAGCCTGTAACTCTCTCTCTCGAGGCAGAACAGAGGTATGCTCTACTCATAGCTACCAGGAAGAGAACCTTACAGCAATAGTTAAGCTTTTTGTTCTTTTGTTTATTTCTCATTTAAAAGCTGAAGAAAGCAAGTTATGTTTACATTTGTTATTGTACATGAGATGTCCAAGCAAAGCATATAATTTATGTTCCTTGAAGATAAAATACCCTCAATGGGACGGGGAATAAAAACCCTTTGATTTGAAGAAAGAAGTGTTTGCGTTTATATTCATAAAGGCACAACTACCACCCTCCAGGGGCCTTGCAATACAGGAGGCTACCGCTAGGCCAGAGGAGGTGTGACACTATGCATTCATTGGAAAGACTTAAAACCAGTACCACATTTACTGACTTGTGGGGTGTCTCAGGGGTCTGTGGTGTTCCCCTTTTCTTTTCAAATTTTACCTTTCCCCTCTCTCCCGCTGTTCCCAGCATGATCTGTCACCTATGGGTTGCGGCAGTGGCAACGGCAAAAGAACACAAAACAGGCACAGTCGAGTATGTTGACTCTGTGTGCTTTATTGGTGCTAACTGCTGGTTTCGCCCCCTCAACAACAGGAAGTCATTGAGGGGACGGGACTGGCCTAGCTAGCAGCTGCACACAAGGAGTCGGTGTCCCCAGGCCTGTTTTGTGCCTTTTGCCACTTCCACAGTCCACAAGTGACTGGTCCTAGGAAGTGGCAGAGGTGGAGAACAGGGGACAAGGCTCCTTATGCCCTGAATAATGGCCTGTCCTAGCCTCTTATATGGGATGCCTGTGGGTACAACCCTAGACAAAGGCATATAGGAGGGTAACCTGCACAGAGTGGCGAGTAGAAACCTAAGCAAAGGCGTGGGGGGGGGGGGGAGGGGGGTAACCAGCTCAGAGCGGCAGGTACAGCTCGAGCTACCGAACCAAGCAAACTATATGGGTCATGCTAGTCTTCAGCTGCTGGCATTTATTATGTTGCAGTTTTACTATATGGTAAATGAAACTGTTACATCACTTTTGACATCCTTGTTTTTCTGGATTGATCTTTGTGCCGTTGAAGGAGTAATTGTGGGGGGTAATTTTCAGGCAACCTATATAGTTGCAAACTACGCAGGCAGTTTTAACATATCTGCCTTACCTGAATTATCAAGGGGAAACCACACAAATAGAAATAAGCACTTGCTAAAACTACCGAGGTAATCTGTTCCTGCTCTTTTGTGCGTTGGCCGAGTGAATGAAGATGGCATTGCTTACTTAAAAATGACTCTTTGAAATCTGGCCATTATCACCCATGCTCTGAAAACCCGAGAGCTGGCCCCACCACTAGGTAAACCCAGCAATTCATCTAGGTCACCAAAATTTATGTGCAGCAAAACAGCCATTGCAGTCAGCCGAGTGGAGCATTATGATTGATAGAGGTCCCCATGTCTCCCCTAGTGGAAGAGACAATTGATTCAACTAGGTAGGGCAGTGGGGAGCCTGTTCTACAGCTCCCCACCTCTCTTCCTTATGTCTGGCAGAACCAGCACCTTCAAAACGTGTGGCCTCGGGACCAGCGCTTCCCAGTGCTGATTGCATGCATTGCAAGATTAGCAGCAGCAAGAGCTGGACTGATGAACATGCTTGTGGTACGCGCTTTAAGAAAGAGGAGAAAGAGTGGCCACTAAGTTGATAGGGCAGGCACAAAGCTGATTTGCCTGTAACACCCAGTTCCCTTGCGCCATCCATACTTTCATTCAGGCTGAAGAAGGCAGTTTCCACAGCGGGCAACCGAGGTGCATTAATCTGATTTAACACAGATTGCTTTGAACATTACTGTTCCATCATTGACATAGTCTCCTTTGTTCCTTGTTGGGCTGGGCCTGCAGCTTAGTGATGAAAACGATTCTTCATTTGAAAATGGAAAGATGGTTACAGTTCTGTGTGCTGGTATGTAATAAGGAATGTATAAGAGTTCCCTGTAAAGACTGGCTCTTGGCTAGATCTTGAAAGGGCTATATTGCTTATTGGATCATATTCTCTCTGTGCCTAGTTATGAGATTTGATTCTGTTTTCCCCTGTTTTTATTTAAATGAAAAGCCCTCTAGTTGCCAAATATTGTTTGGCTTTTAAATGCACAAATATTACAGCTAGTTTTCAGCAGGATACAAAGTAATTATTTTCCCGATAATGTGAACTCCCATTATAATTCAGAAATCAGTATGCGCCTTCTGAGGGGTACAGTAACAGTGGATTAAGGAATCTGTTGCAGCCTTTTCTCATTTCCCTATGAATGTAAAGCTGTCGAGACTCGGGTAGGAAAGGCAAGTGGTGAGCAAAAAAAAAAAGACAACATTTAAGTATAGCCACTGGGACTGAAATAATAGCATGCAATGACTAAATATGAATATTAATAAGTCGGAGAACTGTGGAGTCCCTAGCCTGGTTTGACAGTTTAAAGGAACTGTTAGTTAATTAGGGGATGACATGGCACTTTGGGTCCCCCCGCTCTTATCTGGCCTTCTGTCTCTCTTTTTCTCCCCTTCTTGACATTGTTACTTTCAGTTTCACTTGTTCGACACACCATGAACCCTTGGTGTTTTAGCGTTAATTGCGATTCCTTCCTGTTTCTGCTGTGGTCTGACTGTAGGACGAGATTCAAAAGGAACATGTGTAAGGGTTCAGAGACCCTTTATGTCAACTTGTTACTTTGGACCATATCAGACACTGAATCTTTCAACTCTCTGAAAAATGACTCACAAGACGGGTCTTACCAATGGCGGGATTTGATCTTCAGTGCAAATGTTTCTTCTGGGAAGCTTTTAACATTTATAATTGGACAACTGGAAGCCACACTACTACCACCACCAATAATAACCTATAGCTTGACGTGCTCCTAGCAAAGAGGGGAGGAAAGGATCCATTGAATGGATTAGCTATTGCTAATAAATAGCTAGGATACTTAATTTTCACAGAAAAAAATGCCAGAGCTTGCAGTCGCGCCATCTTGATTTCCTTGTCCCCTTAGCAAAATAGAATTTTAGAGTCAGAAGCCATTTTAATGATCAAAACTAATATTTAGATTTAGAGTGCATCTCTGTACAAAACAATGCTCACAACTCATTGCTATATAATAAAAACTAAGCAGAATAATAAGTAGATAGTATTTCTTATATAACTGGCATTGATATATTTCTTGTATTTGAATAATTTGATTTTGGTGCTGCAGCGTGAGATTCTGCTCTGCTCACATTGTTCTAAGCGCAAACAGTACCTAAGAGAAGAAATAAGACCTCTCTCTTACTAAGGCACAAATATTTGATTCCACCCTAGTAACTCTACTGATATTTGGATGAATTGGTTTATTCCTTGCTTGATTGATTGATTTTAGTTGAAAGTGTGCTTATTTTTATGCTTGCTTATATTTATTTTGTGTAATGGCTTGTTGTTGTTGAATTTTATTTGCTGCTAGCCACTCTGAGTGTTATTTTTCTACTGCTAACGTGGGATATAAATCAAAATTGTAACTTTAATTTTGCGAGTATTTGTGGTTGAATACCCAGGGAACCCATGTGTTCCTCTTCAGCCTTTTAAAAAAAATACTACTAAAATAGCAGTTTGGATGTTCCCATGTTGTATCCAAAGCGCACACATCCTTTTCATTAGCTACATCTCCAGTGGCTGTATGCCTTCTGGCCATGACGTCAGGAGAGTGCTTCCTGCCTATACCCCAGGGCAGCAATTTCCCACGTATAAGATCACAGGCACTAAATTTCCCATCAAGTTACAGAAAATGCACAAGTGCAAAGGAGGTAAGATTGAATGAGACCATAAGAACAAAGTAACAAGATCCTGCTGTTCAATCACTGCTAGTCATAAAAGATAGAAGATTATAGTTTCTTGTTAAAATTCTAACATTTTTGTTTTTAATTTTAAGTCAGAATACTTCAAAATCACATCTTATTTTAAAAGCCAAAAATCATTTTTTTCCTTTCTTTTTGCATGCCATTCAGCATGGAAAATAAGCAAAATCACTTATTAAGTGAAATTGACTAATTACTGAATACCAGCTCAGCTAAGATACTGTCTAGGAAGAGCACCATTTTCCCTTCGAGAGAAATACAAGTAGTGTGATCTTAAACTTTTAGGGGCCCTTTTTATTAAGTGTGGGAAGTTTGTACACTTACCACATGTTAGGAGTAAAAACGAACACGCAGTAAGTCCAAAAGCCATGCTGTAACTGTCGGGCTGTGCCCAGCATGTTTCCGGAGGTTATCGCACTGCACGGTTCTTTAACATGCTACAACATTATTCACATATAATGCGGGTGCACTTACCACCTCTACTTGAGGGGGTGGTAAGCACACGTGTGCTAACTGCAGCATTGATAACACAGGTACACTAAAAAAATTTTTTTTTAAACTGCCTCTAATGTTTCGATTGATTTTTACGTTTTTTGGTGCGCTGAATCCAAATCTGGTAACCAATTTGCTCCATCACGTACAGATTTTTTGCTACATTGGGTTAGCAGTTTGAGGTGAACGTTTCAGATTGAGTGCGATTGAGATAAAAGTTTCTTGGATGAATTCTTTATACTAATTGTTTAGTAGTTATTCAAATAAGAATAAAGAAAATTGTAACAAGGCAGCACATAAGAATAGAGTAATGTCAACAAAACACACTGTGATGGTAGCAAAACTGTCTGCACTTAAAACAGCCACATACATGTGCACAAACATTGAGCATATAAGAGCGAGGTTAGACACAAAGCAAAGCAAAGAAATGTGCAAAAAATGTTGTACAGGTATGTATGTAAGAATAGAAAACGCAAACCGCACCATTGCAATACATGAAGACAAACACCCGATGGTGTGAAAATAAAATTCTAATAAATGAGATCCGACACTGTGGTAATAACTAGCAAATTTTTATTTCAAAGTTTAGTAAAAACACGATATTTGTCAACACAGTTTAGATTTTAAAGTCATTCTTGGGTCAATCAATCTCCTGGTGGGCCCGTTTCTTCTTCCCCCGAATGCTTCTCTTGGTGCGCTGCTTGGTGTATTTTTCATCTGGGGTTTCCCGCAGCAGCAACCAGCAGAAATCAGCCATCATAGTGGTGTTCCATCTTCCTTGGTACCTTCTCTCTGCGTCCTTGATGTCCTGGTGAAACCTTTCACCTTGTTCTTCACTGTACGCCCCCAAGTTTTCGGGAAAGTAGTTCACATGGGAGTGCAAGAAATGGACTTTCAGGCTCATGTTACAGCCTTGTTCTTTGAAGGCATTGAGCATCCTGGCAACAATATCCTTATAGTTCTCATCCCGCCTGTTCCCCAAGAATTTGAGAACAACATCCTTGAAGGAATCCCAGGCTTCTTTTTCCTTCTCAGACATCGTTTCAGCGAATGCTCCATCTGAAATGAGTTTCCTTATATCAGGGCCAACAAACACTCCTTCCTTTAGCTTTGCTTCAGAAAGTCGGGGGAACTTTGAGCAAAGGTACCGAAAGCACTCACCATCTTTTGGAAGGGACTTGATGAATTGCTTAATGAGACCCAACTTAATGTGGAGAGGTGGTAATAGAATTTTATCACGAGGTACCAAGCTCTCATGAAGAACATTTTTCTCACCGGGTCTCAAATACTCCCGAATTGGCCAGTCTTTTTTCCCCAGTGTAGGTCGCGGGCCCGGCTATCCCACAAGCAAAGGAAGCAGGGATATTTGGTGAAACCGGATTGCTGCCCTAATAGCATGGATAGAATTTTAAAGTCTCCACAAATCATCCACTTATGCTCATCATAACGAATCTTCTGAAGAATCAGGGCCAAATTCTCGTATTTTTCTTGGAGAATAACAGAGTGAGCAATAGGAACTGAAGCGAATGTGTTGCCATTATGAAGAAGAACACCTTTTATGCTGTCTTTTGACGAATCAATGAACAGCCGCCATTCAGCAGGATCATACTTGAGTTTAAACTTTTCCATCACTCCGTATATATCGTTGCAAAATACCAAATCTTCCTCTTTGCTGAAATACTTCAAAAATTGTGTCTCGCGGTTGCGGTACCAATAAAAAGTTGTTCCTGGTGACAATAGATTTTTCTGTTTAAGCCGAGAACCTAGCAGTTGGGCAGCATCTTTTGGGAGTCCTAAATCCCGGACTAAATCATTCAATTCAGCTTGAGAGAAAAGTTCAGGTTTCGGATCTGGTTCAGTTTCAAACTCGGAAGTACTGGACTCATCGGGAAAAGCCATCTGATGAGTCTCATCATGATCAGAACCGTCCACACAAATATGATCCAAAGATTTTGGTGGTTCAGGCACAGGTACTTCGTTGCTATGAGGCATAGGCCTAATTGCTGAGGAAAGGTTGGGGTAACTTATTACGTTCTTATTTTTTAAGTTGTATCCCTTCACAATGCAAGAGCAAAAATAGCAGTCACTGCTGTGGTCTCTTTGTTCACGCCACATCATAGGTATTCCGAAACGAAATGCTTGTTTTTTACCTTTCATCCATAAGCGTAGATCTTCCTCACATGTCTTGCACACTTTGTGAGGAGCCCACGGTTTGTCTTGATCGCCTAACTTCAAACCGAAATAGGCGAAATATACTTTTTTAATAAATGCAGAAATGTTCCTCTGCCGCTTTTTCACGGTATATTCCCCACAAATAAAACAAAAACTGTCCGGAGAGTTGACGCAACCTCTGGCTCTGTGAGCCATCACAAATACACAGCACTGCAAACTACAACTGTAGTGAACCACTTCGGAATAAAGCTGGATTACGACTGAGCAAACAAAAGGTAATAATGAACTTGCAAGAAACTGAAATTTGACAGGAACGTTCATGTCGCAACCACCGTGTTTGAGCGAGCGAAGCGAACGAGGTGAGGCGAACAGGAAAGAACATGCGCCAGTGCGAGTACTGGATTTAGCCCCCCGCCTCTCAATTGTCCTGTTAATGTATAAAATGAATACAAAACACTCTAAAATATCATGAGGGAGTGTTTCTAGTTAGTTAACCATTACAACCTCTATTTTGGGCCAAGAAAGCACAGTTACTTACCTGTAACAGGTGATCTCTGGGAACAGCAGGAATTAGCCCTCACATATGGGTACGTCGGTACCGACGGAGCCTGCGCGGGAAAGCTCCCCAGCTTCCCAGAAGGAAGCTTTTGGGGCCTCCCACTGCACATGCGCGCTGCCTTCCCGCCTTCCTGACCAGCTCTCCTCAGTTCGAGTTTATAGCTGAGACAATAGAGAGAGGAAAGGAAGATAGATAGAAGATACAACTCCTAGGGGAGGTGGGTGGGTTGTGAGGACTAATTCCTGCTGTTCCCAGAGATCACCTGTTACAGGTAAGTAACTGTGCTATCTCCAGGAACAAGCAGGAATAAGTCCTCACATATGGGGACTCCCTAGCTAAGATGCCTGGGAGATCCCGTTCCAAGGGTTCGCCATCTTCGTATGGATCTCAGGCATCCATCCTGGGAAGGTGGGCAGGAGTTGTTCAAGTATGGAACAGGTGTTTGAGGACAGCCTGACCGAACAAGGCATCCCGGCGGGAGTCCTTGTCTAAACAGTAATGGGCTGTGAAGGTATGAACCGAGGCCCATGTGGCGGCTCGACAGATCTGATCAATGGATACAGAGTGAAGATGAGCCATAGAAGTGGCCATGGCTCTCACATTGTGAGCTGTGACATGGCCTTCCAGAGAAATATTTTTAATCTGGTAAGCAAAGGAAATACACTGAGCAATCCAATTGGAAAGTGTACGTTTGGAGACTGGTAGTCCCAAATGAGAAGGATCAAAAGCCACAAAAAGTTGGGAAGACTTTCGATGTGGCTGAGTCCTGTTGAGGTAAAAGGCGAGAGCTCTTTTACAATCTAAGGTATGAAGGTTCCTCTCTGCACTGGATGCATGAGGAGCCGGAAAAAAGACAGGTAGATATACCTCTTGATTAAGATGAAAAGGCGAGACCACTTTGGGCATAAAGTGGGGATTCGTCCTGAGGACCACCTTATCATGATGAAACCTAGTATAAGGTGGATGAGCCACTAAGGCCTGTAGTTCACTGATGCGGCGAGCCGAAGTGACTGCAATAAGGAAAAGGACCTTCCAGGAAAGAAATTTCAAGGAGGTAGAAACCAACGGTTCAAAAGGTGGCTTCATAAGCTGACCTAGAACTAGGTTCAAATCCCATGCTACCGGAGGAGGTCGGATGGGAGGCTTAGTTAGAGTCAGGCCTCTCATGAACCTTGCAACAAGCGGATGAGAGGAGACAGGTTGTCCATTTATAGGTTTTAAGGATGCTGCAATAGCACTCAAATGGACTCTTACTGAATTCATCTTAAGGCCTGCATTAGAAAGATGCAGGAGATAGTCTAGTAGAGAATTCAAAGGAAGTGCTAGAGGGTCAAGACCCTGTTGAGCACACCAAATGGAAAAGCGTTTCCATTTGAAAGCATAGGAACGCCTCGTGGAGGGTTTCCTAGAGGCATGAAGGATATCTTTCACTGGTTGAGAAAGATTGAAGTCATGAAGGCTTAGGCCTTCAGTAACCAAGCTCTGAGGTGTAGGGACTTGGGGTTTGGGTGCCACAAAGTCCCTTCCTCCTGAGAGAGAAGGTCTGGCGCAGCTCCCAGGTCCAGGGAGGGTCCCTGGGAGAGATGCAGAAGTAGAGGGAACCACACTTGGCATGGCCAGCGTGGAGCTATGAGGATCATCGATCCGTGATCCCTCTGGAGTTTGAACAGAGTCTTGGGAATCAAAGGAATGGGTGGAAAGGCATATAGGAATTCCTGACCCCAATGCAGGAGAAAGGCATCGTTGGCCTGAGCTCCCTGACACGGAGTCCTGGAACAGAACCGGGGAAGTTTGGCATTCCACGGACTTGCAAAGAGGTCTATGTCCGGGGTTCCCCATTCCTGAAAGATTCTGCCTATCTGGTCCATATGTAGGGACCATTCGTGTGGAAGCAGAACTCGACTGAGTCTGTCTGCCCGAGAGTTTTGAACTCCTGGAAGATATACTGCCAGAAGATGAATTTGATGCTCTCTGGCGAAGGCCCATAATTTGAGAGCTTCATTGCAAAGCGACAGAGAGCCTGTCCCTCCTTGTTTGTTTACGTAGAACATGGCCACCTGATTGTCTGTCTGAACTAGGACGGTCAGGTTGACAAGGAGGGTATGGAAGACTTTGAGGGCAAAGAAGATTGCTCGCAGTTCCAGGAGGTTGATGTGAAGGGTGGTCTCCTGTGGAGACCAAGTACCCTGAGTGGAGAGGGATTGTAGATGGGCTCCCCACCCTGTTTGGGAGGCATCTGTTGTGAGGGTTGCTTGGGGCAACAAAGGTTGGAAGGGGGCCCCCAACAACAGATTCTTGGTGGACATCCACCATTGGAGGGACCAAAACAGACGCTTTGAGGTGAGTATTTGGTCGGAGAGCGCTCCTGATGCCTGAGTCCACTGGGTGGCCAAGGTTCATTGAGCTGCTCTCATATGAAGACGAGCGTAGGGCACCACGTGTACCGTGGAGGCCATGTGGCCCAGAAGTCGCAGCATTTCTCTGGCTGTCAAGTGACTGCTGGACTGAGCTTGGGAGGCCAAGCACACCAGATGTTGGCCCCGGACTTGAGGTAGGTAGGCCCTTGCAGTGGTGGTGTCCAACTGGGCCCCTATGAATTCCAGAGACTGGGTAGGGATAAGTTGAGACTTGGGAAGGTTTACCACCAGTCCCAGATACTGCAGAAGGTGCCTTGTGCGGTCCAGGGAAATCTGGGCCTCTGACTGAGATGGAGCTCGGATGAGCCAGTCGTCCAGATATGGGAATACAAAAATTCCCAGACCTCTTAGAAATGTGGCAACAACTGCCATGCATTTGGTGAACACTCTTGGAGCAGAGGCTAGACCGAAGGGAAGTACTCTGTACTGGAAATGTTTTCCCTGAAACAGAAATCTTAGATATTTTCTGTGGGATGGGTGGATGAGTATATGTGTGTACGCATCCTTGAGATCTAGAGAACAAAGCCAATCCTGACTCTGAAGGTATGGAAGGAGAATGCCTAGAGAAAGCATTTTGAATTTCTCCTTGTACAGAAATTTGTTCAATTCTCTCAGATCTAGGATAGGTCTGAATCCCCCTGTCTTCTTTGCTATGAGAAAATAAGGGGAGTAGAATCCTGTCCCTTGTTGAAGAAGAGGAACCTCTTCTATTGCCCCTTGGGCAAGGAGAGAAGAGATTTCCTGATTCAACAGGCCCAGAAGAGATGGGGGAGAATTGAAGTGCCTCACCATGGTATATGGAGGAAGGTTGGAAAAATGAAGTTTGTAGCCCTCTCTGATGATAGAGAGGGTCCAGTGCTCTGATGTAATTTGCTCCCATCTGGGAGCAAAGTGAGCTAACCTTCCGGGAATGGTGAGGGGTTCTGGTTGTTCTAGAGCCAGAAATGTTAAGTTCTCTAGGGGCAAGTCAAAACCCCTGAGGGGGTTGAGCCTGCTGAGGAGTGGCAGACGCTGCAGGCTTTGACCTTGCCTGTTTAGGTTGCTGACGTTTAGCAGCAAAGCGAGGCTGAGAAGATTGTTGGCCAGTATTTGTGGAAAATCTGGCCTTCTTGTAGTAAGGCCTCTTGAAAGACTTTTTCTTGGCAGGAGTAGAGGTAGACTTAGAAAGTCTATCTAATGTAGCATTTTCTGCGTCCATTTGAGTGGCTTTAATTTGCCAGTCCTTACCAAATAAGTTCTCACCTGTACAGGGCAGATTCCGTAAGCCATCCAGGACCCAGGGTTCTAGGTCAGAGGCCTGGAGCCAAGCAAGTCGTCGGGCTGCAATAGCAATGCCCGAAGCTCTACCGGCACCCTCAAAGGAATCAAAAGCTGCTCTGTTGGAGAACTTAGAAACCTGTAAAAGCTGTTTCACCAGAGAAATGAACTCCTCCTTTCTATCCTCAGGGATAAAGGAGGCAAAATGCCGTACCTTTAGGGCAAGTTCCCTGAGAAACATGCCCATATATAGACTGTAAGAATTAATCCTTGCTATAAGCATACTAGCCTGGAAAATTTTCCTGCCAAAAGAGTCTAGGGTCTTACATTCTCGCCCTGGAGGGGTAGAAGAGTGCCTTTTGGTGCTCTTAATCTTTTTCAGCGCAGACTTCACCACAATGGAATGGTGAGGCAGCTGAGTCTTTTGAAACCCAGGAGAAGGAGGGACCCGGTACATGGTGTCCAACCTACGAGAGTAAGGAGACAATGTTAGAGGAGCCTCCCATAAGTCCATCAAGTGTTCTTGAAGGATTTCATGGATAGGCAGGGTGACTGCCTCTTTAGGAACCTTAGGGTATCCTAAAATATCCAATTTCTTTGACCTAGGTTCTTTTTCAGAGGATGTGGTAATAGAAAGTCCTTTAGCTAGTTCTATAATGAAGTCTTGAAAGGACAAATCCTCTGGTGGAGACATTCTCCTCTTTGGGGAAGAGGGTCTTCATGAAGAACTAGAGACAGCTCATCAGAGTCCTCAGAGGAGTCAAAATCCTCAGAAGAATCAGAGTATTCTCTATTTGCTTCCAACGCATGATACGCATACCGATCGGTATCGACATCGGGCGTACCGGGTATGGGATCGGTATGGGGTGAAAACCCGGATCCGACATGCGGAACCGATCTGCGTTTGGAAGTCGATGGTCTCGGTTCCGGTATGGGAGACGATACCGGAACCGGACCCGGTACCGCTGAACGCGATACCGAGGGCGTCGCAGCATTAATAAAAGCCAGCATGGCCTGCTGCATGGTCTGAAAAGTATTGCTCATAGATGCCACTGCTGCCTGGATGTCGGTACCGGTATGGGCCGGTACCCCAGAGCAGTCTAACAGGTGATCAGTCGAGGCCGTGCCATCGATGTCAACCTGTAACCCCATAGATGGTGCTTTGGAAGCCAGAGCTTCCCGCCGGGGTTGTTTGGCTGGGGCAGGATCCTCAGATTCAAAAGTGAGAGCCTCTCGATGCTTTGAAGGAGATTTGCTCTTTGAGGACCTGCCCGAAGAAGGTTTGGTTACCTGAGATCCATCCGGAGAGGAAGACCTGGATGACTGTGATGCTGGATTATCTGAAGCAAACAGCACATGGAATTTGTTGGCCCGGTTCTGCAAACCACGTTTAGACATCTGGGAGCAGGATGGGCAGTCCGGAATGGAGTGGTCAGGTCCCAAACATTTAAGACACCATTCATGGGTGTCTGTGACAGAAATAACAGCACTACACTTGGTACACTTCTTGAAACCAGGGGCTGGTTTCTCCATGAGGAGAATTTGTGTAGGCCTGAGGCCTAACCGAAGTCACCAAGTTGTGCAGAATAAAGATTTTTTTTTTTTTTTTTTAAAGAAAAGAAAAGAGAGACCGGCGGTACCGGTTTCGGTATGGGGAAGGCAGGTACGTGGTCTAAAGAAACAAACTAAAACAATAATTTCTTCAGCGGTGACAGGAACACGACCTGCTGGCTCCGCAGAAAAAGAGAAACTGAGGAGAGCTGGTCAGGAAGGCGGGAAGGCAGCGCGCATGTGCAGTGGGAGGCCCCAAAAGCTTCCTTCTGGGAAGCTGGGGAGCTTTCCCGCGCAGGCTCCGTCGGTACCGACGTACCCATATGTGAGGACTTATTCCTGCTTGTTCCTGGAGATAATAAACTGCAGTCGGCTAAAAAGAAATTATGTGAACATTCCTTATATGGGTAAGAAATCTAATTTTGCAAGAAAACGTGACGTGATGGAACATTTTGGCTATTTTTCCTGGATTCAGCACCCCAAAATCTAGAGGAATCAGTTGCAAAACTGGAGGCATTTTTTTGGTAGTGTACCTGTGTAATTGGTGTGCATTAATTCCATCCCGCCCCCCCCCCCCCCCGCACTAACCACAATGTGCGGTTCACACTTACTCTCTGCCCCTAACTTGCTCAGTTCCAAGCGGTTAGTGCGGGGTTTTAGTTCACTGTCTGCTTTTAGCGCACAACAGCCATTACTGTGGACCTGTGCTAAAACGCATGTTAACAGACTTTAGTAAAAGGGCCCCTTAGAAAATAAGACGTACTTTATTCTTGGCTTGTAAGATTACTGAATTGCCCAATGTGTGCTTTACTCCATATGTGAAATTGTAAACCACATAGAACTATTTGTGATTCACGTCATATAAATGCTGTAGATAAAAGTGAATAAAATATCATTGATGATGACCGTTCAAAGGGGCCTTTGGAAGGCTGAGGAGGACAAGTTCATCTACTTAGCAAGGCAGACAGGCAATTAAGAAGGCTTTTTCCATTTAATCCAGTTTTAAAACTAGATTACATTCTGATGATTGAAAATCTCAGCAGACTGCTGGTTAATAATAATAAAGTATGTAGAAAAAGATAAAAGATGTAAGAAAATAACTTAAGTAACAGTTATACTATCCACAGCACCTGGGTTTCCTCTAGGATAATCCCAAATGCCAACATTACCAGCCTGCGCTGCTAAAATGGTTTAGCTAATTTAGCTTTAGTACAGCCCCCCCCCCCCCCCATTAATCTAATGGGTCTGATAACTTCGAAAATCAGTTGGCAACCAAATTTCATTTGCCTCGACCATCATGCAATTGATCCGAATCCTACATGTAGTGCAGGAAAGATGTATTTGCCTGTTCAGTTCACAGGCACAGAAATAAACAAATACGGCGGCAGCGATTCTGAACTTCAAGGACAACATTATCCCGTGTCACTGGCCCATTTGACTTTTCCCAGAGAATAAAAGCAAGATGGACTGTTATGCATCATGTAAAGCAACAAGTCCCATGTGGTTTCTCTGTGATTATTGGCTGGATTAAAGTCAGTCTTCTGTCTAAAGATTCCCCGCTTCCAGTGCAGCAAGTACATTTTACCTTGGAGGTGTAACCTAATGCTTAGAGCAGTGGGCTTGAAACCAGGAAAACAAAATCTCAAATCCAGGTTCTCCTGCTGACACCCCTCGTGACTTTGGGCCCCAGCTACAAACTTAGGGACAGTGTGCCAAGAGCTGGTAAAATGACACATTGCCCGCAGTTTTACTGCACAAACATTACCACAGGGTTCACTAACCTTTGGTACCCAGTCATTTTATTTACATTGCTGTAGGGGGGAGTTTTATACATTTCCAGCTGAAGCAATATGGCATCCTGCAAAGGGGCCAAGCAGCATGTTTAAAAGAGAAGCCTCCCCTTCCCTGGGCTGAATTCCCTGGTGGCCTAATGGTGACAAGCATCCCCTTTCTTCCCTGAACCCTCACCTGGTGCCAAATTATGTTATAAAATAATTGTATCCAAGCACTGCCCCTATTTAAAAAAAATTCTGTCTCCCTTCAGCCTCTCCTGAACCCCACTCTCCCGACATCTACCGAGGCATCCTGATGGTCCCTTAGGGAGCAGGGGTCATCTCCAGTGGCCCTGCTGCAGCAGCACCATTTGCCAAGTTGGTGCCCCCTGTCCTCCTAAGAACATAATAAACGCTGTACTGGATCAGACCAAAGATACATCGGGTCCAGTATCCAGTTTCCTACAATGGCCAAACCGGGTCACAAGAATTCATGGGACAAGCAGAGGATCTCTAAGGGAACAGAGGGGATTGTAGGGCTTAGTGGTTGGTATGAAAGGGCAGACTGCTTAGGCCATATGGGCTTTATTGGCCATCATTGTTCTCTGTTTCTATCTTAATAATGGTTTCTGGACATTTCCCCCAGGAACTCGTTCAAACCTTTTTTAAACCCAGCTACACATCTGCTTTTACCACGTCCACTGGCAGCTGAATTATGTGTTCAGTGAAAAAAATATTTCTTCTGATTTTGTTTTAAATGTATTATCAGTGACTTCATGGAGTGTGCCCTAGTCTTTGTGCTTCGAGTAAACAATGTGCTTCTACCCATTCCACTCCATTTGGGATTTTATAGACGTCTATCACATTTACTTATTTTATTTAAAACATTTGATATACTGCTATTAGCAGAAACATCAAAGCTAGGTCCATAAATGATCTGAGGTCTGGAGCCATAAGGACATTGCTAATTCATGCGCGCACACACACACACACTCGTGCATCTCTTATCCTCTCTCATAAAAGGTTACATACAATAAAACATACAGTATAATCATTTTATATTTAAAGTGATAGCAGTGAGCAGGCAGTTTATAGGGAGACTGGAGGAAGATGTGTAATCTGCTCTCATAAAAGGCTACTACAATATATAAGAACCCAGCATGGGGGGGGGGGTGGGCTCCGCAGAGAAGGGAATCATGTGCCAGGTAAAGCCAAATCAAGCACTTTAATTTCATCAGTTTCCTATTTATAAATTCTTTCTATGTCCAGACTTTGATATTTCGAATTGCATCCCAGGATGTTTTCGATTAACTGAGCTAATCAAATTCCCTTTCAAAGCAATTTCCAACCTTTGCAGTATCTGACTTGATTTTCTCGTTCTGCCTTATTCTCTGCTCATGTCGCTTTTTCTTTCATTTTCTTTTTGGTGTCTCCTCCCTTTGTCTCTTTCCTTCATCAATACTTCTAATGCTTTTCTCCATTCCCTCTTTCTACTCATTTCCCTCCGCCTCTTTTCCCCCTCCAATTTCTCCCATGGTCTCTTCTTTTTCCCTTTCTTCTTCCTCCTATACACACGCTCGCCTCTTTCCTTGCATTACTTCTTTATCCTCTCTGGTGATTTCTCCAAAACCCTCTTCTTCTCTTCCCTTCTTCCGTTGCCATAACAAAGTTTATCCTACCTTAGAAAGGAAAAGAAGCTTATGTCCTAGCTACACCACATTTTCAAGACGTCAGGGTGTATTAGAACTCTGACAGAGGTATTTTCTATCTGATCCACATAAACCTGGACACAAGGAACTTCTTGTTAAATGTCCCATGGATGTAGAAGTGCTTTGATAAATGTTCCAACTAAGGAATGCATGCTGTGGAATTGGTTTGTCCTACCCATTGTGACCTAACATTATTTTCTATTTGTATCATGAATCTCTCCAAAATTGTACTAAAAATACTAAGGGGGTCATTTTAGAAGCCCTATCCATGCTTTGGATGTCTGAAAACCCAAAAAGGAGCATAGAGTGTCTCCAGAGCCATTTTAGAAGCTGGCTGTGGGGATGTCTGAATCTGAACCGGGGTATTGAGGAGGCGTGACTTAGGCATTCTGGGAACCTGGAGGTGTGGTTAGAGCAGTCACAGGGAGTCTGGTGTCAAGTCCTTTCTGCTCTTACTGCTTCTCCATTTGAGCCACTCAAAGGGGCTTCTTTGAAGGATTTGACACTGAAGGTGGTTTTCTTGGTAGCAACTGGCTCTGCTTGCCATATCTCAAATTGCAGGCCCTTTCGTGTAGGAACCCTTATTTGGTGCTATCCAAGGAGAAGGTGGTTCTCCATCCGGTCCCCTCCTTTTTGCTGAATGTGGTGTCTGCTTTCCATTTGAATCAGGTTGTGGTGTTGCTGGCCTTTGCCGGTCTTCCAGATACGGCTGAGTCCAGGAGTCTTCATTTGTTGGATGGGCTTTGGCTACTCAAGAGGTATTTGAAGGTGACTGAGGTGTTTAGAAGTTTGAAACATCTCTCTGTGCTTTTCGGGGGTCTTAGGAAGGGCGAGGCAGCTTCTAAGGTGTCCATTTCCTGCTGGATCCAGGAAGCTATTAGAGTCAACCTAACTACTGAAGGGGTTACGGCAGGTTTGAGAGCACACTCTACTAGGGCTCAGGCTTCTTCTTGGATGGAGGTTAGCCTTGTTCTGCCTCAGGACATTTGTAAGATGCAATGTGGTCATCACTTCATTCGCTTGCATGTCATTATAGGCTGGATGTACATTCCCATCAGGAAGCAAACTTTGGGGCATGGTGCTATAGGCCAGTGTCTCAATACCCACCCCGCGGTAGTACAGCTTTGTTACATCCCACGCATCTGGAATGGACTGGAGGGACAATTAGGAAGGTGAAATTAGACGTTACCTGCTCATTTTCTTTCCTTGAGTCCCTCCAGTGCAGACCAGGACCCTCCCGGGACTTGGCTGCTGCTTTATGCTCATTTCGTGCCTGTTCTGGAAGATTCTGTTTGGTGCAGGCAAGTTCGGACCATCTATTTTTGGTGGCGCTCCGGTGCTCTGTTGGTACTGGGAGACTCCCCTGTGTTCTGCTGTGTTTCCCCCGGTTCGGGCCTTCTTGGTGCACTGGCTGTTTTCTGTTGGATATTAAAAAAAAATTAAATCCACATTTTTCTAAGTGAGCACTCTTCTAGTCCATTGTGTTTATGGAGCAGCATTTTCATGCTCTGAAGAAGTGTAGTTATGTTGGAGAATGGGGATTTTTGAGACTATGATCTTCTGCTTTGAGAGGCTCCTACTGGCTCTGCATTGGGGCACAGGCTACTTAAAATGAAGTGTTTCAGCTTGCTGTTTTCAGTCTCCATCTGCTGATGGATGAACATAACCCACGCTCCTGGACTGGCCTGGAGGGACTCAAGGAAAGAAAATTAGCAGGTAAGGTCTAATTTCACCTTCGTTTATTTGATTTATGTAACTTACTGTGTGTAACTGTAATATGACACTATAATTTTCTGCTTTAGCTAGAAGACCAAAGCAGGTATTAAGGAAACATGTACAATTGCTTGAATATAACTTGGAGTCCCTCATTTGAACTTATGCAACTGCTCTATTGCGTCACAACTTTAAAGCGCATTTGCATGCCTCACTGCAGTCCACTGATCATCGTGCAATTTACAAATGCCCCTGATTTCAAAGCCAAATTATACACATGATACAGCTGTGGCAAAATCCCACCTTGTGGTGAACTTGCGAATGAAGTAGCATGAGAGAGAGGCCTAAAAACATGGCGGCATAAATTAGGGTGTGAGGCTTCACCTTCTAGTCGCATACCATATCGAAAAGGAGTTCTTAAGGAGCTCTGTAAGAGAAGTATAGATATGGAAATGAATTAACAAAAGCAGTGCTGGTTTTGAAGTATGAGTGATATCTGGACAGCTTACTTTCAATTTTCATGAAGATTTGAGGGATAAGGAGTTAAAGCAGTTGGACACAGTCAAATGGATTTTTTGCTTTTATGTTTCTCTGGTATTACAGTTTTGCTCCAGCAAGTCTGCTAATATCAGATTTATCCTATCGGGGACTGTTCTAAATCACTGCCGTTTCCCCTGTCCCTGGGCAATGGTCCTGGGCGTATGATCCATGCTGAGCATCAGCTTTGATGTACTGATTCACTTTTCCCATTTATATTAGAGTGAACTTTATTAGCTTTCGGACATATCTATATCAGTTTTAAAGATTAAACATGATGTCACTAGCTTCTACAAAGATTTCAGTGGCTCCAGATCGTTATGCCGCCACCTACCCACCCACCACTTCTCAGATTGTTATAAAATTACGATTGTCGCCCTTGGAAAGTTAGCTGTGGAAATGCAATAAAAAAGCATCACTCTTAGCCGTGTTCACTTCCTCCCTAATGCACTGTGTAGAAGATGCAACAAATCCAGGACGGTACAGACATGTAATTCCAGACATGACACACATGAGACATCCAGATTCTAGCACTGTGTTGGAGTTTATGGAAGTTGTTTTTACCACTGCATTTGGTTATTATAGTCCATTCTTCCTGGATGACTGTTTTGTGTGTTTTACTGTTTTTGCGCGTGTGGTGTAGGGGTGGGGGAGAGGCGATATGTAGTCCTATAACCTTTTGTACCTATGAAAGTTGCATTATATGTCCGCAAAAGTATTTTTCATAATGGTGATTAATTAAAGCTCCTGTTACTGCAGTAATAATGCTCTTTCTGAACCCTGCAGTTAAGGACCCCTAAAGCTGCCCACTAGTAGTCGTCATTGTACAACAACCATGTGACACCTCTGGGTCTCGGCATCATGTCTGCTTTCTACATAAATACATGTTAAATAGAAGCATATTATGAGGAGAGGCATAGCGTTGCCTTTGTGGAATGATCATAACATCAGGTCACTGATCTTTTGTCTGGCTTCAGTTCCAAACAAAAGACAGTTTTACGTTCACCTCGGGGGGCACCCGTTTGTTTCATTGCTTTTGAGCTTAGTCAACAATGAAAGGTGAGTTCATTGGAGCCATATGTGATACTTATTGAGGGATCGTTAGCAGTGGTAAGAGGACGCTACCTGTAGCTTTCCCATGGAGCTTTTACTGGTAAAAAGTAGTATCTATTTTAGGTGGCATTGGGAAAATTCATTCTGTACGGATGCCAGTCGTCATTATGATAATGGTGGAAATCATTTTGTCAGGAGATTGGAGCAGCAGTAGGATGGCTTGTTTGTCAGTTTTAGGGAAGTGATTTTAGAGTAACAGAGCATACTTCTAACTGCTTTTGAGATAGCTCTCAAAAGTCTAAAAAAAACATTAATTTGATGATTGCTTCTTTAATGATACTTCATCAAAAAAGAACCTGACTAGGAGGAACATCAATGCATTTGAATTGAGGAGTTGGCAGTATCTCCTATGAACAGCCAAGAAGACAAACAAATGGATTCTAAACCAAATTAAATCTGAACTTTCACTTGAAATCCAGATGACCAGATTGAAACTATCATATTTTGGACACATTACAAGACGACCAGACACACTGGAGAAATCAACTATGCTTGGAAAGATTGAAGGCAGAAGATGTCAAGGACGGCCTACAACAAGATGGATTAACAACATCACAGCAAACTATGAATGCATCTCTGAGCAGCCTTCAGATGAAACAGAACATAGAAAGTTTTGGAGCTGGTCTGTCCATATGGTCGCCAGGAGCTATTACTAAAGATTCTATACATTTAGAATGTTGGCGTGGAGGAGTAGCCTAGTGGTTAGAGCACTGGCTTAGTTACTAAGGGTTCAATTCCAACTAGTGTGCCTTGGGCAAGTCACTTATCCCTCCATTGCCTCGGAAGATAGGCCTGGCAATCTACTTCCAGTCACACTGCCAAGATAACCCAGGAGTTGCTGGGTCGCCAGGAGTCAGCACTGACTCAAAGGCGCACATTGCATTTTTTACATTAGAATGTTAACTTGCTTTCTTGGTCCATTAAGCCCACAAATCTTCGGTCCTGTTCTTGATTTAGCAGCATTTAGGAAAAGAGTAGCATCACTAGAACATAGAGAGCACAGTTACTTACCTGTAACAGGTGATCTCTGGGAACAGCAGGAATAAGTCTTCACATATGGGTATCGTCGGTACCGACGGAGCCTGTGCGGGAACGCTCCCCAGCGTCCAAAAGGAAAGCTTTTGGCAGCATCCCACAGCGCCTGCGCGCTGCCTTCCCGCCTTTCCTAACCGCCTCTCTCCAGTTCGAGTTTTAAAGCTGAGACAAAGAGAGAGTAAGGAAAGGAAAGAAAGATAGAGAGATACAACTCCTAGGGGAGGTGGGTGGGTTGTGAAGACTTATTCCTGCTGTTCCCAGAGATCACCTGTTACAGGTAAGTAACTGTGCTATCTCCAAGAACAAGCAGGAATGAGTCTTCACATATGGGGATTCCCCAGCTAGAGATGCCTGGGAGATCACCCAGGTTGTGAGTCCCTGGGAAGGGCTCTACCTCCACCCATGAATCTCAGGCATCCAGCCAGGGATGGAGGGTAGGAGTTGGTTAGGTATGGAACAGGTGTTTGAGAACAGCCTGACCAAACAAGGCATCCCGGCGGGAGTCCTTGTCTAAGCAGTAATGGGCTGTGAAGGTATGAACCGAGGCCCAGGTGGCTGCTCGACAGATCTGGTCGATGGACACAGAATTTAGATGAGCCATAGAGGCTGCCATGACCCTCACATTGTGAGTTGTGACATGGCCCTCCAGAGAAAGGTTCTTACTCTGGTAGGCGAAAGAAATACACTGAGCAATCCAATTGGAAAGAGTTCTCTTAGAGACTGGAAGTCCTAAATGAGAGGGATCAAAAGCAACAAAGAGTTGAGAGGATTTTCTATGTTGCTGTGTCCTTTGTAAGTAAAAAGCAAGAGCTCTTTTACAATCCAGGGTATGAAGGTTCCTCTCTGCACTTGAAGCATGAGGTCCTGGAAAAAAGACAGGTAAATAAACCTCCTGGTTCAGATGAAAAGGGAAGACCACTTTAGGCATAAAGTGTGGATTAGTCCTGAGGACTACCTTGTCATGATGGAACCTTGTATAAGGAGGATTAGCCACCAAGGCTTGCAGCTCACTGATGCGGCGAGCTGAAGTGACTGCAATGAGAAAAATAACCTTCCAAGAAAGAAATTTCAAGGAGGTAGTGGCTAAGGGTTCAAAAGGTGGCTGCATAAGCTGGCCAAGAACCAGATTCAAGTCCCAGGCCACTGGAGGTGGTCTGATGGGAGGTTTAGTCAAAAGAAGGCCTCTCATGAATCTTGCTATAAGAGGATGAGAGGAAATAGGCTGTCCATTGAGAGGTTTAAGGGATGCTGCAATAGCACTCAGAAGGACCCTTACTGAATTCGTTTTAAGGCCTGCATGAGAAATGCAGTAAATACTCTAGTAAGGAATTCAGAGGAATTGCAAGAAGGTTAAGACCCTTCTCTGCACACCAAATGGTAAATCTTTTCCATTTAAAAGCATAGGAACGTCTAGTGGAAGGCTTTCTGGAAGCATGAAGGATATCCTTCACTTGCTGAGAAAGATGCAAATCTTGAAGGTCTAGGCCTTCAGCAACCAGGCTCTGAGGTGAAGAGACTGGGGATTTGGGTGCCACAACGTTCCCTCCTCCTGGGACAGGAGGTGTGGAGCAGATCCCAAGTCCAGGGAGGGAGCTTGGGAGAGATGCAGAAGTAGAGGGTACTACACTTGGCGTGGCCAATGAGGTGCTATGAGGATCATAGACCCCTTGTCTCTCTGAAGTTTGAGAGTGTCTTGGGAATTAGGGGAATGGCTGGAAAGGCATAGAGGAAGTCTTTCCCCCAATGAAGGAGGAAGGCATCCCTGGCCTGAACTCCCTGACACGGAATCCTGGAACAGAACCGGGGAAGTTTGGCATTCCACGGACTTGCAAAGAGGTCTATGTCCGGGGTTCCCCAAATTTGGAAGATCCTGGCTATCTGGTCCCCATGGAGGGACCATTCGTGTGGACACTGCCATGAGATGAATTTGATGCTCTCTGGCGAAGGCCCACAATCTCAGAGCTTCGTTGCAAAGCAACAGAGAGCCAGTTCCGCCCTGCTTGTTCACGTAGAACATGGCTACTTGGTTGTCCGTGTGGATGAGGACTGTCTTGTAGCTGAGCAGGGTGTGGAAGACTCTGAGAGCTAGAAAAATTGCTCTGAGCTCTAAGAGGTTGATATGTAGAGATGTCTCCTCTAGAGACCAGATGCCTTGTGTGGAGAGATCTTGAAGATGAGCTCCCCAACCTCTTGGAGAGGCATCTGTTGTAAGGATTGCTTGGGGTAACACCTGTTGGAAGGAGGACCCCAGCAACAGATTTTGAGTGGACTTCCACCAGTGGAGGGACCAAAAGAGACGACTGGAGGTTGCTATTTTGTCTGACTGGCAACCTGATGCCTGGGTCCATTGGTTGGACAGAGTCCACTGAGCTGCCCTCATGTGAAGGCGAGCATAAGGAACCACATGCACAGTGGATGCCATGTGGCCTAACAGTTGTAACATCTCTCGAGCAATTAAATGGGATTTTAACTGAATTTGTGAAGCTAACTGCACCAAGCGTAGGCAACGGGCCTGGGGAAGATAGGCCCTTGCAGTTGTGGTATCCAGTAAGGTCCCTATGAACTCTAGAGACTGAGTAGGGGTGAGATGGGATTTTGGAAAGTTTATTACAAGTCCCAGATACTGAAGGATATGGCTTGTGCAGGTTAGAGAAGTCTGGGCCTCTGACTGGGATGGAGCTCGGATGAGCCAGTCGTCCAGATATGGGAATAGGAATATCCCTAGAGTGCGTAGAAATGCAGCTACTACTGCCATGCATTTTGTGAACACCCTTGGTGCAGAAGCCAGACCGAAAGTAAGCACTCTGTATTGGTAGTGCTTCCCTTGATAAAGGAACCGAAGAAACCTTCTGTGTGTTGGATGGATGAGGACATGAGTGTACGCATCCTTGAGGTCTAGAGAGCAAAGCCAATCCTGACTCTGAAGGTATGGAAGGAGAGTACTGAGAGAAATCATCTTGAATTTCTCCTTGCATAGAAACTTGTTCAATTCTCTGAGATCTAAGATGGGTCTGTAGCCACCTGTTTTCTTTGGAATAAGAAAGTAGGGGGAGTAGAACCCTGAGCCCTGTTGAAGGGGTACTTCTTCTATTGCCCCTTGGGCAAGAAGGGTAGTAATCTCCTGACCCAGAAGATCAAGGAGAGATGTTTGAGAATTGGACTGTCTCACCATGGTGTGAGGAGGAAGGGTTAAGAAATGAAGCTTGTACCCCTCCCTTATGATGGAGAGGGTCCATTGCTCTGCTGTGATTTGTTCCCATCTGGGAGCAAAGTAAACCAACCTTCCTGGAATGGTGAGAGGCTCTGGAGGTTCTAGAGCCAGAAAGGCTAAGCTCTCTAGTTGTAAGTCAAAGGCCCTGAGGAGGCTGAGGCTGTTGGGCCGTAGCAGTCCTAGCAGCCTTAGGCTTGGCCTGTTTCGGTTGTTGTTGTCTCTTTGTAGCAAAACGACCTGCAGTAGATGACGACTGACCATAAGCAGAATAATATTTCCCTTTTTTGGGAAAAAATCCCTTTTTAAACAACGTTTTCTTAAAAGGAGCAGAAGTAGACTTTGAAAGTCTATCTAAAGCAGAATTTTTAGCATCCATTTGGGTGGCCTTTGCTTGCCAATCTTTGCCAAAAAGGTTTTCACCTGTACAAGGAAAGTTTAATAGTCCATCTTGAACCCAAGGTTCCAAATCAGAAGCTTGTAACCAAGCAACTCTGCGTGCACCTATGGCAATGGCCGAGGCTCTGCTGGCACCTTCAAAAGAGTCAAAGGCTGCACGGTTGGAAAACTTGGAAATATCCTGGGCATGTTTGAGCCAGGTGAGGAACTCTTCCCTTTTATCTTCTGAAATAAAAGGAGATAAAGTTTGCAGGTGATCTGTAAATTCTTTTAGAAACATCCCCATATAGAGACTATAGGAGTTGATTCTGGCAACAAGCATACTGGCCTAGAAAATTCTCCTGCCAAAGGCATCTAAGGTTCTGCATTCTCTTCCTGGAGGAGCAGAAGAGTGCCTTTTTGTACTCTTTATCTTCTTCATAGCGGACTCCACCACAATGGAGTGGTGAGGAAGCTGAGTCTTATGAAAGCCAGGACAGGGAGGAACACGATACATGGTGTCCAACCTGCGAGAATGAGGGGAAGTGGTGAGAGGAGTCTCCCATATGCCCAACATGTGATCATAAAGAATCTCATGTATTGGTAAAGTGGCTGCCTCTTTAGGAGCCTTAGGATATTGTAAAATATCTAATTTTTTGGCTCTAGGCTCTGTTTCAGGGGCCACTGAGATGGAAAGGCCCCTGGCCCCTTCCCTAATAAAGTCTTGAAAAGACAAGTCCTCTGGAGGAGACATTCTCCTTTTTGGAGAAGAGGGCTCCTGAGGATGAATCACCGATGCTTCGACAGAGACCTCTGATTCATCAGAGTCTTCAGAGGAATCGAAGTATCGCCTGTCTGGATGCTCCTGCAGAGCCCGATACGCTTACCGGGTGGTATCGACATCGGGAGTTATCGGTACCGGTTCGGTACCGATGGGCATCACAGAACAGTGTACCGCTGCAGTCGACACCGAAGTCGGTACCGGCAACGGAGTTTGTTGCGGTACCGAAGGCGTTGCAGCTTGTATGAATGCCGTGATGGCACGCTGCATGGTCAGGATATTCTGATCCATTGACGCAACCACTGTCTGGATGTCCGTACCAGTGGGAACCACCGGTACCCCAGAACATGGCAACAGGTGATCGGTTGAGGCCGAGCCATCGATGTCAACCTGTGACCCCATAGATAAAGCTTTGGAAGCCGGAGCCTCCCGCCGGGGTAATTTTGCCGGTGCGGATTCCTTGAGGGCAAGCCCGGAGGCATCTCGATACTTAGAGGGAGATCTACCCTTCGAGGACCGGCTGGATTTAAGTTTGGTTACCTGAGATCCATGTGAGGAAGAAGAAGCCCTAGAAGACGTTGATGCAACCGAAGCTGCATCCGAGGGAAACAGGTTACTGAGCTTAGCTGCTCGATTCTGTAGACCTCTTTTAGACATCATGGAACAGGACTCACAATCCGCAATGGAGTGGTCAGGACCTAAACATTTTAGACACCATTCATGGGTGTCAGTGACAGAATTAGTGCTGCTGCACTTCGTGCATTTTTTAAACCCAGAGGCGGGCTTTTCCATGAGGAAAAAATGTCCTAGGCCTAAGGCCAAAGAAGAAAATGCACTGAAGTGAGAAAAACAGTAGGGTTTTTTTTTTTTAGAATAAAGAAAGAAAAGACCGGCGGTACTGGTCTAGCATCGAGAAGGCAGACGCGCGACCAAAGAAATAAAATAAAATAAAGAAATTCTTCAGCGGTGACAGGAACACGACCTGCTGGCTCCGCAGAAAAGAAGAACTGGAGAGAGGCGGTTAGGAAAGGCGGGAAGGCAGCGCGCAGCCGCTGTGGGATGCTCCCAAAAGCTTTCCATTTGGACGCTGGGGAGCGTTCCCGTGCAGGCTCCGTCGGTACCGATGTGAAGACTCATTCCTGCTTATTCCTGGAGATTGGCATTTACACACACGTGCTGGATTTTAGGAAAGTGTGGGGGAGATATTCAGCGGTGGATAGCACTGATAAAGCAGCTAGACGCCATCACAGAACTATAAACCGAGGTTGGCCGGATAGCACGTTAGGTAACTGGCTAGCAGCAATATTCAGCTTCTTTGGCTAGCAGCTGGTTATCCCAGGGTGCCGCCTCCACTCTGCCCCCCGGAACGCTGATAGTAGCCAGCTAACATCAGAGCACTTAGGGGCCAAAACCGGGGATATTCAGTGGCACATTGCAAACTGCCTAAATGCCTTTGAATACCCCCCCCCCATGTATAACAGGATCCAGGGAGGAGCAAAGCCCCTAAGGTGAACCTTTTACGTTTTTATGATCATTTAAAATACCAACAAGTTAAGGATAGTAAAAGCTGTTAGTGTAGTTGGGTTTAAAAAAGTTCCTGGAGGAAAGGTCCATAAACCTTTATTAAAGGGGACCCGGGATATCCACTGCTTGCCCCAATACAAGCAGTGAGGAACCTGTGTCTTTTGGGGAAACTGCTAGGTACTTATGACCTAGATTGGCCACTGTTGGAAACAGGATACTGGGCTTGATGGATCTTGGTCTGACCCTGTATGGTATATCTTATGTTCTTATAGTTGCCCCCTCAAACACTATTTTAACGCCCTTTTTCAAATGAAGAGTTACCTGCAGGGCCGGTTCAAGGGTATTGGGTGTCCTGGGTGAACCTTCAGCCTTACATCCCTTCCCCGGATCATCCCAGCAGCCCTTCCACAGCAAGCCTGTAAAAATACCTAACTGCTCATGATACTGTTAAATATTAAACTTTGCTTTGTATGTATGAGTGTCCCACCTTCCATACAGGTAAAAGAATGTGTTGATGGCTCTTTGAGTCAGGATCATGTGCTGATGGGTCTTTGACTTGGGATCTATTGTTTTGCTTTGATGGTTGCTGCTGTTGCCACCCCTCAGAAGCTGCTGCACTAGGCGACCACCTAGTTAGCCTAATGGTTGGGCTGGCCCTGGGTACCTGACATTTATGTGCAACTTGGAGGAGGTAACAAATAAGAATTGGACATAGACAGCGGCCAAACAGTGATCAACATTCAAAAGCAAGAAATACATGTGATTGTTTGGCTGTTGTCTACCTCCAATTTTTGTTTGTTTCCTTTCTGGTTTGCCTTTTGGAGGTTGCTGATGCCTTCTCTATTTCAACTTAATGGGAAATGTTTTAAAATATACGTGTACTGCTGTGCAAAATCAGGAATACACGTAGAACGTGGTATGTTAAAAAGGACTTCCAGGGCAAAATGTCAGAGAAAACTCCAGGGAGGTATACATTTTGGCCTGATTTTAGAAACTTGGATGTCCCCAAATGGACGACTGCAGAAATGGCTTCTTGGACGTCCCAGTTGGCATTTCCCAGAAGGGAAACCTTCCATGTTCGGCGACCACATCACCACCACCGCCCACTGCTACTACCAAGGCAACCAATAGATTGATCCAGTTCCATTGAAAATGTGGTTTCCAGTTTGGCTTTTCTTAAAGAAATCAATGGGAAAAGCGGCACTACAAAGCCTAAACGTGCCACGACTAAATACCACAACTCAATCGGGCTATTTTATGTAGCTCAAAGTCTTTTCCTACAAATTGACTATGAATTGACTCCTCATTTCAGACTGATACAGGAAATTAATTGTAAGGTTCTTTGCCAGGAGCAAAGGAATAGAAATAAAAGGGATACCCTCCCTCGCTCTTTGTTTAGGGTCTTTGCCAGACCATTTCAATTCCAATTGCCTTAACAGAATTGTCTTGAGAAGAGTATCTTCCCTCACCTCTTACCTCTTTATCTTTGTCTATTTTTATGTTTACTTTTTAGCGCTTTAAACCCATCTGAGAAATGCTTATATGATGGTTCATTTCATCCATCTGTCTGTCTGGAGGAAAGATAGCTTTCATTAAATTGGACCAAGCAGGTGTAAAGTTCAACCATGGCCCTCAGAACCTGAGCAGCGATTGGTTGGGAAGCATTAGTCAATTTTAATAAACAGAAACAGAAAAAATCCAGGCACAGGAATGGATTTGACTAGCTTGCTAATTTAAAATGAGGAAAACTGAAAATTATTCATCTCTCAGTTTTCAGATACAAAAGATAACCATGTGGGTGCCAGAACAGGTTCTGTTTATGGGATCACGTTCAGCAATTGGCCATGGGATTTGGTGCCTATTACAAAGTACACAAAACCTGAAGGATGAACTGGATGATTCAAGGGTAGCGAGTCCCACACCTGTCCTGGGGGCCCTCCAGAAACTCAGGATATCAACGATGAATATTAATGAGAGGAATTTACATGTGCTGCCTCCGTTGCACAATCGTTTCTCTCATGCATATTCATATTCATTATGGGAGTCACCCAGGACAGATTTGGGAACCACTGTTCAAGGGAATTGCCACAACAGTATGGAGTCTTTCACTGGCCCAAAGAGAGGCATCCCATGTGTGCAGTTCTTAGAGAGCACACAAACCTAGCCAAATCCAAAAAAGCTTTAAGGAAAATTCACCAATCTATGGTACTGAATTAAAGTGCTGCATCTCCTCAGAAGACGAAAACCAGCTTTTAGAAATGGTTCCCTCAGTGCTTTGGGGCATATGCATGAATGAGTCCTGGGAGTTCTGTCCTCATAGGCTTAGGAACAGAAAGAAAGATCTAGCATTACAGCAGAAATACATTTTTTATTATAATTCTTACCAAGGGCCTTGACATGGTGTTAGAAGATTTAAGGAAAGCAATACATTTACTACAAAGCATCAGTGGCCTTTGCAGTCACAGAGACCCAGACCTGGGAAGTCAAAGTCCAGCTACAGTCTTTACAGCTCTCACTCATTATTTGTGACCTATTACCCCCTCTCCTGAATCTGAAATGCCAAGCAGACAATAAGGGGCACTTGTCTAGTATTCCCAGCCCCTACGGCAGAGCACTGTTAATGAATAATACTTATCATCTTTCTCGTGCTGCTGTGCAGTGCTACTAAGAGCCCCAAAAGTACCGACAGACTAAGGGGGTAACTTTATAAACCACTTAAACATGTAGAACAGTGTTTTATATGCTCCAGCAGGGGCTTAGAAAGTTGCCCCAGCACATGCATGCTCTTTTTCATTGCCAGCAGAACGGCATCAGCTAAATAAATAAGGCCAGAGCGGCTACAAGGGTTTTGGGCACCTGAGGTGACCCTTCGGCCTTATGTGCCTCTCTCCACACCCCGAGATTCTGAGAATCAACCTGAACTATCGTGATCATTCCGACACCACCCCTCCCACAACAATCCTTAAAAATGGATAATTGGACAACATACTTTGAACTATTAAGCTATGATTAGTATGTATATGTGTGTGCCCGCTCTCCCTGCAGGTCAGCGAACGTGCTGTGGCTCTTTGAGTCTGTTTAGCTGCCAGGAGCTATTGTTTTGCTTTGATGGCTGCTGCTTTTTGCCACCCCTCAGAAGTTGCCCCCCTAGGCCACCACCTAATCTTGCCTAATGGTTTAGTCAGCCCTGACTGAGGCACTAGGAAAATGGATGTAGGAGTTCCCAGAGGCAGAGAATGGAAGGAGCGGGGCGGGATCGGCACTTATGCATCTGTCTTATAAAATAGATGCGTAAGCGCCAGTTTCCACGGCCACACGCACACGCAGAAAGATTCCCGCCTTGCATCAGGTGTAAGTTTGTGCTGGAGCTTGAAGGGAGGTTGTTAGAGAAAGATACAGGTGCGTGTATTAAACGAAAGTAAGAATCCCGAAAATGAATTCTCATGTTCAGTATCCAATCTGATGCAAGCAAAGTTATAGCACTTTGAGAATCAGAGAGTTTCATTTTCATCTCTATGTATCGTCATCCGTCCAACATGAGTTTTTGTGTGCTGTGAATTGCATGAACTGCTCTAAACAAGATTTAGCAATTGTTTATACATATAGGAAGGAAACTTCAGCAGCGGCAGCTAATGCAGTTTTAGCGGCTAGCCATTGTCGCTAAAACTTAAACCCAGATATTCAGTGCTGGGGTCATATCCGGCCACCGGCATTGAAAATCCAGGTTGGCCGGATAGCAAAGAAGCTAACCGGGCAGTGACGACATTCAATCACTACCCAGTTAGCTACTACGGCGAAAGTTAGGCCAACCTTTAATGTGCCCAACCTTCACCACTGTATGATAACCGGGCAGTGACGACACTCAATCACTACCCAGTTAGCTACTACGGCGAAGGTTAGGCCAACCTTTAATGTGCCCAACCTTCACCACTGTATGATAACCGGGCAGTGACGACATTCAATCACTACCCAGTTAGCTACTGCGGCGAAGGTTAGGCCAACCTTTAATGTGCCCAACCTTCACCACTGTATGATAACCGGGCAGTGATGACACTCACTCACTACCCAGTTAGCTACTACGGCGAAAGTTAGGCCAACCTTTAATGTGCCTAACCTTCACCACTGTATGATAACCGGGCAGTGACGACATTCAATCACTACCCAGTTAGCTACTGCGGCGAAGGTTAGGCCAACCTTTAATGTGCCCAACCTTCACCACTGTATGATAACCGGGCAGTGACGACATTCAATCACTACCCAGTTAGCTACTGCGGCGAAGGTTAGGCCAACCTTTAATGTGCCCAACCTTCACCACTGTATGATAACCGGGCAGTGACGACACTCAATCACTACCCAGTTAGCTACTACGGCGAAGGTTAGGCCAACCTTTAATGTGCCTAACCTTCACCACTGTATGATAACCGGGCAGTGACGACATTTAATCACTACCCAGTTAGCTACTGCGGCGAAGGTTAGGCCAACCTTTAATGTGCCCAACCTTCACCACTGTATGATAACCGGGCAGTGACGACATTTAATCACTACCCAGTTAGCTACTGCGGCGAAGGTTAGGCCAACCTTTAATGTGCCTAACCTTCACCACTATATGATAACCGGGCAGTGGTGATATTGAGCTGCTGTCCGGTTATCAGTGGCTGCCATCCCAGAATGCTCCGCTCCTAGCCGATTAGCCACAGCGGCACCCGCAGAATTCCGCGGCATTAACCATGTTAGTGCTGTTGAATTTCTCAGTCATTACAATTGTGGTTAGCAGATCTGCTAACCACATTAATAGCTTTAAACATTCCCCCTCCCCCCTTATATAGGATATTTTTGGATTTATTTTTGCATGTTATTTGGTGATGCGTGCATATGAATTTTGAAAAATTAAAAGGCAGCCAACCTTTAACACTGGATATTCAATCTGGGGCCATATCCAGGTCTTCCACGATACGCCAAAAGCTAACCATGCAGCGGCGATGTTGAGTCACTGCCCGGTTAGCTCCAATGGGTAAAGATAGTTGAGGTTTTCCCATGCCTATCTTTAACTGTGAGTCACTAACCAGGCAGCCAGTCAATATCGCCGCTGCCCAGTTAACAATGGGGCTGTCTCCACTGCAGCCCAGAATCCCCGCGACACCCCCTGATTCTATGTGGATTGCATCGGGGCTTGTAGCGGCAGAACCAGGGCATGAGTATCACAGTATAGCAACATTTTCATGGTTTACAGGGTTTTAAACTGTGTAAATGCTGTTGAATATCGGCCTCTTCTGCCTGCCCACAGGAGATTGGATCCCCGACAGCAGACAGAATGAGTCTTTGCCGCGATCGTGGCCATTCCCTTCTCTTCTCCCTGTGGGAGATCAGATCCCCGTGGGCAGACAGCCTGCAAATCGCGGCCTTCCCCTTCTGTAACGCCCGCGGGGAACCACTGCTCTCTTTCCTGGCCACGGGAGATGGGATCCCCACAGACACCACAGGAGGAGAAGGCTGTGATTGCACCTCACAGGCAAAATTTTGGTGGGGCCAGGCTCCATGTGACCCACCCCATTGCAACACTTTTGCCTGTAGAAGTGCAGTAAGATACTTCATTCAAATAGAGCAAACCTGAACAACTGCCAGCTCCTTAATCCAGGACAAATCTAGAATAGGAGGCTCATTATGGGGCTGTACCGTCAATCCAACCTAATAAAAATGCCCAGGTACCATAAAGGAGCAAGTGGGTGGCTGAAACGTGCCTGCGCTCTGTAAATCTTCCACCAATAACCCATCAAGCACGGTGATCTTTGTGTGACCAGTTCTGATGGTCGAGGAGGCCTGTGAGAGAGTCAATTGGACCATTAGATGATAGAGGGGTAAAAGGGGCAGTAAGAGGAAACAAGGCTATAGCAGAGAGACTGAATGAATTCTTTGCTTCGGTCTTTACTAAGGAAGATGTAGGGATGTTACCCAAGACTGAAGTGGTATTTAAAGGTGATACTGCAGAGGAATTGAGAGAAATATCGCTACACCGGGAAGATATATTACAACTATTTGATAAACTGAATAGTAGCAAATCACCTGGACCGGATGGTATACATCCCAGAGTGTTGAAAGAACTGAAATATGAGATTGCAGACCTGCTATTGGTAATCTGTGAACTTTCATTAAAATCATCTGTAATACCTGAAGATTGGAGGGTCGCCAACGTAACACCAATTTTTAAAAAGGGTTCCAGGGGTGACCCAGGAAATTACAGACCGGTGAGCCTGACCAGGGAAAATGGTAGAAACCATCATAAAGAACAAAATTACACAGCATGTAGATAGTCATGGCCTAATGGGAGACAGCCAACATGGCTTTAGACAAGGAAGATCTTGTCTTATTAATCTGATATGTTTTTTTGAAGGTGTGCATAAACAGGTAGACAAAGGTGAGTTGGTTGATATAGTGTATCTGGACTTTCAGAAAGCTTTTGACAAAGTCCCCCATCAGAGACTTTTGGCGAAGCTAAAAAGTCATGGGATAGGAGGCAGTGTACTATTGTGGATCGGGAACTGGTTAAAAGATAGAAAGCAGAGGGTAGGGCTAAATGGCCAATATTCCCAATGGAAAAAGGTGAATAGTGGAGTACCCCAGGGATCTGTACTGGGTCCGCTGCTTTTTGACATATTCATAAATGACCTGGAAAAGGGAATAACTAATGAGGTTATCAAATTTGCAGATGACACAAAACTGTTTAAAGTTGTTAAAACCCAAGAGGATTGTGGAAAACTGCAGGAGGATCTGGATAAATTGGAAGACTGGGCATCCAAATGGCAGATGAAATTTAATGTGGACAAGTGCAAAGTTATGCACCTAGGAAAGAACAACCCACACTATAGTTACACGATGCAAGGCTCCACATTAGAAACCACCACCCAGGAAAAAGATTTAGGAGTCATCGTGGATAACATGTTAAAACCCTCCGCCCAGTGTGCAGCGGCGACCAAGAAAGCAAATAGAATGCTAGGTATCATAAGGAAAGGGATGGAGAATAAAACAAAGGATGTTATAATGCCTCTGTATCGCTCCATGGTACGACCGCACCTTGAATATTGTGTGCAATTCTGGTCACCGTATCTTAAAAAGGACATAGCGTTATTAGAAAAAGTACAGAGAAGAGCCACCAAATTGGTGAAGGGGATGGAAGGCTACTCCTATGAAGAGAGGCTAAGAAGGTTAGGGCTCTTTAGCCTGGAGAAGAGACGGCTGAGGGGAGATATGATAGAGGTCTATAAATTAATGAATGGAGTGGAACGGATAAACGTGGATCAATTGTTTACGCTATCAGAGTATAGAAAGACTAGGGGACATGTAATGAAGCTACAGGGTAAACTATTTAAGACAAATAAGAGAAAATATTTTTTCACTCAACGTGTAATCAAACTCTGGAATCTGTTACCGGAGGATGTAGTAAGGGCTGTTAGTATAGCTGGGTTTAAAAAATGTTTGGACAAGTTCCTGGAGGAAAGGTCCATAAACCACTATTAAAAAGGGACCCAGCATATCAATGCTTGACCCAGTACAAGCATTGTGGAACCTGTGTCTTTTGGGGATATTGCTAGGTACGTATGACCTAGATTGGCCACTGTTGGAAACAGGATACTGGGCTTGATGGAGCTCGGTCTGACCCAGTATGGCATGTGTTATGTTCTTAGGAATGATAAACCTTCTTAAAGCAAGCAACTGGAGTTCTTCATATGGTGATATTTTATGCATCTGGCAGGTTTGCATTCAGTGTTTTTTGGTTCGGTGAAATGGTATTTCCGATTTAAACAGCACAATAGCAGAGCACTTTCCCAAAGACTTCAGTACACCTCAGCTCAGGGCTTCTGCAAAGCAACGAGATGGCGACCGGCGCTGGACTGCCGAAAGCCGGAGAGAGCTTTTGTCTGATGCAAAGACCAAAAACTGCTTTTCGAGTCTGGGCCGCCCCCGACCTAAATAGTCTGCAGCATCAAATTTGCTTGAGCTTGCCTTCTATTTGAGAAATCAAAAGGTATTTGCAGTTGTCTTGAGGGGCTGTTGCAAATTATCCGGAGGGACTCTAGGCAAATGCAGCCGATTTGTAATTGCTCCAAAACGGTTTGGGTCTTGGATTGCCTGCCAGGGAAGCGCGCTGCTCGCTAATTAGAGACGTTTCAGCTGTCAGAGGCAGCGATCGTCGCTTCTGTCTGCTATGAATAGTCAATGAGAGCTGATTAATATGCATGAGGAGCAGTATATAGGCGCGTACGGGAGTCTGGACGGAGCAGGCTGGCTGCAAGAGTGGAGGAGGAGGAGGAGGAGGGCGAGGGCTGCTGCTTTCCCCCCTCCCTGCCGGCTCCTCACCGACCTCTCACTCCCCCCCACATCATGGGATGCCGCTTGTGCACGTTGCAGAAGCGAGAGGAGCAGTATAAACTACTCTATGAAGTTTGCCAGGTAAGAAACCAGCGTGCCCTGTGGCAGCCGTCCAGGTCGGGAAGGGGCAGGTCCGCTTCCAAACACCGGGAGAAATCTTCCTTGCATGCAGGTGTGCTCGGATCCTTTATGCGGCTTCCGCTCCCGCGTTGCTGCACACCGACGCCAGCATAGGAAAGATTCGCGCAGCTTTCTCGGGGCCACAGCATCTGAGGCAGGGTCGTAGACGCTTTGAGCAAGTTGAGAAAAGCGTCTGCGGTGACTGATGCTGCCCCGGTTTTCTTTCTGGAGACAGGACACGTCTTTCGACCGGAATCTTTGATTTCTTTTTTTTGAGTTGAGTGGTATTGTTACAACGTCTACGCTCGTGCACTGTTTTATTACAGAATCCGTGAACACTGAGCGCAAGTGTTTTGGGCGATTTTATGTCACGTTTGCATGCACACCACTGAGTCGATGGGTGAGGGTGATCGAGAAGGAAACTGCCAAATGCTTCCTTCTCGCGTCCATCTTCAGACTTTTGCCAATGTTCTAATAGCTCAGAAGTGTGATATGGTAGAATTAATATTAATATACTGTGAAAAAATCAATAGGGTTGTGCATTGCTTGGCACCTATTCAGTTTGTTTGCGAACCTTAAATTTGGTGTGCACCAAATCCATTTAATGCGTTAACCTGTGAATTACTGCATAGACAATCGATTTACATGTCTTAAAAAGTTTTTTGTCTCTGCACATCCCTAAAAACTGACATTTTTGAGTCCTAATATGTTACCGATAAACTTTCCCCCAAAATATTTTTTGGCACGGACAATAAGATTATTTTTATAGACTTGATTACATGCGACAGGTTGAACACAAACTAGCCAAGTACTGTTTGTTGTTCTGTTGGGCAATAGTAATATACTTTAGGCATCATCTGTAGTCCATGGTAACATAAAAGACTATTTATCACCAAAATTTTGATGAGTTGCCCCATACAGTAGCTGTAATTAATACATATACCAGCAGAGGGTGCTCTCTCTCATTTTTAAAAGACCTATGTATGATAGCATATCCTATGTGGTGAATTACTTTAAAATAATTCCAGCATATACTTTTGGGTTATGACTAATAGCATGACTTAATGTCCATGCTGATTCACAACAATACAAAGATGTACACCTGTGTTTGAGTGAACTTGCTTTTGTTATCTGCTGAGAGAAAGTTGTCTTAAATCTGTAGCTATATGCAAGTCATAAACAAAACCATGATGGCAAATACGACCAGGTCATTCTACTATTTTGGTCCAGCTGTAGAGAGATACCCGCCAAACATGTTATGTTAAGAGTGAAAAGCAAGTCTTGAAAGCTCTGCTGATGGAAAGGCACGACTTGGTGTATATTTGATGATCAGAGTTCGCAAATATTGCAGAATAAGGAGCTCTTCTCCCTAAAGAGCCTGAAAAACTAATACACTTTAAATCAAATATGCAATGCAGTCCAATTGAGGAAGCAGGAATGTGTTCATGATAACTACACTCTTTTAGGATTCTAGTAAACTAAATCAAAACATTGACTGGACTACTTATCAACATAGGAGATTAAAATATTTGCTCCCAAACTGGCCAAAGTTTGAAAAAAGGGCTGACAGGGCGACTAACCCTATGTCAGCTTGAAAGCCAGCTCCTATATTTGTGACCTTTATTCTTAAGGGTAGGAAGTAAATCAATGTTTCGCCACTGAACAAAAACCTCCAAATAAGATTTGATATACCTCAAGAACTTTAGTTAAGAACTAGCCTGTTTTCCCCCAGCCATGATTTTTCCAGTAATGCTGGCACTCAGCAATCTCTTGAACTGGCATCACCAGCTATCCACATGTATTTGATGAAGAAGCCAAACTGGGTCAGGCATTGCTGAAAGATTTGTGAGAAGTAAAACCTAAAAACCTTTTTTATGGTGGCAGAAAAATTCATATAAATGACTCTTTCAGAGTACAAAGTTATCTGGTTCCAGGAGTGAGATTTTAAGCCAGTCCTGGATTTCTGACAATTTCATCCTGATACATTATGGGATCTGCAGCACTAATTTCAATGGGTAAAATCAGGGATTATAAATACCATACCGCATTGCAATGCAAATTTAAAACCAGAACTGGCCAAATATCTCACTCCTGGAACTGGGTAACTTGGCAACTCTCTTCTCCCTAAGCCTTTCCCCATAGACAGAGTAGGATAAATTAGTGAAAACAGAAGAGCAGAAGGAGACCATAGGCAGAAAAAATCTTTAATAAAAAGCTCAACTCAGCCAGGTTTTGGCAAAATAGCCTTCATCAGAGGTCAGATTTGAAAAATCATAGGCAACTGTTGACTTGTTTTATTTGCAAGTGCCTTTTGCAAGATTTTTTACATTTCTTGTTCCTGAGAATTTTTATGATTTTTACAAGTCTGACCCCTGATGAAGGCTATTTTTGCCAAAACTTGGCCGAGTCTGGCTTTTTATTAAAGATTTTTTTTCTGCCTGTGGTCTCCTAATGCTCTTGTGTTGTGTGATTGATTTTCTGTTGCGGAAGTTTACCTTCGATCTCCTTTCCTGACTCCAGATGAATTAGTGAACTATGCTGTTCCTGTCTTTCTGGAGGCTGAGATACGACCACAGTGTTGCTCAATGTTTTCAAAGATTACGTCCCTTGATCTGATAAACAATAGCTGGAGGCTTAAGAGCTAAAGACACTTTCACGGTGAGATTATTGTGACGTTTCCTAGACATTGTTCATCCCTGGCTCTGGGTGGGGTCCGAAGCCACCGGCTTTCTTGGTGAATCCCTCCAGTCACAGGAGCAACATTGTCAATTTTTCATGCAGTCTGGGTTGGGTAAGATTCAGAAGTGCAGAGAGCTGGGAAGATCCTGTATTCCAGTGTATAAGTAAAGATGTACTCTGTGGTGGCACAAAGGACCCTCTGTGCCCCCCCCCCCAAAAAGACTACCTATGTCCAGCCTGCCATGCCACCCCTATCTTGTGCTGAAACGGCACTGACTGAATTACCACTTCAATGCTCCATTGGGCCTTAAAGTGCCTGATGCATGCACACTCACAGCCTGCTGCTCCCCCCTTCCCCCCCCCCCCCCAAGCGATGCAACTTTCTTGGAGAGCGAGCAGAAGCGGTCGGCCGGACGTGCGCGCACACATATGGACATTTAAAAGCCCACCACAGCACTGAAACAGTAGTTTGGCTGCCGCTTCCCAGGGGGTTGGGTTAGCGATGCTGCCCTCCAGGGTCTGCCACCCTAGGCGATCGCCTAGTGGATGGGCCGGCCCTGGATGTAACATGTGAAAGAAAGTCAGCACATTATACCAGGTCAGGGCTGGCTTTAGGGAATGCAAACAGAGACTTGGCATGCAGAAGCGACCTAATGGTTAGAGCAGTGGGCTGACAATCAGGGAAGTTGGAGTTGAAATCCTATGGCTGCTCTTTGTGACCTTGGGCAAAGTCACTTCACCCTCCAGTGCCTCAGGTACAAATTTAGATCGGAAGCCCTCTGGTGATAGGAAACAACCTCTATATCTGAATGTAACTTGCTTTGAACGTCTGAGGAAGGCCTGAATTAAATCCAAGTGAATTCTTGACCTTGAATGCAAATTGCCCAGTGCACGAACAGAAGGGGCCTCACTGGCAAAGCCAAATAGTGTAACGAAGGTAGAGCACCTGGCATTAGTTAGGCCCATGCCTTAGTTTCTCCCCTCGACCCTACGGTGCCCGATATCAACTCTCCACGTGATCAGGTGATAAATGATACATTCTAGACTGACATGTTCTATATTATTTATTTGTTTGTTAGACGTTTCTATACCGCCCCTTCTAGAGATCAGAGGCGGTTTACATAAAACCAACATGTTACATTTAACAGGCAAATTGAACTATTTACTTTCACATGGTAACTTTTACAATCTTAACAGAAGAACATATTAACAAGAACTAGTACATGATATCTATATACAGTTGTGTATTTGTGATTAGGTGGAAGGATATGTGGATATGAGTGAGGTTTACATATCTGAGTAATTGTCATTGGGTATGTGATAGGGCTGTTTGAGAGGTGGAGCCTGTATTGTCATTTCCATAGTGTGATATGAAAAGGTACATTTTGAGCTCTCTTCTAAACATCTGGAGGTCTTTAATCGAGCACATAGATATTGGCAAAGAGTTCCAGAGACTGGGGGCAGTGAATGTGAAGGCTCTAGAGCTAGTAGCCTGTTTTGTCTTACATACTGATTGCGGGATTACAAGTGAATGGCATGCATTCTGCCTTCGAGATCTGGTATCAGGTTGGGTGTGGAGGAGTGTTGATAGGATGGATGGAGCAATGTTTTTAATCAATTTGAAAGTTATTATCAATATCTTATATGTTATCCGGCTCGATACTGGGAGCCAATGGAGGCTAAATAAGATGGGTGTAATATGATCTGTTAGTCAGGCCTTGTGAATGATTCTTGCGGTGATGTTTTGTGCTCTCGGAAGTATATTTATATTTTTAGCCGGTAAACCCTGTTACAGTAGTCAAAATGAGGAGTTATGATGGCTTGGACTACTGATCTAATGTCGTGAGTGTCAAGAATGGGTCTCAAGTGTTCAACTGTCTTTAGCTTAAAGAAAATGTCTTGGCTGTTTGTTTTAAGTGGGGGCGCATGCTGAGGAATTGGTTGAGTATTATGCCGAGGTATTTCACCTCTTGCTTAACTGGGAGGATGATGAAGTTAATCGTAATGGCTTGAGGGGGAAGAGGCATTTTGATTTCTTGATATGTACAGGACTTCTGGTTTTTTTTTTTAATTGATGTTGATTGTTGGATTTCAACCATAGTTCTGTTTCACCGATGCATTCAGATAGATTGCGTTAAGCAGGATTGTTTACATCTATGGGGAGAGACAGCATAATGTCATCGGCATAGATGTAATACCCAATGTTGAATTTTCTAAAGAAGTTGGTGATTGGCTGTAGGTATAAGTTGAATAAAAGTGCTGATAGGGTGGATCCTTGTGGTATTCCTTAATCTTGGGGGAAAGTATCAGAGGGATCCTGGCCTATTTGACTCATAGTTTATGGTTTGTGATATATGATTTGAACCAAAGCAATACTGTACCTCCTAGGCCAATTTGTGCCACTCGAGAAGAGTGTGTCATGGTCAAATGCAGAGGCTATATCTTTGAAGATTAGTAAGAATGCTCAGATGGGGTCATCTATGCCACAGATGAGATGGTCAAGTAAGGTTATCAGCAATGTTTTGACTCCATGGAATGGCCAAAATCCAAATGGTTCGGCATCCAAGGGGGCATTGAGATCCATGTAATCCTGAAGTTGGATTTGGATGACTTTTTCTATGATTTTGGCTACAAAAGGTATACTTGCTATTGTTCTGTATGAGCATGGATCATTTACATGAAGTGTCTTGTTCTTAAGAACAGGGCATATTGATGAGAGTTTAAGGTCATTAGGCATGATGCCTTGGAAGAGAGAGTGGTTTACTAATTGTAGAAGGAATGGAGCTAGTTCTGTTTTTTGTGGACTTCATCCATGATACAGGACATGGATCTAGGGGGGATGAAGCAACAGGGTAGCTGCCACCTAAAATCTGCTCATTTAAATCCTAAGTTGCACAGTTGTAGTGTTCCTCATGTTGTTTTCCACTACCATGCGTCTTTCAAGCCATAGATTGCAACTATCTTATCATTTATTTCTGTGATAAATGATGTATTTTCAAAAATCTGACCCCAGATTAATTTTTCTGCTCATCTCCCCTAGCAAAACCTTTCTTTTTACGCCTCGCTCAGCTTCCCTTTCAGAGTTATTAGATGAGACTCCCACTATGCTCCTTCTCTCCCGCATCTCCCTCCAACACAGAGGTCAAGTACTGCAGTAGCCTGTGACCAAGAGTGCAGCTCGCAAGCACTTCTCAAGGCCATACCACTAGATCTCACCAGAAGACCAGTACTTTCTGTGCAGCAGGAGATGTACATGTTTAAGTGCAGGCCTCGCCCAACCAGCTCAAGGCAAGTTCTGGACTTGGTGCTTACCAATGGTGAAAGTGTTTCTGATGTTGTAGTGGGAGATCATTTTGCATCCAGTGATCACCAGATGGTGTGGTTCAGTATTAGGACTAGGGCTGTTAGAATCCATTCCAAGGTGAGGATCTTAGACTTTAGGAAGACTAACTTTGCGAAGATGGGCCAATACCTCAGGGAGTCGTTAGTGGGATGGAAACAGCCGGGGGATGTAGAAAAACAGTGGGCAAAACTGAAAGGGGGTATTTTAAGGGCAACCAACCTTTTTGTTAAAATGGTAAATAAAGGCAAAAGGAAAAGGAGACCGCTATGGTTTTCGAAGGAAGTAGCTGAAAAAGTGAAGAAAAAGAGGGAGGCCTTCATGAAATACAAGAGATCACAGAGAGAGGAAGACAGGCATCTGTATTTGGAAAAACTTAGAGAAGCTAGCAAAGTAGTCAAGAAGGTAAAGATTCAAAAGGAGGAGGAAATAGCCAATGCAATAAAATGGGGGGATAAGACATTTTTCAGATACATTAGTGAGAAGAGGAAGGGCAAAAGTGGTATTGTCAGACTCAAGGGTGTAGGGGGGGGGAATATGTAGAAGCTGATAAGGATAAAGCTGAATTGCTTAACAAATATTTTTGTTCTGTGTTTCAGATGAAGAACCAGGAGCAGGACCTCAGAAAACACCCACAAATAGGAACAGAAGCGAGGGACATCTTGAACAATTTTCAGAAGACTGTGTTCATGAGAAACTAGCTCAACTTAAAGTAGACAAAGCGATGGGACCAGATGGGATACACCCGAGAATACTGAGGGAACTTGGGGACGTTCTAGCAACTCCACTGACTGACCTTTTCAATGCTTCGTTGGAGTTGGGAGTGGTGCCAAAGGACTGGAGAGAGGCTCATGTGGTGCCTTTATACAAAAGCGGAAGTAAGGATGTGGTTGAAAACTACAGGCCGGTTAGTTTAACTTCGGTGGTGAGTAAATTATTGGAAACGCTGCTGAAAGAGAAAATAGTGAGGTTTCTGGAGTCCAGCGGATTACAGGATCCGAGGCAGCATGGATTCACCAGAGGCAGGTCTTCTCAGACAAATCTGATTGATTTCTTTGACTGGGTGACCAGGGAGTTGGACCGAGGGAGAGCTCTAGATGTGGTGTATTTAGATTTCAGTAAAGCCTTTGACACTGTTCCTCACAGGCGACTTATAAACAAACTGAGCACCCTAGGGATGGACCCTAAAGTTACTGCTTGGGTTAGAAATTGGTTGGGTGGGAGACGACAAAGAGTACAAGTAAATGGAGCTCACTCTGAGGAGAAGGATGTTACCAGTGGTGTGCCCCAGGGATCTGTCCTTGGTCCGATTCTTTTTAACATCTTTGTTAGTGATATAGCGGAAGTGCTGTCGGGTAAGGTTTGCCTCTTTGCAGATGATACCAAAATCTGCAATAGAGTAGACACCCAGGAAGGTGTAGTTAACATGAGGAGGGATCTAGCTAAGCTTGAAGAATGGTCTAGAATTTGGCAGCTGGGATTTAATGTTAAAAATGTAAGGCCATGCATTTGGGCTGCAGCAATCCAAGGGAGCAATACAGTATAGGAGGTTAAGTACTTTTGTCCACTAAAGAAGAGCGGGACCTAGGCATGGTTGTGTCTGATGATCTTAAAGTAGCTAAACAGGTAGAAAAGGCGACGGCAAAAGCTAGAAGGATGCTTGGGTGCATACGGAGAGGAATGGCTAGCAGAAAAAAGGAGGTGATAATGCCTCTGTATAAGTCTTTGGTGCAACCTCATTTGGAGTATAGTGTGCAATTCTGGAGACCGCACCTTCAAATGGATGTGAACAGGATGGAGTCGGTGCAGAGGGTGGCTACTAAAATGATTAGTGGGCTTCATTATAAAGCATATGAGGACAGACTTAAGGATCTTAATATGTACACCTTAGAGGAAAGGCGGGATAGAGGTGATATGATTGAGATGTTTAAATACCTCCGTGGCATAAATGTTCAGGGAGAGAGCCTCTTTCAATTGAAAGCAAGTTCTGCTACGAGGGACATGGGATGAGGGTGAAGGGAGATAGATTCAGGAGTGATATGTGGAAATATTTCTTTACGGAAAGAGTAGTGGATCCATGGAATAGTCTCCCAGTGGAGGTGGTAGAGATGAGGACAGTAACTGAATTCAAAAAAGCATGGGACCAACACAGAGGATCTCTAAAGGTAAAAAGTGGACTGTTGTAGTTGTTGATATGGAAGGACAGACTAGATAGGTCATGTGGTCTTTTTCTGTCATCATGTTTCTATGTTTCATGTTTCTAATAAACATAATAACATACAGTACAATAATACATATTATAATAGCCTAATATTACTTCATGAGAAGATGATAGATACTCAGATTGCAACCATCCAACAGAAACAGGAGAACCATCAATTCCAACACCCTCCACACTCCAACAGATATCAGATCAGTCAAAAAAATCACTAGTAACAGGGCTTTCTCATACACAGCACCGACACTATGGAACCAACTCCCACCCGAACTACGAGCCAGCATTGATCTAGCCGACTTTAGAAAGAAACTAAAAACCCACCTATTTCAAAGTCATTTCAACCTGTACTAAATTCGCATGAGGGACAACTCCCCCACAGCCCCCCAGAAACCTGTAATGTATAAATGTACATATGTAAATTATTATCCCCTTAGCTTAGAAGTAGATAATTTTCTGCGTGACGTGCTAACCTTTCGAATCTTTATGTACAAATCAATCTTCCCCGCTTCTGATCGCTGGAAGGAGCGGTATACAAATGCTTGCTAAATAAATAAATAAAATAAATACCAGCAGAGACAGTCATAAATAAAACTGTGGCAGAATTTAAGCATGCTTGGGACACAGACAGAGGGCTGTGGTGAAAGAACAGAGTACAAGAAACACATTGTCAAGTATGGAAACTTACATGTTTACTTACCTGGAACAGTCGAAAGCTAGAAAGGAGGAAATAAGAAAGCTAGATTACTGAGAGCAGCAGTTTAACTGCTTTAAATTCTGAAAAAAAAGAGGAAAAGTCAACTAGCATCAGCAGTAGCAGGATTTTGGCACATGCTTGAATTTAAGAGGGGAGTGGGAGGGTGAGAGATGGCAGGTTGCCTAGTATAGGCAGCAGGCTGACTTGGCTATATTTCCAGGCTTAAAGACAAAGAATAAAGAGGGATCTCCTGCAGGCAGTCAAGCATGTACAGGTGACAGCTGGGAGATATTCTTAGCACCGTGGGTGGGGGTAAAGGCAAGGTACAGCTACAGTATAGTATGGGCAACCAGATGGGCCCAATAGTTCTTTTTTGCTGACATTAGTTATCTTGCTATAGAAGCAGGAAGCTGAGCAAGGGATAGGTCGTGTAGACCTCCCACTAGGCATGCGATTCAGTCACTTAAGCCTTTCATCCAGGTTCTGTTTGTGAAGAATTCCTTAAAGCCACAGTCTGAGAAAATCAGTTGCCTTAACAAGTCACATGATAGTTTATAGCATGAAAATGCTATGCATCTCTAAAAGGAGACATGATTTCCCCAACAGATTTGGGGTTTTGCTTGCAGATGTCTTCCTGAGGTGGAAACAAATGTTCCCTTGGTGTACACCAAGCCCTGAAGTTGTGAGGAAAGTTGTAATTTGAAGGTATGCTCTCTCTTTAAGTATGTCATGTTGTATTTCACTATTATACACCTCTGTGCGGTGTTTTAACCAAAGAGTTTGACTCCAGTAGGTTGGCGTGACTCTTGAAGACCCTGTTTGCTCAGGCCCGTCATGGTGAGTTAGGTTCTTTAACCTTGGTAGTGCTTCATCACATTGTACTACATCACTGATCTCTCGGCAGTCACTGGGGAACTGTTATTTTCTGAGATTGTTCATAACCAGCCGATCATGCTTCATGAACTACCAGCAGCTCTTCATCTGGGTAATCGATAGCTGTAACAATAGCTGTCACTACCAGTTGCATTTTCCAGTTCCATTTAAGGGGGGTGGGTGGGAGGGGGGAAGGGATGTTACCTGAATGTTTCTTTGATTACAGTTTCTCTGAACAGTCAGCAGGGAACTGAATTTTCTCAAGCCATTTCTGTACTTTAGTTTATCGATGAAAACAGAAATCCCTGCCCTGTTTTTCTCTGCAAGCACTCAGAGGAATTTGGGGGCTCACCGGCATTATGTGTTGTCTCTGTTTAATATAGCTTCGAAAATTAATGCTTCAATAAATTAACGTTCCAGAAAGTCCAATAAAGTTGGTGCTATAATTCCTTGTAACTGGGAGCAGAAAGAGGATCGAATATACCAAGATTCGGTCTTGATCCCTTCCTTATCCCTCTTCATTAAGGGCTTTGGCGAGCTGCTCTACAACTCCTTTCTTTCGGCCACTGGTCAGCTTAATATTGCAGAAAAATGGTCTTCCCTTCATTCTACCTTTAATCACATAATGAAAGTAAATTAAGACGTATAGTCATTAAGGTGCCTTGAGGTTATGCTACTATTGCTATCCACACAATCACTTTGAAGAATACAGATTTACTGACTTTTGGTAATTTTGAAGAAGACAGACCAATATATAGATATAGATATATACACCCATGATTATGAGAGATATTATGACCACAAACGCTTCTATTTATGTATTTATATGCTGTTTATCTCAACTGCATCTAGGCAGGTTACGGTGCACATATGCAATAGATAAAGCATCAATCAAAACAAATGCAGATAAAAAGGAGGTCATTTAAGAGCATATACTGTTTACTGTAACACTCGCAACCATAATACTAACACAGGCACAACGGGCTTCTGAACAGCTGGGAAATGGAACCACTCTACTTTTTTCTAATACTATGCATGTCTATATTCGCCCAAGCACACTCATGCCACCCCAATGTGCGCTACAGTTTGTCACACTTATTCAGACCCATCTACTACCGTTACCCCCTACCAATACCCCCACCTCCCACACTCAATATAATCCACCGGGCTAGCAACGAGCCATCACCAACTCAGAGCCATTTCGTGCCTAGCATAAACAGGGCTCAGAGATTCAAGAAACCTAAGTCGCTGAAAATGAAGGGAAACAAGCCTGGCCAAATCCAAACCAACCACTTACCTACCTCCCAAACAACGCATGATGACTATAGCATCATCCTCATCAATGCCAGATCAATAAGGAACAAAACTCACATCCTACACAACATCATCTCAGATGAACAACCGGACATCCTCTGTATAACAGAAACCTGGATCGCTGACTCCGACCCTGCAATAATAAATCAACTAAACAAACCTGGATACAAAGTGTTCAACTGCCCACGCACCAATAAAAGGGGTGGAGGTGTCATCGTAATAGCCAAAACCATCTTACAACTAACAACCACCTCCCTAAACTCAAATATGGACATAGACATACTCAAAGTAGAAAACTCAGTTCTTTCCATCTGTCTTATCTACAGGTCCCCCTCATCAATTCACGAAACACTTGCCTCAGCACTAGAAAGCATCTCCACCACTCAGATCAGAAAATTCCAAATCATCTTGGGAGACCTGAACTTAGCATCACTACCAACTAGTCATGCAAACAATTTCATGGAAGCCATGGAACAACTGGGGTACCAACAAATCGTAACTGACGCTACCCACGAGAAGGGAAATACCCTAGACTTGGTTTTCCTACCCACCAATCAACGGACGGGCGAGGAGAAACCCATGATTAGAATAACTCCAGTACCATGGTCAGACCACCACCAAGTAGATCTCAAAGTAAAACTGCCCTCCCCACCCAAAAATGCAAAATATAGGAGGACAACACACACGCAGAGGAGTTTCAATAAATTCAACAAGGAAAATCTCATAGGCACCATTGCCTCCCACTTAGATTTGGAATGTTCGGACCTTGAGGTTCTAACCAGCAGATGGAACGAAGGTATACAAAAAACATCAAACCCTACATGGAAAACCACAACAGACTCAACTAAACCTCGATCGGAACCTTGGTACACAGCTACACTGACCGGAATGAAAAGGGCACTCCGTAAATCAGAGAGGAAGTGGAGACAGACAAAATCCATTGTACACAAGACAGAATACCTGACCCTCCTCGCCAAATACAAAGAAGAGATTAACTCCGCAAAAAGAACTCATCATACAAATTTACTGAACAAAGCCATCAATAAGCCCCGCAAATTATTCGAACTGGTCAAATCTCTAACAAAAACAACACTGGATGACCATGCTGACAACGTAATCCAACCTCAAACTTTGGCAAATCACTATGCAAGCAAACTCACGGCTTCAACTCCCACGCAATACCTGGGCCCAACCCTCCCAGTGCCAAACCCAACCATGGCAACCACCGACAGTCAAGACATGATATGGAACACTTTTCACAAACTTGATGACAAACAAATAACTAACATAATCACAAGCATCAACACCACCACCTCCCCACTAGATCCCTGCCCAGCCACTTGGATCAAGGCAGTGAAACAGGACATCACTCAACTTGTCTCGCACATAGTAAACCTATCACTGCAACAAGGAATCATGCCCACACAACTAAAGAAGTCTATCATAAGACCTGTCTTAAAAAACAAAACAAGCAATAGAGAAGACCCTGCTTCCTATCGACCAATATCGAGCATATCGTTTCTGGCCAAAATCATTGAAAAGGCTGTGTTACTACAACTGCAAGACCATTTGGATGACAACGAAACCCTGGATAAACAACAATATGGATTCAGACGATATCACGGCGTTGAAACACTACTCCTAGCGCTGCTTGACAACCTCCTCAAGGGTTTAGAAGACAAAAAGAAAATGTTTCTACTCATATTCATAGACATATCTGCAGCATTCGATACAGTTCACCATGGAACCCTCTTAAACAGGCTTAAATCCATTGGAATAACAGGAACCCCTCTAAAATGGTTCTCCTCGTACATATCAAACAGAATGCAACAGGTCCAGTTCAACGGAGAAAAGGCAGAAGCATTCACGCAAACACAAGGTATACCACAGGGTTCGGCTCTCTCAGCACTCCTGTTCAATATTTATATGCAACCACTTTGCAAAATCTTCCAACATCATAATATCAAATACCACGTCTATGCAGACGATATTATGCTGTACACTCAACTCGACACAGCCAACCCAAACTACACCCAACTCGAAGAGTGCCTAAGTGAGATGCAAGCCTGGTTACACCAAAGTAACATGACGATCAACCACAAAAAAACAGAGGTAATGTACATCTCCAGAAAGCCAAACTTCGATCCCCCCGCAACAATCACCTTATGTAACAATACTTACCAAACGAAGGAGGAAATAAAATATCTGGGAGTAACGTTCGATAGTAATCTAAAAATGGGAGAAACACCTCCGCAAAACAAACAAAGCCGTTTTTCACAAGCTTAGAGTCCTTCAACCGCTAAGGAGCATTATCGAACCTCAGGACTTCAGGACCATTGCCCAGGCACTCATCATGCCACATTTCGACTACTGCAACGCCATCCTGCAGGGTCTCCCAAAGAAAACTCTGAACATTCTGCAAATGGCGCAGAATGTAGCCGCTAGGGTCATCACGAAAAAAGGCTTTGCTGATCACATCACCCCGGTATTGATTGAGCTCCACTGGCTCCCCATCGCGGCTCGTATAAAATACAAATCACTCACGACCACTTTCAAGCTCCTACATAACATTGCTCCATCCTTCCTCTCCACCTTGATATGCTCACAACCACCCAACAGAAGCAGAAGAACCTTCAACTCCAACACCCTCCTCATTCCAGCTGATATAAGAACTGTTAAAACCAATACTAGTAATAGAGCGTTCTCATACACAGCACCTACACTCTGGAATCATCTGCCGCCAGAGCTACGAGATTGCAAAGACCTAACTGTCTTCAGGAAAAACCTCAAGACTCATCTTTTCCAGAGTCATTATAATTTGAATTAACCTAAGAGGTCTAAGTCCAGAACATATTTATGTACTCCTGCTCGTTTATGTATAATGTATATATGTATATATGCAATTAGTACTCATATACTTAACAAACCCCTCGTGTGATGTGCCTACCCTCCTGATCAACCTGTACACACCCAAATTTTACTGTACTGATTGACAGTCCTCCTTATGTTCTCCTTATGTAATCAGACCGCTGCTGATCGCTGGAAGCAGCGGTATATAAATGTTTGCTAAATAAATAAATAAATAAAATTTTAGAAGCTCCATAGAAAGCCGGGTATACGGATGTCTCCAGGACAAATATATCCATTCACATGGAGGTGTGGTGGAAGCGTGTCCAGGACATTTCGGAAAAGATACACGTGCGCCCCCGATTTCAGAAACGACAAGCACATCTAAACCTACCAGCGGTACCGTCCACGTTGAGAATGTCTGTTGGTCCATCTGTTTGTCTTGAGGCAAAATAACTCTCCAAAAATTTAATGGAACCGGATGAAACTTGCCGTATCGAAAAAAAACTAGTAAAAAGACACGTTGCGTTCAAAAATGGGCCAGACTGCACCAGGGATACCAGAGAAATAAGTCCGTCTCCCCCCCTCCCCCAAAACAGCCTAATGTATTTCCATGGGAAAAGGCATTCCAGCTACTGTAGCATAGAAACTTAAATATACTGAAACAAAGCGGTTAGGGAATTGCTCCTTTCAAACTCCCTCTCCCTGTTCTCTACTTTGCCAATCCCCAAACTACCTTCCCCCTTAAAAACTGTCCTCTCCCTACAATTGCCTCACCATCCCATTGCCCCCCCCAACTACAACCCCACAACTGGCCCACCATAACATTAGCTGTCCCCACCCTAAAATACAAACTCTTGCAACTGCCTCACCCCAACCTCTGCACCACATGGCAAACTGCCCCACCCTAATAAACAACATCTCATAACTGCCCCACCTCCCTCAGAATACCCCTCACAATTGCTCCACTATGCCACAAACGTCTTCATCCCCTAAAAATATCTTTTGCAAATTGTCTGACCCCGAAAAACTACCACACCGCAATTACCCCACTAACCTGCATGCTGCCCCACCCCTAAAAAAAAACACTCCCTTGCAATTGCTTACTGCCCTATAAACTGCCCCATCCCTAAAAAAAAAAAAAAGACCCCCACAATTGCCCCACCCCCAAAAACTGCTCCCTTGCCACTTCCCTACCCCAAAAACTGTTCCATCCACCCAAAATATTCCCCCCAAAACTGACCCACTCTCAAAAAATCCCCCATTCATATGCCCCACGCTCAAAATCTCCCCACTGTAACAGCCCCACCACCTTGCAAACTACTCCCATCCCCAAAACTACCTCCTCACAACTGTCACCAAACCCCAAAACTATATCCTCTGGAAATGCCCCACCACCCCCAACTACCCACCATGGACACAACACCACACAGATTCCAAGTAATTCCCTGATTGCGATGTACTGCAGTTTACATTATTGACATAGATATGTCTTTTTCTTTGTTGTTGCTACTGTGAAAACTACTGACTAAATTGTACTGCTTTCTTATCAGCTCCTGTCTATACTTACAGATAGGGGTATGTTTACAGAGCAGCGGTAGCGACCTCCATGCAGTATCAGAACCACGGCTCCATTGAATTCAATGGGGCCGCAGCTCCAATATCGCACAGAGGCTGCTATTGCTGCTTTGTAAACACACACCATAGTTTCTGTTGCCATTGGCAGGGCTAGGTTAAGGCATTGACAAGTAGGAATATTTATTTATTTATTTATTTATTTATTTACAGTCTCTTATATACCGCACTATTCAGCATCAGCGCGGTTTACATGGAACAAAATGCTCAGTACAGCTAACATGTATGAGTTTACAGATAACAGGGACAAAAACTTGGATAACCGGGGTAAACTATGTACAAATACTTACTATATGGGGTCATAATCAAAGAGGTTGCGTAGACAATGTCGTCCACATCATGGGTTTGAGTATCACTTGGTGTGGTGTTGATATACTGTACATTTGTCTGGGAATGGTATCGGAGTGTCTTAGAGCTCTAGGGGATGCAATTAGGCTCTATAAGGTACTTGTTGAAGAGGTGGCCTTTGAGGGCTTTCCTAAACTGTGGTAGGTTCTTAATAGCCCGGATCTCATGGGGTAATGCGTTCCAGTATCTTGGGGCACTGAGATTGAAGGCCCTATTGGCTGTCGATTTGGGGGAGGGGGGTGTACTCTGTCACATATGCTCGACTCAAGGGGTTAGGATTTACTACTGTCTGACTTTGTTCATTATTCTACAGATTTTACATTAATGTCTGTAAGCTAGAAAAGGGCAAACATGTTTGGACATTTTGCAGAATTTAAAACCTCTATGTGCAGTTCTCTAAAAGCAGCAGAGACTGTGGGTAGGATCCAGCCAGTGGAAAGACTGAAGGCGGAGCACTAGAATGCTGCTGTAGTCACTGACTGTGGGTAGGATCCAGCCAATGGGAAGGCTGTGGGGGCGGAGCACTAGAATGCTTCTCTAGTTTCAGACTGTGGGTAGGATCCAGTGGATGAAGAGGATGTGGGGCGGGGCACTGGAATGTTGCTGTAGCCACAGACTGTGGGTAGGATCCAGCTAGTGGAAAGACTGTGGGGGCGGAGCGCTGGAATGCTGCTGTAGTCACTGACTGTGGGTAGGATCCAGCCAATGGGAAGGCTGTGGGGGCGGAGCACTAGAATGCTGCTGTAGTCACGAGAATAGGTGAGCTGGGATTCCTATGCTGTGGAAGTTTAGTTTTTGGGAAATGGAAGGAGAAATGAACTACCCATCCACCCAAAAATGCCTCAGCATATTTTGTAGGAAAACCAGTTCCAACAGCTGCAGCTTACTGATGCTGCTTCACAGTAACATAACAATTATATTATTGTATCTGTCAAAGAGCCTTTTCCTCTTCTCTCTTGTGATTACAGAGAACAAACAAATACACACACACACACACATATATGCAAGCACACAGACACACACAGTGACCAAAAAACATGCAAATTCCTACAAACACATATGTCAGAATGTTCCTAGGTGTACCACAGCCGAACACCAATTTAATCCTGTTTTAATGTAAATATGTAAATATGTTAGTTATATGTAAACCTAGTTCATGTTTTATGTAAACCACACTGTTCTGTAATAGCGCGGTATAGAAAAACAAACAAACAAATAAATAAATATTGACCAGTGTTCCTGCAAAGCTGCGCAGGGGGAGTCCATCCATGCTGCAGCTGATGGCGGATGGGGGGTGGGGGGGTTGCTGCGAATCAGCAGGGGCAGAGGACTTCTGTGTAGCTTCATACGAGCATTGGCATCGACACATAAAGAGACGCACACACACTCAACATGCGCTGCATGCTTTCCCCACTTGTTTCAAAAACACAATAGATAATCTTCCATCCTTAAAACTTCAAGTAAATCACTCCATAATCATACCCCAACTATATAAAAAAGCATGTCCCTATCAAGCTGCAAGAGGGCTTGAATGTGGGTTTTTCATCTATTTATCTCATACCATGCATAAGAAAGTGTGCTTGATTACCAAGTAATGGTATTTCCTGGTGCTTGCAGCTGTTTCACTATAAGGGGCAGGAAAGCCCCTGCACTCTCGGAATATCATTTTAATTTGGGTTTGTTTCCTTGGCATGCACCGTGGCTGGGAAATGCAGGCCGTTGCCTGTCTTAGACTAGGCTCTGAAGACACAGCTTGCTCAGATGGGACTTTTCGAGCACTCGCCTCCCCTAACACGCTTAGGTTCTATTCATTTAGTGGCTAGTTTTCTCTAGTTTTTATGTGGATAAAAATGGGCTTATCTGCTTGAAAAAAGCCTTTGAAATATTTTTCCTTGTTTACAAACTAAATGTGTGCATAATATATGAGAGCACACTTACCTTTAGCTGTAATGAAAGGAGGTGAGATTGGGGTAGAGGGTAAAGTGTGTCACGCATAGGGGATTATTTTAAAGGCTTTATTTGGAATTTCCACATGTACAATTAGGCATCTATACATGAAAAAGGCTGACAGGCAACCTGATGCCTGAGTCCATTGGGTGGACAAAGTCCATTGAGCTGCCCTCATGTGAAGGCGAGCATATGGAACCACATGCACGGTGGATGCCATGTGGCCTAATAGTTGTAGCATCTCTTGAGCAGTTAAATGGGACTTTAACTGTATCTGGGAGGCTATCTGCACCAAGCGTAGGCAGCGGGCCTGAGGAAGATAGGCCCTTGCAGTTGTGGTATCCAGCAAGGCCCCTATAAATTCCAGAGACTGAGTAGGGGTGAGATGGGATTTTGGGATGTTTATTACCAGTCCCAAATACTGAAGGACACGCATTGTGCAGGTTAGAGAAATCTGGGCCTCTGACTGGGATGGAGCTCGAATGAGCCAGTCGTCTAGATATGGGAAAACGAATATTCCTAGAGTGCGTAGAAATGCAGCTACTACTGCCATGCATTTCGTGAACACTCTTGGTGCAGAGGCCAGACCGAAAGGAAGCACCCTGTATTGGTAGTGCTTTCCTTGAAAAAGGAACCAAAGGAACCTTCTGTGTGTTGGATGGATGAGGACATGGGTGTATGCATCCTTGAGATCTAGAGAACAAAGCCAGTCCTGACTCTGAAGGTATGGCAGCAGAGTACCAAGAGAAATCATCTTGAATTTCTCTTTGAATAGAAACTTGTTCAATTCTCTGAGATCTAATATGGGTCTGTAGCCCCCTGTTTTCTTTGGAATAAGAAAATAAGGGGAGTAGAACCCTGAGCCCTGTTGAAGAAGGGGTACTTCTTCTATTGCCCCCTGGGCAAGAAGGGTAGCAATCTCCTGACCCAGAAGGTTGAGGAGAGATGTTGGAGAATTGAACTGTCTCACCATGGTGTGGGGAGGAAGGTTCAAGAAATGAAGCTTGTATCCTTCCTTTACAATGGAGAGGGTCCATTGCTCTGCTGTAATTTGCTCCCATCTGGGAGCAAAGTAAGCCAACCTTCCTGGAATGGTGAGGGGCTCTGGTTCTTCCAGAGCCAGAAAGGCTAAGTTCTCTAGTTGCAAGTCAAAGGCCCTGGGGAGGCTGAGGCTGCTGAGTCGTGGGAGGCCTGGCAGCCTTTGACTTGGCCTGTTAAGGTGGTTGCTGACGCTTTGCAACGAAACAACCTGCAGATGATGCCTGCTGACCATAAGCAGGATAGTATCTTCCCTTTTTAGAAAAAGTTGTCTTTTTGAACAACCTTTTCTTAGCAGGAGCAGAGGTAGACTTTGAAAGTCGATCCAAAGCAGAGTTCTCAGCATCCATTTGAGTGGCCTTTGCTTTCCAATCCCTGCCAAAAGGGTTTTCACCTGTACAAGGAAGATTTCCCAGTTCATCTTGGACCCAAAGTTCCAAATCAGAGGCTTGTAACCAAGCAATTCTGCGTGCACCTATGGCAATAGCCAAGGCTCTGCTTACACACTCAAGAGTCAAAGGCTGCACGGTTGGAAAATTTGGAAACATCTTGGGCATGTTTAAGCCAAGTGAGAAATTCCTGCCTTTTATCTTCTGAAATAAAAGGGGCTAAAGTCTGCAGATGATCTGTGACTTCTTTTAGAAACATCCCCATATAGAGACTATAGGAGTTGATTCTGGCAGCAAGCATATTAGCTTGGAAAACCCTTCGGCCAAAAGCATCAAGGGTCCTGCATTCATGTCCTGGAGGATTAGATGAGTGTCTCTTTGGAGTCCTTATTTTCCTCATGGCAGACTCTACCACAATAGAGTGGTGAGGAAGCTGAGACTTATGAAAGCCAGGACAAGGAGGGACACGGTACATGGTGTCTAATCTACGAGAATGAGGAGAGGTGGTAAGAGGAGTCTCCCACATGCTCAACATGAGATCATAGAGAATCTCATGAATAGGTAAAGTAGCTGCTTCTTTAGGAGCCTTAGGATATTGCAAAATATCTAGTTGCTTGGCTCTAGGCTCTGACTCAGGGGCCACTGTAATAGAGAGGCCCCTAGCCACTTCCCTAATGAAGTCCTGAAAAGACAAGTCTTCTGGAGGAGACATTCTTCCTTTTGGAGAATCAGATTCTTGAGGAAGAAGTACTGGTGCATAGACAGAAACCTCCGACTCATCAGAGTCTTCGGAGGAATCGAAGTATCACCTGTCTGGATGCTCCTGTAAAGCCCGATACGTGTACCGAGTGGGATCGACATTCAGGAGTAAGCGGTACCGGTTCGGTACCGATGGGCATCATAGGACAGGGTACCGTTGCAGTCGACACCGAAGCCGATGTCGATGCAATCGGTACCAGCACCGGGAACGATGCCGGTGCCGGTGCCGGAGCCGGTACCGACAACGGAGACTGTTGCAGTACCGGAGGCGTCGAAGCCTGCATAAACGCCGTTAGGGTGCGCTGCATGGACAGAATCTTCTGATCCATCGACGCCACCAGAGTCTGGATGTCTGTACCAGTGGAGGCAACAGGTGATCGGTCGAGGCCGCGCCATCGATGTCAACCTGTGACCCCATAGACAATGCTTTGGAAGCCGGAACTTCCCGCCGGGGTAATTTTGCCGGTACGGAATCCTCGAGGACAAGCCCAGAGGCATCTCAATGCTTAGAGGGAGATTTGCCTTTGAGGACCGGCTAGATTTATGTTTGGTTACCTGAGATCCATGGGAGGAAGAAGAAGCCCTGGAAGACGTCGATGCCACCGAGGCTGCATCAGAGGGAAACAGGGTACTGAGCTTGGCTGCTCGGTTCTGCCGACCTCTTTTAGACATCATGGTACAGGACACACAATCCGTGATGGAATGGTCAGGACCCAAACATTTTAGACACCAGTCATGGGTGTCAGTGACAGAAATAGTACTGCCACACTTTGTGCACTTTTTGAACCCGGAAGCGGGCTTCTCCATGAGGAGAAAATATGTTCAGGCCTAAGTCCCAAACCGAAAATGCACAGTTGAAAAAAGTAAAGTCTGTTTTTTTTTTGTTTTGTTTTTTTAAGAAAGAAAAGAAAAGACCAGCGGTACCGGTCTGACGTCGAAGAAGGCAGACGCGAGACAGAAAAATAAAGAAAAAAATAAAGAATTCTTCTGCGGTGACAGGAACACGACCTGCTGGCTCCGCGGAAAAGAAGAGAGGCGGTTGGGAAAGGCGGGAAGGCTGCACGCAGGCGCTGTGGGATGCTCCCAAAAGCTTTCTTACTGGACGCTGGGGAGCGTTCTCGCGCAGGCTCCGTCAGTACCGACGATACCCATATGTGAAGACTCATTCCTGCTTGTTCCTGGAGATGCAGTGATTTTCTGTGCTACCTGCAGAAAACATGTTATTGGCATGAGTGGGTGGGATTAGGGTAGAGGGTTGGCATGCTTGCAATGCGCAGTTACTGCAGGCCCTAAAAACACGCAGTAACCATCGGATTTGCAGGCAGCATGGGTGGAACTAATGCCGCCACAGTGAGTGGCATGCTGGTGTTAGTTGCATCCAGGCTGCTTTTGGACTGCACTTTCTGCATTTTCGGTGCATCACGTGCTGGGGAAATGCTGTGCACGCCCCCAACAGAGCGGCGTTAGCTGCAAAAGCCTACCACGCTTTGGTAAACAGACCCCTTTGTCTCTATGCATGCAAAGAACATACTCGTATGTGCCAAATTATCAGTCTGTGCCCTGCAAGTCCGACAGAGCTTTGTAACTTGGGGCCAAGACCTGGACAGTTTGAGTAGTGTCTTCTGGACTTGATGTGCAACAAAATAAGCTTTAAAAGGTTCTATAAAATGCCTTACTTTTGAAATGTATGTATGTATTTTATTTTTATTTATTTAGACAGTTTTTGTATACCGCCTTATCCTTCAATCAAAGCGGTCACAACAACACAATTGGGGGATACATTTTAACACGCGGGGATATGAGACACATACACTAATACTTACAGGGAACATGGGCAGTGGAGGGTTAAGTGGCTTGCCCAAGACCACAAGGAGCACCTGTGGGACTAGAAACCCCAGTCCTTCCGGCCCAAGGTTGCTGTCCTCTAGTGGGATTTGAACCCCTGACCTTCCGGCCTGAAGTAGCTTGCCCCAACCACTAGGCTACTCCTCCCTCCTGATCCCAAAGGCATGCATTTGTGCAAAAATGTCATCTGTGGTTCATTCTTAAAACTAGTGTGGAGGCAAATGGTATCTTGGAAACAAAATTTAACCCTGACCTTAATAACTTGTGACCTGTCCCACATCCAGCATTAGAGGTGTGCGGCAGCTTAAATAAGATGTTAATGCCAAGGACTTTGTTCTGTACAGGATTTTCTTCTGCTAAATTAATTCCACTGCAGAAAATGATTGCTTGATGGACAGGAGCCCCACAGTCTTCCGAAACTGCCCTTTAATGATTGTGATGTCTGTGGCTCAGAAGACCCCATTGCTTAATGAGATATTTACTAGAAACTGGCTATTGAGATTTTTCTTTTGACTTGATGATGATTTATGTAATGTTTCTATGCCAAATTGGCTAGAAAACATTTGGTTGCACTATTACAAAGTGGGGCACATGCAAGAGAGAAAATATGACCTGGAAGATATTGATCTATGTACAACTCAATTTATATCTTAGGTCTGAGTATGTTCAATATGGAAAGGGCTGTTTTCAACTATTTAGCCAAGTTCAAACATCACCACCAAAACATGTTACATTATTATATATATATAGATAAATATAAATTAGCACACACACAGAATTTATTTTATATATCTATAAATAAATATATAGAGGGGGATTTTACAAAGGACATTCAAGTTCAGTCGGGGACGTCCAGGGCAGGATGTACCGACATGTGTGTTTCTGGCCGATTTCAGGAACATAGTCATCCCCAACCTGGACATGCACACAGGTGGCTACATAGACATCCCCAGTAGGAATGCTTGTGTCAGGAACCGTCCATCAGTGTAGCTCCTTCTCCTCACCTTCCAGACATTTTCATGACAAAACCAGCACTTTTCAGATGCTTGGTCGTGCCTAGAGCAGGTGTAATTCTAGACGCCGTTCCGGAGGTCCAGGACATTTCTGAGATCAGGTGAAGACATCCAGGTTCTTAGGTATGCATCTGCCACACCTCCTCCACACCCCCCCATCCACTGGGGACATCCACAGATCTTGCTTCTAAAATGGCTCTAGGGCCATCTCTGTGATTTAGATGTCTGCATGCCTGTTTGCAGATGTTCAAATCACGAATAGCGCTTTTAAAATAACCCGCCTAATATATATGATTACATACAAAACACATGTATGTATACATAATAAAGATAATGTTAGATTATTGACTTTTCCATAGACAAGCATTTTAATGCTTAGATTTCCTCCTTGGGGGGTCTGGGATGAAGGTTGGACCATGTGCAGAGACTCATTGTGAGTCTTCATTTGCACAAACACGGGGCCATGTGTGAAAGACAGTCGCTAAACGGTACGCCCGGCCTTGTATCTGCTGTTGCTTTTCTGTCACATGTCAAACCGAGCAATCCAAAAGGACCCGTGTGGAAGTGAGAAAGTGTTGGTGCGGGATAAGCCTTTACGTTTCTTAATAAAGAACAGAAAGGTCATCATTCATTTTAGGGAGGCCGGGGACAAGCACAGCGGCGTATCCCTTGATCCAGCAATAAGCTGAAGCCCCTGCATTGTAGTCGGGGGTCAGTTTAGACTTGCTGAGATAAGTAGCTGCTCTATAAGTGATGAAATAGTGGGTTGTAGGTTATGTGAAAAGACACATTTCAAATGGAATCACAGATGGAAAGAGATTACTGCCTATTCCTAATATATTATCTATGGTTTAAAATGCTAAAATAGTCACCTCTCAACAGAGCAGGCCAAACTCTGGGAAGAGTGCACCTGAAATCTTCAGAGTAGAATGGAAAATCTGATGTTGATTCTAGTGAAGAGTTTTCTGATATTATTTTTTAAATAGTTGCATTATAATCGGTTCACTTAACGTGCTGGAAAGGTGCAGTAAGTTAACTAGGATTGATGTTGCTGTCGAGGATTCACAGATGTTAATTACCAGCAGACACTGCTGTTCGGGGTACGTGTTAGCCAGTGTTCCTGCCGAGCTGCGTGGGAGTCCTCCACCGGCGCTGTTGCCAGTGGAGCGGAGCTCTGTGCGAGTGGTGTGGCCGCAGAGGGTGCAAGAACAGAACAGACACCAATGTCATCACTGGACTTCCAGGCTTCTTCCTGCATGCAGCTGGGTGGGGGTGGGGGCGGGGCACCAGGTTCACGAGTCGCATTTATAGCTCGGCATGATCTCGGCTGTGGCACTGTAGTAGCCTCCCCTAACAGCAGCACTTCAGGTAGAGGACCTCCATGCAGCTTGGTGGGAACATTGATGTGAACTACTGGAGGTTTTGAGAGAAAGCTTTCCGTACTGCAGCTAGCCAGTGAGTAATAGGGTTGTGCTCTTGTTTCTAATGAATTAAAAATGCAGTGATAACTTATTTGGTAACCGAATGAAAGAAAAATTAATGAAAGTTCTTTCATTTTTCATTTCATTTCCATACCTCCTGCCATCTAAATATACCACAAAACTTCAGAAATACATCATCTCCAGGAACAGCAGGAATAAGTCTTCACATATGGGTATCGTCTGTACCGACTGAGCCTGCGCGGGAACGCTCCCTAGTGTCCAATTAGAAAGCTTTTGGGAGCATCCTACAGCACCTGCATGCTGCCTTCCCACCTTTCCCAACTGCCTCTCTCCAGTTCTTTGTTTTCCACGGAGCCAGCAGGTCATTGTTCCTGTCACCGCAGAAAATCTTTTTCTTATTGCCCTTCTTTTTTGTGGTCGCGTCTGCCTTCCTCGACGCTATACCGGTACCGCCGGTGGTTCTTTCTTTTCTTTTAAAAAAAAAAAGAACAATATATATATACTTAGTATATTTTTTTTCCAGGTGCACGCGCCATTTTTGGCCTTAGGCCCAAAATTCCTCCACAATGGAAAAACCCTCTTTGGGTTTCAAAAAGTGCACCAATTGTGGCGGTACCATCTCCGTCACCGACACCCATGAGTGGTGTCTTAAATGTTTAGGTCCTGACCACTCCATCACAGAATGTATGGCCTGTGCCATGTCTGAAAGAGGTCGGCAGAACCGAGCTGCTAAGCTCAGTACCCTGTTTCCCTCTGATGCAGCCTCGGTGGCATCGACGTCTTCCAGGGCTTCCTCTTCCTCCCGTGGATCTCAGGTAACTAAACACAAGTCTAGCCGGACCTCAAAGGGTAGATCTCCTTCTAAGCATCGAGATGCCTCTGGCGTTGCCCTTGAAGATTCTGCACCGGCAAAATTGCCCTGGTGGGAGGCTTCAGCTTCCAAAGCATTATCAGGGCTCCAGGACGTTCTCGAGGTCTCAACCTCAGCAGAACTACTGGTGCCATGCTCTGGGGTACCGGCTGTTTTTCTCCGGTACCGACATCCAGGCATCGGCAGCGTCGATAGACCAGAGGTTCCTGGCTATTGAACGCAGTCTGGTGGCTCTCCTTGCGCCATCGACACCCTCAGAACCGCGTCAGACAGTTCAACTGACTCCGACACCGGTATCGGTACCGGTAGCATCGGCATCGACATCGGTGTCTGCATTGCCAGCACCCAGTCATGCGATGCCCTCCGGTACCGATACACTGGTACCGATTCCCCCCCGGTACCAACTTCGGTCGGTACGGGTATCGGGCTCTTCAAGAGCATCCGGAGAGAAGGTACTTCGAGTCCTCAGAGGAATCTGAGGATTATGACAGTTCTGTCGGTACGGGAATACTTCTCCCAGAGGAGCCTTCCTCCCAGAGGAGCCTTCCTCCCCTAAACGCAGGATGTCTCCTCCAGAGGATATTTCCTTTCAGGACTTCATCAGGGAGGTGGCTCGAGGTCTGTCCATTACTGTGGCTCCTGAAACAGAGCCTAGAACAAAGGAGTTGGAAATTTTACAATATCCCAAAGCTCCTAAGGAGGCAGCTACTCTACCCATCCATGAGATCTTGCATGATCTCATACTAAGAATGTGGGAGACGCCTCTTACCACCTCTCCTCACTCTCATAGACTGGATACTATGTATCGAGTCCCTCCTTGTCCTGGTTTCCAGAAGACTCGGCTTCCTCACCACTCTATTGTAGTGGAATCAGCTATGAGAAGGATCAGGAGTGCAAAGAGACATTCCTCTAATCCTCCAGGACGTGAGTGCAGAACTCTGGATGCTTTTGGACGTCGTACTTTCCAAGCTTCCATGCTTTCTGCCAGGATCAGTTCCTATATTTTATATATGGGAATGTTCCTTAAAGAAGTCACAGGTGATTTAGAGGTTTTGAGCCCTCTTCTTCCCGAGGATAGAAGGCAGGATTTTCTCACATTGGTCAAACATGCCCAGGATGTTTCTAAATTTGTCAACCATGCAGCTTTTGACTGTTTTGAGTGAACATAAGAACATAAGATATGCCATACTGGGTCAGACCAAGGTCCATCAAGCCCAGCATTCTGTTTCCAACAGTGGCCAATCTAGGTCATACGTACCTAGCAGTTTCCCCAAGGGACACAGGTTCCACAATGCTTGTACTGGTTCAAGCATTGATATCCTGGGTCCCTTCTTAATAATGGTTTATGGACCTTTCCTCCAGGAACTTGTCCAAACCTTTTTTAAACCCAGCTACACTAACAGCCTTTACTACATCCTCCGGTAACAAATTCCAGAGTTTGATTACACGTTGAGTGAAAAAATATTTTCTTTTATTAGTCTTAAATAGTTTACCCTGTAGCTTCATTGCATGTCCCCTAGTCTTTCCATATTCTGATAAGGTAAACAATCGATCTACGTTTACCCGTTCCACTCCGTTCATTAATTTATAGACTTCTATCATATCTCCCCTCAGCCGTCTCTTCTCCAGGCTAAAGAGCCCCAACCTTTTTAGCTTTTCTTCATAGGAGTAGCCTTCCATCCCCTTTACCATTTTGGTGGCTCTTCTCTGAACCTTTTCTAAAATCGCTATATCCTTTTTAAGATACGGCGACCAGAATTGCACACAATATTCAAGGTGCGGTCTCACCATGGAACGATATAGAGGCATTATAATATCTTTTGTTTTATTTTCCATTCCTTTCCTTATCATACCTAGCATTCTATTTGCTCTCTTGGCCGCCGCTGCACACTGGGCCGAGGGTTTTAACAAGGTATCCACAATGACGCCTAAATCTTTTTCCTGGGTGGTGGTTCCTAATGTGGAACCTTGCATCGTGTAACCATAGTTTGGGTTGTTCTTCCCTAGGTGCATAACCTTGCACTTCTCCACATTAAATTTCATCTGCCATTTTGATGCCCAGTCTTCCAATTTATCAAGATCCTCTTGCAATTTTCCACAATCCTCCTGGGTTTTAACAACTTTAAATAGTTGTGTTTCATCTGCAAATTTGATAACCTCACTTGTTATTCCACTTTGCAGGTCATTTATGAATATGTCAAAAAGCAGCGGACCCAGCACAGATCCCTGGGGTACACCACTATTCACCTTTCTCCATTGGGAAAATTGGCCATTTAGCCCTACCCTCTGCTTTCTATCTTTTAACCAGTTCCTGATCCACAGTAGTACACTGCCTCCTATCCCATGACTCTTTAGTTTTGCCAAAAGTCTCTCATGAGGGACTTTGTCAAAGGCTTTCTGAAAGTCCAGATACATAATATCAACCGACTCACCTTTGTCCACCTGTTTATTCACTCCTTCAAAAAAACATAACAGATTAGTAAGACAAGATCTTCCTTGTCTAAAGCCATGTTGGCTGTCTCCCATTAGGTCGTGACTATCTACATGCTGAGTAATTTTATTCTTTATGATGGTTTCTACCATTTTTCTCGGTACTGATGTCAGGCTCACTGGTCTGTAGTTTCCCGGATCACCCCTCGAACCCTTTTTAAAAATTGGTGTTACATTGGCGATCCTCCAATCCTCAGGTATTAGAGATGATTTTAATGATAGTTCACAGATTACTGATAGCAGGTCTGCAATCTCAAATTTCAGTTCTTTCAACACCCTTGGATGTATACCATCCGGCCCAGGTGATTTGCTACTCTTCAGTTTATCTAATAGTTGTAAGACATCTTCCCGATGTATCGATATTTCCTTCAATTCTTCCACACCTTTTAATACCACTTCAGTCATGGGTAACATCCCTACATCTTCCTCAGTAAAGACCGAAGCAAAGAATTCATTCAGTCTCTCCGCTATCGCCTTGTCGCCTCTTAGTGCTCCTTTAACCCCTTTATCATCTAATGGACCAACTGACTCTCTCACGGGTTTTTTGCTACGAATGTACTTGAAAAGATCTTTATTTCGCGTTTTTGCTTCTGCAGCAAGCTTCTTCTCAAATTCTCTCTTTGCCTGCCTTATCAATGTCTTGCATTTGACTTGCCAGTGCTTGTGCTGTTTCCAGGTTTCATCGTTTGGCTCTTTTTTCCATTTCCTGAAAGATGCTTTTTTGGCAACAACAGCCTCTCTGACCTCACCTTTAAACCATGTTGGCAGTTTTTTGGACTTCCTTCCACTTTTCTTAAAGCGTGGAATACAGCTGGTCTGAGCTTCCAAGATAGTATTTTTCAACAACACCCAAGCTTGATGTACGTCTAACCTTTGCAACTGCTCCTTTTAGTTTTTTCTTAACTGTTTTCCTCATTTTATCATAGTCTCCCTTTCGAAAGTTAAAGGGTAGTACTGTGGATTTCCTTACTATCCCTCCTCCACTAATTAAATCAAAGGTGATCATGCTATGATCACTATTGCCAAGTGGCCCCAACACCCTTATCTCTTGCACTACATCTGGTGTTCCACTAAGGACTAGGTCTAATATTGCTTCCCCTCTGGTTGGTTCATGAACCAGCTGCTCCAAGAAGCAGTCATTTATTTCATCTAGGAACTTTATCTCCCTAGCATGTCCTGTTGTGACACTGACCCAGTCGATGCCGGGGTAATTGAAATCACCCATTATTATTACTGCACTGTAACTTTTGCTAGCTTCCTTGATTTCTTTGAGCATTTCATCATCCATTTGTTCATTCTGGCCAGGCGGACGATAGTACACCCCCACTGCCATTGCCTTCCCCTTTTTACATGGAATTTCAATCCATAGAGATTCTACAGCAAATTTTGTTTCTTGCAAAACTTTAATCCTTTCTGACTCAATGCCCTCTCTAACATATAGCACAACCCCTCCACCAATTTGGTCAGCTCTATCATTACGATATAGTTTGTACCCAGGTATCAGTGTCCCACTGGTTGTCCTCCTTCCACCATGTCTCTGATATTCCAATCATATCTAACCTCTCGTTTAGTGCTATATATTCTAACTCTCCCATCTTGTTTTGTAGACTTCTAGCATTTGCATACAAGCATTTTAGAGGCTGTATTTTATTCATATTAATTTGGCTATTGGTAGACATGGGTAATTTGGGATCTTTAAGTTCTGTCTGCTCCATACTCGAGGGCATTTGGGCTACTTTACTCTTTTTTGGAACCTCTCTGCTTTTTGTAGTATCCTTCAAGGATACATTCTTCCGAACCATGCGCTCTTGGGCGACTGTCGGCTTTCCCCTATTATCTAGTTTAAAAGCTGCTCTATCTCCTTTTTAAAGGTTAATGCCAGCAGCCTGGTTCCATCCCGGTTAAGGTGAAGCCCATCCCTTCGGAAGAGCCCCTCCTTTCCCCAGAATGTTCCCCAGTTCCTAACAAATCCGAACCCCTCATCTCTGCACCATTGTCTCATCCACGCATTGAGACTCCGGAGCTCTGCCTGCCTTTTGGGTCCTGCGCGTGGAACGGGAAGCATTTCGGAGAACGCTACCCTGGAAGTTCTGGATTTCAACTTCGTACCTAAAAGCCTAAATTTAGCTTCCAGAACCTCCCTACCACATTTTCCTATGTCATTGGTACCGACATGTACCAAGACAGCAGACTCCTCCCCAGCACTATCTAAGACCTTATCTAGGTGGCGTGTGAGGTCCGCTACCTTCGCACCAGGCAGGCATGTTACCAGGCGATCCTCACGTCCACCAGCCACCCAGCTATCTACATGCCTAATGATCGAATCACCAACTATAACTGCTGTCCTAACCCTTCCCTCATGGGCACTTGGCCCTGGAGAAACCTCCTCGGTGCGAGAGGGGTTTACATCACCTGGAGGACAGGTCCTAGTTACAGGATCACTTCCTGCCACACCAGGGTGATGCTCTCCTGTCACGTGACCTCTCTCCTCCCTGGCAACAGGGATGCTGCCAGACTGGAGGTGGGACTTCAGGACTATATCCCTGTAGGTCTCGTCTATGTACCTCTCTGTCTGTCTTATGTTTTCCAAGTCTGCTACTCTAGCCTCTAGAGAACGGACTCGTTCCCTGAGAGCAGAGAGCTCCTTGCACCTAGTGCACACGTAAGACCTCTCACCAGCTGGGAGAAAATCATACATGTGACACTCAATGCAAAAGACTGGAAAGCCCACATCCCGCTGCTGGACTGCTGTCTGCATCTTAGTTTTAAGTTTGTGTTTAGATCTTTAAGTTCTTTATGTACTAAAGGGTGCTATGGATATTTATACCACTAAAACTGTACCTAAGAAGTTTAATATACCTTGTTCACCTGAAGCTTAATTAATCTCAGGTCCTTAGTGTATGATTGATTTGGGTAATGAGCTTCACCTGAGAGCACCTCCTGTCTTTTAAGTTGTGCAAGTATCTATAAAGCTGTGATTATCCCAGGGGAGGGTGGGTGTGGGGAGGGAGGGAGGGATATAACACTTATTAAAAAAGGGCTGCTACACAGTACCTTGTCCTGTGCCGCTGAGGTAAGCTATATTCTGATTTGATTTAAATTATAGCTCTTTGCTGCTACTAGGCTCTAACCTATTAAGAAATTTAAACTACAAGCTCTCTGCTGGATTCTAAATTTAACCAGAAAGCTTTCTTCTGTGTTTTAATTTGAAACTAAAAGTACTTTGCTGATGCTAGGCCCTGAGTGACTATGAAATTTAAACTACAGCTGTCTACTGGGTATGAAAGGTAACCAGAAAGTTCTCTTCTGTGTTTTAAATTGAATCTTAAACTGTTGCTACTAGGCCCTGACTGATTTAACAAAAAAATAGTGGGTTCACAGATTAATTAGCTTTAAAAGAAAAAAAATTCCTTTCAGAAAAATTCCCAGAAGTATATACTCACAATTTCAGATTTTTCTCCAGAAGTAACAGCCCCCCTTTCTAGTCCTTCAAGACTGCATAAGCAGAACCTCTGCCATTGCCATAGGTGCACGTAGAATTGCCTGGCTCCAGGCATCTGATTTGGAGCTCTGGGTACAAGACAAACTGGGCAATATTCCTTGTACTGGTGAGAACCTGTTTGGCAAAGATTGGCAAGAAAAAGCCAATGAGTTGGATGCTGGCAACTCCACCTTGGATAGATTACACAGGTACACTACCAAAAAACTGCCTCTAGTTTTGCAACTGATTCCTATAGATTTTGGGGTGCTGAATCCAGGAAAAATAGCCAAAATGTTCCATCACGTCACGTTTTCTTGCAAAATTAGATTTCTTACCCATATAAGGAATGTTCACATAATTTCTTTTTAGCCGACTGCAGTTTATTTTCTTGGCCCAAAATAGAGGTTGTAATGGTTAACTAACTAGAAACACTCCCTCATGATATTTTAGAGTGTTTTGTATTCATTTTATACATTAACAGGACAATTGGGAGGTGGGGGGCTAAATCCAGTACTCGCGCTGGCGCATGTTTTTTCCTGTTCGCCTCGCCTCGTTCGCTCGCTCAAACACGGTGGTTGCGACATGAACGTTCCTGTCAAATTTCAGTTTCTTGCAAGTTCATTATTACCTTTTGTTTGCTCAGTCGTAATCCAGCTTTATTCCGAAGTGGTTCACTACAGTTGTAGTTTGCAGTGCTGTGTATTTGTGATGGCTCACAGAGCCAGAGGTTGCGTCAACTCTCCGGACAGTTTTTGTTTTATTTGTGGGGAATATACCGTGAAAAAGCGGCAGAGGAACATTTCTGCATTTATTAAAAAAGTATATTTTGCCTATTTCGGTTTGAAGTTAGGCGATCAAGACAAACCGTGGGCTCCTCACAAAGTGTGCAAGACATGTGAGGAAGATCTACGCTTATGGATGAAAGGTAAAAAACAAGCATTTCGTTTCGGAATACCTATGATGTGGCGTGAACAAAGAGACCACAGCAGTGACTGCTATTTTTGCTCTTGCATTGTGAAGGGATACAACTTAAAAAATAAGAACGTAATAAGTTACCCCAACCTTCCCTCAGCAATTAGGCCTATGCCTCATAGCAACGAAGTACCTGTGCCTGAACCACCAAAATCTTTGGATCATATTTGTGTGGACGGTTCTGATCATGATGAGACTCATCAGATGGCTTTTCCCGATGAGTCCAGTACTTCCGAGTTTGAAACTGAACCAGATCCGAAACCTGAACTTTTCTCTCAAGCTGAATTGAATGATTTAGTCCGGGATTTAGGACTCCCAAAAGATGCTGCCCAACTGCTAGGTTCTCGGCTTAAACAGAAAAATCTATTGTCACCAGGAACAACTTTTTATTGGTACCGCAACCGCAAGACACAATTTTTGAAGTATTTCAGCAAAGAGGAAGATTTGGTATTTTGCAACGATATATACGGAGTGATGGAAAAGTTTAAACTCAAGTATGATCCTGCCGAATGGCGGCTGTTCATTGATTCGTCAAAAGACAGCATAAAAGGTGTTCTTCTTCATAATGGCAACACATTCGCTTCAGTTCCTATTGCTCACTCTGTTATTCTCCAAGAAAAATACGAGAATTTGGCCCTGATTCTTCAGAAGATTCGTTATGATGAGCATAAGTGGATGATTTGTGGAGACTTTAAAATTCTATCCATGCTATTAGGGCAGCAATCCGGTTTCACCAAATATCCCTGCTTCCTTTGCTTGTGGGATAGCCGGGCCCGCGACCTACACTGGGGGAAAAAAGACTGGCCAATTCGGGAGTATTTGAGACCCGGTGAGAAAAATGTTCTTCATGAGAGCTTGGTACCTCGTGATAAAATTCTATTACCACCTCTCCACATTAAGTTGGGTCTCATTAAGCAATTCATCAAGTCCCTTCCAAAAGATGGTGAGTGCTTTCGGTACCTTTGCTCAAAGTTCCCCCGACTTTCTGAAGCAAAGCTAAAGGAAGGAGTGTTTGTTGGCCCTGATATAAGGAAACTCATTTCAGATGGAGCATTCGCTGAAACGATGTCTGAGAAGGAAAAAGAAGCCTGGGATTCCTTCAAGGATGTTGTTCTCAAATTCTTGGGGAACAAGCGGGATGAGAACTATAAGGATATTGTTGCCAGGATGCTCAATGCCTTCAAAAACAAGGCTGTAACATGAGCCTGAAAGTCCATTTCTTGCACTCCCATGTGAACTACTTTCCCGAAAACCTGGGGGCGTACAGTGAAGAACAAGGTGAAAGGTTTCACCAGGACATCAAGGACGCAGAGAGAAGGTACCAAGGAAGATGGAACACCACTATGATGGCTGATTTCTGCTGGTTGCTGCTGCGGGAAACCCCAGATGAAAAATACGCCAAGCAGCGCACCAAGAGAAGCATTCGGGGGAAGAAGAAACGGGCCCACCAGGAGATTGATTGACCCAAGAATGACTTTAAAATCTAAACTGTGTTGACAAATATCGTGTTTTTACTAAACTTTGAAATAAAAATTTGCTAGTTATTACCACAGTGTCGGATCTCATTTATTAGAATTTTATTTTCACACCATCGGGTGTTTGTCTTCATGTATTGCAATGGTGCGTTTTGCGTTTTCTATTCTTACATACATACCTGTACAACATTTTTTGCACATTTCTTTGCTTTGCTTTGTGTCTAACCTCGCTCTTATATGCTCAATGTTTGTGCACATGTATGTGGCTGTTTTAAGTGCAGACAATTTTGCTACCATCACAGTGTGTTTTGTTGACATTACTCTATTCTTATGTGCTGCCTTGTTACAATTTTCTTTATTCTTATTTGAATAACTACTAAACAATTAGTATAAAGAATTCATCCAAGAAACTTTTATCTCGATCGCACTCAATCTGAAACGTTCACCTCAAACTGCTAACCCAATGTAGCAAAAAATCTGTATGTGATGGAGCAAATTGGTTACCAGATTTGGATTCAGCGCACCAAAAAACGTAAAAATCAATCGAAACATTAGAGGCAGTTTAAAAAAAATTTTTTTAGTGTACCTGTGTTATCTAAGGCCACAGCAGATCCTGCAAGAAAGAAATCTTTCAAAAAACTATTCTTTTCCCAAAAGAAAAGGTTTTATCCTGCTTATTCCCAGCAGGGGACGCTCTGCAGGTCAACCTGTCCGGAAAAGTCAGCAACCACCCAAACAAAGGAAAGCAAAGACTGCTAAGCCTCAACCATCTCAGCAGTCTCATTCTCCACAAGGCCTTTGACTTTCATCTAGAGAACTTAGCCGTCCTGGCTCTCAATGGACCAGAGCCTTCCACCATTCCAGGAAGGTTGTGTCACTTTGCCCCCAGAGGGGGGCAGATAACAGCAGAACATTGGACTCTCTTCATTATAAAAGAGGGTTACAAGCTTCATTTTATCTGCATTTCCCCTCCCACAATGGTAAGACAGTTCAATTCTCAGACCTCTCTCATAAACCTATTAGATCAAGAGGTCACTATGCTTCTTGCCCAAGGGGCAATAGAAGAAATACCCATTCCTCAACAGGGTACAGGGTTTTACTCCCCCTATTTCCTTATCCCAAAGAAAACAGGAGGACACAGACCTATTTTAGACCTCAGAGAATTGAACAAATTCCTGTTCAAGGAGAAATTCAAGATGGTTTCTCTAGGAACTCTGCTGCCATACCTTCAGAGTCAGGATTGGCTATGTTCTCTAGATCTCAAGGATGCGTACACTCATGTTCTCATCCATCCATCTCACAGAAAGTTCCTTCGGTTTCTTTTTCAGGGAAAGCACTACCAATACAGGGTGCTTCCTTTTGGCCTGGCTTCTGCACCAAGGGTGTTTACGAAATGCATGGCTGTGGTAGCAGCATTTCTTTGCACTCTAGGAATATTCGTCTTCCTTTACTTAGACGACTGGCTCATTCGAGCCCCATCAGAGTCAGAGGCCAGGATTTCTCTGTCTTGCACAATGCATATCCTTCATTATTTGGGTCTAGTCATAAACGTCCCAAAATCCAGTCTAACTCCCACTCAGTCTTTAAAGTTCATAAGAGCTTTGCTGGACACAAGAAAAGCAAGGGCCTATCTTCCTCAGACCCGCTGCCTTCGCATGGTGCAGTTAGCTTCTCAAGCAGTGCTAAAGCCTCATCTCACTGCTCGGGAGATGTTACAACTGCTAGGCCACATAGCATCTACCGTGCATGTGGTTCCCTATGCTCGCCTCCATATGAGAGCAGCCCAGTGGACTTTATCCACTCAATGGACCCAAGCTTCAGGGTGCCTGTCAGACAAAATAGCAAACACAAATCGCCTTATTTCGTCCCTCCAATGGTGGCAGTCCACTCAAAATCTGTTGCTGGGGTCCCCGTTTCAACAACCTTTACCCCATGCAACTCTCACAACAGATGCTTCTCCAATGGGTTGGGGAGCTCATCTACAAGACCTCTCCACCCAGGGCACTTGGACTCCACAGGAGACTCTTCTACATATCAATCTCTTAGAACTCAGAGCAATCTTCCTTGATCTTCGAGTGTTCCACACCCTGCTCAGCTGCAAGACAGTCCTTATTCACACGGACAACCAAGTAGCCATGTTCTACGTAAACAAGCAGGGAGGAACAGGCTCTCTGTCGCTTTGCAACGAAGCTTTGCGACTATGGGCCCTCGCCAGAGAGCATCAGATTCATCTCCTGGCAGTGTATCTTCCAGGCATACAAAACTCTTGGGCAGACAGACTCAGTCAAGTTCTACTTCCACACGAATGGTCTCTACATGTAGACCAAGTGACCAAGATTTTTCAAATTTGGGGAACCCCGGACATAGACCTCTTTGCAAGTCCGTTGAATGCCAAACTTCCCCAGTTCTGTTCCAGAATCCCGGCTCAGGGCTCTCAGGCCAAGGATGCTTTCCTCCTTCACTGGGGCCAAGACTTCCTTTATGCCTTTCCACCCATTCCGCTAATTCCCAAGACCCTATTCAAGCTTCAGAGAGACAGAGGCCATATGATTCTCATAGCTCCACATTGGCCTCGGCAAGTGTGGTACCCCCTCTGCTTCTACATCTCTCTCAAGCTCCCTCCCTGGAGTTAGGGTCTGCTCCAGATCTCCTATCTCAGGAGAATGGAATGTTATGGCATCCCAATCCCCAGTCTCTGCATCTCAGGGCTTGGTTGCTGAAGGCCTAGATCTCCATGATCTTAACCTCCCTCAGCCAGTAAAGGATATCCTTTATGCTTCCAGGAAGCCTTCCACAAGATGCTCTTATGCTTTCAAGTGGAAAAGGTTTACCATATGGTGTTCGCGGAAGGGTCTTAACCCTCTTGCGGTACCTCTGGAATCATTACTGGAGTATCTCCTTCATTTATCCAATGCAGGACTTAAGACTAACTCAGTAAGAGTCCATTTGAGTGCTATTGCAGCTTCCTTCAAGCCTCTAGATGGACAACCTATTTCCTCCCATCCTCTTATAGCAAGATTTATGAGAGGCCTTCTGCTAACTAAACCTCCCATTAGGCCACCACCTGTGGCATGGGACTTAAACTTGGTTCTTGGTCAGCTCATGAAGCCACCTTTTGAACCCTTAGCTACTACCTCCTTGAAATTCCTTTCTTGGAAGGTTATCTTTCTCATTGCAATCATATCAGCACGTCGCATCAGTGAGTTGCAAGCACTAGTGGCTGATCCATCTTATACAAGGTTCCATCATGACAAGGTAGTCCTTAGGACTCATCCACACTTTATGCCAAAGGTGGTCTCGCCTTTTCATCTAAACCAAGCGGTTTACCTACCTATGTTCTTTCCAAGGCCTCATGCATCAAATGCAGAAAGGAATCTTCATACTTTGGACTGTAAAAGAGCTTTAGCCTTTTACTTACAAAGAACACAGCAACATAGAAAGTCCTCTCAACTCTTTGTTGCTTTTGATCCTTCTTATCTGGGACTTCCAGTCTCCAAGAGAACACTGTCTAACTGAATTGCTCAGTGTATTTCCTTTGCCTATCAGAGTAAGAATCTTCCTCTGGAGGGCCATGTCACAGCTCACAATGTGAGAGCCATGGCAGCTTCAATGGCTCATCTGCACTCTGTCTATCGATGACATCTGTCGAGCAGCCACCTGGGCCTCGGTTCATACCTTCACAGCCCATTACTGCTTGGACAAGGACTCCCGCCGGGATGCCTTGTTTGGTCAGGCTGTTCTCCAACACCTGTTCCATACTTAATCAACTCCTGCCCACCATCCCTGGTAGGATGCCAGAGATCCATGGGGGGAAGTGGAGCCCTTTCTCAGGGACACACAACTTCTGGGGTTTCTCCCTGGCATCTAAAGCAAGGGAGTCCCCATTTGTGAAGACTACATTCCTGCTTGTTCCTGGAGATAGCGTAGTTACTCACCTGTAACAGGTGATCTCCGGGAACAGCAGGAATTTAGTCTTCACAACCCACCCACCTCCCCTAGGAGTTGTATCTCTCTATCTATCTCTTTCCCTTTCCCTTTCCCTCTCTCTCTCTTTCTCTCCAGCTGAGTTTTAAAGCTGAGACAGACAGTTGGGAAAGGCGGGAAGGCAGCACGCAGGCGCTGTGGGATGCTCCCAAAAGCTTTCTGATTGGATGCTGGGGAGCGTTCCGGCGCAGGCTCCATCGGTACCGACGATACCCATATGTGAAGACTAAATTCCTCCTGTTCCCGAAGATCACCTGTTACAGATGAGTAACTATGCTATCTCCAGGAACAAGCAGGAATGTAGTCCTCACATATGGGTATCGTCGGTACCGATGGAGCCTGCGCAGGAACACTCCCCAGCGTCCAATAGGAACGCTTTTGGGAGCATCCCTTAGCACATGCGCACTGCCTTTCCAACTGTCCCTCTTCAGTTCTTCATTTTCCGCAGAGCCGACAGGATCTATTCCCTGTCACCACAGAAAATTCTGTCTTTAAATTTCTTTTCTTGTGGTTGCGTTTGCCTACCGCACGACGCCTACCAGTACCGCCGGTTCTTTTCTTTTCTTTCTTTTAAAAAAAAAAGGCTTTAGACTGTTTCTTTTCAGAAACTTTTCTTTTTGGTGCTAGGCGCCATTTTGGGCACTAGGACCCCATATTCCTAAAACATTGGAAAGCCAACTAGTGGTTTTTAAAAAATGTACTAAGTGTGGCGGTACCATCTCCGTTACTGACACCCATGATTGGTGTCTGAAATGTTTAGAACCTGAACATTCTCCAACTGAATGTCTCTCCTGTATGGGGATGACTAAAAGAGGAAGACAGAACCGGGCTGCAAAGCTCGGTACTCTCTTTTCTTCGGATGCCAGATCCATTGCATCGACATCTTCAAGGGCCTCTTCTTCCTCCTATGGATCTCAAGTAAATAAACATAAAAGCCGGTCCTCAAAGGGTAGCTCTCCTGCTAAGCATCGAGAGGCCATTGGCATTGCCCTTGAGGGAACCATATCGGCAAAACAGCCTCGGCGGGAGGCTTCGGCTTCCAAAGCATCGATGGGGCTTCAGGATGTTCTCGAGGCCTCAACCTCGCAAAAACTACCTGTGCCATGCTCAGGGGTTCTGGCTGTTCTTACCGGTACCGACACCCAAGCATCGGCAGCATCAATAGACCAGAGGTTCCTCGCTATTGAGCGCAGCATCGCAGCTCTTCTTTCAGCTGTGGTACCGGTGGTCCCATGGGCACCGGTACCAACATCGACGATACCGGTACCGATGGTACCGGCCCCGGTGGGAACTCTTCCCATGCCATCTCTGGCTGGAATTGTCAAAGCGGTACCAGGTCAACTCGGTACCGACTTCGATCGGTACCGGGATAGTGCTTTGCAGGAGCATCGGGGTCAGGAGTACTTCGATTCCTCCGATTCTGAAGACTCTGACAATTCTGCTGGCACTAGAGGTGCCATTGGAACTAGTGCACACTAAGGGGCTTGTTTACAAAGCTGCGGTAGCGGTTCGCTATCGTTATCGGAGCCACGACCCCATTGATTTCAATGGGGCCGCGGCTCCGATAACGACCGCGAACCGCTACCGTGGCTTTGTAAACAAGCCCCTAAGACTGTGCATTCATTAGTGCACCTTAAAAATGTTAGTGCACACAAAATCAATTTAATGTCTTATGAATTAATGTATACTAACTTGACTTGCACAGCTTAAAAAGTTCTAATGTACATTAAAACAATTTTTTAAGCTGAATGTGGGAAATAAACACCTAGAAATAGTTTCTGAAAGTTCCCTGTAAAATAATTATCTCCAAGTTATAATGTCCCGTTCGTTCAATGTAAACCGCACTGATGCAGAATAGCGCAGTATATAAGAGAATGTAAATAAAGTTCTGAAAACAGTCTGTTTTCTGGCTGTAGACATATCTACAAAAATAAAAACCAAAGATAAGCCCAGGAGCGTGGCATACCACAGAGGAGGGCATGAAAAAGGAGTGGCGGCATGAGGACGGCTAGCAGCGTTTCCTTTCTACTGTACTATGGACAGGACTAGCTGGGTCGCCTGGAAAGGAAAGCTGGACAACTTTTTCTGCTGTTTTATAGCATGTTACTGTAGCATTTTCTTCAGCATAAAATAGTTCATTATGGGTGCACAAATATTCCAGAGTGAATCTGTAAAACAGGGAATTTTAGAGGATTAATACCCTGTGTTTGTCAATCAGATGGCTCAAAGTGTAACTGAATATTATTTTGCTTTATAATCATCCATAACTTCCATTAAGATCAAGCAAATTGTTTAAGGGAAGATTATATCCAATACTGCCTTTTTCCGATTTCCTCTTAAGTAATCATATATTTAATGGGGAAGGGTAGGTAGTGACTTGTGTAGGAGGCCTGCCTATTTTGGATCCAGAATCATGTTTCCAGATGGAGTTGTCCTGCCTGAAGTACTTCTGATTATTCAAATTCTCACTTTTTAACCCAGAAACATCTCTGATAGTTGCATTTCACAGACTTTAGTAATATTTCTGAGTAGATGGCCAAAAATTTGTACCTGTCTGTGAAGTATATCACCAACCTTCAGAACAAGCTTTGGTGAAAATCTAAAGACGCAAAGGCATTGGGTTCTTCTTGAGCAATCCAGAGTCAAGATTTCATGCAGCACTGTGCATCTATCCCTAATATCTACTTTGGGTGAAACTTTAGTTGGAAAAAGAAGAGGTCAAACAGAATGACCTATTGAAGCCTAGGATTCTTTTCCAGTTTAGAGTTTGAGAGATGGAAATCCCGTGGTTGCAAATTTGCTAGTAGCTTTACGACTGCAACCATTTGGAGACCATCACATCTACCATTCTGACAGTATTTTAGAAACTGCTCCGCTGAAGGCCATTTTGGAAACCTGGATGCGTAGATGCCGCTAATGCAGTACAGAGGAAGCTATGGGGACATCATTTCAATTTAGAAGGGGAAATAAACTTTGGGAGGATGAAAAGGGGATATGCTGCTTAAGCTCTCCTGTGAAGAGATGGCCAAAAGGAGCTCTTTGGCAAAACGTGTACATGTCAAGGGACAGGTGTAACTTCAGAGGTGGACAATTCCGGTCGTACACAGGCCCCACCCCAAAACCTAATAATACTGCATCGGCCCTGTGCCCAGGCCCCACCCCAAAACACTCCTGGAATGCCTTCTGTCAAATGTTTGAGATAAATGTGCCCGAGGCATAAAGATTTGAACGGCAGCCTTTCCAAAATCGTGTTTTACACGTGGCTGCGACTTGCATGGTTTTTTTGCTACCACAATCCATGTTTAAAGCGTGAATCCGGCTTCTAAAATAACCCCTAGAGAGAGAAAGAGACAGAAGAGGAGGAAGCAGACTTCAAATCCAACTTTGTCACTGATGTCCCTTATGATTTTGAGTATCTCTTTGCTCTTCATTGCCCCAAATACCAACTTTAATTGTAAACTCTCAAGGGAAGGAACCTATTTAGTGTACCTGAATTGTAACTCCTCTTGAGTACAGGTTTGGAAAGGTGAGTAATTAGATCAAAAGTGAACAATTATTGTAAGCCTGTTTAGTTTATTTTTTGGAAGTTATTCAAACAAAAAAAAAATTAGGTTGACATAGTCAATGATGGTAGATAAAGACCAGCGTCGCCCATCTAGTCTGCTCAGGGAGTTGGCGAGAGTTGTACTTGTGGCTCCAGGCAGGTTACCCGTCTCTAAGCCCTTTTCGAAATGTGACTGTCTTTTAAGGGGTCCTTCTATTAAAATGCATTAGGTTTTTCCACCTAATGCGCAGTTAGCGCTAAAACTAACGAGTGTTAAGTGCAAAGCTTCCATAGGAACTATCAGGGACATGACCAGCATGTTCCCAACAGTTAACAGGTGGACGAGTTCCCTAATACAAGGCGCAGTTGCCATGGGCGCGTTTATCTCTACCCACTGGCGTGGCGGCATCGACAGCATGCAATGTGTGCCCCTGCACTAACGCCCCATCTAGTCAGCACCCCAATGTGCAGTGACTGTTGGCATGGAGCAACAGTCATGCCACTAGGTAACAGTGACCATGGGCCCGAGCAGGTGGTAGGAAATAGAACTGCAAAGGGAATTAATCTATAGTCCAAATCCTTTTTCACATTCCCAAGGAAAGAGCATTCCAAAATAGACTTTTTAAAAACTCTTCCAGTTTCTATAAAGCGATCATGCTTTTTTCTTAAAGGGAAAGTTTTTTAAAACAACAACTTGCCAGTGAAGTATACCAGACCATAAAGAATGGTGCCTGATGTTTTGCAAAGTAAAGCTGCTTACTCATTCTTTACAAATAAATACAAGACAGTGTCCCTTTATTTGTGTACCATAGAGCAAATGACAAACTGCCTTGCATATAACCTGTTAAATATTCTTGGTCACGAGCCAGCGAAGTTCAGGGTATCAGCCTCTCTTTCTCATTAGCTTACTCAACCCAACACAGAACCAGTATTTTTGCTCCTTCTACTTTTATGTTTCCTTTCTTTTTACCCTTCTTGTCCAAGAAATGGAACTTGTTAATTGTTAGCTCCCCACCCCAATACAACATTTAATTAGCATATTTGGACACCAGTAGCAGTTTGTTTAGATGTTCCAATTAATTGCAAGGTAATAATGATTAGAGTACTTTTTAAAAATAGCCAGAAACCTGCTCCCCGTTTCCACTGCCAATTAAGGGAGGGGTGCATCTGCCGCTGCTATCCTCTCCTTTTTTATGAAACAAATGATACTTTTGAAGTGGTATTTTATCATTTTTCCCCCTTTTTTTTAGGCACAGACCCAGTCAATGTTCTCATCGGGAGCCCCCAGATAATCTCTCTGAATCCAATTTAACACATGGAATCATATTTTGTGCAATCGCTGCAGCATGCAAGCCCCATTATGGAGCCATAAAGAGTCTGTTAAATCTAGGCAGCCGCTCAAGGGCCGCATGGGATACGCAGTAATAGCAATGTATCGCTATAACAGAGTTGTGCTTTCTCTCAAGTGACTTTGCTATACAATTGGTACTCTTTTGTCTAAGACTGCATCTCGTGCTTAGACTGTCATGATGAAAGTGTGACCACAACCAACAGAAAACTAATTTCTGTCCCATTGCCCGAGTACAGCTGCTCCATTCATGAAGCAGACCAAATACAGACTGCTGGGAGATTAGAAACTGAAAAGGGAGGTGTTCGAACTTCTTTTGCTTTGTTGTGTTTTATTTTTTGATCTTAGGTTAATTGTATTTGAAGATATTGAGATGTATTTAAATTTTTAATGTCTTTTTATATCTGTTTATGGTTTTTATTCTGTGGCTGTGCCATCTTGAGTGAGCCTGGTCTTGCTTGATCTTGGAAGTTAAGCAAGATCAAGCCTGGTTAGTATTTGGATGGGAAACCACATTGGAATACAGGTGCTGTGGACACTGTGGGGGGGAAAAAGGCCTGGTAATCTACTTCCAGTTGCACCTTGCCAAAAAAACCTAGGGAATGGGGGACAACTATCTACATGCTCACCAGGAGTTGGCAACAACTCAAGAGCATTAACAGCATGGTTTTTATATTCTCTGTCTGGTGTGTGTATTTCTTTTTAATCAGGTCTTCCTAGACCTATCCTGGAGACTCTACAGCCTATTGGGTTTTCAGGATACTTACAATGAATATGCATGAGATAAACCCCCATGCATTGGAGACCCAGCATACGAGGTATGACAAAAAAGAAATGACTGTCCCATAAATGTTATATTACAAAATCTACAGAGAAATTACACATTGCCCCTTCAAAGTAATCCCCCCGCCCCAGAGTCAATGCACTTCTGCATTCACTTCTGCCACGTACGGAAGCACTCAAAGTCCTCCTCCTTGAGGTCCCTCAGCTCCCTCATCACAGTGGCCTTGATCTCTTCTACAGAGGCAAAATGAGTTCCTTTGAGCACAGTCTTCAGCCTGGGGAAGAGCCAGAAGTCACACGGTGCAAGATCTGAGGAATAAGGAGTGTGGTCGAGAGCTGTGATCTGTTTGTTGGCCAAGAACTGCCTCACACTGAGCGCAGTGTGTGCGGGCGTGTTGTCGTGGTAAAGCAGCAATGACTTGTCTCTTCACAGAGCCCGTCTGCTGAGCCAAACCCGGTCATGGAGGCGATTGAGGACCTGCTGGTAGAAAGTGCTGGTTGTCTGTCTGACCCTCAGGCACAAACTCTGAGTGAAAGTCAGAGGGCAGGGCCAGTGGTTAGTCATGATGGACTACTCCCTTCTGGTCGAAAAATGCGATCAGTATGACCTTGATCCTTGATTTGGACATGAGCGCCTTCTTGGGTCTGGGTGACAGTCAAGTCTTCTACTGCAGGCTCTGTCTCTTGCTTTCAGGGTCGTACTGGAAGATCCAAGTCTCATCTCCTGTGATGACTCTGCCAACAAACTCTGGATCTTCTCTAGCAAGTCTCAAGAAACATTGACCCGGTGCTCCTTCTGGTCATCCGATAAAAGCTTGGGCACCATCTTGGTGCACACCTTCCGCATCCCCAGCTCCTGCACCAAGATAGTCCGCACTGACTCCCTGTTCAGGCTGACCTCCTCAGCTATCATCTGCACCATCAATCTGTGATCACTCCACACCAGCTGGTTCACTCTATCAGTGTTCTCAGCCGTCTTTGTCGTGGAAGGCCGTCCTGACTTGGGGTCATCCTCCACCTCCTCGTGGCCAGTCTTGAAGCCACTCGAAGACTCGCAGCCTTGACATTGCATCTTCCCCATAAGCCTTTTGGAGAAGTTGGAGACACTCAGTTGGGCCCTTCTCCAACTTAACCAGAAATTTCAAGTTGATTCTTTGCTCCATATTTCTGCCACTTCCAGTTGCGTGACAAAGCGATGGAGCAGTGTGCTACAAAAAATATCCTGAAAAAAGAAAAACAGAGTTTGAGAGATGAAAAATATAATAGAATAGTGGTGAAATGTTGCACAACACAGTGACATAAGCGGTTAGCCAACTGGCATTGAGTCATGGCCGTGGCTGCCACAGTCTCATTTCTTTTTTGTCACACCTCATGTACAGATTACATTTCTTATCCTGAAAATGTTGCCAGATCTGGGAAGCCCTAGTGTGGGTATTCCAGAAAGATGGGTGAAAAAACTGAGTAAATAAAGAAAGGTGATAGGGGAAAATTTTCCATTAAAAATTGAAGAAATTATGTGATAAACACAGGGCATGCTTAATTGCAAGAACATAAAGTTAAAGTCAGAGGCAGGGCCAGTGGTTAGTCAGGTGTCCATTACGGTCTCTCTCTGCTGTTATAGTCTCTGGGGTCTGTTTACTAAGCGGCGCTAGCGACTTCCATGCGAAATGGGATGATGGCACCAATATTGCATGGCAGCCGCTAGTGCCGCTTAGTAAACGGACCCCTCTGTGTTTCCTTTATGTGTCTTTGAATTATCCAGGATGAAACTGTCTCTCGGATGCTTCGTGGCTTCCTTAAATGTGGGTTACATAGCGCCGTGCTTTAGTTTATGAATGATGCACTGTTTTGGACATGATGAAAGAAAGAGGCAGTGGATCCATAAACAGGAAACCAAAACCAAATAGATCCTCCAGAAGGATCAATGAATTACAATAAAATCAAAACATACGAAAAACGGGATTTCCACTTAAAAGATCTGACATTGGCCATCTTTCGGCTTCTGCCTGCATCAGCAGTCAAACTAAAATAAACATAAACTATCTTTTAAATACTACTTAAAAGCAATCTTTTTGCCATTTTTCTAGTTTAGGGATCTTGGGGAGGGAATGATGTGTATCATCTTTTACTTAAGATGGAACAAAAATTAATTTTTGAATTCAATACAGTCTGTCTGAAAGGTCTGAACCAGAGCACACATCTTAATGTTTCTTTCAATTGTTTTTAGTCTTGTGTTTTACAGAAAAGTTATTTTTATTTTTTGGCTTTGACTTTTGATGGAGTAATTAGTGATAAGTGGATGCCATACTAGGTCAGACGATAGGTCCATCAAGCCCAGTATCCTGTTTCCAACAGTGGCCAATCCAGGTCACAAGTACCTGGCAGGTTCCCAAAAGGTAGACAGATTTCATGCTGCTTATCCAGTGGGTAAGCAGTGAATTTCCCTGCAGCTCTTTAATAATGGTTTATGGACTTTTCCTCCAGAAACTCGTACAAACGTCTTTTAAACACAGCTATACTAATACTGCACCCGGGCACTGGGACAGAAATTAGTTTTCTGTTGGTTGTGGTAACAAATTCCAGAGTTTGATTATGCATCGAGTAAAAAAATATTTTCTCCGCTTAGTCTTAAATATGCTACTTTGTAGCTTCATTGCGTGTCCTCTAGTCTTTCTACTTCTTGAAGGAGTAAACAACCAATCTACATTTACCTGTTGTACTCCATTCATTATTTTATAGACCTCTATCATATCTCCCCTCAACTCTCTCTTTTCTAAGCGGAAGAGCCCTAACCTTTTAAGCCTTTCCTCATAGGCGTATTCTTCCATCCCCTTTGTCAGGGAATTTTAATTGATTAAACTTAAATGTGCATTTAGGATATTAAGATATTGGAAGGTGGTGAATTGATTATAATAAATTATTTTGAAGTAATACATGATTGATCACATAATCAGGCTATTAATTTTATTATTTCTGTTGTGACTTATGATCAGTTTTTGTACAAATTTATTTTAGTGTTTGTTTTCTTTTACTTGCTATCACAATGTAATGAGAGATTTTTATTTATTTATATATTGACACTTGTATGGTTGAATGCTGTTGGACTGATTTATATCAAGAGTATGCAATGGATGTGATATACCTAGATTTCGGCAAAGCCTTTGATATTGTTACTTATAGAAGGCTTATCAATAAATTGAGCAGCCTGGGGATAAATCCCAAGGTAGTAAACTGGATCAGAAACTGGTTGGCTGACAGACGACAGAAGGTGGTGGTAAACTCACTCAGAAGAAAGAAAGAAAGATGTGTAGCGGCGTGTCTCAGGGATCAACACTATTCAATATATTTGTGCATGATATTGAGGAAGGATTGAATGGAAAAAAGTCTGTCTTTTTGCAGATGACATGAAAATTTGCAACAGAGTGGACACTTCTGAAGGATTGGACAACTTGAGGAAAGATCTACAAACACTGGAAGAATGTCTAAAGCTTGGCAGTGAAGATTTAATGCAAAGAAGTGCAGAGTCATGCAGTTGGGTTGCATAAATCCAAAAGAATTGTATGCAATAGGAGGCAAGAGATTGGTATGCACAGACCAGGAGGAGGGACCTTGGAGGTGATAGGTTCTGAGGATCTCAAGGTGGCGAAACAATGCAATAAGGCAGATGCCAAAGCCAGAAGGATGCTGGGTTGCATACAGAGAAGAATAACCAGTGGAAAGGAGGAGGTATTAATGCTCCTGTACAAGTCATTGGTGAGGCCTCACTTGGAGTATTGTATGGAAACCATATCTCACAAAGGATATAAAAAGATTTCAAACAGTTCAGAGGAAGGTGACCAAAATGATTTGCAATCTTTGCCAGAAGACACAAGAGAAGAGGCTTGAAGACCTAAATATCCATACAATCACATTACCCCCAAACTGAACCAACTGCGCTGGCTCCCAGTGCACTCTCACATCAAGGTCAAGACGGCGCTCAACATCCTCAAAATCCTACAGAATGCATCAGTGGACATCCTGAAGAACCTAATCACAAGAGTCCCGGGCAGCCGACCTAGAAGAAACAACAAGTTGAACCTGATTATCACAACCAACGCTTATTCAAAGTCAAAGCAGATAACATCCAAGAGTGTTTTCTCTCTCTGCTCCGGCCTTATGGAATTCCGTCCCAGATGATAAAAGAGCCACTTTAGACACCAAGGACTTCAGCAAAAACCTGAAAACATTCCAGTATACGAAACACTTCGGAAACACCCCCTAGCGCACAGTTAATCTCTGTCTAGTAATCAACTCCAGCCCCTATAAGCACTCCAAGGCAATGCCTATGAGACTCTACCCAGCATCCGCTACCATGTCCTGTATTTAAGTTCTTTTGTATAAAACCACCCTGCTTGCTACCCTGCCCTGTCTTATTCTTACAATGTAAACAGCTTTGACGGAAGGATAAGGCGGTATAGAAAACCTGTTCAATAAATAAAATACTCTGGAGGAAAGGAGGGACAGGGGAGATATGCTCTCTGGTTTTACAGCTTCCCCTTCTTTGACAGGTTTGTTTGATCATTAATACCCTTTAAGTATTTAAAGGCCTTTATCATAGCATGAAGCTGCAAGTGGGTAAACTTAAAAGCAACATCAGGAAATACCTTTTCAGCGAAAGGGTGGTGTATACTTGGAATGCCCTTCCAATGGAGGTGGTGGGGGCACATACAGTGACTGAATTCAAAATGGCATGGGTCCGATACAGTGGATCCCTTTATAGCAAGAGGATGAAATCAAAACAAAGTTAAATATCTTTTATACTTCAATAAATAGAGGGCGGCTGACCTGTACAGAGTGGCAGGTACAACTCTAAACAAAGGCATAGAGGAGGTGACCTGCACAGACTAGTAATGACACTGGGACATCAGTCTCTTAGTTGGGCGGCATTTATCCCTTTAAAAATGGCAGCACAAAGTCTATAAGCACAAAACCTTAGTGTGATATACAATGATTTGGCTTTTAGTGGCAAGTCTTTTATGAAAAAGTTGTGTGTATATCACTACAATGATGATGTGGGCTACTTATATGAAATAGAAGAGATGCAGATTCATGAGAGCAAAAAAATTTTTTTGGGTCCATTACGATCATGAATGGCACTCAGCAGTTGCTACCAATTAATATATTTGAAATATAAGAATAGAATGTGTGAGTTGAAAGAACATGAAGTACGGAAATATGAGGGTTGCTCAGAAAAGTCCAGAATGAAGATAGAGGTGTGAAATTGAAAGAGTAGGAACTTGGAATTTCAAAGGACACGTGTGTAATTTTACAGTCATCCGACAAATAGCGAGGCAATAGTGATCCTTCAAATGGCGTCTGTGAGTGACACATGGTACAAACAACGAGCTGTAATTGAATTCTTGGTGGAGGAGAAAGAAAGCGTGAGAAACATTCACAAATGGTTGTGTGCTCTGTATGGAAGTTCTGCGGTAGATAGGAGCACCGTTGGACGATGGGTGATGAGAGTAAAGGCTTCAGGAAGTAGTAAAACGGAACTGGAAGATTGGCCGCGGTCTGGGCGTCCTGCCTCAGCCACCAGTCCAGACAAGTTGCAGCGCCCTGCGATAGCTGCCAGCGGGCATTAAAATACTGTAAGCTGTTGTGGTGTGCCTTGCACACACCTTTGAATATCCCAAAGAGTCAATAATTGCCATTGCACTACCTCTACTGACAGAAAGCTGTACGGACAATTCCTGACTCGTGATGTGCCGATCCACACATATAATGTCATCAGCACACTGCAACTTGTCTGAACTGGTGGCTGAGGCAGGATGCCCAGACCGCGGCCGATCTTCCAGTTCCGTTTTACCACTTCAAGCCTTTCCTCTCTTCACCCATCGTCCAACGGTGCTCCTATCTACCGCAGACCTTCCGTACACAGCACACAACCATTTGTGAATGTTTCTCACACTTTCTTTCTCCTGCACCAAGAATTCAATTACAGATCGTTGTTTGTACCGTGTGTCACTCACAGACGCCATTTGAAGGATCACTACCGCCTCGATATTTGTCATACATGTGTCCTTTTGAAGTTCCAAGTTACTACCCTTTCAATTTCACACCTCTATCTTAATTTTGGACTGAGAAAAAACATGTGGGGCATTACTTTGAGCAACCCTCATACTTCCAGTTGACAGGATGGCACACACAATCGTTTTATTTGAGTGTATGCAATTTGTGGTACAGATCTGTCAGCACAATGCTTTTTGTTTGTGCTGAACAAACAGTTGTAATCAGTGATTACTGGATACTGTTATTTGGAGGTTAATTTAATTATAAGGGAGAGTAAAACTATTTGAGTGTGTGTGTATATGTGTGCTGTGTGAGATAATATGGCGTGTTGATGTTGAAGTTATACTGTGTTCGATGGCTGCCATTTTTTGATAGAAATTATTTGTTTTGCGTGATGATTCAACCATGTGGACCATTAGGCTAGTGCTATTTATTTTTTGGTTTAAAAAAATCTTGTCGAGACTTAGAGCATTATGTGAAGATTTGATACTAATATTATAGATTGTAGAATTACAGATTAATTGGCTGAATTGGGATCATCTATAGAATTTGCCCTCCTTTGATTTGTGTATATTAACATCAAAGGATTAGTATACAATAACTTATTAATAAATATTGATGTTAGGATTGTTTTGAAGACTACCCACAAAACATATCTGGCCCCCCCCCCCCAACCAACTGTCACCTACCCTGAAACCATTTCCACCGGAAGTACTCCTCCATAGTGACAACACCAGAGGTGCCAAGTCTAACTCCTTAGGAGTGTGTTGCACGCATTTGAAGGTTCTCTCACTCTCATTGAGCCCCTTGTGTCTCCAGCATTAGGGCCGGTGCACTGATCCTGGTCACTGCTTCCATGAGAGACGAGCCTAAGAGAAGGAAAACCAAGTGACCCTACGAGTAGGAAGAATCCTGAGCTCACCTTCCTGTGTCCTTCCGCCGCCTCCTGCACTGTTCCCCTTCCCTGTACCTAGAACTAGGGGTGCTGTGAATCCTCCACACATGCTTTTAGCCACTGAGTGGAGAGAGATTTTCAGTCCAGAGAATTTGCCCCATTGCCTCCACTCTGTCTGTATCCTTTCAGAGGCTCCAAGAAAAGGAAATATCATTTTACGCTGCTTTTTCTCATTTTCAATACCCTAGATGCACCATCTGAAAAATCTCTCACATTTTTTGGACTTCAAACTCTGAGGTGATTAAATCTCATTCTTTGGGATGGTTCACCCTTGGCATCTCTGCAACACACACTCGCACACACAAACATCACACGCACAGAGACACACGGATTAGAAATAGTTCCCTAGCTGCAATGTTCTGCATTTCACGTTGACATATATTTCATTTTCCTTGTTATTTCTACTATGAAAGCTACTAACTAAATTGTGCCGAGGGCCGCTTCAACACCTTATGGGGCCCTGGGCAAACGTTTGAGAATGGGCCTTCCCACTGACAGGCACTCCCATTCGTGGGCCCCCCCCCCCTCCTGGAGAGCACAGTCAGCGGCCCTTCTGCTCCCTCAAACGCTTACAAGTACAGTGAACGGCGCTTTAGTGAATAGATCAGAAGCAGGAAGTCGGTCTGTTCACTGAAGCAATGCCCACTTCTCTTGCAAGCGGGGGGAACGGTGTCACTTTTACCTATGGACAGCAGGGCAGCTGGGCCTTTTGCCCCTACGTAAAAGCAGCTGTGCTTGTGTTGCTTTCTTATTGGTCGATGTGGAATGCAAGCTACTGTCTATTGTCATGGGCAGGGCTATATGAAGTCATTGGCAAGCTAGGAACATACCTAGGGTCCAAATTTAGGGGGATGCTGTCAGATGTGCTAAGCAGTCAGGAAGTTAGGATTGACAACTGGCTGTTTTCATTTTTCTACTGATTTTTACTTTAAGGTCTGAAAGCTGCAAGAAAGATTAACAGCTCAACATTTTTCAGAGTTTATAACCTCTATGTGCAATTTTTTAAGAGCCCGATTCCAGAACATCCATGTCAGGCCATGGGCACACAGAAATCAGAAGCAGCGCCAATTTATACCCGATTCTGGAACCGCGGGTGTAGATGCACCAGCTATTCCAGAATCAGGGACATAGACACAAAGACGCTCAGCGTACTCTGCGAAGGAAGATGTAGCTGATGATCCCTGTCCCCGCGAGATCATGCCTCCGCATACAAAACGTGCCAGCTCAATCCGCTCCACTCACCAACAGCGATGTGCACATGGCAGCTGAGGGAACAGTAGAGCTGCTGCAGAACAGATCATAAACACACATCTGGTGCACATGGGCATCCTGGCACACTTTGCAGCAGTACAGACATGGCACTGGGGGCACATCTTGTTACCTACATCACTGGTCACCAAGGACAGCAGTCTGTATAATGCAGTGTGTGTACCAGGGTACAACAGAAGAGGATACCCACAGCTGAATAAGAGCCTTCTGAATGGCAGTATGCAAAACCACAGATATCACTAATACATGGCCAAGAGCATCTGCATATATCCCTATGAATATGCCGGACCTTGCACTACAAATTCCCGCATGTTCACACTGCCAGCTGGTCACGCTGTGGACCACCCTACGGGCAAGGTACTGGCCAGGCAGTCATGTTGCCCCCTCCTGTGCCCCGTCACACCACATATACACACACCATCACTTGTCCATGCACACAACACACCTATGGCTAAACGACACCATGCACCTATACATCACAGCTGGTACAACACCATGGCATGGCGTTATCCCAGTACTCCAGTTCAGATCTGCACTCAGCACCCAACCCAGATTTCCCCCCTATATCCACCCACGTACTGTCCATTCATTAGCAGGCACACTATACAGAACAGCGGACTTGTCAGCATAGGCAGAACATGCAATAGTGCTCACGTACATATGTCCATGGGGATGTATCCTGCCGTTACATTGACCTCCATCACCTCTGCACCCTGTTTGCTTTGAGGATATTATGTGGTCCCCCAGACTGCGGGCATACTGGTTACATGCACATTTGTTACAGTTATACATCCTTATGGGATGTGAGGTGCTGAGCAAAACTGTTTCTAAATCCTGCCCTTATTCCTCGTTTCTGTAGGAATAAGAGATACCTCCACAAGGAACTCTGGGAACATACACAGGCCGTTCATGAATATGCTTCGTATGTGGCTGCAGCTGACCACACCCGGTTCCGCCCACATACAGAGATCCCCACATAAGTGCTGTGTGTGCGCAGGGCCGCAGTGGTTCAGAATACGGTCGTAGGTGGGTTATTTGCATTTCAGAATGACCACCTGAACCTCTCCACTGTGTTAGTGAACCTGCCCTGCTTCCTTCCAGTGCAAGTGCTCCTGTCGTGATTGTGCAGAGTACTGGGGATGGTGGAGTGCCGTCTCCTCTACACCCTCTGGTTATTTTACAGCCAAAATGAGCATTTTCCCGATGCCTGTTCATAAATGGACGATGTCGCAGCCCCTTTCTGAAATCAAGCCGGGATATCCGAGTCCATTGCACATCTTCTGCCTACATGGCCGTCCCTGCAGTGAAAACATCTTTAAAAAGGCATCTGTAAAATAGCTCCAAGGACTTCTCCATGATTTGGATGTCGCAGGCACTTTTTTGGGCATCCAAATCACATCTAAGTCTTTTAAAATTACCCCTTTAGTTTCTGCATGTGGTGAGAGATGAAAGAGTAATGAAGCCAAAGCTGCCCCCCCCCAACTATGTCTCCATGCATTTCTGTAGGAAAAGTAGTTCCAACAGCTGCACTATACACTGATTCACGGTAACAGAGCGATTACGGAATTGCACCTGTCAAACGACTCTCCCCTCGTCTCCTCTCCCTATCATGAAGGTACAGAATCAACGCCGATATAAATACACTGTGACGCACACATACTAACATGTCCACATGCACACAAACATATACAGTACATCCAAGCATACACGAAGTGACAGAAACATGCACATTCATACAAACATACACAGACGTGCCAGCCCACAAAGTCATGTACACACACTCACACAATCAAAAACAGATCAGCCTAGAAACCAGTCAGATGCCCACATACAGGCAGTACAGATACAAACAGAGGGGTTGGAAAGAATTCCATGAGCCATGCTCCGCATGCTTTCTCCACTTGTTAATGTTTAGACCGCCACATCTGTTTGCGGCTATGTAGCAGGTGGCATGAAGTCACAGGAGATACCTGCTCATTGCTTTACTGTCGCATGTCAAACAGAGCAATCCAAAAGGAAACCATATGGAAGGTGAGAAAGTGCTGGTGCAGGCTAAGTCTTTGTTTATTAATAAGGAACAGAAAGGTCATCATTTATTTTAGGAAGGACTCTGAAAAGCACAGCAGCGTATTCCCTGATCCAGCAATAAGCCTGAAGCACCTGCGTTCTAATCCAGGGTGAGATTGGACTCGCTGAGAAAAGTAGCTGTCATGGAAAGGATTGGTTATGTGAAAATACACATCTAAGTTTCCTTTTTTGTTCCTCCTTTTATCTAACTACTGTTAAAGTTGACTGACACAATATCACACTGCTTTAGTGAAAATACACGTCATTTCCAATGGAATCACAGACAGACGGAAACTGCTGTCTAGGCTTCAATTCATGCCATCTCTATGGTTCTCTTAACAGTAGATAACCCCATTTGGGGTTTGAAGAAATATTTTTCAGTGATGCAGAACTGGCTATAGGTATAGAGGGGACTTTTTGAAGGGACGTCCAAGTGCAGTCAGGATGTCTAAGCCAGAATGTCTGGGGAAAAAAAAGCAGGCACAGTCAGGCACAATTTTACAAAAGTGAAAGTGCCCAAGATGGACACCCCAACAAGCGTATTTCAGACTCTGGATTTCTAGGATGGGCTAATGGTTACAGTAGTGGGTCAGGGCAGCCAGATCCCACTGCTGCTATTGTTGATGATGTGCTGAGTACTGGCAGGGTGGTTCTATCATTAGGTCAACTGAGGCAGTGGCCTCAGTTGGCACTTTCTAGGGGGCGGCACTTCAGCTGTATTTATTTCTGATTTTGCCGCGTCTGGGCTGCCACTGCCTTCCCGCTGCTCTTTTTCCCACTTAAGCTCATCTGAATGAGAAAAAAAGCAGCGGGAAGGCAGCGGCAGGCCAGAGGCAGCAAAATCAGAAATAAATACAGCCCTGACTTCTGGCAGGGATTCCAAGCGTCACGGTCGCCGTTGGATGATGTCATCAGTCTGGACCCTCTAGTTCTCATGGCCGCTGATCCTAGAGCATGCTGAAGTTTTTCTTTTTTTCTTTCTCTTACTGTGGCACTTCCCCCCCCCCCCCCTCGAACCTAGGGCCACATTCAGAAGCAGGATGGTGCGTTTCATCCCACTGTCGGCAGAGGCAGGCCTCCATCGCAAGGGCTTGTATTTTATATTTAATTTTTTAGTAAAGAATTCTAATATTATATATATTTGTAATCTTGTATAGATACCAGAGGTTCTTCGGGAATTCAAGGAATATAATATATATCTGAATCACTTATGGCTGGATACTTATGAAACCTTTTACTTTCTGATGTGAAAGTTTCAATGTTAGCACAGCTAAGCAGGACACTTTATCACTTGCTACATTGCTCCAACCTCTATTCTAGTTACATTCTTTATTTGTGTTCAGAGGAGAATGGAGGTGAGATGAGATTCTGGATTGGAGGAGTGGCCTAGTGGTTGGGGCAAGGTACTTCAGGCTGGAAGGTCAGGGGTTCAAATCCCACTAGAGGACAGCAACCTTGGGCCAGAAGGACTGGGGATTCTAGTCCCACAGGTGCTCCTTGTGGTCTTGGGCAAGCCACTTAACTATTTTACAGGGAACATGGGCTATGGAGGGCTATCTCCAAGTTATAATGCCCTGTTCAATGTAATTTCAGTTTGTTCAAAGTAAACCGCCTTTATCATGAAAGGCGGTATATAAGAAATGTTAAATAAATAAATTCTGTACTTTCTAGTAATCTCTGAGTTTTGTAAGTTTATTCTGGTATGTGGTAGGGTAGATTTGGTCTTGTAGATCTTTGGTGACCTTTGTAGGGTTTTATATTAGTTCCCAATATGCCTGGTACTGGAGAATGTTTGTTGTTGGTGAGATGACCAGAATCAGATATTTTTTTATTTTTAATATACTGAGTGTCTGTGGGTGAATGTCCTACCACTGCTCTGCACCCATTGTTGAGGAGGGGGTTCTGTGACTGCAAAATATAAGTTCAAAAAGAAAAAGCAAGCACCATAACGCAGTATATAACAATAAAATACAAATGAATTATAATTTAGAGTTATAAATTGTTGTGGTTCTCACTCTTTCTTTTAGTTCCTTGGTGTGCAAACATCTTGCATTTGCTACATATTATCTAATTGGCTTTTTGGCTTGGTTCAGTCCCTGACTGGAGTTTTGAGAAAGATTCCCCCACCCACCCCCCGCTCCGGGGTGGGGACACCATCTCATCCCTCACCTCAGGCAGAAGATTGCCTTGAGCCACCCCTGAGTACTGGGGATGGTAGAGTGCCTTCTCTACACCTTCTGGATGTTTTTCAGCCAAAACAAGCACGGTTCGTGCCTCGGGCACGTGACTCCGGACATCCATGATATTTCTGAGATCATGTAATGACATCCAGATTCCAGGGAACGCCCAGCCATGCCTCCACCACCCCCCTGTTCAGATGGCCACAGACCCAGCTTCTAAAATGGGTCTGGAGACATCTCTATGCCTGTTTTTGAACGTCCAAAGTATGAATAGGGCTTCAAAAATGATCCCCCATTGTGTGCTTTTTTTAGTATTTATTTAGTTCACACTTTTCCAATAATAGTTCAAGGCAAGTAAGAATCAAGTACAGTAGGTAGTTCCCTGTCCCCAGAGAGCTTACATTCAAAGTTTGTACCTGAAACAATGGAAGGTTAAGTGACTTGCCCAAGGTCACAAGGATTTAAACACTGATTTCTTGGTTCACCAGGCTCCTGCTTTAACCACTGGACTGCTCCTCCACACCATTGATGTAGACAGAACTGTTTGGAAATGCAAAGGCTGAATTTGATGGACTTTGACCCTTTTGTAGTCTTGCCACATGTATGTAACTATGGGGGTCGTTTTAGCAGTGTTTAGCGGGGATGTATGTCCAGTTTGGACATACATCCCCGCTAAACGCCAGGGGCCGATTCCTGATGCTGAACTCGCCACACATATAGAGGAGATGTGCAGGCCGGAGGAGGAGCGAGGGTGGGCTAGAGGCTTGACTCTGACCCCGGCCATACAGGACTGATTCCAATTACAGCCCTGAACATCCAGGACTGCCGACTTAGATGGAATAAGTTCCCCCAGAGGTAGAGGATCGCCACACATGGGTGCCAAAAGCAGGTGCGGTGCAGCAAGGGTTCCCCGCCACCCAATCCTGGCCATGGCAAGCCGCTTCAGGCATTGGGGTAAGGGGACATCTCTGTCAGCATGCGGGCAATTGGGCTCCTGCATGGCATCCTGGTACCATTGTGATGGGATGCCCCGGCTCATTTGTACAGGGATCGGGCCAGAATTGGGGCATATCCTGCCTGTCCATGCCCATTGCATCCAATTCTGCTCCCGGATGGGCCCCGAACACAATTGGCCTCCACATATATAATAAATCATTGCTTGCTCGCTTGATGGTCTCCGTTAGCTGTCATGGAATGAATCGGTTTTTCTTTCTATTCTGGTCCTTCCATTAAACTAATGAGGAAAAATGGAGTTGGTAGCTGGAGAAGCAGCCAGAACGACCAGAGACGTGCAAAGGAATCTGCTCCATATTCTGGTGAGCAGCCGGGGGCATATCAAGTGGTATCTCATTCCCAATGCGTTCTTCACATAACCAGATCTGCAGGCTCGGGTTTCTAGAGGGCGGCCAGTGCTTTTATTCTCAGAGAGGAGCAGGTGCTGGGATTCATGGAGCTCAGGTCATTTTGAAGAGTAATGGATGCAGAACCGGTGCTTGAAGTGCAATAGGAGATCCTCTGTTCCATTTCAAAAACAATATATTTATAATCAAAATCATAATTATTACTTGTTCTGTGATCACAGATGTGTAGTGCAAAAGATTTATTTTAATTAGCTATACACTAGTTAAAGCACATTGTAATTCTTTGGTTTCTCAGAGGTGCCGATTTGCCTTCTGATCTGCATCGCACTTGTTCAGTTTCTTTTCTTCTCCTTAGCTGACTGCCACCTGTCCCAACCCGAGCGTAGGTTCCTACGTGGAGAGATGCCATCTGTCAGATTCATTTTGTTTCTGACTGAGACGGGCAGGACGTTAGAGTGCTTACAGTAGTTGGGGAAAAGTTGCAATGGTAATTTGCGCAGTTCATGGAGTTTGGTCCTTCTGCCTTCCTATCAATGTATGATCAGCACAGTGCTGCAAGTGTAGATTAACCTGAATAGGAAATGTTTTAAGACGTGCATGTGTGATTTTTCTTTAAATGAGACTGAATTTGCTGTGCAAGGCAAGAGGAAGGGGAAGGATGGCGTGGGTCTGAGAGAGATGCTGACACCAGGGGGTTTTTGGAGGGGAGATGCAGTGGTATAGAGCATTGACCCTCATGTGTTAATGAAAGAGCCCTGTATGTGAGTGCTGGCATCTTTTTTGCTAGGAAAAGTGCACTGTATGAGAGTCCGGTGCCCACTCTACAGCAGTCTCACGGTTTGAACATGTCGGGCAGGCAGCTTCTGCAGGACTCCCACGGCAACTCTGGATACCGCGCCATTAAGTCCAGGAGACAGCCACAGCACACGCCACAGATTTTGAAAACAAGGAGAAGTAATCACCTGATATGTTGAAATGCTACACAAATGGGTGGACAGCTGACTCCCTTTTTTCAGGGCAGACCATTTCATTCCTGGTTTTAGAGCTGTCCTCCAGTCCTGGAAGGCCAAAAGCTAGTCTGATTTTCAGGATGCCCCTAATGAATATGCATGAGATTTATTTGCAAGCACTGCCCCACTGCATGTAAATCTCTCATATGCATGGTCATTAGGGATGTCCTGAAAACGTGACTGGTTGCAGCCCTTAGACTGCAGTGTGACACCTCTGGACTAGATTCTAAGCAGGCAGGGATCTGTAGTCTTGTCTTGTTTTGATTTGATTTTAAGAGACAATAATAGGGAAATCAGCACTATGGGCCTGATATCGAATTGGGCAGGCTATGCGCCACTACAGCACATAGCCCTGCCCGCTGACCCCTTAACCCAGGATAGTCAATGCTGCAGTGACAGTATTGAATATCTGGGGTCACCACATGCCCCAGAGCCGCCAAAGCTAATCAGGTAGTGGCAATATTGCACAGCTACCTGGTAAGCTTCGGTGGGTAAAACTAGGCCAGCTTTTGCTACACCTCATTTTGCTAACTGGGAAGCAGTGTAATATCCCTGCTACCCGGCTAGTGACAAGCTCCACCTCCGACACACCCCGATGGTAACTGCATAGCAGTGGGGTTAGAAGGGGATAGTGAACAGCACTAACTGTAAGCGCTGTTGAATATCCCATTTCAAGGCACTTACAGGGTTTTCTGGGCTGTAAACCGTGTAATTGCCTTTCAAATATCGGCCCTACCTCTTTACTTGTACTGGGGTAAAACTAGGCGTGAGCCAGCTAATAAGTCTGTGCAGTACCGCAGAAAACTGCAAGTATGTTAGAAATACTGAACTGTACATGTATTCATCTGCACAACTTTTCTCTTTCATTGTCTGTGATCCACAACCCAGTGAGACGTGCATGTGGTCAGCAAAGATTTCTTGACCTGCAGCTGCTTGTAGAACCCTTGCAGCTAGGTGGCCCAGGTGCCCGGCTCTGGAATAAAATCTCTTCAGTGATAGGAACGTCACATCTTTTCTTCCGTCTTGGCTTCTCTAGTAAGTGGAGCTTTTGGGGGGTAGAAGGTGGTGATCAGTTTGCTGTTGTATTCATCTGAGGTTCATTTCCCTAGCAAGGCTATTTGCTTTTATTATAATTTGCATTCCTGGACAAGCATAGCCTTGGCAGCAAGATGTAGGTTAAATACTGTATAGATGGAGTGGGTGGGAATAAAGCAGAACTGAATGCAATAGGACACCACATGTAGGTGCAGAGAGGACAGCATCTTTCTGTTGTAGTATTCTGGCAGTGGTCTCTGTTATTAAAAGATTGATTTAATAGAACCTGTAATTAACTTTGTGCTGCAGACGCAGCCCCCTGGCCCCGATCTCCCTGCCAAGAATGGCCGTCGCTAGGAAGCCTGTCAAATGCTTCTACATCGACAAGGGATCATACAAGTACTGTTCCAATTGCAATAAGAAAGAAAAAGGGAGCCCTCTACTGGGAGGGCAAAGGCATACAGCTACATGAGGAGTAATTTTATAAACTTATGCACAGTTAACACATGGTACAGCACATGTTATAAAATAGGGTGTAACAACACGCCTCGAGGCTTAAGTTATAGTATCTTTATTGGAACCTCTCTTTAGATATGTCCTAAGTTCAGTCTTTTGCTAGTATCCTTCAAGGATACATCATTACGAACTAAACGCTCTTGAGTGACTTTCGGCTTTCCCGCATTATCTAGTTTAAAAGCTGCTCTATCTCCCGCATTATCTAGTTTAAAAGCTGCTCTATCTCCTTTTTAAAAGGTTAATGCCAGCAGTTTGCTTCCATCCTGGTTAAGGTGGAGCCCATCCCTTTGGAAAAGCCACTCCTTTCCCCCGAATATTGCCCAGTTCCTAACAAATCCAAAACCCTCTTCTTGCACCATTCTCATCCATGCATTGAGACTCCAGAGCTCTGCCTGTCTTTTGGGTCCTGCACGTGGAACGGGACGCATTTCTGAGAATGCTATCTTGGAAGTTCTTGGTTTCAACTTCCTACCCAGAAGCCTACATTTGGCCTCCAGAACCTCCCTACCACACTTTCCTATGTCATTGGTCCCAACATGTACCAGGACAGCAGACTCCTCCGCAGTACTATCTAAAACCTTTTCTAAGTGGGGCACGAGCAGTGCTGGGATTCAGCCGGTTTGCCCAAACCCTTCCTAAAATTTTCCTAGTTCACCAAAAGACAGTGAAGCGCTAGTGGCTCAGCAGCTCCCATCCCCTCACTCTGCAGTATTTTGATGGCATCGGAGACAATTGCAGCATCAGGAAAAGCCCCCCAATGCCATCAAAACACTATCAGGGGCCGGTGCCCCGACAGATAGTAAATCCCTGGTGACCTAGTGGTCCGGACCCCCTCTTCCCTTAAAAAGAAAATAGACCTGGTGGCCTAGAGGCCCCCTGAACCACCCACCCCCTTCCTGACTAACAAACAAATTAGACCTAGTGGCCCCTGAACTACCACCCCCTGGTACCTTTAGAAATGAGCGGGAGTGCTGCCTATGCTTCCACCTTTGTGGTCCACCATCTTCAAAAATGCCTGGCTCCGCGCTGTGCATCCTGTAATACACCATGCGAGGCCAGGCATTTTAAAAAATGGCAGACAATGAGCCAGGGGTGTGTAGGCAGCACTCCCACTCAATTCAAAATGTAACAGTGGTGGTAATTCAGGGACCACTAGGCCACCGGGTCTATTTTGTTCATCAAGAGGGGGTGGGGGGGTTCATGGAGTCACTAGGCCACTGGGTCTATTTGATTTTTAGTCGGAAGGTGGGTGTAGGTGTTCTGGACTGCTAGGTCACCAGGGATTCACTATCTGTCGGGGCACCGGCCCCAACAGTATTTTGATGGCATTGGAGGCTTTTCCTAATGCTGTGATCGCCTCTGATGCCATCAAAATACTGTTGGGTCAGGGAATTGGTATCCTGCAGCCCACTCATACTGACCCCGTTCTAAGATTTTGAATCCCACCACTGCGCGTGAGGTCTTCTACCTTCACACCAGGCACCCATATTAGCTGGGTGGCTGGTGGACGTGAGGATCACCAGGTATCTACATACCTAGTTATTGAATCAGCAGCTATAACGGCTTTACTAACCCTTCCTTCATGGGCATATGGCTCTGGAGAAACCTTCTTGGTGCAAGAGGGTTTTGCATCACCTGGAGGACAGGTCTTAGCTACAGGATCATTTCCTGTCACACCAGGGTAATGCTGTCCTCCATGACTACAGAGAGACTGCAAAACGGGAGGTGAGACTTCAGTACTACATCCCTGTAGGTCTCGTCTATATTCATTTATTTATTTATTTAACTCTCATTTATATACCGCATCTTCCAGAGCTCAGTTGCGGTGTACAATTAACAACGCGCAGTTTGTTTTACATAGAACATTATAAATTTTACATAAAACAACTTAAGTTAAACAAAGCAAAGTGTGATAAACTAAACAGTATATTTAAGCTAGAGCAGTGTGAGTAACAATTAACTAACAAAATGTAATGTCTAAACAGCGTAAGACAGTACATAACCTATACAACTATAAACATGTGGAGGTATTTGGGCATAAGAGCTTGGGTCGTCGTTTCGTTTAAGCTATATGTGTTGTCCATTTAAGTGGTAGGTTTGTACTTGATGTGGTCGGGTACCTGTTTAGCCTTTATCTAAGTTGAGTGCTAGGTTTTCTATGGTATTATAGTGTTTAGTGAATAGATACGTTTTCAATTTTTTACGGAATTCCATGATCTCTTAGTGATCGTAGATCCTCTGGTAGAGAATTCCAAATGGCTGGAGCTATGTGTGAAAAGGCTCTATTATTTGTTAATTTATGTGCTTTTATGAAGTCTTTCGGAATCTTTAGTTTATTTAATTGTCCTTTTCTGTGAGTAGGCTTAGATGGTTCTTTGCATATTAGATTACATAGTGTAGTCGGAGCCATGTCATTTAAGGCTGTGAATGATGTTATTATTGTTTTGTGTATTATCCTGCTTTGTATTGGTAACCAGTGAAGGGATGCGAGTATTGGTGTTATGTGTTGGAGTGAGTTTATTTTTAATATAATTCTAGCTGTTGCATTTTGGGCTAGTTGAATTCTTTTAATGTTTTGTTTTGAAATGCCCATTAGTATTAGGTTGGCGAAATCAAAGTGAGGGGTTATGGTAGCCTGTATTATATTAAAAAAAACATGTATATGCCTCTGTCGTCCTCAGGTCCTCCAAGTCTGCTACTCTAGACTCCAGACATTGGGCTCGTTCCCTTAGAGTGAAGAGCTCCTTGCACCTAGTGCACGTGTAAAGACCCCTCACGAACTGGGAGAAAATCATACATTTGACACTCAGTGCAAAAGACTAGAAAACCTCCATTTTGCTGCTGTCTGCATCTTAGTTTCAAGGTTTTGTTTAGGTATTTAAGGTGTTTACTTACTTAGGTTTGCTGGGGATACTTATACTAATACAACTATACCTAATACGTTTAATGGACTTTGTTCACCTCAAGATTAATTAATCTCAGGTCCTTGGTAATGTATTCCTGATAAGGATAATCAGCTGCACCTGAAAGTGAATATGGCACCTCCTTCCCTTTAACAGATTTAAGAGCCTATAAAGCTAAGATTATCTCTGGGGTGGAAGGGAAAGAAGCCTTAATAAAAGCCGGCTTCCTACACAGTGCCCTGATGTGTGCTTCTAAGTCTTACCAGTTTCATGGGTGATACACACAGCCCTTGGTTTGATAGAGAGGGCCTTTCAAATTGCCCCTTTGATCTGTCACTTGCCTTTAACACTTATTTAAGACAACTTCACAGATCTTTTGCCTCCTGGGTCTCTAGAAACTAGTTTATTTCCTTTTACTCCGAGACTATACTCAGTCTCTAAACTATACTCTGATTTGATTTTAAAAAAACTCTAGAAACAAATTAATGTCAGTGACTATTTACTCTATTTTACTTTCTATGCTAAGCTATACTCTGATTTGATTTAAATGAAAAGCTCTCTGGTGGTACTAAGTCCTGACTAACTCAGCAAAAACACTGAATTCTAAAATACACAGATTTATCAGCTTTAACCCAAAGAATTTCTCCTTTTCCCCAAGATTTAGAGTATTTCCCAGAAGATAAATACAAGTGCAGATCTATTTCCAGCTGTAGTAGTCCCGTTTGGTAGTCCTTCAATCAGTCCCTAAATCCACAACACATTAATGGGCCGTAAAGTTGTCTGTATAGTAATAGTTTTGCCATAAGAGAAACAGTCATTTCAGCTTTTTTGACAGGAGTGGAAGCAAAGTCCAAGTCATGTAGCATATATGGAAGAAAATAATACAGCAACAGAGACGTATAGCTTGCTACAATTAAGGAAAGAGAAGTGGTCGAGAAGTGAGCTGGCCATTGTACAGTGTTAAAAGAATTTTGCACAGTATTCCGTTTTTATTTTAGGTTAAGAAGAGATGGAGAACACTAGCAAGACCCTCCCTTCCACCAAATAAAATGCTCTTGTGTGTTTAGACTTCCCTCCTCTTAAGGAGAGTGAGGTTTCCCAAGGGTCTGAATTACGCCAACTTCTGATAACAAAGATGGCAGCTGAAATAAGCTGTGAGAACTGCGAGTCCATACAGAGCTTAAATTCCAGAGCACTGTTCTCAGGTTTTCCAAAAACACCAGTCCAAGCATCACTCATTGCACAAAGCTCTGTATTTTCCTTCAATTCCAACTGCTTGTGTGAGGTTAAGTGTGGTGCTGATTACATATACACACACATGTATATATGTTGCAGAACTGGTCATTCGCAGCTGACTGACCAAATGGCTTTATCCCCTTCCTTTTGAAGGTCCTTTGTATCTTCTTGCTTGAGACGTTTAATTATATATTTATCAGGTCTTTGCTTTTCTGCTTGGTAGACTTTCTTGGGACATATGATCATCTTCAGTTCCTTTATCGACTCGATATACTGTCTATCATTTTTGCATCTGACAGTCTACATAGGAGTGAGATCATTCATGTCTTAGGATGCACAAAACTAGCCCTGTCAACTGGAGACAACCCCAGAAATGCCTTTAAGGTTATATTTGTTTGTGTCAGAGACAGGTAGATGATTGACAAGAGGTTCAAGCTTTTGCCCTTCAGTGTGTGCACAGATGATTGTTGATGGAGTATTCATCAGTATATTGTGGTCATATGCACTGTATAAAACCATAGCTGAAAATGAGCTCTATGCTCAGCAGCAAGGCTTTATTTCCAGGCATGTCCCATTAGGTTTCACCGCAGGCCTCAAATGAGTTATAATTGCAATTATTAACATGATTTCCTAGTACTATTGATTTGGCAAGTCTTAGAAAGAGAAACTTCTGTTTAAGATTTTTTTTTCAAAAATGTTGATTAGATCAACCCAACATAATCGAGATAACTTTGTGTATGTGTGTGCTGTCGAGTCAGTACCGACTCCTGGTGACCCAGTCCCACAGTCTAAAAAATATCCAAATAATGCTCCTGTGTTATGCCTAGGTGCCTTTATAAAACAGCTCTTACAATTCTTTATTTGTATTTAGCTGACACCTTTTCCAGTAGATGTTCAGGGCAAGTTACATTCAGGTAAAGTAGATATTTCTCTGTCCCAGAGGGCTTACAATCTGTTTGTACCTGAGACAATGGAGGGTTAAATGACTTGCCCAAGGTCACAAGGAGTGTCAATGGGATTTCAACCCTGGTCTTTCTGGCTCCAGGCTGTTGACCTAACTACTAGACTATTCCTGCACTCCACAATTGCCTTTGTTTTATACCTCTGTAGAAGGTGTGAATGCACGTGTACCTTATAGCATGCGCATGTGCAATTTATAAAATGCATGCATGCATCGCAGCCTTGCCACAGCTCCATCAAGCTGTGGGCATGGTCTAGGTATATAAATCCCCATGCAGATTTATAAAAGCTGTTGCTGCTGTACACATGTCAAAGGCTTTATCAAATTATTCCCAAAATATGAGCACTTTGTAATTAACATGTCTCTTATACTCTGTGCCAACACGACTCATGAGCTCATTAGTATATACCATGCTGTGTGACTTTAAAGTTAATTATGTAAATAAAACGAGAGAGATAGAAGTGTCTGTAGCTGGAGCAACAATTGAATTTAAACAGCAAAGACATTTTTTGGATAACAAAGCTGAAACTTTGACTTGTCTTCTGGTAATATTTTAGATTGAAACTCTCTAAAATATTCTAAACAAAAATGAGGAGTTATTGTTACACATATTAGTTGGATTTTGCATTTTATTTATATTCTTTCTTTTATCACATTCTAAGCAATTACATTACTGAGAAGTGTGCATATGTTAGTATAGAATGTGCTAGATTCTTCTAATGGAATAAAATCTTAATGGTTTACAGTGTGTAGCAAAGTCTCTAAAGAGCGCTCATGCTCACAAAAACAAACTAACCACAAGGAGCGAGATGAAGGATAGGCGAGACGTAAATAACGTAGATTTGTTATTTGGTTCCGCGGCTATGTTTCAGCGCGCACCGTCATAAGGGTGAATCACATGGCTGTATATGGAAATCTCAATAACCGGAAACCGAACAATGAAAATTATTCTCTTAATATTTCAGAAATGCCATAAGTAACACCGTCTATGTGCTGGCACTATAGTACGCATTGATTGGATGGGTCGTTATCTATCCTTTAGCGCGCTTCTTGTGGTCGCATTGTATAGGGACATACGTCATGGCATAACATCCGCCCAGGCAGGAAGAGGGTCCACACAACCCAGCAATCCTGCGTTGTGGTGGTGAAGGCAGAGCACATCAACTGGCAAACGTACTTTAAAATATTTCCAGTCTGCTCCTCCTACTGTCTACACCGAGGCTTACTGGTCTGGCAGACTGCCCCGCCCCCTGCCAGGCTGAAGTATCTCAAAGGCAACCAGGGAGGCATATGCAAAGCGATAGCTATTACTGCTGATCATTTATATAGCGCTACAAGGCATATGCAGTGCTTTACAGAAACATGTAAAGACTGTCCCTGCTTGTGAGAGCTTACAGTCTAGTCAAGACAGACAATACAACAGTTGAGGGCAAGATAAGAAGAAATATAGGATATAAAGTGCATCAGGATCCAAAAGCAGCTTCAGAGGAGAGCTTTCAGCATGGATTTGAAAAGGGCCAAGGATGACGCCTGATGTACAGACTGAGGCACTGTCCAGACAACCTCAGTCACATGAAAAGCTGTCCTAAGTTACAGTCCAGACTAGGGTCAACTGAAAACCACCAGTTACTGCCATTCAACCCAAGTGTTCAGCAGCACCTCCTATCTGGCTACTGTCACCGAAAATCCTGCCAATACTGTATGTAAGCACCATGTCTAACTGTCATGGCTTTTAAGTATTGGCATGTTTGAATATCGGCCAGGTCATGCTTTAAATATTGTACTCAAGTAATCGACAGAAAGAGACAGACAGCAGAAGAATAAAATGCAATAAAGGACGCCATTTCCACACATGTGTCTGAAATCTTTTCAAACTAAGTTAACGCCTTTCCCATTGAAAGTATTCAACTAGCTTCAGGCTCAACACAGGTCATTAGCACTGCACCAAGCTTTGAATGTGTTTGTGTCCTATTGGGCATTAGTGTATTGAAGAACGCCATTAGCTATTTTTCAAGCAAACTATTACCTACAAGACATAAATGCATAGGTGTTTATTCACAGATCTTGTCTCTCTGATGTATCATTAAGTTGTTTTTTTGTTTTGTAAGTAGAAAACGGAATGAATCAATAGCCCTGTTCTGCTTGGATAATCTATGCAGAGGCAGCAGGATTTCCATTTATGTCTTATTCAAAAGAAGAATCTTTTCAAAGTCTATGATTATAGAAAAAGCAAACAGAGAGCTGAACCTTTTTGCGACTTGCGTGAAAATAATTTTAATAGAGATGGCACTGTAAGATAGCCTCACAAATAGTACTGATGCCGAAATCAATTTCCTCTTTCACTAAAATGAAGAAAACATTTAAAAAGACAGATTTTGATGCAAAGATGTACTGTATCTCCAGCCTTAACCTATAATAGGCACTTCACCTGTTGGTTGCAAGTTCAAATCCAACCCAAACTCAGCACTGACCAAAAGTCTTTAATATCTAAAAATCAAAAATTAGATTTCAAAGAAAAACTAAATAAGAAATATAATGAACCTCAAATAAAGTAGAGCTTAAAATAGGCCCAAACAGACCCTCCAGTACATTAGCCTCAAGGGACAATACTAGTATGCTCAATATTCATCATAGGTCCATATCTACACCTAATGTGAAAAATGTATAAAATATAGCCATAAGCTTAACAATAAACCCAAAATAACCCGACCCGACCAGGTTTATCCCTGACTAAAGCCTGAATATTTAAAAAGTAATAATAGGTCACAGCAAGTTTCCTTTTCAGGTGTTTCTGATGAATCAGAATGGAGTAGCAATCATGATCAGTCAGAAGGTTGGGGTTTTTTTTTTTGGGGGGGGGGGTTGAGAGAGACCAAGGAAAATGGTGAAGTTGGAACTGGGGACCCTGCCAAGGACCAACTACATAGTCCCAATCCAAGACCAAGGCCAATCAGCAGTGGCTAATCTTTCTCAAGTTCAACTGACTTTGGTACAACTACAGATTTTGAATTATGGTTTGGGTTATGTCTCGGCAACATTTCCTGACCCTTTTCACTTTTGTCTTGCTTTCCATCGTTTTATCAGAACTTTACAGTTGCCAGTGTTCTTTGAAAGTCATCCAGTTTCTCCTGATGTTTTGCTGGTTTATCTGAAGTCTTTTTGGGTTCCCCCTGGTCTTATGGATCCAAGCCTTTGCACCTACAGAGACTTAGTGTTGAAGGAGATATCTACCTTGGAAGATCCGAATATTTTTGGTGCTCATCGTAATCGTTCATCGCTGGAGTGATCAGTTCTAGGCGAACTTTGACATAATATTTCTATCATCATTACTTGAGCTGATAAAGGGGCAAGTATTGTAATCCAGGACCGGAGGCTTTACAATGAGGAAGTTTTGTCCCAATTCAGTGACCAGTAATTCTACTCTGTTTTACCTACTGATCCGACTTTGAAGTTATCCCAGCATGTCCATGATATTGTCTGCAGCTGGTGACCCAGGATTTTTTTACTTCATGTGAGCAAAGATTTTTGATTGAATCTACACCATTGACTGATTCTTTTTTGCCCAAAGTCCATAACGATCTGACCCAACCACCAGGGCGTCCAGTTGTTTCCACTCGGGGCTCGGTGTTAGAACCTTTATCACGCTTTATTGATGTATTTCTGTGACCATCTGTTTGTGATATTCCTTCCTGTGTTCAAGACACTGCTCACTTTCTATGACTGTTTTCAGGAGTTTTCGCTCTGGTCTTCAGTCTCTTATATGGTGTCTATGGATATAGCCAGTTTGTACACTAATATTCCACAAGGTCAGGCACGTCAAGTGATTTTGAAGGTACTAACTTCTAGACCTTCCGCAGCTTGTATACTTTACAGCTTTTTTTGTCAAATTGCTGAGTTGGTTCTCCATTGTAATTATTTTTGGTTTAATAGTGAATTCTACCAACAAAATTATGGGATGGCCATGGGTGCAGCCTTGGCTCCCTCAGTAGCCTCGGCTCCCTCAGTAGCCTCATTGTATATGGCTGAATCTGAAGAGAAATACTTGCCTGATGTCTTGTACATTTCAAAGATAAGCATGTGAAAAAGATACTTGGACAATATTTTCATCTTATGGAAAGGATCTGAGGCTGAGTTACTTTCTTTCCACTCGTGGATAAGTGGGCTGGATGAGAATCTTCAATTATCTTTAAATTATCACACTGTAGGTTGACATTTTGGATGTTCATATTGAGAGAAGTATGGATGCTATTCAAACTTCTATTTTCCGCATACCAGTGGATCGAAATGCTTATATGTAGTTTTATAGTGTCATCCCTTAAGCTGAAAGCTAATCTTCCAATCAGTCAATTTTTAAGAACTCACCATATCTGTTCAACGAAGACAACTTTCAACTCTGAGGCTCTGACATTGAGATCTTGTTTTTTGGGAAGGGGCTATCCAGTTTCTACCATTAGACAAGCTTACCTTTGAGCCAAATATGCTCAGCTTGATCTATTACTGCAGCATAGACAACCTGAACAAGATGATACTCTGGTTTGTAACATAGGCATTAACAGGCACGCTGTAGGAGGTCGCTATTCTGTCATAACACATGTATGTCCCATCATGTGTACTTTCCGTTTGAGTGAGCACAGGGGCAGTACATAGTTAAGGCCTAAATTTACACACACAAATTATAAAGTACAATAACATACACGCGCTTTCTTGCAAATCTAGTTGTGGGCATTTACGCTAAGTCGAGGGTTGGTGTAAATGACCCTGCCTAGATTTGGCCTATATATTGCAACTCTTATGCCTCTATTCTAGAACGTAAAATAAGTCTATACTTTACTTTATAGAATAGGCCCCACATGTGCGCATGAAAACATGCACTAACTGCGCAGTTTGTAGAATTAACCTCCACAAGGGGGATTTATTGGTAAAAAAATGATCCTTTAAAAATGGCTGTTCCCTCTGCAGAAGGAACCACCTACACTGTACACAGCACAGGTAGTTTTCCGCTGGGGTAAATGGTCAGCACGAGGTGTGTTGCCGGGAGGATTTCATTTTGAAATCCCCACACATGCTTCCTCTTCATTTTCCCTGCATACTTTTGTGTCTGGAAAATACTATAGGTGAAAAGCTTCTCCACGTCACTGATGGTAAAGCAGTTTTTGAAAAGGAAAAACTCTATCCCTTCCATCTGTCATATTTTCAGCCTATCGCTTTCCACCGCAACCATTCCTGCAGCCTTCAAGCATGGTGTGGTTACATCTCTCCTCAAACCTTCACTAAACCCTAGCTGTTCTTCTAATTATCAACCCATCTCCCTCCTCCCCTTCATTTCTAAACTACTTGAATGTGCAGTTCACCACCGTTACCTTGACTTTCTCTTCTCTCAAGCCCTTCTGGATCCATTACAATCTGGCTTTCGTCCTTTACATTCTACTGAAATGGCTCTTGCCAAAGTCTCCAGCGACCTGTTCTTGGCCAAATCCAAGGACCTTTACTCAATCCTCATCCTTCATGGCCTTTCTGCTGCTTTTGACACTGTTGACCAGCACTTTTCTCCATGTTACCTTGTCCTCACTTGATTTTAAGGACTCTGTGTTATCCTGGTTCTCTTCTTATCTCTCCCACCACACTTTTAATGTTTGTTCTGATGGATCCTCCTCTACTGCTATCCCACTCTAAGTTGGTGTAACCCAAGGGTCTGTCTTGGGTCCACTCCTTTTCTCTCTCCATACCCAGTCCCTTGATGCACTCATCTCCTCCCATAGTTTTCAGTACCATCTTTACGCTGATGACACTCAGATCTACCTCTCTACACCTGAAATCTCTCAGTCAATCCAGGCCCAGATCTCTGCCTGCCTACAATATCTGACATTGCTGCCTGGATGTCCCACCACCATTTGAAATTGAGCATGGCCAAAACAGAGCTTATCTTTCCCCCTAAACCCATCTTCCCTTTTTCTCCTTTCTTTATCTCTGTAGATAACACTCTATCCTCTGTTTCCTTGACTCACAACCTTGGGGTCATCTTTGACTCCTCCCTCTCCTTCTCCACCTGATAGAAACAGGTTTTAGCTTTCTCTTTAATATCAGCAGAATTTGTCCATTCCTTTCTGAACACACTACTAAGACACTTATCCACTCTTTAGTCACCTCCCGTCCAGACTATTGCAACCTCCTCCTTGCTGGTCTCACTCTAAATTACCTTTCTCCTTTTCAATCTGTTCAAAACTTCTGCCAGCCTCGATATGCTCATACAACTCCCTCTTCTGAGATCGCTTCATTGGCTCTCTATCCAATTCGGTATCCAGTTCAAACTTCTTCTACTGACCTATAAGTGCACTCGTTCTGTTGCTCCTCACTACCTTTCCTCTCCTATCTCATAAGAAATGCCAAACTGGGTTAGACCAAGATCCATCAAGCCCAGTATCCTGTTTCCAACAGTGGCCAATCCAGGTCACAAATATCTGGCAGGTTCCCTAAAAAGGCACACAAGTTCCACAATGCTTGTCCCAGGGCAAGCCGTGGATATTCGGGTCCTCTTTAATAATGGTTTATGCAACTTTCCTCCAGGAACTTGTCCAAATCTTTTTTTAAACCCAGCTATACTGGAAGATGTAGCCTTTACTACATTCTTCGGTAACGAATTCCAGAGTTTGATTACGCGTTGAGTGAAAAAAATATTTTCTCTAATTAGTCTTAAATGGGTTAGACTGTAGTTTCATTGCGTGTCCCCTAGTCTTTCTACTTTTTGATGGCATAAAGAACTGATCAATGTTTAATGAATGGAATGGGTAATTTATAGACCTCTATCATATCTCCCCTCAGCTGTCTCTTTTCCAGGTTGAAGTGTCCTAACCTTTTTAGCCTCTCTTCGTAGGGTTATCCTTCCATCCCCTCTCCCTACATTCCTCCTTGGGAACTCTGCTCTCCTGGTAAATCGTTTCCATCTGTGCCCTTCTCTTCTATTGCTAATTCTAGACTTTGCTCCTTTCACCTTACTGCTCCTTATGCCTGGAACAAACTACCCAGGTCTGCATCAGGCTTCATCTCTGGCCCTTTTCAAATCCAGGCTAAAAACTCACCTTTTCAAGGCCACTTTTGGATCCCTATCTGTTTAATCTCCTGCTCTCCAACTGTGTTCCCTTACCATTCCCCTAGACATATCCTTGTCCCCAGCTGTTGTGCTGTCTGTCTTGAATAGACTGTAAGCTCTGCTGACCAGGGACTGTCTTTTACATGTGTCTGTACAGTGCTATACAAATAATCAGTAGTAGCAGTATGTTTACTAAGCCGGGCTAACTTAAGATGTGTTATTTGTAACTAGTCTCATTGAATACCATTGAGTCTTAACTGTTAGCCCGGCTTAGTAAACACACCCCTTAAAGGTAATTGGAAAGTAGGGATGTATGTATGTTAATGCCCATTTGGTTCGTTAGCATGCCTAACATTTCGTGTATGCTAAATCAATTTAACCCATGAAATTATGCAGCTAAATCAATTAGGGGTATGTTTACTTAAACCACGCTAACCATTAATGCGGTGTTTAGCGTACAAGAAGCATGCCCTGCTAAAAGATAGCGGGTTGGGGTAGAACATGGGCATTATGGGCATGAGCTCACCATGAATGTTGCGGTAATGCCACCTCAGTGGGAGGTGTTAGGTGCACCTGCATGATGGATTGCATTGTGCCGCGTTTTAGGAACAGGTCAACAGCATGGTGATGAACACCCATGGCCTCTACACTAGATTCATAGCCCAAATATGCGCTATTGGTGTGTTCTTTAGTAAACAGCCCCCTTAATCTACAGCAAAAAAAATTCTAATGCGCATAAACGTTTTTATTAAAACTAAGGTGTGAAACAAACCAAAAAAGTCCAGAAATTGCTTTCAGTTCGTTTGAGTTTTATTTCTCAAACTAACAATGTTCGCCCTGTGCACACCCTATTGAGAAGAAATTTCCACGTGAAAATAATTTGTTGTTGTTCTAAGCTGATATGCTAGGCTTCCTCCCAGGTCATTTCCGTTTCAAAGATAAAGCTCCCAGGATATCAGCTCTGAGTTTGCTATGAGAACATATTTAAGCATTCACTGTACGATGCTATAGTGCACTGTGATATGCTCACTGGGATATTGTCCCATTCCTAGTGCTTCTGTACTCGAGTTGAAATGTCTTTAAAATTAGAAACAATTCAGTAGAAAACCTCTCTCTAACGAATGCGTACACTGGATCATGCTAATTCTACCTTTTCAAATGATTTCTACAGGTAAATGGAAAAGATTTATCTCGAGCGACTCACGATCAGGCAGTTGAAGCATTTAAATCAGCCAAAGAGCCAATTGTGGTGCAGGTCCTGAGGAGAACTCCCCGCAGCAAAATGTTCACCCCTTGCCCCGAGTCACAGCTGGTCGACGTGAGCACCCAGACTGAGATCACCTTTGAGCACATCATGGCTCTCACCAAGATGAGATCACCAACTCCAGCAGTCACAGTCCTGGATCCCTACCTCTTGCCTGAAGGGTAAATATCTGCCATATCAGACAGTTTTTCTCTGCTTTCACGAGTCACTGGTAAATAATATTCCAAACAAGTTTGAACATAGGGGGACATATTCAAGAGAGTTTAACAGCTAGCAGGATCTGCTCACCAACTAAATTGCAGTGATCCCGATATTCAGCATTCCTATCCAAACTGTGCCGCTGAGTATCCCCTAAGTCCACAGAAAAGATGCCCGGTTAAAACCAGGGCAGTCTGCGGGAAGTCCCTACAGTTATCCAGTTAATGTGATATTCAGCTGCTAACCAGCTAGCTAAACCGGTAAAGTTAGGACAGATCAATGTCTGTGCTATCTGGTTAGCAGCTGAACATGAACACTAATCGACCACCACCTCTCAATGTCGACCCCATAGTCGTTATTGATTGTTCCCTTGGTTTGGAAGGAGCTATTTTTTGCAGTTCTTGTGGCAAATGTGATAGATACCATATATCAGTTTATTGTAGAAAAAAATATTCTCTAACCCTACCAGCATTGCCCTATTGCTTCTTGCTGTGCGTAGGAATCCTAGCAGCTTTCAGAGATGTACATGCAGTAACAAGTGGGGAAAACATGCAGAGGCAAGATTGCGAAAATGCTTTCCAAGATAGATTTATAGAAAATGGTGATGGGTTTTTAGATTATGTATTGAATAAATGCTGGGCTATGCTTCAGTATGATTTTTCCCACTTGCTGCAACCATGGGATAAGTGGAGAGGGAAGAAAACTGCTTGGAAAAGATCCGTGTCTGACTGTGGTGCTTTTGGGAGGCACTTAGAGGATGTTGTCATTTCCTCGGGATCTTGGTCCAGAGCAAAACGAGCAATTTCCCAATTTGATTAATTGCCACAAAACATTCTAAGGGAAGGAAGAATGGGTTATACGTGCACACACACGTGCACACACACACACACACACACACCCAAGGCCCGTGCAAGGTATTGAGTGCCCTAAGCAAGCCTTCAGCCTTACACCTGCCCCCTGAGATTTTGATAATTGAACTCAACCGTCATGATCATCTGAACACCATCCTTTCAACAATCCTGTACAATCATACTTCTAAATATTAAACCTTGCATTGTGTGTGTGTGAGAGAGAGCGCTCTCCCCTGCAGGTAACAGAATGTGCTGGTGGCTCTTTGTTTGATTGGCTGTCAGGATCTATTGTTTGTCATGCTGGTTCTTCAGTGATCAGTCGCTGATGGGATCTCCTTGAATTTTGTGCAGGCTTTCTTTAAATTTTTTTTTTTTTTTGTGGAGAGCTGGAGAGGTCCGTCTTGCTGGCAAGGTGGAAGAATGGAAACTGGCTAGGTAGGGGCGGGCCAGGAGACAGAACTACCTTGGCACATGCTCTGAAAGGTTTGTTTTTGAGCTCAGGAGAGCAGGCCATCTGTGGCACTGTCGGACAACGTCAGCAGGTGCAGCTGACGCATCCTGCTTGTCCAAGTTGAAACACATGCAAACAGTGATAAATCTGCCCATTTGCTTATGTGTGCCTAGGTCTCATAGTAACAGAGTAATGGCAGATAAAGACCAGTATGGTCCATCTAGTCTGCCCAGCAAAGCGGCAAGAGTAGGTGCACTTGCTGCTCCGTGCAGGTCACCCCTCCCCATGCCTTTGTTTAGGGGTGTACCCACCGCTCTGTGTAGGTTACCCCTATTTGTTCAGATATAAGAGGTAGTTATGCTTATTGTGATTTTATCCTTTTGCTATAAAGGGATCCACTGTGTTTGTCCCATGCCATTTTGAATTCCGTCACTGTGTTTGCTCCCACCACTTCCATCGGGAGGGCATTCCAAGCATCCACCACCCTTTCAGTGAAAAAGTATTTCCCGATGTTGCCTTTCAGTTTACCCCCTTGCAGCTTCATGTTATGCCCTCTAGTTTTACAGCTTCCCCGTCTTTGGAAGAGGTTTGTTTGTCCATTAATACTCTAAGAATTTACAGGTCTGAATCATATCTCTGCTGTCCCTCTTCTCCTCCAGAGTGTACATATTTAGATTTTCAAGTCTCTTCTCATAAGGCTTCTGATGCAGGCTCCAAATCATTTTCGTCACCTTCCTCTGAACCGCTTCCAGCCTTTTTATATCCTTTGTGAGATACGGTCTCCAAAACTGAACACACTATTCCAAGTGAGGCCTCACCAGCGACTTGTACAGAAGCATTAGTGCCTCTTCCTTTCTGCTGGTAATTCCTCTCCGTATGCAACCCAGCATCCTTCTGGCTTTTGCCTTGTCACACTGTTTCGCCACCTTGAGATTGTCAGAAACAATCACTCAGAGGTCCTTCTCCTGGTCCGTGCACACCAACCTCTCGCCCCCCCCCCCCTATTGCATGCTCTGTGGATGTGGAAGGGTTGTATGTGTGTGCGTGAAATGTGTGCCCTTTATGGGAAGTGCTATTTCTGGGGCATGTGTAAGTGTGTGTGTTATGTGAGGCGTGAACCTTATCCAGGGATGCACATTTTGTATGGGTTTCATTCCGTTTTGTAATAGGTGTCTGCCATTTCATTATTACCAGCCCATGCACACTTGCAAAATGAAACAGAGTGACACAAACATACAAAAAAAAACCAGTACAAACTGGAATAAAAAAAACCAAAAGAAAAAAAACTACAGTTTTCTGCCTGCATACTCCTAGACTTCCCTTTCCAACTTCTTCAGTTTATTTTCTGTTTCTCACCTTCTTGGTCAAGATACTGGGAGAGGGTGGCTTTCAGAATAAGCATCACCAACATGCCACAGACTCTATCCACTTCTTTAAGAGTGGAGGAGCAGTGGAAGCCAGGGTTCATATCTCACTGCTGCTCCTTGTGATCTTGGGCAACTCACTTAACCCTCCATTGTTTCAGTTACAAACTTAGGGGGAAATATTCAAAAGGCATTTACACAGTTTGCAGAGGCACTAACCCGGTTAGTGCTGCTGGATATCCGTGGGTGCCGCCACTACACGCCTCGACACTTTGTGATTAGCATCGGGGAAGAGTGGAGGCAATGCCTTCACTAAATGGGGAGCTGTGATATGAAGCCGCTGCCCGATTCACTGGTCAACACTGAAATCGTTGCTGACTTTAAAAGGCCCTAATCTGTAGTATCTTGGTGAGCTGAACACGAATATAACATTAAAAATTTTTTATTGGCTCTCGTTTTGAAGATATTGCATGTAGTTCATTTTTGACGTTTTACCGTGTAAATTTATCCATCAATGCCGTTTGCAGTCCCCATGGTGTGGAGAGAGCCAAGCAACCACATAAATGACTGTTACTTCTGCTTGGTTCCTCCTCTTTCCAGCGGAATAACGAAGCAAAAGAAGTCGAGCATAGTCGACCCAAACATTCAGTCTGCATTGAGACTAGTTCCATATGGTGAGGGACTTCCTATTCCAGAACCTCCATCAGAATATTCTCTTGAATCATCTGATGAGGACAAGGGTGAGCCAAACTGTTCTTCTCCTGGTCCGTCAGCATGCAGTGACCCAGATTTTCACTGGGATGCATATCAACTCCACACAGAATAACACAGGAAGAACTAAATGACCTGGTTCGTGATTTGGACTTATCCAAGAACAAGGCAGAATTGCTAGGATCAAGACTCCAACAATGGAATCTTCTAGAAGAAGATGTCAACATTACTTCATATTGAAAGCGCCACCAGCAGTTGGAGCCTTTCTTCAGAAAAGAAAGTAATCTGGTATTCTGTTCCGATATTGAAAGCGTCATGAATGCCTTAAAAATCACTCATGACCCACAAGACTGGAGACTATTTATAGACTCTTCGAAATTGAGTCTGAAGGCTGTGCTTTTGAACAATGGAAACCGTCTTCCATCTATTCCAGTAGCGCATGCCGTCCACATGAAAGAGACATACGATAACTTAAAGCATCTACTGACTTCCATTAACTATAACAAGTACAGCTGGCACCTCTGTGGTTACTTGAAGGTAGTTGCCCTTTTAATGGGACTGCAGCAGGGAGATATAAAGTACATGTGTTTCTTATGTGAGTGGGATAGCCGAGCAAGGGATTGGCACTACTTGCGGAAGGAATGGAATCACAGACAAAATGTAACAGTTGGAGAGAAGAATATCCAGCACCTAGCTCTTGTTGAGGTTCACAAAATCCTGCTACCACCCCTTCACATCAAACTAGGTTTGATGAAAAACTTCGTGAAAGCCATGGACCGCACTTCGCCAGCTTTCCGATACCTGCATGAAAAATTCCCTCGACTCAGCAAAGCAAAGATTAAAGAGGGAGTTTTTGTGGGTCCTCAGATGCGAGAGCTCTTCAAAGATGACCGGTTCAACAACTTGCTGCAGGGTGATGAAAAACAAGCATGGAATGCTTTTCGCCTAGTGTCAACAAACTTTCTCAGGAATGTTAGGACAGAAAACTACAAGGAACTAGTAGAAGACATGCTGATGCAGTATCAGAAACTTGGCTGCAATATGTCTCTAAAGATCCATTTCCTTGATTCCCATCTCGATTTCTTTCCTGACAACTGTGGTATGGTTAGTGATGAACAGGGCAAACGTTTTCACCAGGATATCGCAACGATGGAGCAAAGATACAAGGGAAAATGGTCCACTACAATGCTGGCTGACTACTGCTGGACACTCCCCAGAGAAGCTTCCGAACAGCTGTACAAGAGACCGGCGAAAAAATCTAAGAAGTAGTCTATGACTTGTTTTTTTACAGGTATTAACCGAAGGCCTATTATATTTACTATTGACATGATTTCATGATGTAAACATTAATTCTTGTAGATTACAAAAAAACTAGAGCCAACTTTGCAATTTCACTATCATATTCGTGTTCAGCATATAAAAATTGATAAGAAATGACTATTTTGGTAAAAATTTGTTGACCTGGAGTCGGGCAGAGAGTAACGCCGGAGGATTGGGAGCAGCCCAGCAGCTCCTGGATTGCCGTGGCTGGAGGGAGCCGGAGGATCGGGCAGGCGGCCCCGGGACACCTTGCTTCCGGCGGGGACTTGCTTCCCCCTTTAAAAGATCCTTCTCTGCAGTGCTGGTTTGAGTCGGGCAGAGAGTAACGCCGGAGGATTGGGAGCAGCCCAGCAGCTCCTGGATTGCCGTGGCTGGAGGGAGCCGGAGGATCGGGCAGGCGGCCCCGGGACACCTTGCTTCCGGCGGGGACTTGCTTCCCCCTTTTAAAAGATCCTTCTCTGCAGTGCTGGTTTGAGTCGGGCAGAGAGTAACGCCGGAGGATTGGGAGCAGCCCAGCAGCTCCTGGATTGCCATGGCTGGAGGGAGCCGGAGGATCGGGCAGGCGGCCCCGGGACACCTTGCTTCCGGCGGGGACTTGCTTCCCCCTTTAAAAGATCCTTCTCTGCAGTGCTGGTTTGAGTCGGGCAGAGAGTAACGCCGGAGGATTGGGAGCAGCCCAGCAGCTCCTGGATTGCCGTGGCTGGAGGGAGCCGGAGGATCGGGCAGGCGGCCCCGGGACACCTTGCTTCCGGCGGGGACTTGCTTCCCCCTTTAAAAGATCCTTCTCTGCAGTGCTGGTTTGAGTCGGGCAGAGAGTAACGCCGGAGGATTGGGAGCAGCCCAGCAGCTCCTGGATTGCCGTGGCTGGAGGGAGCCGGAGGATCGGGCAGGCGGCCCCGGGACACCTTGCTTCCGGCGGGGACTTGCTTCCCCCTTTAAAAGATCCTTCTCTGCAGTGCTGGTTTGAGTCGGGCAGAGAGTAACGCCGGAGGATTGGGAGCAGCCCAGCAGCTCCTGGATTGCCGTGGCTGGAGGGAGCCGGAGGATCGGGCAGGCGGCCCCGGGACACCTTGCTTCCGGCGGGGACTTGCTTCCCCCTTTAAAAGATCCTTCTCTGCAGTGCTGGTTTGAGTCGGGCAGAGAGTAACGCCGGAGGATTGGGAGCAGCCCAGCAGCTCCTGGATTGCCGTGGCTGGAGGGAGCCGGAGGATCGGGCAGGCGGCCCCGGGACACCTTGCTTCCGGCGGGGACTTGCTTCCCCCTTTAAAAGATCCTTCTCTGCAGTGCTGGTTTGAGTCGGGCAGAGAGTAACGCCCGAGGATTGGGAGCAGCCCAGCAGCTCCTGGATTGCCGTGGCTGGAGGGAGCCGGAGGATCGGGCAGGCGGCCCCGGGACACCTTGCTTCCGGCGGGGACTTGCTTCCCCCTTTAAAAGATCCTTCTCTGCAGTGCTGGTTTGAGTCGGGCAGAGAGTAACGCCGGAGGATTGGGAGCAGCCCAGCAGCTCCTGGATTGCCGTGGCTGGAGGGAGCCGGAGGATCGGGCAGGCGGCCCCGGGACACCCTTGCCTTTCCTTTGGGTCCTAGGCTTACCTATATAATTAGATTGTAATTCGGACCGCGGAGCGTGTCCGCGGAGCGTGGCTCGAAGGGGCGTGGTCAAAGGGGCAGATACGCCCCTTTGGCGCCCCTTCGGCGACACAGCGGCGCTTTGTCGCCTCTCTTAGTTTATTTAATTTGTCCGAATAATGTTAATTACCTAATTTTCGTATTATGGGCAAACGGAAAGGGAAGGGCGCTGCTAAGGTGTCCGAGACCGCAGCCGCGGTCAAGCCGAGTGGTCCTTTAGATAGGCATTTCTTATCAGTTCCAGTTGCGCAGTCCTCTCCAGATGGGGTCTCCCTAAATTCTAGTGGAAGATCCCCTCCCCCAATACCTGTGCCTTTGCAATTGTCTGGAATTTCCGTGGAGTCTCCTGAAAAAGCAAGTATGATGGTTTCTATTTCTTTTCCTAAGCCAGTTCCAGCTGTTTCTTTAGGGCTTTCTGAAATTTCGCCAGAATCCCCCGGTGGTGAGATTACTTTAAAAGATATTTGGTCCACCTTATTGGTTATTGATAAAAAAATGTCTTCTACTCTAAATGCTTTATGTTTATTCTCTCAGGAGGCTGTTGGTTCCTTTCAACAGCTAGATGAGAGGGTCAACATACTGGATAAAGTAGTAACTAAAATTGGTTCTCAGGTTCCACCACTCGTGGCGGCTCATACCGCCAGGGTTAAGGATTCTTTGATTGTATACTCTCATTTAGAATCTCTGGAAAATGTGTCACGTTCTTGTAATCTTCGGTTTTTGAATTTCCCCCAGACTTCCTTGCTCTCTCCCAGAATCCTACTTGAGAAATATTTTAAAGAAATATTGAAGTTACCTGATCCTATTGTAATATCACAAACTTATTACCTTTTTTCAAGTGTTAAACAGGTTAACCCCATTGAGGGTGCTCTGGATGAAATTGTTCCCGTCACAGATAATTTAACTGCTTTTCTCGAAGACTCCACGGATAACATCCCTTCTCGTTCTACTTTATTGGTCACCCTTGCCTCTCTCGAAGCTAAGCAGCGCATTTTGCGCGCCTTTTTCAAAGTAAAGTCTGCCATGTTCTGTGGCCAGACTATTAATATATTCCCTGACGTTTCCCGTGAGACGCAGCTTCGGCGGAGGCAATTCTTAGTATTAAAACCTAAAGTTTTGGCACTTGGTGCCACCTTTTTCCTACGCTTTCCTTGTAAGTGTATTATTAATTACAAGGAAGCTACATACGTGTTTCTGGATGTTACTCAATTAGAGAAATTTGTCCTTGATCATTCCAGCACAAATGTTGGGGGTAATTCTGGTTCATAGATAGGTATTCTCCGATATTGTAGGCCTTCGGGCTTTGTTTTCTAAATGTTTATGCTTTTATATTCCTTAGCAATTCGGTCCGTTCTCCATGACGTGGACTTTATCATGTTATATTTCATGGATGTTATTTTCTTTCTGTTATATTGTATTCTGATTTTCCTTGTTTAATTTGGTGTAAGTTTTCATCAAAAATTAATTTAAAAAAAAAAAAAAAAAAAAAAAAAATTGTTGACCTGTGGGCAAAGTAAGTCGTGGCAAAGGCTGGCCTAACTTTACCCGTGGAGGCTAACCAGGCAATGGCTCTCCAGTTATTCAATGCCAGTGGCTGGATATGGGCCCAGCATTGAATATCTGGGGTTAATTTTTAGCGATGATCCGCGTTCTAAGCCCTACAGCGTGACGGAAATATCTGAATGTAACTCGCTCTGAGCTTCTGCTGAAAAAGGCATGAGCTAAATCCAAGTCCCCTTCCTTCCCATAGTAAAGCAATGTAGATTTTTATTTGGGAGGGGGAATGGTATGTTGTATGGAAGGAAGCGGAAAGGGAAGAAAATCCCAAGAGGGGTCATGAAGTAAGAAGAAGCCATGGAGGGCAGGAGCCAGGAAGGGACCATTAAGAGACAAGGGGAGGGCAGGAGCCAGGAAGGGACCATAAGGAGGGGAGGGCAGGAAAGAGAAGAACCAGGAAGGGGAGGTTAGTAGGGAAGGAAGCTGGAAAGGGGCAACTGGAGGGATATGAAGAAGAAGAGTATCTGTGCAGAGGCCATGGGAAGGAGACAGAAATAATCCACCCCTTCTTCCTGATGTCACCTCCTCTCCCCCCCCCATCCCAGCGCCTTATTAACCATATTAAATCTGACCTTTAGCAGTTTAAACTGCCCTGTTTAATGTGAATAACTTAAACATCTACTAATAAGCAGGTTGTGTGTTTGCCACTGAATATCGAATACCTCAGAAAATCAAAGTTAAGATTGTAGCATGCATGATCTTAACATTATTAAATTTGTATTTGTTCATAGCTCTTACTATCTATTATATTTGATCATACTGGGCTGAAGACTGGTTTTTATTTATACTTGAAAAATTCTTAAATTAAATCAACACAAGGGAGTTGGTTTCTTAAAGTGTGGATTGTCTGCTTTAGGCCTACATCAGCACACGGATTCTATGATCCAAGTGATTTCATGGGAAATATTCATCAAGAGCTGGACAGAGATGAGCTGGAATTAGAGGTAAGGCAGCCTTAATTAATTATTTTAGGTAAAGTAAAATCTCCACAGTGCAAAGTGTTAAACTGATTGGTTTATTTCCAACTTTACATTTTAATTTTAGCATTCCATAGTAAATGTAACCAAGAATTTCACTGCAAGAGCAAAGCCCATCGTACTTTAGCCTCCGAGATCACAAAGGGGCATGGTTACTAAAGTGCATCAATGGATAGCGTGGGATGTGTCATGCGCTAAGTGGGCCATGCTAAAAGTTGGCCTAAATGAGGCCCTGTGGCATACTATGTAAACACTACCTCACTGGGATCATGACCCTAAGAGAATTACAGAGAGTGAAGAGGTTACGATCACCTGGGACATTCCCATTCCGACAGATAAGAAACTGGATGTGAGGAAACCAGACATAGGGGTAAAGGAGAAAAACACCAGAACGGCATTGATAAGAGGCGTCTGTACTGAGTGATTATTCTGTGAATCGTGTGGAGAAACAGAAGATCCTGAAGTACCAAGAAATGCAGTCAGAGAGCAAGAAAATGTGGCAGAAAGATACAGAAATATTTCCCATCGCATTGGGAGCCACAGGCCTGATAAAGAAGAATGTCCAAGCACATCTCTGCAAACTCCCCATACCTGTTGCATCTTACGAACTCCAGCAGGAAGCTCTCTTTGCACGATGCAAGCACTACGCTGAGCATTAGCCGTAAATTTGAGAGACTGAGGTCATACTTCATATACCCTGGCTTAGAAGTGAGGTTTATGACTGTCATGGTAGACGCAAAACTAACCTATTTGAAGAAAACACACCTGAACCCTGCACCATAAACACACACCCCATTCCCACAGCACACTCACATACCCCACACACACCTCCCCACCCCTGCATCACACCCCCACTATGTACACCACCTCCACACTATCTCCATCAGATGCCCACCACCAGATTGAATCTTAATCTTGATCCAGATTCTCTTCAAGTAAGCTACAACCACAAATGGAAGGAACTGTAGATTTCTGTTGCTCTTCTAAATACAAAGTGAGCTTACAGACGAGAGAACTACCACATAAACAGTCACTTGCGTCTGGCTTAATATTGTTAGAATCTCTCGACACCGCTCTCCTTTTCCCCAGTACCTCCCCCCCTTTGCTTATGGTCTCATTTATTCTCACATCCCCAACACTACACACAAACATTCTCTCTCTCTCAAGACAGACAAAACCCATAGCTGACATCATTCATAAAGATCCACCTACAGCCCCACAGCTCCTGCTGCCCTAATGAGGCACACTGGATCATGTCTCCTTGCGCGCCGCCTCATCACCAGAGATGTAGGAGTTTGCAGATGGATGAAGATGAAATGTGCCGTTTTGTCACTTGTTTCTCTGCTACTGACATTGTGGTTATATTGATGAGTGTTCTACCATGCTGCCTACTATAGTGCATCGTTTGCATTTTGTTGGTAGTATTTCCTAGCTCTTTCATATGAATGTTCTACTGTGCTGTTTTATGTGTATGTTACTGACAGCGTTTCGTATAATTGCCATTACTAGGATTTAAATTTGTCTATCTCCAAGTTTGCCACATTGTTCTAATAGTGGATTATGTTGACATTTGGTCATTTTATTATTGTTATGTTGTTACTACAATGTAAGTTGTTTATATTGAGTTATAGCTGTTTTATACCACCTTGGGTGAATGTCTTCATAAAGGTGGTTAATAAATCTTAATAAATAAATGCCACCATCTGGTTGAAGCAGGCCTATATTGGCTTTGCAAAATTGGAAATACATATCTATTTTTCTGTCTCACTCTAAGCATTCCCACAACACTCCTCCTTCAAAACTGTACGTGCTACGGGCTCACACGAGTCTTCCGCATCTGTAGGAAGCAATGAGCAGGTCCCAGAGCAAGAGTCCCCAAGCCAAGGCCCATAGGCCACATCCGGCCAACCGCCAGGTTTCATCTGGTCCGTGGGCTGCTCCATGTTACTAGCAGGAAGAGTAGTGGAAGCATCCTGCCACCCAGTCTGATGCTCAGTCATTTGCACTGCGACTATTTTCCAAATTTCTGTGTTGGCATAAGTTCAGCAGAGAAGAGAGCAAGTCTCAGAGAGCCCGAAGGGTGAAGCCCCAGAGGAGGAGCAGAGGGAGACCATATTGCAACAGTGGTACCCCTTTGAAGCATCATATGCTCATGGCTCTAAAGTAGGCAAGAACAAGCTCTGCTTTGGCCAGGGTATTTGTCACCTTAGGCAGCTGCCTATGCCTGATCTGCAGTAGATAACATGAGGAGCGATCTAGCTAAGCTTGAAGAATGGTCTAGAATTTGGCAGCTGACATTTAATGCTAAAAAATGCAGGGTCATGCATGTGGCCTGCAAAACTCCAAGGGTGCGGTACAGTGTATGGGGCGAAGTACTTCTGTCCACTAAAGAAGAGCGGGACCTGGGCCTGATTGTGTTTGATGATCTTAAAGTAGCTAAACGGGTAGAAAAGGCGACGGCAAAAGCCAGAAGGATTCTTGGGTGCATAGGGAGAAGAATGGCCAGCATAAGAAAGGAGGTGATAGTGCCTCTGTATAAGTCTTTGGTACGGTCTCATTTGGAGTATAGTGTGCAATTCTGGAGACCGCACCTTCAAAAGGACATAAACAGGTTGGAGTTGGTACAGAGGTTGGCTATTAAAATGGTTAGTGATCTTCATTATAAAAGCATATGAGGACAGACTTAAAGATCTTACTATGTATATGTTAAAGGTGGGTTTAGAGGAGATATGATAGAGACATTTAAATACCTCTATGGCATAAATGCACAAGAAGAGAGCCTCTTTCAATTGAAACCAAGCTCTGCTATGAGGGGACATGGGATGAGGGTGAAAGGGGATAGACTCAGGAGTAATATGCAGAAATATTTCTTTACGGAAAGCATGGAATAGTCTCCCAGTGGAGGTGGTAGAGATGAGGACAGTATCTGAATTCAAAAAAGCATGGGGCAAACACAGAGGATCTCTAAAGGAAAAAAGGAGACTATTGTAGTTGATATGGAAGGGCAGACTAGATAGGCCATGTGGTCATGTTTCTATGGGTCTGCGTGGGTAAGCACATCTGAAGTTTGGAGTTTTACAACCGCTTGTGATTTCAACACAAGCGACTGATTACACGGGTACACTAAAAAAAATTTTTTTTAAACTGCCTCTAATGTTTCGATTGATTTTTACGTTTTTTGGTGCGCTGAATCCAAATCTGGTAACCAATTTGCTCCATCACGTACAGATTTTTTGCTACATTGGGTTAGCAGTTTGAGGTGAACGTTTCAGATTGAGTGCGATCGAGATAAAAGTTTCTTGGATGAATTCTTTATACTAATTGTTTAGTAGTTATTCAAATAAGAATAAAGAAAATTGTAACAAGGCAGCACATAAGAATAGAGTAATGTCAACAAAACACACTGTGATGGTAGCAAAATTGTCTGCACTTAAAACAGCCACTTACATGTGCACAAACATTGAGCATATAAGAGCGAGGTTAGACACAAAGCAAAGCAAAGAAATGTGCAAAAAATGTTGTACAGGTATGTATGTAAGAATAGAAAACGCAAACCGCACCATTGCAATACATGAAGACAAACACCCGATGGTGTGAAAATAAAATTCTAATAAATGAGATCCGACACTGTGGTAATAACTAGCAAATTTTTATTTCAAAGTTTAGTAAAAACACGATATTTGTCAACACAGATTAGATTTTAAAGTCATTCTTGGGTCAATCAATCTCCTGGTGGGCCCGTTTCTTCTTCCCCCGAATGCTTCTCTTGGTGCGCTGCTTGGCGTATTTTTCATCTGGGGTTTCCCGCAGCAGCAACCAGCATAAATCAGCCATCATAGTGGTGTTCCATCTTTCTTGGTACCTTCTCTCTGCATCCTTGATGTCCTGGTGAAACCTTTCACCTTGTTCTTCACTGTACGCCTCCAAGTTTTCGGGAAAGTAGTTCACATGGGAGTGCAAGAAATGGACTTTCAGGCTCATGTTACAGCCTTGTTCTTTGAAGGCATTGAGCATCCTGGCAACAATATCCTTATAGTTCTCATCCCGCCTGTTCCCCAAGAATTTGAGAACAACATCCTTGAAGGAATCCCAGGCTTCTTTTTCCTTCTCAGACATCGTTTCAGCGAATGCTCCATCTGAAATGAGTTTCCTTATATCAGGGCCAACAAACACTCCTTCCTTTAGCTTTGCTTCAGAAAGTCGGGGGAACTTTGAGCAAAGGTACCGAAAGCACTCACCATCTTTTGGAAGGGACTTGATGAATTGCTTAATGAGACCCAACTTAATGTGGAGAGGTGGTAATAGAATTTTATCATGAGGTACCAAGCTCTCATGAACATTTTTCTCACCGGGTCTCAAATACTCCCGAATTGGCCAGTCTTTTTTCCCCCAGTGTAGGCGCGGGCCCGGCTATCCCACAAGCAAAGGAAGCAGGGATATTTGGTGAAACCGGATTGCTGCCCTAATAGCATGGATAGAATTTTAAAGTCTCCACAAATCATCCACTTATGCTCATCATAACGAATCTTCTGAAGAATCAGGGCCAAATTCTCGTATTTTTCTTGGAGAATAACAGAGTGAGCAATAGGAACTGAAGCGAATGTGTTGCCATTATGAAGAAGAACACCTTTTATGCTGTCTTTTGACGAATCAATGAACAGCCGCCATTCAGCAGGATCATACTTGAGTTTAAACTTTTCCATCACTCCATATATATCGTTGCAAAATACCAAATCTTCCTCTTTGCTGAAATACTTCAAAAATTGTGTCTCGCGGTTGCAGTACCAATAAAAAGTTGTTCCTGGTGACAATAGATTTTTCTGTTTAAGCCGAGAACCTAGCAGTTGGGCAGCATCTTTTGGGAGTCCTAAATCCCGGACTAAATCATTCAATTCAGCTTGAGAGAAAAGTTCAGGTTTCTGATCTGGTTCAGTTTCAAACTCGGAAGTACTGGACTCATCAGGAAAAGCCATCTGATGAGTCTCATCATGATCAGAACCGTCCACACAAATATGATCAAAAGATTTTGGTGGTTCAGGCACAGGTACTTTGTTGCTATGAGGCATAGGCCTAATTGCTGAGGGAAGGTTGGGGTAACTTATTACATTCTTATTTTTTAAGTTGTATCACTTCACAATGCAAGAGCAAAAATAGCAGTCACTGCTGTGGTCTCTTTGTTCACGCCACATCATAGGTATTCCGAAACGAAATGCTTGTTTTTTACCTTTCATCCATAAGCATAGATCTTCCTCACATGTCTTGCACACTTTGTGAGGAGCCCACGGTTTGTCTTGATCGCCTAACTTCAAACCGAAATAGGCGAAATATACTTTTTTAATAAATGCAGAAATGTTCCTCTGCCGCTTTTTCACGGTATATTCCCCACAAATAAAACAAAAACTGTCCGGAGAGTTGACGCAACCTCTGGCTCTGTGAGCCATCACAAATACACAGCACTGCAAACTACAACTGTAGTGAACCACTTCGGAATAAAGCTGGATTACGACTGAGCAAACAAAAGGTAATAATGAACTTGCAAGAAACTGAAATTTGACAGGAACGTTCATGTCGCAACCACCGTGTTTGAGCGAGCGAACGAGGCGAGGCGAACAGGAAAGAACATGCGCCAGCGCGAGTACTGGATTTAGCCCCCCACCTCCCAATTGTCCTGTTAATGTATAAAATGAATACAAAACACTCTAAAATATCATGAGGGAGTGTTTCTAGTTAGTTAACCATTACAACCTCTATTTTGGGCCAAGAAAATAAACTGCAGTCGGCTAAAAAGAAATTATGTGAACATTCCTTATATGGGTAAGAAATCTAATTTTGCAAGAAAACGTGACGTGATGGAACATTTTGGCTATTTTTCCTGGATTCAGCACCCCAAAATCTATAGGAATCAGTTGCAAAACTGGAGGCAGTTTTTTGGTAGTGTACCTGTGTTATCCACCAAAGAGAAGCAGCCAAGGGACCACTTGCAGCGCCCATGCTAACAGCGGCCAAAGGGAGGGTAGATGGTCCAAGCCACTAGTGGAACCCATGGGGTGAAAAGAAAGCAATGTTGGAGACCACTGACAGAACCCAACACCAGTCACTGAAGAACGAGAGAAGACAGCCAGAACTATCATGCATTGGGGGGAGAAAATGGGGCATGATGAAATGCCGGTAGGTGAGGAGTCTGGAGCTTTGGGATAGGCTCCCATGACAAAGGAAAATACTGATTTGAGAGAAAGGCAGGGACAAGGCTGGCTGCAGAGAGTTGGTTCAAGGTGTTGGCATCCTAGACCAACCTTAAGCCTTAAACCCCCTCCTCAGCTGTCAGAATCTATTGTTCAGCTTTGAATGCCCTCCTTTATTCCCCCCCCCCCCCCACCGAAGCTGCTGCCCTAAACAACTGCCTACTTTGCATAATGGTTGGGCCCGACCTGGGCAGAGAAATCAGTAAGTACAGACAGGGAGGTGCCCACTGACTGTAATAAAAACAGAACATAAATACATATAAATGATAAATGAAATAATAAACTAAAACAAAATTGAAAAGGAAAGGAAACATCATTTGTTCCCTGCACACCCCTTTATCCATTTTGCCTTCGTGCGAAGCAGACTTCACTTTAGAGTTAATGCATATGGTCAAAGTCGTCCTCTGCCCAGACTTTTACTGTTTTTTAAAGTCATGTAAGATCTATTTGTTTAGGGGCTTTCTTTAAAAATGTATTTTTTTGATCACATTAATTCTGTCATTTAACATAACACAAGCAAACTGTATTAGTAGCACTGGCAAGGCTACCAGCCAAAGACCACGCCGTTCACTAGTCCATCACAGGTGGCCTAAATCTACTCATTTATAATTTTGACATTGATTTACTTCAAGGTGGACAGGGGTGAGCTGCTCAGTGACATAGGCAGCCTAACATTAGAAAACTGTCAGTGACCTGCTAGTGGGCTTTAAAAAGCTTCAAGGAATCCTGTGCAGATCCAGAGACTAAGATCAATGGATGGGTCAACGTGATGATAAAGGCTCGACTGCTGGCCGCTTTTTTGTTTTCTCCCTGATAAATGTGCTCCAACAGACCGCAAAGGCCTTGGTTTCATTAATTGTAATGTGAATGTCAAAAGCCGTAAGAAAAATATCAAATTAGCCTTCTGGGCTTCAGTAATCCTATGTATGCTCTGAATCTCAATCGGCGGCCACTTGGCCAAAATGTGATGGCAGCCATTAAATGAGTTGTCAGCTGGAAACAGGGCAACCTATAGAAACATGCTGGAAATTCAACGAATGCACTTATAAAAATCTTCAAGTAGATCTGCAGAATTCCCGGAGCCTTTTGTTTAAATCAAGTTCAACCCTTGTGAGTTAGAAACCTTTGCTAAAAGGGCTTAAGAAATGTAAGATTTCCAAAGAGAAACCTTCAGCTTTGCCCAGATCACTTCGAAATGGAGATACTGTTTATTTTAGATTTATTTTGCTTATTTGATGACAGTCTAGAATAGTGGTTACAAGTTCTTTGGCTGAGTTTTTTGCCCAATTGCCAGCAGGGAGTAGTAGTTCTGCTTATTTAAGGGAATCTGTTCTTATACATGCAACTCGGGAAAACCAGAGCAGAGCTGCCTGTTCAGTTGATCTGGGACGAGTTGGCATCTCTACCTGTTACTCAGAGTTGCCAAGTTACCCAGTGAGATTTTCTGCTGGTCCTGAATTTCTGCATTTTGCAGTCTTAAATGGTGGGTCATAGATCATATCCCACTTAATCTGCGAGGGGGCGATCGGTTGACCCATTTACAGTACACAGAACAATGGTGGATTTTCAGATTGCAAAAAGTGACCTCTAAGGGGTTGAAGCTGAAGATCGATTGGTGGAGTATTTTATAGAGTTCAAATAATTACTCTATTGGAGGTGTGCCTAATATGGAAGAATTGGAAATTGACATCAAACACTCATGGTGGAGGGGAAGGTCTAAATTTGATAAGGCTCAGAACCCCTCCTCCACCCAATCAACTCACTGGAAATAAAGTACTGACGCCCTTAAAAAGGAGATCCAAGTAGGTTTGAAGTTTTCCTGTTAGCCTAGTTTTGGGTTAAATGAAGAGTGATGAAGTTTAGAGGAGCTCTTCAGATTGATTGCGATCATTCGCTTGAAAAAGAGATGCGAACGCATGGTGGCTGGAAATATGGCGCCATGTTGCGAGAAGTCTTCATGTAACGAGTTTTGTGGCGCCATCATCAGTGAATGAGACAACACACCAACCCGAGACAGAGTAGTGGTCTGAGCTTTTCATGTTCCTGAGTGGATAGTACTTCAACGGTATGACAGCAGATAAGTTGTAAAGACGGCTCGCTGAGTGCGGGTTCTCAGTTTTTATGTGGCAATTGCATTTGCTGGTAATAAAAGAGAAAAAGGAGAGTTTGCTACAAAGGTGGAGTTACCGCCCAAGGCAAATGATCTGACAAAACCTTTTTGTATTAGATATTTGACATATTAGATAATTGAAGAATATACCTTTGTTAGGGAACGGTGAGATGAGTTTGTAATATTGGTGAGTTGTGATTGTATGAAGTCAAGGTCTGAGGTTTACATACATAGTCCTGAATTTCTGACAGACAATCTCATCCTGATGCATTAATGGGACCGGCAGCACTGATGCCAATAGGTAAAATCAGGCACTACAAATACCATACTGCATTGCAATGCAAATTTAAAACCAGGACTGGCAAAAATAAATCTCACTCCTGGAAGTGGGTAACTTGGCAACTCTGTACTCTGCAAAATGTCCCTTTCCCAGGTAAAGGAAGACTGATTTGTATCCCACAGGAATTCTTGAAAGTTTGAGAGTTCAGAGCGACATACTGCATAGATACTACAGGTCTTGCCGCTATGTGACTTAACAGAGAAAAAATCACTCATAAAAATAAAAAGAGAATAGTCTAATCTGTGTGCTTTGTTCATCTTGCTATGCACTGCTTATCATGCTGTGTAGTTTTTTCAAATGTAGACAAATCTCAGCAAAAAAAGAACCAATGGTCTCAGACATGAATGGCAAACTACTCCTGGATGTAAATTCCCCAAAGGGGGGTAGTGCCCAATTGCATCAATGACCATAAAACAGGTTCTTTTTAGTGATTCTTAAACATTCTTGTTAATTAATCAGACTTCTCTTAGTATTTCTTTTCCATAATATTTAGAGATTGTGCTTATCTCTCAGAAGAAATCTGAGCAGTCCCAACGCCACCATCCCGGTACCCTCAATGCGTTTCGATTCTTCTTCAGGGGATTGGTTTTGCCAGACAATCTCTGTGGAAGGAGAAAAACAGTGGGGAGATATACTTCAAAAATGAATTTTACTTTGCTTTAATAGTACTACAGACAAGTTTAAAGACGAGATTCTCACCATATGTTAAATTCCAACAAACTCAGTGATGTGCGGTCTCTCACATTCCAAAATCAGACAGTTGCTTCAGAAAAACGCCGCGCATGCGGGTTAAACAAACAAACGGAAATTTCAAGCTGACTTCAATTACGTCATCGTGACGTTGATGTTTCCGCACCAGAGTAATACAGTGAACCTTCATTACATTATTACGCTAAACCTTCTCTTACTAATCTTTGCTGTTCTGCCGTGCACCACTGTTCTAAATACAGGCGCTCCATTCCACCATTGTGTTAAGCCCCCCTGGGGAGACTGATTGTAATTGATGAATCCACTTTTGTTCCTGAATCAACAGGCTCTTCGCCCTAGATCTGCCCATCCGGCCACTATCTACCCAGTCTATCCTAAAACATTTTAATTCCTCAAAACTGTGTTGATATTGGGTGCAGTGGGATACTAAAGGAGCTTCCTGTACTTTGCATTTGAGCCTGCTCTTGTGCTCATTCAATCGAACCCGTAATGGTCGCACGGTTTTCCTACATCCCACTTGCAAAAAAAGATTTAAAATATCACCTTTTCTGCGTTGGAACATGGGCTTATTTCCCGAAAAGAAATGAATTTTCTTAATGAGTCTTCCCCTTCAATGGCTAGGTTTTACCTAGTCCCCAAGATACACAAAGATGTTAACAACCCTCTGGGGAGACCAATTGTCTCCACAAGAGGCTCAGTACTGGAACCATTGTCTATTTATATTGACTCTTAATTGCGATCTTTAATGAAAAACATTTTGTCGTACATAAAAGACACCTCCCATTTTTTGAACATGCTATCAGAATACTCTAACTGGGCTTCTGATTCCGAGACCTTGATGGTCACCATGGACGTGTCCGCCCTGTATACAAACATTCCCCAAAAGGCCGCCTATGAAGTAATGTTGTCTGCTTTAAGGGCTCGAGGAGATCTTTAGGGGGACCACCTTGCATTTCTATCTCAGTTGGCAGAACTCACGATCTTCAACAACTATTTTGAATTTGAGGAAGTCATCTACAAACAAACGTCGGGGGTGGCTATGGGAGCCACCTGTGCCCCTTCGGTGGCAAATTTGTATATGGATACATATGAAAATCGTTGGCTCCCTCTTTCACCACACAAGCACCACTTGGTGCTTTGGAAAAGATTCAACGACATTTTTTTTATTGTGGAAGAGTACAGCCGCAACACTACAAGAGTTTGTGGATTGGATGAATGGAGTAAACCCCCATATCAAATTCACTCACAATTTTCATGACCAGCGTATCGTTTTCCTTGATGTAGTCATTCAAAAAAGTCCACATGGTTGGGTAATATCAGTACACAGAAAACCGACAGACAGAAATACACTACTTCATTATCAGAGTAAACATCCAAAACAGCTCCGAGACAGTTTACCATTTTCACAATTTATAAGGTTTAGAAGAAACTGTTCTAATGTTGAAGACTACAAACGTCAAGCGAAGACTTTAATGAATGAATTTCAACAAAGAGGATATCCTCTACAAACTCTAAAAGTAGCTTACCGTAGAGCACTTTACAACAACAGAACGTTATTATTACATCCCCGTGCCACCGTAGACAATACTGATGATAATGTTATTAATTTCATTACTAAATTCTCCCCGCTTAGTGGGAGAATCAAACGGATTTTTAAACGGCATCAAAATGTTCTCAGTGCCTTTCCTTGTCTTCAAAATAAACAAATTTGATGCGTCTGGACACGACATATCAATTTAAAAGAAAAATTAAGCCCAGCCAAATTAAGATCTTATCCACGAGTTGATAGTGATTCATTAGCGGGACAATTTTGTTTCAGAAGAGATGCAATCTTTTTTCTATCATGGCCGCACGTATAAACTGAAACATAGTACCTCTTCTGAATCGGATCATGTAGTATACGCCATTCGATGTCCCTGCGGCTTACTATATGTAGGCAAAACCGTGCGACCATTACGGGTTCGATTGAATGAGCACAAGAGCAGGTTCAAATGCAAAGTACAGGAAGCTCCTTTAGTATCCCACTGCACCCAATATCAACATAGTTTTGAGGAATTAAAATGTTTTGGGATAGACTGGGTAGTTAGTGGCCGGATGGGCAGATCTAGGGCGAAGAGCCTGTTGATTCAGGAACAAAAGTGGATTCATCAATTACAATCAGTCTCCCCAGAGGGGCTTAATACAATGGTGGAATGGAGCGCCTGTATTTAGAACAGTGGTGCACGGCAGAACAGCAAAGATTAGTAAGAGAAGGTTTAGCGTAATAATGTAATGAAGGTTCACTGTATTACTCTGGTGCGGAAACATCAACGTCACGATGACGTAATTGAAGTCAGCTTGAAATTTCCGTTTGTTTGTTTAACCCGCATGCGCGGCGTTTTTCTGAAGCAACTGTCTGATTTTGGAATGTGAGAGACCGCACATCACTGAGTTTGTTGGAATTTAACATGTGGTGAGAATCTTTGCTTTAATAGTACTACAGACAAGTTTAAAGACGAGTAAAATTAATTTTTGAAGAAGTATATCTCCCCACTGGTTTTTCTCCTTCCACAGAGATTGTCTAGCAAAACCAATCCCCTGAAGAAGAATCGAAACGCATTGAGGGTACCGGGATGGTGGCGTTGGGACTGCTCAGATTTCTTCTGAGAGATAAGCACAATCTCTAAATATTATGGAAAAGAAATACTAAGAGAAGTCTGATTAATTAACAAGAATGTTTAAGAATCACTAAAAAGAACCTGTTTTATGGTCATTGATGCAATTGGGCACTACCCCTTTGGGGAATTTACATCCAGGAGTAGTTTGCCATTCATGTCTGAGACCATTGGTTCTTTTTTTGCTGAGATTTGTCTACATTTGAAAAAACTACACAGCATGATAAGCAGTGCATAGCAAGACAAACATAGCACACAGATTAGACTATTCTCTTTTTATTTTCATGAGGGGTTTGATTTTTTCTCTATTAGGCGACTACAACCCTCTATAAATAGACCTACCTATTTTGATGATAATACACGGCTATGTGACTTAAAGCTAGTACAGAAAATCAGGGGAAGAGACCTGCTGCAGGAAGTGATGGGAGATGGGGGGGGAGAGGAGAGGATTTAGGTTAGGAGATATTTAATGGGAGGAACGAGGAGAGAAGCAACACAACATGTTCAAAGAAAAGACAGGGAAGGGCAGAGAGAGAGAAGCTGCAGGTGAAGGGGGGAAAACATACTTAAGAGAAGGAGAAGCTGAGAAAAGAAGTGGATTCAGAGGCGGGACATAGGAGAGCTTTGGGTGCAGAAGATGCAAGTTAGGGCAGGAATAGGAAGAGAAGTTAGGAGATGGGTTGAAACAAGAGAAGGGATCACTTTAGCAAGGAAAGGGGATAGACAGGGCTGGACCGACCATTAGGCAAATTAAGCAAACTAGGCAGTCACCTAGGGTGGCAGCTTCAGGGTGGGGGATGCGGCAAAGCTAAACAATGGATTCTGAGAGCCGTGGGGGCATAAGGCTTAAGGTTTGCCTAGGGTATCACCGCAGAAGAGACACCTGGGATGGTCGGTGGGCGGAACGGGGCAGTCCCAGCAGCAGTCTGGTTAGCAGCGCTAATCATAGAGTTAAACTGTATAAAGTTAGGAAAGGTCAGTGATTGTCCTAACTCTGTATGGTTTATGCTGTCCAGTTAGCCAACGCTTCATCCTGCGAAACTAGATGCTCAGTGCCGGAGGCCACATCAGTTCCAGCTCTGAATATCAAGTTTAAATTAAAGCCACCACTGAATATTAGCCCCATGAATATTTGGTTATTGGTCCTTCATTTTAGCAGTTAACATGCACTAACACATTGCATTAGCTGTTTTTGGAGTTCGCACATTAAAACCGCCTTAAACACGTATCACATCTTAATAAATAGAAACTATTGTTAGCAAATACTCCTCATGGAAATTAATGAAGCCTATTTACTAATAACACGTCAGAGGAGGCTGGAAGGGAAAACGTCCCCTGGATACCTAAAGGACTGCCTCATATGCAAAATGGCATCAAAGGAACTAGTCTAATCTGCTGGACACTTTCCTAATGTTAGAGTGATACCACGTAAGGCTTCTGCCATCTTAACTGCTTTGCTCAGCTCAGCCAGCAGGTTGGCCAACAGGAAAGAGGGTGGCACTATTTGGTTATAGGTGTATGCTCCAGTCCAGATGCGGTCAAGCGGTCTGAATTCATAGGCGTCTGAATGGGGTGGGCCACCAAAGGTTTGCCCGCCAGCAGAAAGTTAAGACCCATAACTTCCTACACCTGATGTTTACCCCCACGTGCATTCTGCTTGCCCGTGATTCCCGTCCTGCTGAGCTCACTGCAGCGGTAGCTAATTTATTTAGATGCAGTGTCAACCCAGACTCGATATTGCTTCCTGTCCTCCAAAGGGAGATTGTTGGCAGGAAGCAAACGGCTGTTGCCCTGTGCCTCTCTGCCACCCATCGCGGGGAGATCGCAGTAGGCCACAGGACAGATACATTGCCGCTCTGGCTGAGCCTGCTATTTGTGCTCTGAACCCTGCCCGACTCCTATGCGCCAAGTCCAATGGAACGGAAGAAAAGTCAGGTAATTACTGGGCAGAAATATTCACATGGGCAACAGTGTTATTTACATGAAATAACAAAATGTCTACACTTACTAAAAGCGAGGTCCTCCTTTGTGTGGAAACTGATGGTATTTCTTTATTCCCTATGCATGATGGAAGTCTCTTTAGAATGAATAAAAGGCAAAATTTTGCCAACAAAATAGATTTTGAAGAAAAAAGTGATCTGTGGTCAAATAAAGGATGCATGGAAAGATTGTAGAGAGTTTTTACATTAGAAGCTGGAAATGGCCGAGAAGTAGTATGTGTCGGGCTCTCTGTGATGTGATCAGCAGAAGACCAGTATCCTTCCTTTGGATCCTGGAAGCAGAGATGGTATGAGCCCAGAACTGGGCATCCAGGTCAGAGACAGTGAGGGGAGCCAGTGGTCATTTCCCTGGGCTACAGGAAGGAAGAGAGCATGAATGGGAGATGGAAAATCCCCTCTCTGAGCTCAGAGAGCATAAGCAAGAGGACTAGGGAATCCATTCCAGAGGATCCAGACAGTGAGACCAGAGCCAATGAAGTTACCTTTTTGCTACTGGTTTTAGTACATAGGACAAATTGCAAAAAACCACTTTGGTAGTGACAGTCTGTTTTTACCAGGTTTTCTCTATGCTTGCTGTAAACCACTTTGCTCATAGTCCACTGGCCTGGGCCACAACTAAGTGAAGAATTAGTGTCAATGTAACTGGAATTATAACAAATTCAAGCAGTCAAATCCTAAAAAATTCTTTCAAGGACCATCAGCTCATTTATAGAGAGCAGAAGGTATTCTTATGCTGATGTTGTGAATGATACTGAGGAAAATGTCGGAGACAGACACGACCAGCACATAAGGCATTCTATTTTTCCATTTATTTATTTCAGAAGAGAACTAAAAATGAAACAAAAGCAAACACATTTTTGGTAACTTAATTTTGTATGCAATCAGTTATATGAAACGGCATATTATTGTGCACCCAGTTCCTCCTGCTTTGATGTTAAGAGTTAAATGTTAAAAATGTTCTTCAATTGTTCTCTGTAAAAATGATAGTCTGCCACGCTATTATTAATGTTTTTGTTATCTGTAAACCGCCACTGATCTCTGGAAGTGGCGGTATAGAAAAATGTATAAATAAATAAAATAAAAAATTGTGCATTATGAAAAATGAATGACATTAAAATCAGCGGCGTGACCTTGGGGGTAGAGCGTTCCACTGCCCCTACCTGAATTGCTCCTTTTTCTTCCTCGCAGTCAGTCAATTCAGAACCTCGGGATTTTATTCAAATTTATATTAGCTTTTCATATGCATTTGCTGGTTCAATGAAGGTTTGTGTAGTCTTGTCCTACCAATAAATGTATTTGCAGTTGATTTTGCCTCCAGTGACTCCTTTCACCAGAGTTTGGACCCAATTAAAACTAATAATTATAAGAAACCCTTTGCAGCCTCTCCTGACACCTCATTAACAGTGTCACTGTCCACAAACGATCCCGACCGCTGTCTGTGTTCTCGAACTGCATCAGAAGCCCTGCAGGCGGCATGCAGAGATCTCTCTCTTTGCATCTGCTGGTTTATTGTGTGGTTTATAGACACTACAAGGTTTAAATTAGTATCTGGAACAAGGATTGCAACAGAGGTTAAACAGACTGATTGATCCTTGCCTTCTGCACTGAAACTTGCTTTTGTTTAGTGGTTTGTACAGAAATATTTTTTGGAAAAAAAAAGCCTCCGAGCTTGTGGCGGTGTTGGTATGAAAGTGTCTTCAGGTTCACACTGTTATTGAAATAATACCTTTTGGAGCATGTTAGCATTTGCTGTGTGAAGCGCAGGTAATTTTTCTTTCTCTAGATCAATAGCAGGACTATTTTCAAAATGACTTTATATTGACTGTAGGGTCAAAAATGCTCTTGTTATTGATCCCCTGATGCATAATCACTTTTAGCTTAGCAAGTTAACCTATACAACAAAGGAAAATGAAAACAGGCCTAGCGCACATCACTTAAATAAATATTTTCATTGCTTTTGAAAAATGGCTCTCATAACCTCCCTGATAACTCATTTGAACGTTGCCTTTTCTTTGTCTAGGAAGTAGACCTGTACAGAATGAACAGCCAGGACAAGCTCGGCCTCACTGTGTGCTACCGAACGGACGATGAAGACGATGCTGGAATTTATATAAGCGAGGTAATGAGGCACAGGAGACTCCTTTTTTATATTATATACTGAACAGTAGAGGTCTGCAAGCCAGACATTTTCATTTGGTTTAGTTTCCTGGGTTGTATATGGGATTTTGCATTTTGTTTGCGTGTCCTTTTGTTTTGTTTCAGAAAACGTCGTCACCAGCGCGCACTATTGATGACATAGGGGAAAAAAACCACAAAATATGTTTTTTCCTGCAGTTCCAAGCTGAAAATGACATGAAACAGCACTGACATTTCCCATGTCATTTCAAACAAATGCACGTTCTTAGGGAACAGCTTAATCGTTTCTTTCTTTATAATATCAGCAAAATTCATCTCTTCCTTTCTGAACTCACTACTAAGACACTTATCCACTCCTTAGTCACTTCCTGCCTAGACTATTGCAACCTGCTCCTTGCCGGTCTCCCTCTGAATCATCTCTCTGCCCTTCAATCTGTTCAACACTCTGCTGCACAGCTAATCTTCCACCAGCCTCAATATGCTCATAACTCCTCTTCTCAAGTCGCTTCATTGGCTCCCTATCATTTCCATATGCAGTTCAAACTTCTCCTACTGACCTATAAGTGCCCTCATTCTGCTGCTCCTCTCTTCGCGCTCCCTACACCCCTCCTCGTGAACTCCGCTCTTCTGGCAAATCGCTTCTATCTGTGCCCTCCTCTTCTATTGCTAACTCCAGACTTGGCTCCTTTCACCTTGCTGCTCCTTATGCCTGGAACAAACTACCTGGGTCTGTCAAGCACCTTCTCTGGCCCTTTCCAAATCCAGGCTGAAAACTCACTTTTTTGAGGCTGCTTTTGGATTCTGATCCGCTTAGTCTCCTATGTGTTTCCTTACCAGACCCCTAGATGTATTCTGGTCATCAGCTATTGTGCTGTCTTAACTAGATTATAAGCTCTGATGAGCAGGGACTGTCTTTCACAAGTGCTTGCACTGCGCTGTGTGCGCCCTGTAGCGCTATACAAATGATCAATAGTAGCAGTATCCCAGCCCTATTCATATACAAACCTGCCATAACAGTTACATGGTTGCGATAGCTCAGTTGGTTAATTATATTAAAAGGTAGGGCTTTCTTCTTTTGGAATAGATTATATCAGTAGGTAGAGAAAATGTATGTAAGACTTCATTAATGAAGCCAAATGATGACAAATAAAGACCATAAGGATGTCACTTAGTCAACCCAACTTCATTCCTAGTGTTTGCCATATAGAGGCAGTGGAACTCCTTTTGGGTTGGGGAGAGCCAAATAAATCAACATTAACACCTGCCCCTCAAGCTCCCTAAATTACTGATGCCATGTGGGCACAAGGTTGGTCAGGCCATGGCTCCAGTGGTTCACCCCATTCCATTGCCTATTACACCATAGATCCCAGTTGACTGCTGACTATCCCTTCACGCTTTCACAAACATGTATCTCCAGGAACAAGCAGGAATGAGTCTTCACATATGGGTATAGTCGGTACCGACGGAGCCTGCGTGGGAATGCTCCCCAGCGTCCAATCAGAACGCTTTTGGGAGCATCCCACCACGCCTGCGCGCTGCCTTCCTGCCTTTCCCAACTTCTCCTCAGTTTTCCGCAAAGCCTGCAGGACATATTCCTGTCACCGCAGAAAATTCTTCTTTTATTTTTTAACTTTTTTGTGGTCGCGTTTGCCTTCCCTCGACGCTACCGGTACCGCCGGTACTTTTCTTGCTTTTTCCTGAAGAATTTCTTCTCTCCTTAGAAATTTTTTCCTGTTTAGTGCCTGACGGTTTCTAGGCCACTAGGCCTCTACCCTTCCGTTATGGAAAAGCCAGCCACTATCCTTAAGAAATGCTCAAAGTGTGGCGGTACAGATATTTTTTCAGACACTCATACTTGGTGTCTAAAATGTTTAGGTCCTGACCATTGCCCTCTGGAGTGTCTCTCCTGCTGGAGCTCAAACAGAAGAAGTCTTCAGAATCGAGTAGAACTCGATACCCAGTTCACATCCCCTTTGATGTTACCAGCTAGAGTATCTTCTTCTTCACAGGATCAGGTAACCAAACAAAAGTCTGTAAAGACTAGCCAGTCCTCGAGTGGTAGATCTCCTGCTCAGCATCGAGATGGCTTCGGCCTTGCCCTCGAGGACATCTTGGCAATAAAGCCCCGGTGGGAGTCTTCGGGCTCTAAAGCATTAACGGGGCTCCGGGTTGTTCCCGAGGTTCTTACCTCGATGGACATACCTGGGCCATGCTTGGTGGTTGTGACCGCTTCGGGCGGTACCGACACCCCGGCATCGGCTATGGTGATGGACGAAACACTCCTCACCGATGAATGTAGTCTAGCACTCTTGGCTACTTCGGTACCATTAGAGTTGCTGCAGACCGTTCCTCGAGTATCGGTATCGCCTTCGGTACTGGTACCGGTATCGACATCGGCGTCGGTATCGTCCATGCTTACTTCGACAGAATCGCTTCCCTCGATGCCGAGCCTGGAATCGATCTCTAGCATGGAAGATTCGGTACAGACTCGTCTCGGTACCAACCTCGGGCAGTACCAAAGACATCGCTTTAAAGAAAATCCGATGCTTCATCCTTTTCAGTCTTCCAATCCCGATGACTGGGATGAATCCATCGGTACCAAGGCTGATTTTTCTACAAGTCTAGCCTTTACCCCTCATTTTAAAGATTCCTCTTCGGGGGAGATTTCTTTTCAAGCTTTTCTGCTTGATATGGCAAAGCTACTTGCCATTTCTATACCTGGTAAAGAATTCTTACCGGGGAATTCAGAGACACTGCAATTTCCCTGGATTCCGAATGAGGTGAATCATGCTTCCTGTGCATCAGATCTTACAAGATCTACTGTTAAGAATGTGGGAAACTCCCTTAACGGTATCCCCACATTCCAAGACACTTGACACTATGTACAAGGTGCCACCTTCTCCAGGTTTTCAGAAGACTCAACTTCCTCATCATTCTATTGTTGCAGAATCAGCAATGAGGCGTATTAAGAGTGCAAAGAAGCACTCTTCTTATCCGCCAGGTCGTGAGTCTAGGACTTAAGATGCCTTTGGATGTCGATGCTTCCAGGCATCCATGCTTTCAGCAAAAATTACCTCATATATTTTCTATATGGGATTATCTCTTGAAGAAGTCACAAGGAACTTAAAAGTTTTTGAACCCTTTTCTTCCAGAGCATAAAAGAGCAGACTATTCCTTATTAGTCAATCATGCTCAAAATATCTCTAGCTTTCTTAATCGTGCTTCCCTGGACTGTTTTGAGTCTATTAGCAGAACCTCTGCTATAGCCATAGGAGCACGACGCTTAGCCTGGCTCCAAGTTTCCAACTTGGATAGATGGGTTCAGGAAAGGCTGGGAAATACTCCTTGTACTGGTGAAAATCTCTTCAACAAGGAGGCTTTATTTCAAGCTAATCAGTTGAGCACTGATGCTCTTTCTTTCAGAGGATTGTCCAAACTCTCCTCTATCCCAGCTAATAAAAAATCTCATAAAGCTTTATTCCCCCAAGGGGAAAAAGTTTTATCCATCTTCTACAGATGTTTCCAAAGATGGGCAACACCACACCAGACTAAGAAAATCAAAACCTCAACAGGCTCAGCAAACCCAGCAATCGCAGGGTTTCTGATATTTTATTCACTTTTTCTGTGTGAGGTTTAGAACTTGAACCTCCTTCTTTTCAACAGAAGCATCTAAATGTCATCTCATTCATGCAGAGATATCCGTCATACACTGATTCAATCCTCGCCTCTGGGTATGGTTATGGTTATGGTAATTTTATTTGATAAACCGCCTTTCTGGAACAAACAAAGCGGTGTACAATATACAAATTAAGGAAAAGGCTTGGAGCCAGAGAAGTGGAAAGGAAATTACAATAATCTTATGAGAAAAGAAAGAGAGGAGAGACAGGACAAGACAAGAAGTGGATACACACATAAAGGGGAGAGAATCTAAGGTGGGTCACACAAGGGGGAGGGAAGGCCGAATGCTGTGGAGAAGAGGTGAGTTTTCAGGTCTTTTTTGAAAGTGTTATGATTGGGTTCGAGGCGGAGGGATGAGGGAAGTGAGTTCCATAGGGCAGGCCCTATGAAAAAAAAAGCAGAAGATCGTGTAAATTGCAGATGGGCGAGGGAGGGTGAAGGAAGGGTGAGGCGATTAAGGTGAAAAGAACGGGGTGTGTGCCTGGGGGTGTGGAAGGATATGAGATCGGCTAAGTATTGTGGAGTATTGGTATGGAGGATGTGGTGCACTAGAGAGAGCAATTTGTACTGGGTGCGGAAGGGAACAGGTAGCCAGTGAAGATGGAGGAGTAGAGGTGTTATGTGATCCCGGGGAGAGGAATGAGTAAGAAGGCGGGCAGCAGTGTTTTGGATCCTCTGGAGGCGGGCAAGCTGGGATTTAGAGAGGCCAATGAGAACCGAATTGGAGAAGTCCACCCGTGACATGACCAGTGACAGAAGCAAGGTAGTGAGGGCTGCTGGGGAAAGGAAGGGACGTATTGCTCGAATTTGACGGAGGAAAAAGAAGGAAGTCTTGGTAAGGTGAGAAACATGGGCTTGGAAGGAAAGGTCTGAATCGAAGTGCACTCCGAGATACCGAAATGTGGAGACTAGGGGAACAGGGGTGCCGGAGAAAGAAGGTGCTAGTGAAGGGGGTGGGTTACCATAAGAAAACCAGATTGCAATAGTTTTGGTGAGATTAAGATGAAGGCAGTTTTGTGAAGGCAGTATAGATCTCTTGCTACAAGATAATCTATCCTTCTAGCTAAAAGTTATTAGGGACTATCATACCCCAGAGATAACAGGTTTCTCTTTTTAAAACAAAAAAGAGAACTAACAATACGGTGAACTGTAACTTTCACCTTGTCAGTTTTCCTGTTCGAGGATATCTCATACTTTTAACTGCAAGGAGACCCTATCCCTTCAAAGACTTACTAAATTGTAAGTCTTCTTAACTCTGTATTAATTTCTATCCCTCTTAGTCCAGACATTCAGTCACCAAGAGTACTACTAATCCACTGGAGGGCTTATTCTCCTACGTCTTAGGGTTTTCTTCAAAACCTACTCCAGTAACTAGTTTCCATACAGAGTTTTCTCCCCTTTTGCAGTTCATCTCCTTCTCACATATCTTTTTAAGGCAGCTTTTCGGACAAAAATTGGGTATTACTACTCCAAATTATGTCTGTCGGTCCTCTCCAACCTATGGGACCTAACTTTTATGCTGCCTTAATAACAGATAGTCCAAATGAGTTCTGGATCTCCTTTGGACTTATTTATTGTTGCAGGCATCAGGCCTGTCTATTATTCTTAGCCACGTTCAGTTCTCTTGGCTCCAACAGAATAGATTCGGTTGCACACTGGCAATTCCACAGCCAGATCTAAGCAACCTACAACATGCTCTCTGCAATTCTACAACAAAGCTCTGCAACTGTGGGCCTTTGCCAGAGAGCCTCAGAGCTACTCCTAATAGGTAGCTGGCCAGATAGTTAATAAGGGCTTCAGCTGGTAGACTCTACCAGTCATGTTCCTACATGACTGGTTTTTCCTATTTTTACCATATTCCTTAGAATTTTCTTTTTAAGAAAAGGTAACCAGGGTTTAGACCACATGAAAGTGTAGAAAATTGCACAGTTCCCTGGTGGTTCCACATCTCACTGGAACTTCCCCAACAGGGATGCATTTTTTTTACTGCAGTTGGTCCTTATTCACTCCTTCTAATTTCCTATACTTCATGGTAGCTTATGTTAAACAGGAGAACGCATGATACTCATATTGCCAACATAAAGGGACACTTAGTGTGTAGTCTATGTCTCTTTAAACGGTTGACTCAAGGCAAAACTTATCAAATGCCGTTTAATGACTCACCCTGCAACATGAGGGCTTGCTATTGTCACTTGATCATAAACTGATTAATGCTTTGCTCTCGGCACTAAGTCTCAGAGAAACCAGATTGCACTTTAACCAAGGGCTGATAGCCCATTAAGTGTGCTTATTTCACATCAATGACCCGTTGCCATTATAAAGGGACAAACATGGTATCCCCTTATATTGCGTCTTTTTCTCCAGCTACTAATTGAAATTGTAGAAGGACCCAGACTTGCTGTCTTAAGACTAAGGATCTCCTCTGCACTCATTCACGTACGTCTCCAGACCTGGCTATTCAGGGGCTAGATCTTTTCAAGAAGTCTAATCCTAGCCCTGTAAGTGAAGAACATATTACCAGTTTCTATGAAACTTTTTCTATAGCTCTTCCATATTTAACCAGACAGAGATTCTCCATCAAGATTCTCAAGTAGGTCTTAATCCTTCTTGTTGCGTCAATCTCTATACATCATTTGACTTTGAAAGATTTGTCTACTGCCCATATTAATGCTGCCCCAGCATACCATAAACTCAGTGGACAGCCAATTTCTATGGTATTTTACCAAATACCTTCTTTTACTGTTACCTTTTAGGTTACGTCACACCTGAAGCTCTACATGTAAAGTCTTCATCATAAGTGACATCATTTACAAAGACTTTTACTGATCTTCAAAAAATTGGAGGCTCAATGCCTAGTACAAATATCTTTCTCTTTCATTGGAATAAAGGGGGTCTTAAAGACCTATCCCCTTTTTTCTGCAAAGGGTATTTCTACCTTTTCATCCCAACTAGTCAGATTATCTCCACTCTTCCTAGGACCTTATTCTGCTCCAAGGACAAGAAGTTCAATTTTTGGACTTTACAGAAGCTTTTCCTATTCTCAAAAGTCCAACCTCATTGAACTCCCCTAGTACTTCTTCTAGGGTTAGTTCTGGGCATGAGGACTTCTCATCTCTTCCTGTATTGCAAAATTATTTTTTTCCCTCTACTTCACATTGGGGGAATGTCTTTGAGGATAATGTTCTGGCTCTCTACCACAGACCCTTATTACTCTCAACAAATATTTTTTGCAATATTTCTGAGTGAGATCCATATTAGAATATTAAGACTCGACATTCTTCTAATATTTATTATTTACACAAGGACTCCCCTCTGGATACCTTGTTTAGTTGAGCTGTTCCACAGCATCTCTTTTTTTCTTTTCTAGTTCAACTCCTACCCTCCATCCCTGGGATACCTGAGGTTTTGAGGGATAAGCATGGCCATTCTTAGATTGCAACATGCTGGGTCCTCCTCCAGGCATCTTAGCTTGGGAGTCCCCATATGTGAAGACTCATTCCTGCTTGTTCCTGGAGATAGCACAGTTACTTACCTGTAACAGGTGATCTCTGGGAACAGCAGGAATAAGTCTTCACAACCCACCCACCTCCCCTAGGAGTTATATCTCTCTATCTATCTCTTTCCCTTCTCTCTCTCTCTCTCTTTGTCTCAGCTTTAAAACTCAACTGAGGAGAGACAGTTGGGAAAGGCGGGAAGGCAGCACGCAGGCATGGTGGGATGCTCCCAAAAGCGTTCTGATTGGACGCTGGAGAGCATTCCCGCACAGGCTCCGTCGGTACCGACGATACCCATATGTGAAGACAATCTCCAGGAACAAGCAGGAATGAGTCTTCACATATGGGTATCGTTGGTACCGACGGAGCCTGCGCGGGAATGCTCCCCAGCGTCCAATAAGAAAGCTTTTGGGAGCATCCCACAGTGCCTGCGTGCTGCCTTCCCGCCTTTCCCAACCGCCTCTCTCCAGTTCTTCTTTTCCGCGGAGCCAGCAGGTCGTGTTCCTGTCACCGCAGAAGAAGTTCTTTATTTTTTCTTTATTCTTTTGTGCCGCGTCTGCCTTCTTCGACGTCGGACCGGTACCGCCGGTCTTTCTATTCTTTCTTTCAAAAAAAAAAAAAAAAAAGTTTTATTTCTACTGTGCATTTTCAGTTTTTGGGCCCTAGGCCTAAAAATATTTTCCTCATGGAGAAGCCCGCTTCTGGGTTTAAAAAATGCACAAAATGTGGCGGTACTATTTCTGTCACAGACACCCATGACTGGTGTCTAAAGTGTTTGGGACCTGACCATTCCATTACGGATTGTATGTCCTGTACCATGAGAGGTCGGCAGAACCGAGCAGCCAAGCTCAGTACCCCATTTCCCTCTGATGCAGCTTCGGTAGCATCGACGTCTTCCAGGGCCGCCTCTTTCTCTCATGGATCTCAGGTAACCAAGCATAAATCTTGCTGGTCCTCGAAGGGTAGATCTCCCTCCAAGCATCGAGATGCCTCCGGGCTTGCCCTCGAGGATTCCGCACTGGCAAAATTACCCCGGCGGGAAGCTCCGGCTTCCAAAGCATTATCTATGGGGTCACAGGTTGACATCGTTGGCACGGCCTCGACAGATCACCTGTTGCCGTGTTCTGGGATACCGGTGGCTCCCACTGGTACCGACATCCAGACTCTGGTGGCGTCGATGGATCAGAAGATTCTGACCATGCAGCGCACCTTAACGGCTTTCATACAAGCTGCGACGCCTCCGGTACCGCAACAATCCCCGTTGCTGGTACCGGCTCCTGTACCGGTATCGCTCTCGGTACCGGTACCAATTGCATCAACATCGGCTTCGGTGTCGACTGGAACGGTACCCTGTCCTATGATGCCCATCGGTACCGAACCGGTACCGATTACTCCCGATGTCGATCCCACTCGATACGGTTATCGGGCTTTACAGGAGCATCCAGAGAGGCGATACTTCGATTCCTCTGAGGACTCTGAGTCTGAGGGTTCTTTAGAAGCATTGATACTTCTTCCTCAGTCTTCTTCACCTAAACGAAGAATGTCTCCTCCAGAAGACTTGTCTTTTCAAGACTTTGTTAGGGAAGTGGCTAGGGGCCTCTCTATCACAGTGGCCCCTGAGTCAGAACCCAGAGCCAAGGAGTTGGATATTTTACAATATCCTAAAGCTCCTAAGGAGGCAGCTACTTTACCTGTTCATGAGATTCTTTATGATCTCATGTTGAGGATGTGGGAGACACCTCTCACCACCTCTCCTCATTCTCGCAGGTTAGACACCAGGTATCGTGTCCCTCCTTGTCCTGGCTTCCACAAGACTCAGCTTCCTCACCACTCTATTGTGGTAGAGTCTGCCATGAAGAAGATAAAGAGTGCAAAAAGACACTCATCTAATCCTCCAGGGCGTGAATGCAGGACCCTGGATGCTTTTGGCCGACGGGTTTTCCAAGCTGCTATGCTAGCTGCTAGGATCAATTCCTATAGTCTCTATATAGGAATGTTTCTAAAAGAAGTCACAGATCATCTGCAGACTTTAACCCCTTTCATTTCAGAGGATAAAAGAGAGGAGTTTCTCACTTGGCTCAAACATGCCCAACATGTCTCCAAATTTTCCAACCGTGCAGCCTTTGACTCTTTTGAGTGTGTAAGCAGAGCTTCGGCTATTGCCATAGGGGCACGCAGAATTGCTTGGCTACAAGCTTCTGATCTGGAGCTCTGGGTCCAAGATCAATTGGGAAATCTCCCTTGTACAGGTGAAAACCTTTTTGGTAAGGATTGGCAAGCAAAGGCCACTCAGATGGATGCTGAAAACTCTGCTTTGGATCGACTTTCAAAGTCTACCTCTGCTCCTGTTAAGAAAAGATTGTTTAAAAAGACATCTTTTTCCAAAAAGGGAAGATACTATCCAGCTTATGGTCAGCAGGCATCTTCTGCAGGTCGTTTTGCTGCAAAGCATCAGCAACCACCTAAACAGGCCAAGTCAAAGGCAGCTAGACCTTCCACGGCCCAGCAGCCTCAGCCTCATCAGGGCCTTTGACTCGCTACTAGAGAACTTAGCCTTTCTAGCTCTGGAAGGACCAGAGTCCCTTACCATCCCAGGAAGGTTGACTTACTTTGCTCCCAGATGGGAGCAAATCACAGCAGAGCAATGGACACTCTCCATCATAAGGGAAGGGTACAAGCTTCATTTCTTAAGCCTTCCCCCCCACACCATGGTGAAACAGTTCAATTCTCCAACATCTCTCCTCATCCTTCTAGGTCAGGAGATTGCCATCCTTCTTGCCCAAGGGGCAATAGAAGAAGTACCTCTTCTTCAACAAGGCACAGGGTTCTACTCCCCTTATTTTCTTATTACAAAGAAAACAGGGGGCTACAGACCCATCTTAGATCTCAGAGAATTGGAGAAATTCAAGATGATTTCTCTTGGTGCTCTGCTTCCATACCTTCAGAGTCAGGAATGGCTTTGTTCTCTAGATCTCAAGGATGCGTACACCCATGTCCTCATCCATCCAACTCACAGAAGGTTCCTTCGGTTCCTTTTTCAAGGAAAGCACTACCAATACAGGGTGCTTCTTTTTGGTCTGGCCTCTGCACCAAGGGTGTTCACGAAATGCATGGCAGTAGTAGCTGCATTTCTACGCACTCTAGGAATATTCGTCTTCCCATATCTGGACGACTGGCTCATTCGAGCTCCATCTCAAGCAGAGACCAAGACTTGTCTAACCTGCACAATGTGTGTCCTTCAGTATTTGGGACTAGTAATAAACATCCCAAAATCCAGTCTCACCCCTACTCAGTCCCTCGAGTTTATAGGGGCTTGATTGGATACCATAACTGCAAGGGCCTATCTTCCTCAGGCCCGTTGCCTACGCTTGGTGCAGTTAGCCTCCCAAATACAGTTAAAGCCCCTTTTAACTGCTCGAGAAATGCTACAACTCTTAGGCCACATGGCATCCACTGTGCATGTGGTTCCATATGCTCGCCTTCACATGAGGGCAGCTCAATGGACTTTGTCCTCCCAATGGACTCAGGCATCAGGTTGCCTGTCAGTCAAAACAGCAAACTCCAGTTGCCTTTTTTGGTCTCTCCAGTGGTGGAAGTCCTCTCAAAACCTGTTGCTGGGGTCACCTTTTCAACAGTCACTTCCCCAAGCAACCCTTACAACAGATGCCTCTCCAATGGGTTGGGGAGCTCATCTGCAAGATCTCTCCACCCAGGGCATCTGGTCTCCACAGGAGACTTCACTACACATAAATCTCTTGGAACTCAGAGCAATTTTCTTAGCTCTCAGAGTGTTCCACTCCCTGCTCAGCTACAGGACAGTCCTCATCCACATGGACAATCAAGTAGCCATGTTCTATGTAAACAAGCAGGGAGGGACTGGCTCTCTGTCGCTTTGCAACGAAGCTTTGCGACTGTGGGCCTTCGCCAGAGAGCATCAGATTCATCTTCTGGCAGTATATCTTCCAGGCGTTCATAACTCTTGGGCAGCCAGTCGAGTTCTGCTTCCACACGAATGGTCCCTCCACAGGGACCAGGTAGCCAGGATTTTTCGAATTTGGGGAACCCCAGACATAGACCTATTTGCAAGTCCGTGAAATGCCAAACTTCCCCGGTTCTGTTCCAGAATTCCGTGTCAGGGAGTTCAGGCCAAGGATGCCTTCCTCCTTCACTGGGGTCCAGACTTCCTTTATGCCTTTCCACCCATTCCCCTAATTCCCAAAACACTGTTCAAGCTTCAGAGAGACCGAGGTTCTATGATCCTCATAGCACCACATTGGCCACGCCAAGTGTGGTACCCTCTACTTCTGCATCTCTCTCAAGCGCCATCCCTGGAGTTGGGCTCTGCTCCAGATCTTCTCTCCCAGGAAGACGGAACATTGTGGCACCCAAACCCCAAGTCTCTCCATCTCAGGGCCTGGTTGCTGAAGGCCTAGACCTTCAGGTTTTCCATCTCTCTCAGCAAGTCAGAGATATTATTCATGCTTCTAGAAAGCCTTCCACTAGACGTTCCTATGCTTTCAAATGGAAAAGATTTACCATTTGGTATTCAGAGAAGGGTCTTAACCCTCTTGCAATACCTTTGAATTCTTTACTAGAGTATATTCTGCATCTTTCCCATGCAGGCCTCAAAACGAATTCGGTAAGAGTCCATTTGAGTGCTATTGCAGCGTCCCTCAAGCCTCTCAATGGACAGCCTGTTTCCTCTCATCCTCTTATAGCAAGATTCATGAGAGGCCTTCTTTTAACTAAACCTCCCATTAGACCACCTCCAGTGGCATGGGACTTAAATCTGGTTCTTGGCCAGCTTATGAAGCCACCCTTTGAACCTTTAGCCACCACCTCCTTGAAATTTCTTTCTTGGAAGGTTATCTTTCTCATTGCAGTCACCTCAGCACGTCGCATCAGTGAGTTGCAAGCCTTGGTGGCTAATCCTCCTTATACAAGATTCCATCATGATAAGGTAGTCCTCAGGACCAATCCACACTTTATGCCCAAAGTGGTCTCGCCTTTTCATCTGAACCAGGAGGTATACTTACCTGTCTTTTTTCCAGGACCTCATGCATCAAGTGCAGAGAGGAATCTTCATACCTTGGATTGTAAGAGAGCTCTCGCCTTTTACTTACAAAGAACACAGCAACATAGAAAGTCTTCTCAACTCTTTGTTGCTTTTGATCCTTCCCATTTAGGACTTCCAGTTTCTAAGAGAACACTGTCCAATTGGATTGCTCAGTGTATTTCTTTCGCCTACCAAAGTAGGAACCTTTCTCTGAAAGGCCATGTCACAGCTCACAATGTGAGGGCCATGGCAGCCTCAATGGCTCACCTAAACTCTGTGTCCATCGACCAAATCTGTCGAGCGGCCACCTGGGCCTCGATTCATACCTTCACAGCCCATTACTGTTTGGACAAGGACTCCCGCCGGGATGCCTCATTTGGTCAGGCTGTTCTCAAACACCTGTTCCATTCCTAATCAACTCCTCCCCACCTACCCTGGTTGGATGCCAGAGATCCATGGGGGGAGGTGGAGCCCTTTTCAAGGACACACAACTCTGGGGTCTCTCCCTGGCATCTGCAGCTAGGGAGTCCCCATATGTGAAGACTCATTCCTGCTTGTTCCTGGAGATAGCACAGTTACTTACCTGTAACAGGTGATCTCTGGGAACAGCAGGAATAAGTCTTCACAACCCACCCAACTCCCCTAGGAGTTGTCTCTCTCTATCTATCTTTCCTTCCCTCTCTCTATCTTTGTCTCAGCTTTAAAACTCGAACTGGAGAGAGACGGTTGGGAAAGGCGGGAAGGCAGCACGCAGGCACTGTGGGATGCTCCCAAAAGCTTTCTTATTGGATGCTGGGGAGTGTTCCCGCGCAGGCTCCGTCGGTACCAACGATACCCATATGTGAAGACTTATTCCTGCTGTTCCCAGAGATCACCTGTTACAGGTAAGTAACTGTGCTTTCTGTTCTGGGCGGTCCTGGTTACAAGTTTTATAGTGGGGGAATCTGGTTACACCACCACATGTCATTTGTTCCATTGGATACAGATTGCCCCGTGGTTGTTGTCGTTGAGCAGCAGCACTGTTAACGTTATTATAAAATCCTTTTGTTTATTAGATTGATCCGAACAGCATCGCTGCCAAGGACGGTCGCATACGGGAGGGAGACCGAATTATCCAGGTACAGTTTTCAATGCTTGATTGCTTAATTTGAACTCGTAGTCATCTGAAGAGGCCGTTGAAGTTCTTCCGTAATAAGGCAGTAAGGATTTTGTAATGTAAACAGAGGCTTGGAAAAAATTGGGAGTTAGAGATGGATTATTTCTAATTATCAGGTTTCTTTGTTTTTGACCTCTAGAGAGAAATGAAAACCCATAATACATGTGTACATAGTTGTTGAATTTGGTTTTGAACCAGTAATTTCCTGTCGCTCCTTTGGACTCCTGCTAAGTTGGAACCAGGATTGTGATCTGCTATCATATGTCTTCATTTGTCGTTATCCCCTATTTTATATCCCCTCGCAACTTACTTTAGTTCAATCACTGTAGCAATAGACCCCGGCCAGGGACCATGCACTAAGGCTCCTTCTGGAATCATCCAATCATGGGTCCTAAATCCAGCCACTAAGTGTCACCGTTGCATGAAGATTCCCTCCAAAGCCTATTAACACTGCCTTGGTCACTTCCCAGTCTGTCAACCCAGGGAGCAGAAGAGCTGAGACAAGAATCAAACTAAAGTCCTACTGCACAGCCTGGGGCATAGCTAAGGGTAGGCCTTGGTGGGCCATGATCCCTTAATTTGGCAGCAGACCCATGCAGTCTGTGGAAACAAAACAGTCAACTGGGGAGAAATGGAGGCCATATCAACTCCAGGCCCCAGCAAATAATCAGTCCTGGCTGCGCCACTGCTACACACTCCAGAAATGCACAATTTTAAACTGAAATTGTTTTATTCCAGGATAACTATTCACTCTGAATTCATTATTTATGTTTCAGATTAATGGTATAGAAGTACAAAACCGGGAGGAAGCCGTGGCCCTTCTAACAAGGGAAGACAGCAAGAATATCTCTTTACTTGTTGCCAGGCCAGAAATTCAGGTAAACCTACCTCCAAAACTTAAGAAATTTAAGAGCAGGAATCTTAATTTTATATTGACCAGAAAGAAAGCTGAACCATTCCTTTTTCTCATGGAACCTTAAACGTGACAAATCTAATCATTTTTACAGCCTAGGTAGCTGCACTTGGCCGCTTGAACCCCCTCCCTCCCTCAACCCTTCAGCCATATTTCCCACTGTCATCCTGCCTTCTCTATTGCTGGAAGAAACTGCATGAGTAGCGAATTTCGGAAATAAGAGTACAACTACATGCAGCATCGCTAGATAATATAAAACTATACAATTGACCTATATATCTTTGGTTCTTATTGGAAACGGCATTCAACAGAATAGTGTGGGAGGGAGGGGGAAAGAGGTTTCTCGAATAAGCCACAAAATCTTCATATGGCTGGCTATACCGATTCCAGCCTGGTTGTTACCTTGAACACTTCCCCATGCCCTCACCAACATAATTTCCGTATGGAGGACCTCTGTGGCATCCCTAAGATGCAGGAGCCCCCTTAAGTTAACCTTTCATATGCTGACCCAAATAACAAAACCTCATGGAGACAAGTGTTTTGCTCCCCAGTATATAGTTTCAGTTTATTCTCAATATATTGCCTATCAGGAATACCTAAGAGGTTAAAAAAATAAAACCAAATACCTAATTAATCAAAATAAGGGATTAAAGAAGAGAGCAAAGGAGAGAGGAACAGAGGGTTAGATCCATATATCGGTAATAAAATACAGTACATACCTAGTCATCGTTGATGGAGAAGAAATTTAAATAAATAGTTAATAGTTGATCCAAGTAGGTTAAAGTTATCAATAAAAAAGCAACAAGCAGTCAAGAAATCCAGCGTTGCATTGCTCTTGGCAGAATGGCTATGAAGAACCTAGACAAGATTCTCAAGAGCAGAGATGTCTGTCTCCATACAAAGATTAGACTTGTTCAAGCCATGGTATTTTCAATAACATCATATGGATTCAAAAGTTGAACAGTGAAATATATAGGAAGAAAATCGATGCCTTTGAATTATGGTGTTGGTGACAAATACTGTGTATATCATGGACTGCCCGAAGAACAAACCAGTCAGTATTAGAGGAGATCAAACGTAAGCTTTCTTTGGAAGCTCAGATGACAAGAAGTTAGACTTTCATACTTTGGACACATCATACGGAGAGAGAGATCATTAGAGAAAGACATCATGCTTGGCAAGATAGAAGGTCAACGCAAAAGAGGAAGGCCAGCAATGAGATGGAATGATACAATAACAGCAGCTATGGGTGCCAGTCCGTCAACAATGAGCTGCCTGACTGAAGACCGAACACAGTTTAGGACAACTCTCCAGAGGGTCGCCATGACACCGACTTGACGGCGCTTAATAACAACAACAGCATACCTAGTCAGAATATATCAAAGGAATAAGGGATTTAGGAGAGATGCAGAAACAAGTCTAGGGAAAAATCGTGCAAAGAAGTAGGAAGGAAGCAGTCTCCTGACCTTGGGCAGGAGTATGTTGGCTAGGCCCAGAGAAGTGCAGTGCAGGCGTGGAGTAGGAACTGTGTGGAACAATAGTCAGATACAGCAGAGGGAATACTGCTACTAAACAGTGATCCAGAGTTACCAAGTTATCCAGTTCTAGGAGTGAGATTTTTAGCTAATCCTTGATTTCTGACAAACTCATTCTGATGCATTATGGGACCTGCAGCACTGACTCCAGTGGGTAAAGCACAGTTACTTACCTGTAACAGGTGATCTCTGGGAACTGCAGGAATTAGTCCTCACATATGGGTACGTCGGTACCGACGGAGCCTGCGCGGGAAAGCTCCCCAGCCTTTCAGATGAAAGGCTTTTGGGGCCTCCCACTGCACATGCGCGCTGCCTTCCCGCCTTCCTGACCAGCTCTCTTCAGTTCGAGTTTAAAGCTGAGACAATAGAGAGAGGAAAGGAAGATAGATAGATAGAGATACAACTCCTAGGGGAGGTGGGTGGGTTGTGAGGACTAATTCCTGCTGTTCCCAGAGATCACCTGTTACAGGTAAGTAACTGTGCTATCTCCAGGAACAAGCAGGAATAAGTCCTCACATATGGGGACTCCCTAGCTAAGATGCCTGGGAGATCCCCCTCCAAGGGTAAACCATCTTCGTATGGATCTCAGGCATCCATCCAGGGAAGGTGGGCAGGAGTTGTTTAAGTATGGAACAGGTGTTTGAGGACAGCCTGACCAAACAAGGCATCCCGGCGGGAGTCCTTGTCCAAGCAGTAATGGGCTGTGAAGGTATGAATCGAGGCCCAAGTGGCTGCTCGACAGATCTGATCTATGGACACAGAGTGAAGATGAGCCATAGAAGTAGCCATGGCTCTCACATTGTGAGCTGTGACATGGCCTTCCAGAGAAATGTTCTTACTCTGGTAAGCAAAAGAAATACACTGAGCAATCCAATTGGAAAGTGTACGTTTGGTGACTGGAAGTCCCAAATGAGAAGGATCAAAAGCCACGAAAAGTTGGGAAGACTTTCGATGTGGCTGAGTCCTGTTGAGGTAAAAGGCGAGAGCTCTTTTACAGTCAAGAGTATGAAGGTTCCTCTCTGCACTGGATGCATGAGGAGCCGGGAAAAAAACAGGTAGATATACCTCTTGATTAAGATGAAAAGGCGAGACCACTAACATAAGAACATAAGATATGCCATACTGGGTCAGACCAAGGTCCATCAAGCCCAGTATTCTGTTTCCAACAGTGGCCAATCTAGGTCATACGTACCTAGCAGTTTCCCCAAGGGACACAGGTTCCACAATGCTTGTATTGGTATTTAGGCATAAAGTGGGGATTCGTCCTAAGGACCACCTTATCATGATGAAATCTGGTATAAGGTGGATTAGCCACCAAAGCCTGCAGTTCACTGATGCGGCGAGCTGAAGTGACTGCAATAAGGAAAAGAACCTTCCAGGAAAGAAATTTCAGGGAGGTAGATACCAACGGTTCAAAAGGTGGCTTCATAAGTTGACCCAGAACTAGATTCAAGTCCCATGCTACCGGAGGAGGTCGGATGGGAGGCTTAGTGAGGGTAAGGCCTCTCATGAACCTTGCAATAAGAGGATGAGAGGAGACTGGTTGTCCATTTATAGGTTTTAAGGATGCTGCAATAGCACTTAAATGGACTCGTACTGAATTCGTCTTGAGGCCTGCATTGGAAAGATGCAGGAGATAGTCCAGTAGAGAATTCAAAGGAAGTGCTAGAGGGTCAAGACCCTGTTGCGCACACCAAATGGAAAAATGTTTCCATTTGAAAGCATAGGAACGCCTAGTAGAGGGTTTCCTAGAGGCATGAAGGATATCTTTCACTGGTTGGGAAAGATTAAACTCATGAAGGCTTAAGCCTTCAGTAACCAAGCTCGGAGATGTAGGGACTTGGGGTTTGGATGCCACAAAGTCCCCTGCTCCTGAGACAGAAGGTCTGGTGCAGCTCCCAGGTCCATGGAGGAGCCCTGGGAGAGCTGTAGAAGGAGAGGGAACCACACTTGGCGTGGCCAACGTGGAGCGATGAGGATCATGGATCCGTGATCCCTCTGAAGTTTGAACAGAGTCTTGGGAATCAAAGGAATGGGTGGAAAAGCGTACAGGAATTCCTGACCCCAATGTAGGAGAAAGGCATCGTTGGCCTGAGCTCCCTGACACGGAGTCCTGGAACAGAACCGGGGAAGTTTGGCATTCCACGGACTTGCAAAGAGGTCTATGTCCGGGGTCCCCCATTCCTGAAAGATTCTGCGTATCTGGTCCATATGTAGGGACCATTAGTGTGGGAGCAGAACTCGACTGAGTCTGTCTGCCCGAGAGTTTTGAACTCCTGGAAGATATACTGCCAGAAGATGGATTTGGTGCTCTCTGGCGAAGGCCCATAATCTGAGAGCTTCGTTGCAAAGCGACAGAGAGCCCGTACCTCCTTGTTTGTTGACATAGAACATGGCTACCTGATTGTCTGTTTGGACTAGGACAGTCAGGTTGACAAGGAGGGTGTGGAAGACTGTGAGGGCAAGGAAGATTGCCCGCAGTTCCAGAAGGTTGATGTGAAGGGTGGTCTCCTGAGGAGACCAGGTGCCCTGAGTGGAGAGGTGCTGGAGATGAGCTCCCCACCCTGCTTGGGAGGCATCTGTTGTGAGGGTTGCTTGGGGCAACGAAGGTTGGAAGGGGATCCCCAACAACAGATTTTTGGAGGATGTCCACCACTGGAGAGACCAAAACAGTCGTTTTGAGGTGAGTATTTGGTCTGAGAGCAGTCCTGATGCTTGAGACCACTGGGTGGCCAAGGTCCATTGAGCTGCTGTCATATGAAGACGAGCGTAGGGCACCACGTGTACCGTGGAGGCCATGTGGCCCAGAAGCTGCAGCATTTCTCTGGCTGACAAGTGACTTCTGGACTGAGCCTGGGAGGCCAAGCTTATTAGTCTTTGGCCTCGGACCAGAGGGAGGTAGGCCCTTGCAGTGGTGGAGTCCAATTGGGCCCCTATGAATTCCAGAGACTGAGTAGGGATGAGTTGGGATTTGGGAATGTTTACCACAAGTCCCAGATATTGAAGAATATGCCTTGTGCGGTCCAGAGACATCTGGGCTTCTGACTGAGATGGAGCTCGGATGAGCCAGTCGTCCAGATATGGGAAGACAAAGATTCCCATGCCTCTGAGAAATGCGGCTACGACTGCCATGCATTTTGTGAAGACTCTTGGAGCAGAGGCCAGACCTAAGGGTAGTACTCTGTACTGGAAATGTTTTCCCTGGAACAGAAATCTTAGATATTTTCTGTGGGATGGATGGATGAGTATATGAGTGTACGCATCCTTGAGATCTAGAGAACAAAGCCAATCCTGACTCTGAAGGTATGGAAGGAGAAGGCCCAGAGAGAGCATTTTGAATTTCTCCTTGAATAGAAACCTGTTCAATTCTCTCAGATCTAGGATAGGTCTGAAGCCCCCTGTCTTCTTTGTTATGAGAAAGTAAGGGGAGTAGAAACCTAACCCCTGTTGTGGAGGAGGAACCTCCTCTATTGCCCCTTGGGCAAGAAGAGAAGAGACTTCCTGACCCAACAGGGTCAGAAGAGATGGGGGAGAACTGAATTGCCTCACCATGGTATGGGGAGGAAGGCTGGAGAAATGAAGTTTGTAGCCCTCCCGGATAATAGAGAGGGTCCATTGCTCTGATGTGATTTGTTCCCATCTGGGAGCAAAATGAGCTAGCCTTCCAGGAATGGTGAGGGGCTCTGGTTGTTCTAGAGCCAGAAACGGCAAGTTCTCTAGAGGTAAGTCAAAACCCCTGAGGGGGTTGAGCCTGCTGGGGTGTAGCAGACACTGCAGGCTTTGACTTTACCTGCTTAGATTGTTGACGCTTAGCCGCAAAGCGAGGCTGAGCAGATTGCTGGCCAGTATTTGTGGGAAATCTGGTCTTTTTATAATAAGGCCTTTTAAAAGACTTCTTTTTGGCAGGGGTAGAAGTAGACTTGGAAAGTCTATCTAGAGTGGCATTTTCTGCATCCATTTGAGCAGCTTTAATCTGCCAGTCTTCCCCAAATAAGTTCTCACCGGTACAGGGCAGATTCCTGAGGCCATCTACAACCCAGGGTTCTAGGTCAGAAGCCTGGAGCCAAGCGAGACGTCGGGCTGCAATAGCAATTCCCGGAGCTCTGCCTGCAACTTCAAAGGAATCAAAGGCTGCCCTGTTGGAGAACTTGGAGACCTCTGAAAGTTGTGTCACCATAGAAAAGAAGTCCGCCCTTTGATCATCAGGGATAAAGGGGGCAAAATTCTGTATTTTTAGGGCAAGTTGCCCAAGAAACATGCCCATATAAAGGCTATAAGAATTGATCCTGGCTATAAGCATACTAGCCTGGAACATCTTTCTTCCAAAAGAGTCTAGGGTCTTACATTCTCGCCCTGGAGGGGTAGAAGAATGCCTTTTAGGACTCTTTATTTTCTTCATGGCAGACTTCACCACAATAGAGTGGTGAGGCAGCTGAGTTTTCTGGAACCCAGGCGAAGGAGGGACCCGATACATGGTGTCCAACCTACGGGAATGGGGAGACAGTGTTAAAGGAGTCTCCCACAAATCCATCAAGTGTTCTTGAAGGATTTCATGGACAGGCAGAGTGACTGCCTCTTTAGGAGCTTTTGAGTATCCTAAAATGTCCAATTTTTTTGATCTGGGTTCTTTTTCAGAAGATGTAGCAATAGAAAGTGCTTTAGCTACATCAACAATGAAATCCTGAAAGGATAAATCCTCTGGAGGAGACATCCTCCTCTTTGGAGAAGAGGGCTCCTCAGGAAGAGTAAGCTCAGCAGAGTCATCAGAGGAGTTGAATTCATCAGAATAATCTGAGTCTTCCCTCTGTACTGCCAATGTACGATACGCATACCGATCGGTATCGACATCGGGTGTATCGGGCATGGGATCGGTACCAGGCGAAAGCCGGAATCCGGCATGCGGAACCGATCGACGCTTGGAAGTCGATGGTCTCGGTTCCGGTGCGGATACCGGAACCGGGGTCGGTACCGATGAAATCGGTACCGAGGGCGTCGCAGCCTTTATGAATGCCAGAACGGCCTGCTGCATGGTCTGGACAGTACTGCCCATAGACGCCACTACTGCCTGGATGTCGGTACCGGTATGGGCCGGTACCCCAGAGCAGTCCAACAGGTGATCGGTCGAGGCCGTGCCATCGATGTCAACCTGTGACCCCATGATTGCTTTGGAGGCCGGAACCTCCCGCCGGGGTTTTTTGGCCTGGGCAGAATCCTCGAACTCAAAATTGAGAGCCTCTCGATCTTTAGAAAGAGATTTGCTTTTAGAGGATTTGCCCACAGAAGTTTTGGTTACCTGAGATCCATCCGGAGAGGAAGACCTGGATGACTGTGATGCTTCTGAAGGAAACAGCACATGGAGCTTGTTGGCCCGGTTCTGCAAACCACGTTTAGACATCTGGGTGCAGGATGGGCAGTCCGGTATGGAGTGTTCAGGTCCCAAACATTTGAGACACCATTCATGGGTGTCTGTGACAGAAATGACAGCACTGCATTTGGTACATTTTTTAAAACCAGGGACTGGCTTCTCCATGAGGAGAATTTGTGTAGGCCTTAAGGCCTAACAACAGGTACCAAGCTGTGCTGAAGAAAATAAAAAAGTCGTTTTTTTGTTTTGTTTTTTTTTATAAAGAAAGAAAGAGAGACCGGCGGTACCGGTTTCGGTATGGGGAAGGCAGGTACGCGGTCTAAAGAAAAATAACAAATTTAACAATTTCTTCAGCGGTGACAGGAACACGACCTGCTGGCTCCGCGGAAAAAGAAAACTGAAGAGAGCTGGTCAGGAAGGCGGGAAGGCAGCGCGCATGTGCAGTGGGAGGCCCCAAAAGCCTTTCATCTGAAAGGCTGGGGAGCTTTCCCGCGCAGGCTCCGTCGGTACCGACGTACCCATATGTGAGGATTATTCCTGCTTGTTCCTGGAGATATATCAGAGACTACAAATACCATAATGCTTTCTAAGGCAAATGTAAAACCAGAACTGGCAAAAAAATCTCACTCCTGGTTCTGGGTAACTTGGCAACTCTAATCTGAAGCTGGACAGTAGTAGTTGCAGGACAGGCCCACCCAAAAAAACTTGAACTGGCAAGGGTATGTCTGGCTCATAAGATGCATCTGTTGCTGGTCCGGGGAGGGGGGTGTGGAGCCAGCTTCCCCTTCCACCACACTTGGTCTCATTTCCTGAATTTGGTTCTGTGTTTCACCTGTGTTAGAATTTTTGAATGCATGGAAATTGGCTGTGCATATGTAAATTTGTGGATTATCATGTGTTAAATTTGCTTGCGCTCCTTTTATTAAGGCGTCTTGCAAGCCAAATGTGTGCTAATGAATGCTCACCCCTAGCACCTGCCAAAGATTCTGAAAAAGTGTGCTGTGTACTTTTTGCCAGATTTTGAATTAAACAGTTTAGCTGTTTTGGGGATTTGTCTGGGGCGTCATGGTCTATAAACTCTCTAATTTACTCATTTAAAAACTGTTCCATGATTACTACGCAGACAATGATAAAATTGCCTGGCATGTGGACCTTGTTTGTAAGCATGGGTCTGGCCCAGAGAGCAATGGTGGTCTTTGTAGTTTTAATAGAAAGTTGGTATGGCAAAATTACATCTCAGCAGGGAGTAATTTGGCCATGTAGTTTGAGTTGTGAAAAGCATTGCACAAAATCTCTAAAAATAAATAATAATAAAAAATAGTTCTCCTTCATGACAAAATGAGGAGAACTGTTCAATAAAAACTTTACTTTTTTTGATGAATATGTACAAAGAACACAAACACCCTTCTCTCCCAAATTTTGATTTGATTGGCTTCCATGTTTTGCAGTTCTACCTTGGATTAGTAACCAATAAATAGAATGAAGGTCCAAAATACATGTGTTAGTATTTTTGTGGGGCCCTTTTACTAAAGTGCATAAAGGTGTTGCACTTAGCACATGTCTGGAGCAAAAATGAACGCACGATAAGTGCAACAGCCTAAATGTTGGGGGCGTACCCAACATGTCCCCTGCCATTAATGCACAGAAAAGTACCTCGCCGCGTTAACACTGCATTGACAATTAACGTGAGTGCACTCAAAGCCGCCCATTGAAGTAGTATTACTGTAAGTGCACCACACTAACTGCAACATTGCTTATTCCCATAATATCTGCCGAGCCCACTCTCTGCCCCACCCCACCCATTTCTGGTCCTGTCGCACGCTAAGCAGTTACTGTGGCATTTTGACTGCTCTCTTTCAGTGTTTGTTAGCAGTTACCATGGTTCTGTACAAACTGCTTAGCGGCACAAACTCCACGATAAATGTTACCGCACTTCAGTAAGAAGGCCCCTTTATTTATAACCTTTTCAAAATTTACGATCAAACTTTAACAAAAACTTGACCAAAAATCTAGAAAAACAAAATATAATGGAGAAAACAGAGTAGAATCATGTACTCTTAACAGAAGTAAAGAAAATCCCAAGCCCACAAGTCAGAGGGAAACCAAGAACAGAAAGTTAGGTAGAAGCAACAAAATGAAAAAAATCAGATCTTAGAGAGGATGATGAGTCATATCAAGTCAACCCCCATATAAAGGGCAATGAGTTCCTTCTAGACCCTAGGCCTGTGTGCATCCAAAAGAGTACAATGATGTAACGGCTCATAGAAGACCAATTTCACATTCTGGTACGTAAATCATACATTTGCAAGGAAATTGAAGTTAGCATGACAGTATTCTGAACTACTTAATCAGTGAGAAGAAAACAGGTCAGATCCTTTAAAGCATTCAGGAGTCATGCCCCAGGCATTGGCCGGCAACCTACGGTGTAGAGTGGAGAGCTCCTACAGCTTGCACTTAGGATGATATATTTGTGCCAGGCTTTGTTCCTTTGACAAGACTTTGATGTCCCTTTTTGATTCACTTTCACATAGCTGGATGAAGGATGGATGGATGACGACAGAAATGATTTTCTCGATGATCTGCATATGGACATGCTTGAAGAGCAACACCATCAAGCCATGCAATTTACCGCCAGCATGCTTCAGCAGGTGAGAGGATATTGTCAGGATGCCATGTCCTATCGGGTATTCTGAGATGGAACGTGCGCTTGCCCCCTTACTTTAATGAAAAGCGAACAGCACCAGATAGGAGGAGGATGCAAATGAATCAAAATTAGTTTGGTCTAAGATATGTGAACGTTGGGTTGGTCCCCCTAGCTCAGGACGTAGTGCACCAGACTGGTTTGAGTTTGTGGTCTGTTGATTCCTGGGAAGGCCGCTGATGCCATGGTGGCCCTTATCCGTCATAAGGGGCAATGCTAAGGGATGGTCTTAGAGGACATAGTCCTCCAGCCCTTAAGAGCTGGTGAGGGTTTCAGATTCCAACTACTGAAAGGAGAGGGACTTAAAAGGGGAAAAACTGGAATTAAATATCCTAGCTTTTAGCAGGTATACAGTTCTGTTTCATTCATGTTGAGTAAAGGAGGGATTTAAGTGCACAATACTGTGTGCAGGTATAAGGAAGTCAGTGTAGATGGGATTCTGTATGGGATATGAGATATTAACAGCTCTTTAGTTAAATCAGTTGACTGGTGAAGGTGGAATTTTTATTCTGTTTATTTAACTTATAGGAGTAAATCTTGAAACATGCATCAAAGTTGGCTAGTTGGGGCCTTTGGACAGCTCTCTAATGTGCCAGTAGAAAATATGTTCTATGGGGGATGCATCAAGGGCCAGCTGCCAGGGAACGTTTCCTTTCCTTAGTGCCTCCTTTATAAATGTGCAGCATTATATCTAGAGCTGACCCAGTCATTAGGCAAGACTCCGCGATTGCCTAAAGCAGGGGCTTTTGCGGGGTGGTAAAGAGCAGCAGTAGTCAAAGTAAAGCACTAGATCCCAACAAACTCAAGAGTCATCAGCGCTTTATTGCTCTTACAGGGACGGCGGGCACACACATTTCATCAAAACAAAGTATTTTTACAGGGCTGTGGTGGGAGGGGTGGCGGGATGATCATGAATGATGTCATAAGGTTGAAGGTTCGCCTAGGCTGCCCCATACCCTTGCACTAGTCCTGCTTATATCACAGTATCATTTAGATCAAAGTCCATCCATGTCCTTATCACTGTACTAAATATTTATCATATGCACTCTAGTAAGAATTTGGGGTCCTTCAAAGTCAAATACAGAACATTCCTCAATCGGAGTAATTATTTTGAGTGTGACATACTTAAAATGCTACTGTTTTTCATGCAATTCCATTTAGTTCACCCATCACCTTTTCTTTTTTCCTTTGTAGAAGAAGCTTGAAGAAGATGGTGGTACCACGGATACAGCTACAATTCTGTCTAACCATCACGAGAAGGACAGCGGCTTTGGGCGCACAGATGAGAGCACACGAAACGATGAAAGCTCAGAGCAGGAGAATATACCTGATGATCACACCAATTCCTCCAACACACTGGGAAGCCAGAAAAAGCTGATGTACAGTCAGGACACACTAGAGAATGGAGATCTGCAGTTCAGCAACGAGTCCTTTATCTCCGCCGACTGCATGGATGCGGACTTCCTCGGCATTCCAGTGGATGAGTGCGAGAGATTCCGTGAACTACTGGAGCTGAAATGCCAAGTGAAGAGTGCCAATCAGGGCAGCCTGTACTTCCAGAACAGCACAATGGAAACTAATAAAAGCGACCAGGAGAGTGTTGACAGAGAGTTAGAAATGTTGAATGAAGAGCTCCGAAGTATTGAACTGGAATGCCTGAACATCGTCAGAGCTCACAAAATGCAACAACTGAAAGAGCAATACAGAGAGTCCTGGATGCTGCACAACAGCGGATTCCGTAACTACAACACCAGTATTGATGTTCGCAGGCACGAGCTCTCGGACATTACAGAACTGCCAGAGAAATCTGACAAAGACAGCTCAAGTGCCTACAACACTGGGGAAAGCTGCCGCAGCACACCCCTGACTCTGGAGATGTCTCCAGATAATTCACTGCGCAGAACAGCAGACGCTATCAACTGCCCTAGCAGTGAGGGTGCAGCCAGTGCTCAGGTGGTCTACGGTCCCTCCCAGAAGGGTTTATTGCCTAATCCTGAAAGCCGAGAATCTAGTCCTGCCAAGCTTCCTTCCGCTAAAGAGTCGGGCCTCGGCAAGCAAATGGAATGCCAAGAGAAAGGAATGATGGAATCGAGCAAACATTCTCCCAAAGCAGCCGGCACATTCGGAACCTCTTCCCATCATTCTCCCTATAAGCACGCCCATATCCCTGCTCACGCTCAGCATTATCAGAGCTACATGCAGCTGATTCAACAAAAGTCTGCCGTGGAGTACGCCCAGAGCCAAATGAGTCTGGTCAGCATGTGCAAAGACTTGAGTGCTGCTAACCTGCTGGAACCTCGGATGGAGTGGAAAGTGAAGGTGAGGAGCGACGGGACCCGTTATATCACCAAGAGACCAGTGAGAGACCGGCTACTGAGAGAACGTGCCCTGAGAATCAAGGAAGAGCGCAGCGGAATGACCACGGACGATGATGCGGTTAGCGAGTTGAAGATGGGTCGTTACTGGAGCAAGGAGGAGCGGAAACAGCATGTGCGCCGGGCTACAGAGCAGCGAAGGCGGCGTGAGTTCATGATCCAGAGCAGACTGGATTGCTTGAAAGAGCAGCAAGGCGCCGAAGACAAACGGGAGATGAATATCATAGATCTGAGCCACAAAAAGATGATGAAGAAAAGGAATAAAAAGATCTTTGATAATTGGATGACAATCCAAGAACTGTTAACCCACGGCACAAAATCCCCAGATGGGACGAGGGTGTACAATTCCCTCCTATCAGTGACTACAGTATAGTTGCAGTGCCTGAATATTTGTACATAAAAAAAAAAAAATACTACCATTGAGGTAGAAATTTCTGCCTCGTTAAATGTGGCAAGCTTTTTGTACATATATATAATACAGTTTTTTTGTTAATAGCCAAAAATGCTTAAATATCCAACTTTGGGTGTCAGGACCTGTTTCACCTGGAGAGGAAGTGACACCCACCCTAATCTTTTAAGGCAGTATTATTAAGCAGAGGAGCTTTTTTGAAATTATGATTCTATTTTTTTTTACCTGTTAACTTTTACATAAAGCTTTTTAAATACCCGGAGGCTTGCTAATCATAGCTACGCAGGTAGCGCGCGTAGGCTGTTTTACCTAAACCACAATGCCAATTGCCAGTCTGAAAAGTATTTTTTATTGAACTGCATTTTGTAATCTTACTGTTGTGTACTTTTCTATACAGTACCTTGCCCATATATTCACTGTGGTGCTACGTCCAGTCCAGAAGTGATTTGCAAGAGATTTGGTTTCACTGTAACACCAGACTTGTATCAGATTAGCAGACTTTATAAGGATCAACATTTTAAACTCTTTCTTTTGCTATTTCTGTCAAAATGTTATCCAGAACGGGATACACCGCTCTGCCGCTTTAAAGGAGCCAAAAGCATGTGTGCGGACATTTCAAACTGTTTAAATGAATTTGCATGTACAGAAAATTTGTTTATAAGATTAAAAAAGAACAAAAATGTGTAATTTGAGAACCTCGCTATACTTACTGCTTGGCATTTTAATTGCTTTGAATTTAAAATAAGCAATTCTCTCCCCCCCCCCCCCCCCCCCCCTCCATCCACATATAGATACAAACAGTATGGGCAATTAAGATAAGGGGAAAAATAAATTATTGTTTTGCACATGCTAAGGTTTAACATTTCAAAGCATGGCGATGGTGGGTGGATGGATGGAATAAAGTCTCCCAGTGGCGATGAGGACAGTATCCAAATTCAAGAGAGCCTGGGAGCCAGCACAGAGCAGCAGCAAGAGACTATGGAGCTTAGTTGGAAGTGAAGATGAGCAGAATGCATAGGCTGTATGATTTTTTTATATGCCATCATTTTCTATATTTTTGTGGCCCACACTTTTGGACATGAATTTTCAGAGAGTCGTCACCATTTGGCTCGGTCCATACTACCAAAAATAAAAACCCGATATGCACCTAAATTTGGTCACCTAATAGAGTTACTAATGTGGGCTAGTGGATTAGCTCACACTATTTTCACTGTGGTGTTTTACCACAGATCCCACTGTATGCAATGAGACCTCATTACTAATAGGGCACTTGATCGCATTAACATGCAGTAAAGCGTAGTTACTCACCTGTAACAGGTGATCTCCAGGAACAGCAGGAATTAAGTCTTCACATATGCGTATCGTCAGTACCAACAGAGCCTGCGTGGGAACGCTCCCCAGCGTCCAAAAGGAAAGCTTTTGGGAGCATCCCACAACATATGCGTGCTGCCTTCCCGCCTCACTGCCTCTCTCACTTCAGTTCTTTGTTTTCCGTGGAGCCGACAGGACGTCTCTCCTGTCACTGCAGAAAACTTTATCATCTTTATTGATTTTTGTGGTCACGTCTGCCTTCATTCGACGCCTACCAGTACCACCGGTTCTCTTTTTTTTATTTTATTTTTTTTGAAGAAAATAAGAAAAGAAATTTTTCTTCGATGCTTCACCCCTCCTGGGGTTAGGCGCCATTTTTGGCACTAGGCCCAAAAATCTCCAGACATGGAGAAGCCAACTAGTGGTTTTAAAAAATGTTCAAACTGTGGCGGTACTATTTCCGTCACCAACACCCACGAATGGTGTGGTAAATGTTTAGGTCCTGAGCAGTGTCCAGCGGAGTGTCTCTCCTGTAGAAAGATGACCAAAAGAGGCCTGCAGAACAGAGTTGCAAAGGCTGGTTCTCTTTTCATGGTTGATACGATGTCAGTTACATCGATGTCTTCCAGGGCTTCATCTTCCTCTCATGGATCTTAGGTAACTAAACAAATGTCTGTAAAGACTAGCCCGTCCTTGAAGGGTAAATCTCTTGCAAAACATCGAGATGCCACTGGCATTACCCTCGAGGAAAGTGCCCCGGCGGGAGTCTTCGGTCTCCAAAGCACAAACGGGGTCTCAGAATATTCCAGAGGCCTTGATCTCTGCAGGACTTCTGTTGCCATGTTCTGGGGTCATAGCCGCTTCCACCGGTACTGACCAAGCATCGTTATTAGCAATGAATAAGAGAATCCTTGCTATTGAACGCAGTCTAGTGTCCCTCTTAGCTGCCTTGGTACCGCTAAGACGGTTCAAATGAGCTCGGTACCGACACCGGTACCAGCTCCAGTGGCACCCGCTCAGGTGGGACGGCTTCCTCCCATGCCAAGCCTTGAGAGTTTCTCCGGCATCGAAGGGTTGGAACCGAAATACCACGGTACCGATATTCATCGGTACCAGCATCGATCGATGCAAAGCTCCGATGAGTCTTCTGATTCCGATGACTCTACTGATACAAGAGCAGTTCTGTTGAAGGATCCATCTCCTTCTCCTGAGCACAGAATGTCTCCTCCAGAAGAGATGTCTTTTCAGGATTTTATACGTGATGTAGCTAAGGGACTTTCAATCACGGTTACTCCTGAGAAGGAACCTAGGGCAGAAGAACTGAGAATTCTGCAATACCCTATGACTCCCAAAGAGGCAGCGATGCTGCCTATTCATCAGATCCTTCAAGATCTTATGTTCAGAATGTGGGAAACTCCCTTAACGGTGTCACCGCATTCTCAACGCCTTGATACCATGTACCGAGTCCCACCTTCTCCAGGGTTTCAGAAGACTCAGTTACCACATCATTCTATGGTAGTGGAATCAGCCATGCGGAGAATAAAGAGTGCTAAAATGCATTCTTCCAACCCTAGCAGCAGCTAGGATTAGCTCATATTCCCTTTATATGGGAATGTTTCTAGAGGAGATTACAGCGGATCTGGAACGCATGAGCCCTCTTCTTCCCAAAGATAAACAGGGTCAGTACCTCACTCTGCTCAAGCATGCTCAAAATGTCTCCAAATTTGTGAACTGTGCAGCTTTTGACTGCTTTAAAGCTATTATTTATTTATTTAATTATTTATTTTTATTTATTTATTACAGGCTCTTATATACCGCTCTATTTAGCATCAGCGCGGTTCACAATATAACAACATACCATATTGAACAAACTGTTTGGTTTTACAGAGAACAAGGTCAGAGAACTTGGATAAAACATGGGAAGTCAATACTGCAACTATTTACAAGAGTATTTACAAGTATACATGACAGGATGACAAGTATACATGACAGCAGAACCTCTGCTATTGCTATCGGAGCACGGCGCATTGCCTGGCTCCAAGCATCAGACTTAGAGGAGTGGGTGCAAGAGAAGTTAGGAAACATTCCTTGCACAGGTGAAAACTTATTTGGGAAGGATTGGCAGACCAAGGCTAATCAGATTGAATCTGACAATAACACCTTGAATAGACTATCAAAGTCTACAGCCAATCCATCAAAGAAAAAAAACAGGCAAGAAGTTTTTCTTTAACAAAAAGAAAAAAAATCTTATCATTCTTATTCCCATCCAATTCACTGTCCAGTTCATGCTCCCCAGAAAGAGCAGCAACCTAGACAACAAAGAAAGCCGCAAGCTTAAGGAGCTCAACCGGCTCATCAAGTACAGCCTCCACAGGGGCTTTGACTTCTACCTAGAGAACTTAACCATTTTGCCTCTGAAGGGTCCAGAGCCCTCGACCATTCCGGGCAGATTATGCTATTTTGTCAAAAGATGGCAACAAATAACATCAGAAAACTGGACTCTGTCCATTGTAGGACAGGGGTACAAATGTCACTACCTCAGCATGCCCCCGCCTACAGTCATAAAACAATTCAATTCTCAAGGCCCTGTCACCAACATCCTGTGTCAGGAGGTCTCTTCACTTCTTGCTCAAGGAGCAATAGAAGAGGTACCCATATCCCAATGGGGGAGGGGGTTCTACTCCCCCTATTCTCTCATCCCAAAGAAGACGGGGATACAGACCTATCCTGGACCTCAGAGAATTGAACAAATTTCTGTTCCGAGAAAAGTTCAAGATGATCTCCCTCGGAACACTTTTACCATACCTTCAGAATCAGGATTGGTTATGTTCTCTAGATCTAAGAGATGCGTACACGCATATTTATTTATTTGGTATACATTTGTATGCCGCCACTTCCAGCGATCAGCAGCGGTCCATTGGTGGAAAAAACAAGGGAGTATGTACATAAAAATTTAAGATTACAGTCTGATTTGGGGGAGGGGTGCACATCAAACACAATGAATTACAATTATACATTTGAGCAACCAGATAAATTACAGTTTGATCAACAACATAAATTACAGTTATACATTACATCGCCAAATATGCAATCGTATTAACAGTGGATATATACGAGATAAACATTTTAAATTGCCATAGATGTGAGATATCGGCGAAATAGATTTATATGACCCATGTGCTTAGGAGGTAGGTAGGCAACGTGGGCAGAGATAATGGTTGAATCTGCCTAGGTGATGCCGTAATGTGATTGGAACAGGTGGGTTTTAAGCTTTTTTCTGAAGTCCTGTAGGTCTTTGATCAGGCATATCTCATGAGGCAGTTGGTACCAGAGCATGGGTGCAGCGTACGTGTATGCCCGGTTGCTCGTCTGTTCTTTGACTGCTCTTATACTGCTAGGAACGCAGAGTGTGTTCAGGTTAGCAGTCCGTCGGCATCTGTTGGGGGGCTGTGTGGTGATGAGGTTATCGATGAATGAGGGGGATATTTTGTGAATGATTTTGAATGTTGTTACCAGTATTTTGTATATTATTCGTGCAGAGATGGGGAACCAGTGAAGCTCAATCAGGACTGGTGTAATGTGATCTATCAGTTTCTTATTCATGATAATCCTGGCTGATACTAAGGTTTTTTTCGGTAGACCTTGCAAGATGACATTACAGTAGTCAAAGTGGGGAATGATGAGCGCTTGAGCTACTGTTCTGAAGTCCGTGTGGTCAATTATACTGGGTAGGGGTTGTAGGACTCTCAGCTTGTGAAATATTGCTCTGTTGGTTATCCGGAGGTGCTTGTCCATTTTTAGGTTAGCATCAATTAGTACTCCTAGATATTTGATCTCATTTTTAGAGTGATAGGTGTTGCTGTTCAGGGTGATTGTAGCAGGAGGTTTGAAGTCTTGTGTTCCTGATATGAACATCACTTCAGTTTTTTTGTGGTTTATCGACATATTGTTGCATTGGAACCAATTTTGCATTTCACCTAGGCATTCTTCTATTTGATTGTAATTAGGATTGTTTATATCAAGTTGTGTGTACATCATGATATCATCTGCGTATAAGTGGTAGCTGATGCTATGCTTTTGTAAAATTGTACAAACTGGCTGGATGTAAACGTTGAATAGCAGGGAGGAGATAGCTGAGCCCTGAGGTATTCCTTGGGTTTGGGGGAAAGGCTTTGCTTGCTCGTTATTGAAGCGTACCTGTTGCATTCTATTTGTTAAGTAGGACTCAAACCACTTTAACGGTGTTCCTGCTATACCTATGGTCGCAAGACTTCGCAAGAGTGTTTGATGATGTACTGTGTCAAACGCTGCTGATATATCTATGAATATGAGTATGAACATCTTGCTTTTGTTTTCCAGACCCTTGATGAGGTTGTCTAGAAGCGCTATGAGTAGGGTTTCCACTCCATGGTGCGGTCTGAAACCATATTGATGGTCGTCAAGGATTTTGTTTTCGTCTAGGTGGTCCTGCAATTGCTGTTGGGTTACTTTCTCGATAATCTTTGCAAGGAATGATATGCTTGATATCGGCCTGTAGGAGGTTGGATCTTCTTTGTTGAGAGCTTTATTCTTTAATATAGGCCTAATTAGGGATCTTTTAAGTTGGGCGGGCATGATACCTTGCTGCAGAGATTGATTTACTATGTGCGTTATCAGATGGGCAATTTCCTGCTTAGTAGATTTGATCCATTCTGCTGGACAAGGATCTAGCAGCGAAGTTGTTGTATTAAGGTTTGAGATGGTATTTATGATGAGTCTTTCGTCAATTATCTGGAAAGTAGACCATCCTTTCGGTTTACCGCTTGAGTTCATGCTGTTTGGCTGCTTGGAGGACGTAGTGATCACGTTCTGCGATTGGATAGTCAGGATAGGGGGATTTAGTTTGATAGCATAGTGATCTGCCAGGTCTTGGGCCTTTATTTTTTCCATTGCAGTCCTGTTCTGGCAAGGGCTTCGTGAGCGACTTGACTAGCTCAAACAGCTCTCTGGGTCTGTTAATAGCCTTGAGTACTTTGGTGTGATGTGCTTTTTTGGCAAGGTTGATCTCATTTTTGTATTTGGCTAGGAGCTCCAGGTATTCCATCTTGTGCAGATCAGTCTTAGTTCGTCTCCATTTTCTCTCCAATTTTCTTAAATCCTTTTTCATTTTGTGCAACGGTGGTGTGTACCAGGGTTCTGTTCTAGTTTTTGTCACTCTAGTTGATGACTTCCATGTTGGCTCAGAGTTGGCTTCTATTGTAGAGTTCCATTGTTGAATTAGGTCTTCGATGTCAGTGTTGTCAAGGGTTATGTGCTCATTAAGAGAGTTTATTAGAGATTCCTTGTTGAGTTGCTGGAATTTTCTTCGTTGTTGATTAGTTGAGCCAGAGTCTAACTTGTTTGTTGTGGAGTATGGATATAGGGTGATCTGAATTTGGTAATGTAAATCATGTAAATCACAGGAAGTGCCTTCGATTCTCTTTCAAGGAAACCACTTCCAATACAGAGTCCTTCCATTCGGGCTGGCCTCTGCCCCAAGAGTCTTCACAAAATGCATGGCTGTAGTAGCAGCAGGGGCTCGCTTAGACACGCAGCAATCAAAGGCATTCCTGCCACAGCCGCGCTGTCTATGAATAATAGATCTGGCTTCCCAAGCAGTAAAGAAAACCCTCCTAACTGCTCGGGAAATGCTTCAACTGCTGGGTCATATGGCATCCACTGTACATGTGGTCCCTTATGCCCGCCTACACATGCAAGCAGCTCAGTGGACTCTTTCACAGAAGACACAAGCCACAGGTCGCTTAACGGACAAAATCAAGAATTCGACACGTCTCGTTTTGTCCCTACAGTGGTGGCAGTCCCTCGAAAACCTCCTGGTAGGTTCCCCCTTCCAGCAACCACTGCCCCAAATCACCCTGACAACAGATGCGTCCAAGCTAGGTTGGGGAGCACACTTGCACGATCTTTCCACTCAGGGTCTCTGGACTTCACAAGAGTCCTCTCTTCAAATAAACCTTTTAGAGCTAAGAGCCATTTACAATGCTATGATAGCATTTCAGGCCCAGCTCAGTCAAAAGACAGTTCTGGTCCAAACCGACAATCAGGTTGCCATGTTTTACATAAACGAACAAGGCGGAACGGGCTCTCTGTTGCTATGCAACGAAGCTTTGCGACTATGAGCCCTCGCCAGAGAGCTCCAAATTCACCTTCTAGCAGTATACCTTCCAGGCATTCAAAACTTGTGGGCAGACAAGCTCAGTCAAATACTGCTGCCACATGCATGGTCTCTCCAATCAGACAAACTGGCTCGAGTGTTCCAAACCTGGGGAACACCAGATATAGACCTCTTTGCAAGTCCACAGAATGCCAAATTTCCCCGGTTCTGTTCCAGAATTCCGGCTCAATACTGTCTAGCAAACGATGCTTTCCAGATCCATTGGGGTCAGGACTTCCTCTAATGCCTGCCCACCCTTTCCCCTAATTCCCAAAACTCTTTTCAAGCTTCAGAGAGACAGGGGTTATATGATTCTCATAGCTCCACGTTGGCCAAGGCAATCGTGGTACCCTCTGCTTCTGCGCTCTCTCAAGCTAGAGTTGGGGTATGCTCCAGATCTTCTTTCCCAGGAGAACAGGAAGCTTCTCCATCCCAATCCTCAGTCCCTGCACCTCTGGGCCTGGCTGCTGAAGGCATAGAACCTTTAGATATCCACCTCTCTCAGCAAGTGAAGGATATCCTTCAGGATTCAAGAAACCTTCCACAAGGCGTTCCTATGCTTTCAAATGGAAAAGGTTTTCTATATGGTGTTCAGAAAAGGGGCTTAACCCCCTTTCCGTGCCCATGGAGTCGCTTCTGGAGTATCTCCTCCATCTTTCAAATTCCGGTCTTAAGACAAATTCAGTGCGAGTCCATCTCAGTACTATTGCGGCTTTTCACAAGCCCCAAGATGGACAACCAATCTCTACTCATTCACTTGTCTCAAGATTCATGAGAGGTCTACTATTGACAAAACCCCCATAAAGCCGCCGCCGGTGGCATGGGACCTGAATCTGGTTCTTGGGCAGCTTATGAAGCCGCCTTTTGAACCTTTAGCCATTACAACTTTAAAATTCATATCCTGGAAGGTCATTTTCCTAATTGCAATAACTTCTGCTAGATGCATTAGTGAACTGCAAGCTTTAGTGGCTGACCCTCCTTATACAAGGTTCACCATGATAAAGTAGTCCTCGGGACTCATCCACACTTTATGCCAAAGGTGGTTTCGTCTTTTAATTTAAACCAGTTGGTTTACCTTCCTGTATTCTGCCCTAGGCCTTATGCCTCCAGTGCAGAAAGGAACCTTCATACCTTAGATTGTAAAAGAGCTTTAGCCTTTTACCTTCAAAGAACTGAACAACATAGGAAGTCTTCTCAACTCTTTGTTTCTTTTGATTCTAGTCATTTGGGACTTCCAGTTTCAAAACAAACCCTACCTAGGTGGATTTCAAACTGCATATCCTTCACTTACAATAGTAAAGGTCTTTCCCTCGAGGGCCATGTTACAGCTCATAATTTTATTTATTTATTTATTTACATTCTCTTATATACCGCACTATTCAGCATCAGCGCGGTTTACATGGAACAGAAACGCTCAGTACAGTTAACATGTATGAGTTTACAGATAACAGGGCAAGTAACTTAGATAACAGGGGTAAACTATTTACAAAAACTTGCTACATAAGCTTGTAAACTATTTACAAATATTGCTACATAAGGTTGAATGATCATGAATTCTATAGAAACAAATGCATCACTAAGGGTTAGAGAATCTTTCTTGGCATGTTGTTGGGAAACCATATATTTGCTTAGTGGGTTGCATCTCTGTCTCGGTGGGTGAGGTTGGGTTCTATGAGGTACTTATTGAAAAGATGGTACTTGAGGGCTTTCCTAAACTGCGTAAGGCCCTTAATAGCCCGGATATCTGGAGGTAATGCGTTCCAGCATCTTGGTGCGCTGATACTAAACGCCCTGTTGGCTGTAGATGAAGTGCAAACTGTTAATGCTTTCGGGACTTTTAGGGTGTTTGTAGCTGTGGATCTCCTTGCTCTATTAGGAGATATGGTATGGATGAGGGCCATTATTGATTCAGGGGCGAGCTTGTTAATAGCTTTAAAAGTGAGTAACAGAGTCTTAAAAACGATTCTAGCCTGGATAGGTAGCCAATGTAATTGTATCAACAGAGGTGTCACGTGGTCGCTTCTGGGGGCTCCATGGATGACCCTTGCTGCAGCGTTCATGGCGAGCTGCAGCGGGTGTAGGGTGGATAGGGGCAGGCCTTGAAGGATGGCATTGGCGTAATCAAAATGAGGTATGATCAATGCCTGGTATATAGTCCTGAAGTCATTTGGTTCCAGCATAGATCGTAAATGCCGAAGTGAGCGGATCTTGTAGTATACTGCTCTGACTGTGTTCCCTATGTGGGCTTTCATGTCTAGGCGCTGATCCAAGGTGACTCCCAGGTAGCGTATTGATGGTTTAGTTTGTAGTTCTGCTTCTTTTACTTTAAGGAATTGTGGTGGTGTGAAGTTAGTGTTCCTAGTGATGAAGAGTACTTCCGTTTTCTTATGTTGTATTCGGAGGTTTTGGGAGAGAAGCCAATCAGATATTGCGTTGAAGCAACTCGTCAGTGGAGAGAGGTCCAGATGTTCTGTAGAGAAGGGTATGTACAGCAGGACATCATCAGCGTATAACATGCAGTCGACATTGAAGGATCGGATGATCTTGCAAATTGGCTGCATGTAAATGTTAAACAAGAGGGCCGAAAGGGAAGAACCTTGTGGGACTCCCTGGCTTTGGTGGAAAGGTTCTGATGTCATCCCTCCAGAACGCACATGCTGCCATCTTCCAGACAGGTAAGATCTGCACCAATCAAGCGCTCTACCAGTAATTCCTTTCTCAAATAGTCGACCTAAGAGAAGCTCATGACTTACTGAGTCAAAAGCTGCAGCGATGTCCAGAAAGATGAGAGCAAATCCTTGACGGATGTCATCAATGCCAGTGATTATCCTGCAGAAGAGGGTGGTAAGAAGGGTTTCCACTCCGTGGGATTCCCTAAAACCATGTTGGCAGGGGTCTAATGGTGAGGCAATGTCGACGTGATCTTGTAGTTGTCGTTGTACCTCTTTTTCGATGATCTTCGCAAGTAACGGAATACTGGATATAGGTCTATATGAATCCACTTTTTGGGGGTCGAGTTTGCAGTTTTTCAAAAGAGGTCTGATAGAGGTGTGCTTAAGAGCGGAGGGGAAGGAACCTGTTGTGAAGGAGAGGTTCATTATATTGGATAGTATTGGGCTGAAGTGGCTGCGGAGCTCCTTAATCCAGAAGGCTGGGCATGGGTCAGACTGAGATGATGTGGTGTTAAGAGCCATAATCGTGTCTTCAATTCCTTTTTTGGTAGGGGTAGAGAATATGGTTAGAGCTGTGGGGCCGTCTCGTTCAGGGGTGGTGGTTGTAGTCGAGATGTTGATAATCCGGCATATCTTGGATTGTGCATAGTTAGCGAAATCTTGTGGGTGAATCTCAAATTGTGGTCCGGGGGTTGGTTCCTTTGATAGAGTCTTGACTAGGTCAAAAAGATCATGGGGTTTATTAAGTGATCTCTTTAAGGTCTCTGAGTAGTATTGTTTCATTGCATCAGTGGTTGCCTTGCGGTGAGCAGCCAGATGACAGTTGTATGCAGTCTGGTCAATTGAAGAGTGGGATCGGCGCCAGCGCTTCTCGAGTTTCCGTAATTGGGTAAGAGAGGCTCTAAGATCGGCTGTGTACCATGGAGCGTTCATTCTTTTCCTTGGGGGCTTGTTAGTTGGTGTGCGTAGGGCGATTGCACTAAGGCACTTGTTCCAGTGAGTAATCAGGTCGTCAAGGTTCATGGTGGTTTCGCTAATGAGTTGTTGCGTTTCCATGAGGATAAGGTCTCTGTTGAAAGGCTTGAAACATCTGGAGTGAGGTCTTGTAGTGTTGCTTGGTATCTTATTGAACTTTGAATCAGTTTTGTGCGAAGGGATCTGGAGGATGATCAGTTTGTGATCTGACCATGGAACAGGAGTTATGGACGTTATCGGGTCATGTGATGTGTTAAGAGATATCTAAGAGATGTCAGAGCAATGGCAGCCTTGGTTGCTAATCTCCGCTCTGTGTCTATAGATGATATCTGTAGAGCGGCTACTTGAGTTTCGGTACATACCTTCACAGCCCACTACTGTCTGGACAAGGACTCCTGTCGGGATGCCTCGTTTGCCCAGGCTGTCCTACAGCATCTCTTTCAGACTTAATGCAACTCCTACCCTCCATCCCGGTAGGATACCAGGGATCCATGGGAGGAAGTATGACCCTGTTCACACGGGTTCACAGCTCGCTGGAGTCATTCCTCTGGCATCTTTCAGCTGGGGAGTCCCCATATGTGAAGATTACATTCCTGCTTGTTCCTGGAGATAGCATAGTTACTCACCTGTAACAGGTGATCTCTGGGAACAGCAGGAATAAGTCTTCACATATGGGTATCGTCGGTACCGACGGAGCCTGCGCAGGAACGCTCCCCAGCGTCCAAAAGGAAAGCTTTTGGGAGCATCCCACAGTGCCTGCGCGCTGCCCTCCTGCCTTTCCTAACCGCCTCTCTCCATTTCGAGTTTTAAACCTGAGACAAAGAGAGAGTGAGGAAAGGAAAGAAAGATAGAGAGATACAACTCCTAGGGGAGGTGGGTGGGTTGTGAAGACTTATTCCTGCTGTTCCCAGACATCACCTGTTACAGATAAGTAACTGTGCTACCTCCAGGAACAAGCAGGAATGAGTCTTCACATATGGGGACTCCCCAGCTAGAGATGCCAGCGAGATCACGCAGGTTATGAGTCCCTGGGAAGGGCTCTACCTCCACCCATGAATCTCAGGCATCCAGCCAGGGATGGAGGGTAGGAGTTGGTTAGGTATGGAACAGGTGTTTGAGAACAGCCTGACCAAACAAGGCATCCCGGCGGGAGTCCTTGTCCCAAGCAGTAATGGGCTGTGAAGGTATGAACCGAGGCCCAGGTGGCCACTCGACAGATCTGGTCGATGGACACAGAATTTAGATGAGCCATAGAGGCTGCCATGGCCCTCACATTGTGAGCTGTGACATGGCCCTCCAGAGAAAGGTTCTTACTCTGGTAGGCAAAAGAAATACACTGAGCAATCCAATTGGACAGAGTTCTCTTAGAGACTGGAAGTCCTAAATGAGAGGGATCAAAAGCAACAAAAAGTTGAGGATTTTCTATGTTGCTGTGTCCTTTGTAAGTAAAAAGCAAGAGCTCTTTTACAATCCAGGGTATGAAGATTCCTCTCTGCACTTGAAGCATGAGGTCCTGGAAAAAGGACAGGTAAATAAACCTCCTGGTTCAGATGAAAAGGTGAGACCACTTTAGGCATAAAGTGTGGATTAGTCCTGAGGACTACCTTGTCACGATGGAACCTTGTATAAGGAGGATTAACCACCAAGGCTTGCAGCTCAATGATGCGGCGAGCTGAAGTGACTGCAATGAGAAAAATAACCTTCCAGGAAAGAAATTTCAAGGAGGTAGTGGCTAAGGGTTCAAAAGGTGGCTGCATAAGCTGGCCAAGAACCAGATTCAAGTCCCATGCCACTGGAGGTGGTCTGATGGGAGGTTTAGTCAAAAGAAGGCCCTCCCTGTAGCAGCTCTCTCTTTGGAGCTACAGTCAGACGCGCCGGCTTGCAGAGCGCGAAGGGAAGAGTTTCCCTTTCGCGACTCTGTTAAGCCCGCGGGGGCTGATGGGAACTTCCCATCAGCCCCCGCGGGCTTAACAGAGCAGCGAGGGACCTCTTCCCTTCACGCTCTGCAAGCCGGCGCGTCTGACTGTAGCTCCAAAGAGAGAGCTGCTACGGGGTGGGCCGGCTCTGCCGGGTGGGTACAGGGGGGCCCCGCGGCACGCTCGATTCTGCCGCGGCGGCCCCGACAACGGCAGCAGACAGGTTTTCTTTTTTTTTTTAATTTTCCCTGGGCTGGGCTGGGCTGGGCTGGGGGGGGTGGGGGTTAGGAGTGGTGATGGGCTGGGCTGGGCTGGGCTGGGGGGGTTAGGAGTGGTGATGGGCTGGGCTGGGCTGGGCTGGGGGGGTTAGGAGTGGTGATGGGCTGGGCTGGGCTGGGCTGGGGGGGTTAGGAGTGGTGCTGGGCTGGGCTGGGGGGGGTTAGGAGTGGTGCTGGGCTGGGCTGGGGGGGTTAGGAGTAGTGATGGGCTGGGCTGGGCTTGGCTGGGGGGTGTTAGGAGTAGTGATGGGCACTGGGCTGGGGGGGTTAGGAGTGGTGATGGACACTGGGCTGGCTGGGGGGGGTTAGGAGTGGTGATGGGCACTGGGCTGGCTGGGGGGGTTAGGAGTGGTGATGGGCGCTGGGGGGGTTAGGAGTGGTGATAGGCGCTGGGGGGGCTTAAACTAAAAATTGAGTGATGGGGGATTAGGACTGGGAGTGGGCTGATGGGGAGGTTAGGACTGGAAATGGGCTGGTGGGATTAGGACTGGGAGTGGGCTATGGGGGGCTAGGACTGGTAATGGGTTGGGGGGGTTGCTAGGACTGGAAATGGGCTGAGTGGAAGGGGGCTTGAACTGCAAATAGCTGTTGGGGATGGGGCTTGGAATGGAAATGGGCTGAGGGGAAGTGGGGGGCTTGAACTGCAAATAGCTGATGGGGACGGGGCTTGGAATGGAAATGGGCTGAGGGGAAGTGGGGGGCTTGAAGAAGGGAATGGATGCTGGGTGAGACTGGAACTAGAAGGGAGCTGATGTTGGGGGAGGATTAGAATGGGATGGGGCTGGGAGAGTAAAATGGAGAGGGGAAAAATATTTTGTGTAGGAGGGATGAAAAATCTACAATTGGCCAGGTATTGGGAGAGTAATTGGGGATTGAGGATGGAGGGGTAAAATTTGTGTGGATGAAATAGGAATGAGGAAAGAGCAAAAGGAGAAAGATTAGTATGTTAAAGCAGATGTAGAGAGAGAGAGAATGGAAAAAAAACTAGAAGAGAGAAGAAAGGACAAATGGACAGCAGACGATGGAGAGTTAGCAGAAAACATAAAGAAACCAGAAGAAAATGGCTGGACCAATTGCAACTGAAAAAAAATGCACAAAAGGTAGAAAGATATCTCTTTATTTTGAATTTATTAACTGGAATATGTCAGCTCTGGGAAATGTGCATCATTAACATCTGCGCTTTGTTTGGTACAAGAGGAAATTCCTATTTGACGTTGCCACTTGTTCTCTTTCCCCAGTATTCTCTGAAATGTATTGGTTTAATATTTGCAGTGTTGCCTTTTGATAGGTAGGGTATGGTGCTTTGTGAGTCCTGGTAATGCTGTCAGGATACGGCGGGTTTGCTATGGGTTCTAAATGGGCAGCGTTTGTAGTAGTTCCTAATGTGCCTGGCGGTTGGCACTGGATTATAGTAATGTAGAAATCTTTTAGTCTTTCTTTATCCATACACTCATTAAGAGACATGTTTACTAAAAGTTAGTGTATGGTAACATTATGCAAATATTTATGCAAATAAGACCACTTATGCAAATGACGTGCTGGCACTTTGAGGAAATTCTTTGGTTTTGTGCGGCAGTTTGGGCACTCGGGCTCAAAAAGGTTAGCCATCACTGGTCTAGGCCTTCAGCAACCGGGCTCTGAGGTGACGAGACTGGGGATTTGGGTGCCACAACGTTCCCTCCTCCTGGGACAGGAGGTCTGGAGCAGATCCCAAGTCCAGGGAGGGAGCTTGGGAGAGATGCAGAAGTAGAGGGTACAACACTTGGCGTGGCCAATGTGGTGCTATGAGGATCACAGACCCCTTGTCTCTCTGAAGTTTGAAGAGTGTCTTGGGAATTAGGGGAATGGGTGGAAAGGCATAGAGGAAGGCATCCCTGGCCTGAACTCCCTGACACGGAATCCTGGAACAGAACTGGGGAAGTTTGGCATTCCACGGACTTGCAAAGAGGTCTATATCCGGGGTTCCCCAAATTCGGAAGATCCTGGCTATCTGGTCCCCATGGAGGGACCATTCGTGTAGGAGCAGAACTCGACTGAGTCTGTCTGCCCAAGAGTTTTGAACCCCTGGAAGATACACTGCCATGAGATGAATTTGATGCTCTCTGGCGAAGGCCCACAATCTCAGAGCTTCGTTGCAAAGCGATAGAGAGCCAGTCCCGGCCTGCTTGTTCACGTAGAACATGGCTACTAGGTTGTCCGTGTGGATGAGGACTGTCTTGTAGCTGAGCAGGGTGTGGAAGACTCTGAGAGCTAGAAAAATTGCTCTGAGCTCGAAGAGGTTGATATGTAGAGATGTCTCCTCTAGAGACCAGCTGCCTTGAGTGGAGAGATCTTGAAGATGAGCTCCCCAACCTCTTGGAGAGGCATCTGTTGTAAGGGTTGCTTGGGGTAACACCTGTTGAAAGGGGGACCCCAGCAACAGATTTTGAGTGGACCTCCACCAGTGGAGGGACCAAAAGAGGCGACTGGAGGTTGCTATTTTGTCTGACAGGCAACCTGATGCCTGGGTCCATTGGGTGGACAGAGTCCACTGAGCTGCCCTCATGTGAAGGCGAGCATAAGGAACCACATGCACAGTGGATGCCATGTGGCCTAACAGTTGTAACATCTCTCGAGCAGTTAAATGGGATTTTAACTGAATTTGTGAGGCTAACTGCACCAAGCGTAGGCAACGGGCCTGGGGAAGATAGGCCCTTGCAGTTGTGGTATCCAGCAAGGCCCCTATGAACTCTAGAGACTGAGTAGGGGTGAGATGGAATTTTGGAAAGTTTATTACAAGTCCCAGATACTGAAGGATATGGCTTGTGCAGGTTAGAGAAGTCTGGGCCTCTGACTGGGATGGAGCTCGAATGAGCCAGTCGTCCAGATATGGGAATACGAATATTCCTAGAGTGCATAGAAATGCAGCTACTACTGCCATGCATTTTGTGAACACCCTTGGTGCAGAGGCCAGACCGAAAGGAAGCACTCTGTATTGGTAGTGCTTCCCTTGATAAAGGAACCGAAGGAACCTTCTGTGTGTTGGATGGATGAGGACATGGGTGTACGCATCCTTGAGGTCTAGAGAGCAAAGCCAATTCTGACTCTGAAGGTATGGAAGGAGAGTACCGAGAGAAATCATCTTGAATTTCTCCTTGCATAGAAACTTGTTCAATTCTCTGAGATCTAATATGGGTCTGTAGCCCCCTGTTTTCTTTGTGATAAGAAAGTAGGGGGAGTAGAACCCTGAGCCCTGTTGAAGAAGGGGTACTTCTTCTATTGCCCCTTGGGCAAGAAGGGTAGTAATCTTCTGACCCAGAAGGTCGAGGAGAGATGTCTGAGAATTGAACTGTCTCACCCTGGTGTGAGGAGGAAGGTTTAAGAAATGAAGCTTGTACCCCTCCCTTATGTTTATGTTTATTAAAATACTTTCTATACTGCCCCATACCAATGGCGTCTGGGCGGTTTACAAAACTAAAAGAATAATTACATTACAGGCTGTTAGAAAAGTTAAAAAGAACGCCAATTAAAATATTAAAAGCGACAGAAAAGAGGCAGAGGATAGAAAACAAAGCAAAATAGAAAAACATCAACAAAAGGAGGAAGAGGGAGACAAAGACGGGGGAGGGAGATCAAACGCCAGACTAAACAAATGGGTTTTGAGTTGCTGTTTGAAGGCATGATATGATTGCTCTGCGCGGAAGGGGGGGGGAGTGAATTCCAACGCCTAGGACCCAGAAAATAGAAAGCCGAAGAACGTGTGGACTCCAAGTGGGCTTGAGAGGGAGAAGGAAGGGACAGACGATTAACGTGGATAGAACGGAGCAGGCGATGGGGAGTGCGGAAATGAAGAAGATCTGCAAGATAAAGAGGGGTCCATTGCTCTGCTGTGATTTGTTCCCATCTGGGAGCAAAGTAAGCCAACCTTCCTGGAATGGTGAGAGGCTATGGATGTTCTAGAGCCAGAAAGGCTAAGCTCTCTAGTTGTAAGTCAAAGGCCCTGAGGAGGCTGAGGCTGTTGGGCCGTAGCAGTCCTAGCAGCCTTAGGCTTGGCCTGTTTCGGTTGTTGCTGTCTCTTTGTAGCAAAACGACCTGCAGAAGATGACTGTTGACCATAAGCAGAATAATATTTCCCTTTTTTTGGGGAAAAAATCCCTTTTTGAACAACCTTTTCTTAAAGGGAGCAGAAGTAGACTTTGAAAGTCTATCTAAAGCAGAATTTTCAGCATCCTTTTGGGTGGCCTTTGCTTGCCAATCTTTGCCAAAAAGGTTTTCACCTGTACAAGGAAGATTTCCTAGTCCATCTTGAACCCAAGGTTCCAAATCAGAAGCTTGTAACCAAGCAACTCTGCGTGCACCTATGGCAATGGCCGAGGCTCTGCTGGCACCTTCAAAAGAGTCAAAGGCTGCACGGTTGGAAAACTTGGAAATATCCTGGGCATGTTTGAGCCAGGTGAGGAATTCTTCCCTTTTATCTTCTGAAATAAAAGGAGATAAAGTTTGCAGGTTATCTGTAACTTCTTTTAGAAACATCCCCATATAGAGACTATAGGAGTTGATTCTGGCAACAAGCATACTAGCCTGGAAAATTCTCCTGCCAAAGGCATCTAAGGTTCTGCATTCTCTTCCTGGAGGAGCAGAAGAGTGTCTTTTTGTACTCTTTATCTTCTTCATAGCAGACTCCACCACAATGGAGTGGTGAGGAAGCTGAGTCTTATGGAAGCCAGGACAAGGAGGAACACGATACATGGTGTCCAACCTGCGAGAATGAGGGGAAGTGGTGAGAGGAGTCTCCCATATGCCCAACATGTGATCATAAAGAATCTCATGTATTGGTAAAGTGGCTGCCTCTTTAGGAGCCTTAGGATATTGTAAAATATCTAACTTTTTGGCTCTAGGCTCTGTCTCAGGGGCTACTGAGATGGAAAGGCCCCTGGCCACTTCCCTAATAAAGTCTTGAAAAGACAAGTCTTCTGGAGGAGACATTCTCCTTTTTGGAGAAGAGGGCTCCTGAGGATGAATCACTGATGCTTCGACAGAGACCTCTGATTCATCAGAGTCTTCAGAGGAATTGAAGTATCGCCTGTCTGGATTCTCCTGCAGAGCCCGATACGCGTACCGGGTGGTATCGACATCGGGAGTGATCGGTACCGGTTCGGTACCGATGGGCATCACAGAACAGTGTACCGCTGCAGTCGACACTGAAGCGGATGTCGATGCAATCGGTACCGGCACCGGAACCGATGTCGGTACCGGTGCCGGAGTCGGTACCGGCAACGGAGTTTGTTGCGGTACCGAAGGCGTCGCAGCTTGTATGAATGCCGTGATGGCACGCTGCATGGTCAGGATATTCTGATCCATTGACGCAACCAATGTCTGGATGTCGGTACCAGTGGGAACCACCGGTACCCCAGAACATGGCAACAGGTGATCAGTCGAGGCCGAGCCATCGATGTCAACCTGTGACCCCATAGATAAAGCTTTGGAAGCCGGAGCCTCCCGCCGGGGTAATTTTGCCGGTGTGGATTGCTCAAGGGCAAGCCCGGAGGCATCTCGATACTTAGAGGGAGATCTACCCTTCGAGGACCGACTGGATTTAAGTTTGGTTACCTGAGATCCATGTGAGGAAGAAGCAGCCCTGGAAGACATCGATGCAACCGAAGCTGCATCCGAGGGAAACAGGGTACTGAGCTTAGCTGCTCGATTCTGTAGACCTCTCTTAGACATCATGGAGCAGGACTCACAATCCGCAATGGAGTGGTCAGGACCTAAACATTTTAGACACCATTCATGGGTGTCAGTGACAGAAATAGTGCTGCTGCACTTCGTGCATTTTTTAAACCCAGAGGCGGGCTTTTCCATGAGGAAAAATTTCCTAGGCCTAAGGCCAAAGAAGAAAATGCACTGAAGTGAGAAAAAAACAGTAGGTTTTTTTTGGGGGGGGTTTTTTTAGAATAAAGAAAGAAAAGACCTGCGGTACTGGTCCAGCGTCGAGAAGGCAGACGCGCGACCAAAGAAATAAAATAAAATAAAGAAATTCTTCAGCGGTGACAGGAACACGACCTGCTGGCTCCACGGAAAAGAAGAACTGGAGAGAGGCGGTTAGGAAAGGCGGGAGGGCAGCGCGCAGGCGCTGTGGGAAGCTCCCAAAAGCTTTCCTTTTGGACGCTGGGGAGCGTTCCCGCGCAGGCTCCGTCGGTACCGACGATACCCATATGTGAAGACTCATTCCTGCTTGTTCCTGGAGATTTAAATCTTCACAATCCATCCATCTCCCCTAGGAGTTGTCTCTCTCTCTCCTTGGCTCAGCTTTAAACTCAACTGAAGTGAGAGAGGCAGTGAGGCGGGAAGGCAGCATGCATGCGCTGTGGGATGCTCCCAAAAGCTTTCCTTTTGGACGCTGGGGAGGGTTCCTGTGCAGGCTCCGTCGTACCGATGATACCCATATGTGAAGACTTAATTCCTGCTGTTCCCGGAGATCACCTGTTACAGGTGAGTAACTACGCTATCTCCGGGAACAGCAGGAATTAAGTCTTCACATATGGGTATCATCTGTACCTGCGCGGGAATGCTCCCCAGCGTCCAATAGGAAAGCTTTTGGGAGCATCCCACTGTGCCTGCGTCGCTGCCTTCCCACCTTTCCAACTATCCCTCTTCAGTTAAATTTATAGATGAAGCAAAGGAGAGAAAAGAGAGAGAGAGAAATACAACTCCTAGGGGAGGTGGGTGGGTTGTGAAGACTTAATTCCTGCTGTTCCTGGAGATCACCTGTTACAGGTGAGTAACTACGCTATCTCCAGGAACAAGCAGGAATGTAGTCTTCACATATTGGGCTTCCCAGCTGAGAGATGCCAGGGAGATGACCCCAGAAAGTTGTGAAACCCAGGTTAAGATGGGTCATGCTTCCTCCCATGGATCTCTGGCATCGAAACCCAGGACAGCGGGTAGGAATTGTTCTAAGTTTGAAAGATATGCTGGAGAACAGCTTGGACAAACGAGGCATCCCGACGGAGTCCTTGTCTAAGCAATAGTGGGTTGCAAAGGTGTGTACTGAAGCCCAAGTGGCTGCTCTACAGATGTCATCAATGGACACTGAGTGAAGGTCAGCCATAGAGACTGCCATTGCTCTCACGTTGTGAGCTGTGACATGACCTTCAAGAGAAAGTCCCTTACTCTCATAGGCAAAGGATATGCAGTCTGCAATCCATTTAGACAAAGTTTGCTTGGAAACTGGTAATCCAAGATGACTGGAGTTAAAGGCAACAAAACGTTGAGAAGACTTTCTATGTTGCTTAGTTCTCTGAAGGTAAAAAGCTAAAGCTCTTTTACAATCTAGAGTATGAAGATTCCTTTCTGCATTTGAGGCATGAGGCCTAGGGGAGAATACAGGAAGGTAAACCGACTGGTTTAAATGAAAAGGCGAAACCACCTTTGGCATAAAGTGAGGGTGAGTCCTAAGAACTACCTTATCATAGTGGAACCTTGAATAAGGAGGATCAGCCTCTAAAGCTTGTAGCTCACTAATGCGTCTTGCAGAAGTGAGGGCAATTAGGAAGATTACCTTCCAAGAAAGAAACTTTAGAGATGTAGTGGCTAAGGGTTCGAAGGTTGGTTTCTAAGCTGCCCAAGGACAACATTCATATCCCATGCCATGGGTGGTGGCTTAATGGGAAGTTTAGTTAAGAGTAGACCTCTCATAAACTGTGCTACTAACGGTTGAGAGGAGACAGGTTGTCCATCCAAGGGCTTGTGGAAAGCTGCAATGGCACTAAGGTGGACCCTTACTGAATTGGTCTTAAGACCAGAGGATGAAAGATGGAGGAGATATTCCAGTAATGCCTCCACTGGAACTGAAAAGGGATTGTTCCTTTTTTGAACACCAGATAGAGAACCTTCTCCACTTAAAGGCGTAGGCTCGCCTTGTGGAAGGTTTTCTTGAAGCTAAAAGGATATCCTTAACCTGTTGAGAAAGGTTGATAGCCTGGAATTCTAGGCTCTCAGCAGCCATGCCCTGCGGTCCTGGGAAAAAAGATCTGGAGCACATCCCATCTCCAGAAACTTGGCTTGAGAGAGACGTAGAAGCAGTGGATACCACGTCTGTCGTGGCCAGCGTGGGCTTATGATGATCATATGACCCCTGTCTCTCTGGAGCTTGAACAGAGTTTTGGGAATGAGGGGAATGGGTGGGAAGGCATAGAGGAAGTCCTGACCCCAGTGGAGGTAGTAGGCATCCCTTGCCTGACAGTTCCGAGCCGGAATTCTGGAACCAAACTGGTGAAGTTTAGCATTCTGAGGACTTGCAAAGAGGTCTATATATGGAGTTCCCCAGATTTGAAAAATTCAAGCAATCTGTTCTGGATGAAGAGACCACTCATGTGGCAGCAATACTCGACTGAGTTTGTCTGCCAAGAGATTTTGTGTGCCTGGAAGATACACCGCTAGTAGGTGGATTTGAAGATCTCTGGCGAAGGCCCAGAGGCATACAGCTTCATTGCACAATGCCTGAGACCCCGTCCCACCCTGCTTGTTCATGTAGAACATGGCTACTTGATTGTTGGTCTGGACCAGAACCGTCTTGTAGCTCAAGTGGGCCTGAAATACTTGAAGAACATAGAAGATGGCTCTGAGTTCCAGGAGGTTTATATGAAGATAAGCCTTTTGTTTGGTCCAGAGACCCTGAGTGGAGAGATTTGTCCAAGTGAGCCCCCCAGCCTAACTTGGACGCATCTGGAGGGAGGAGTGGCCTAGTGGTTGGGGCAAGTTACCTCAGGCCGGAAGGTCGGGGGTTCAAATCCCACTAGAGGACAGTAACCTTGGGTCGGAAGGACTGGGGTTTCTAGTCCCACAGGTGCTCCTTGTGGTCTTGGGCAAGCCACTTAACCCTCCATTGCCCATGTTCCCTGTAAGTATTAGTGTATGTGTCTCATATCCCCTCGTGTTAAATGTATCCCCCAATTGTGTTGTGACCACTTTGATTGAAGGATAAGGTGGTATACAAAACTGTCTAAATAAAATAAATAAGGCGGCTTGGTGTAGTGGCTGCTGGAAAGGAGACCCTACGAGAAGGTTTCCCAGCGATTGCCACCACTGTAGGGACGAAATGAGACATGTCGAGTTTCTGATTTTGTCCATGAGGTGACCCGAGGCCTGTGTCCACTGAGAGGTTAGAGTCCACTGGGCTGCTCGCATGTGTAGTTAAGCATAGGGAACCACATGGACAGTGGATGCCATATGCCCCAGCAGCTGAAGCAGTTCTCGAGCAGTTTGAAAAGTCTTCATAGCTGCTTGGGAGGCTAACTGGAGTATTTGAAGATAACATGGATGTGGCAGGAAAGCATTTGACTGCCTTGTGTCTAGAAGAGCCCCTATGAACTCTAGAGACTGAGAAGGGGTGAGATGAGATTTTGGGAGATTTATGACCAGTCCCAGGTATTGCAGGATTTGCATTGTACGAGAGAGAGCAGAACTGGCTTCTGGAGCTGTTGATGCTCAGATGAGCCAGTCGTCTAAGTAGGGGAAGACGAATATCCCCAGAGTTCTCAGGAATGCTGCTGCTACTACTGCCATGCATTTTGTGAAGACTCTTGGGGCAGAAGCCTGTACCGGTAATGTCTTCCATGAAAAAGGAATCTAAGAAACCTCCTGTGATCTGTATGGATGAGGATATGTGTATATGCATCCTTTAGATCTAGAAAACATAGCCAATCCTGACTCTGAATATAAGGAAGAAATGTTCTGAGGGAGATCATCTTGAATTTTTCTTGGAACAGATACTTGTTCAACTCTCTGAGGTCCAGTATGGGTTTGTATCCCCCTGTTTTATTTGGAATGAGGAAGTAGGGGGAGTAGAAACCCATGCCCTGTTGAGATATGGGTACCTCTTTTATTGCCCCTTGAGCAAGAAGTGAGGTGACCTCTTGACACACGAGAGTGGTGAAAGGGCCCTGAGACTTGAACTGTCTTGTGATGGTGGGAGGGGGTATACTGTGAAAATGGAGTTTGTACCCCTCTCTTACGATGGATAGAGTCCAGTGCTCTGATGTTATCTGTTGCCATCTTTTGGCAAAATGACAGTCTGCCGGGGATGGTGGGAGGCTCTGAACCTTTCAGGGGCAGGATGACTAAGTTCTCTAGGAAGGAATCAAAGCCCCTGACGAGGCTGTGTCTACTGAGCTGGTTGAGCTCTGGGGACTTGGGCCTTCCTTTGCTGTCTGGGTTGCCGTTGTCCCTTTTGGGGAGCATGAACTGGGCAGCCTGGGTGTAAGATGGGTAGAATTTATTTTTCTTGTTGAAAAAGGGTTTCTTAGTTGTCTTTATCAAGGACCACAGCCAACCCAGCTAAGAAAATCTGTTCAAGGTGGTGTTTTCGGACTCAAGCTGATTGGCAAGGATTGGCAGGACAAAGCTAAAGAGATTTTCGCCGGTGCAAGGAATATTCCCCAGTTTGTCTTGCACCCATTGTTCTAAATCAGATGCCTGAAACTAGGCAATGCGACGTGCACCGATGGAGATAGCAGAGGTTCTGCTAATGCACTCAAAGCAATCAAAGGTTGCAGGGTTCATGAACATATTTGACCAGAGTGAGGAAGTCTGTCCTTTTATCATCGGGGAGAAGTGGAGCCATCAGCTCCAGATCTCTTGTAACCTCCTTAAAGAACATTCCCATATAAAGGATATAAGAGCTGATCCTGGCCAATAGAATCGAAGATTGAAAACGTCGATGCCCAAAGGCATCAAGTGTCCTTGCTTCACGGCCTGGAGGATTGGAAGAATGCGTTTTAGCACTCTTGATCCGACGCATCGCTGATTCCACTACCATTGAATGGTGTGGTAATTGTGTCTTCTGAAACCATGGACATTGTGGAACTTGGTACATGGGATCCAGCCTCCGAGAGTGTGGAGACACCATTAAAGGTGTTTCCCACATCCTTAGCATGAGGTCATGCAAGATTCGGTGAATGGGAAGGGTAGCAGCTTCTTTAGGAGCTGTTGGGTACTGAAGAATTTCTAATTCTTCTGCTCTCGGTTCCTTCTCAGGGGTCACTGTGATTGAGAGTGCTCGTGCTACATCACGTATGAAATCCTGAAGAGACATGTCTTCTGAAGGAGACATCCTGCGTTGAGGAGAAGGAGAGGGATTCTCCAGAAGAATCACTCAGGTACCGGTGGAGTCCTCGGAATCGGAGGACTCGAAGTATCTCTGTGCCGGGTGTTCTTGCATTGCTTGATGCCAGTATCGATCAAAGTCAACATCAGACTGTCTCAATACCAGGCCTTCGATACCGGACACTGATTCAAGGCCGGCATGGGGGTGTAGCAAGGAATGAGGCGCATCGGTTAAAGCAGGTGTGGTCGGTACCGGTATCAATGACTGCGGAACCGCCTGGAGTGGCCTTAGTGGTACAGAGGCTGCTAAGAGAGCCGCTAGGCTGTGTTCAATGGCCAGGATGCACTGATCCATAGCCCCTGCCAATGCCTGGATGTTGGTACCGGTAGAGCAGGCCACGACACCAGGGCATAGCACCAGGAGTTCTCCAGAGGTGGAAGCTTCAGGAACATCCTGGAGCCCCGTTAATGCTTTGGAAGCCAGGGCCTCCCACTGGGGCTGTTTTGCCGGTATGTTTTCCTCGAGGGCAACGCTAATAGCATCTCGATGCTTCAAAGGAGATCTACTTTTTGAGAACCTGCTGGTCTTGGAAGACCTGGGTTTAGTTACCTGAGATCCATGGGAGGAAGATGAAGCCCTGGAAGATGTCGATGCAACAGACATTGCATCTGCGGTAAAGATGATGCCGAGTTTTGCAGCTCTGTTCAGCAGGCCTCTCTTGGTCATCTTTCTACAGAGGAGACACTCAGATGGTAAATGGTCAGGACCTAAACATTTAAGACACCAGTCATGGGTGTCAGTAGCAGAAATGGTAGTGCTACACTTTGAGCATATTTTGAAACCCACTAGACTAGATGGTTTCTCTGTTTTAGAAGAAAAGAGGGCCTAGTGCCCAAAATGGTGCCTGGCACCCAGAGGGGACAGACCCTCGAAAAAGAATAATTCTTTTTTCTTTTTAGGAAAAGAAGTAAGAAAATGAAGAAAAGACTGGTGGTACCGGTATAGGTGTCGACAGTGAAGGCAGATGCGACCACAAAAAGAAAATTTTCTGCGGTGACAGGGTTTGCTGCCTGTCGGCTCCGCGGAAAACGAAAAACTGAAGAGAGAGAGTTGGAAAGGCGGGAAGGCAGCGACACAGGCGCAGTAGGATGCTCCCAAAAGCTTTCCTATTGGACGCTGGGAAGCGTTCCCGTGCAGGCTCCGTCGGTACCGATGATACCCATATATGAAGACTTAATTCCTGCTTGTTCCTGGAGATTGCAGTAGTGCACATTAGTAACTCTACTGCATGTGAAAAGCTTTGTGTCTGTAGTGGTATTTACACATGTAGATTTCATGCATGTGTAAATGCCACCTTTGCAGCTATTTCCTAACAATAAGATCAGGAAATACTTTTTCACAGAAGGGGTGGTGGGAGCAGAAACCGTGACGGAATTGAGAAAGGCATGGGATCGACACACAGAAGCACTGTATAGCAAGAGAATGGAATCAAAGAAGTGTAAATAACTTCCTGGAGAAAAGTCCATAAACCATTATTAAAGAACTGGGACAGGCAGCGTGGAATCGGTCTACCTTCTGGGAACCTGACAGGTACTTGTGGGCCACTGTTGCAAACAAGATACTGGACGTGATGAACCCTTGCTCTGACGCCGTATGGCATTTCGTATGTTCATAAATGGAGAGGAGCGACCTGTCTGTAGCAGCAGGTAAAACTCTACAACTCGAGGTACCTTACTGGGCAGACTAGATGGGCCATGCTGCTGTCATTTACTATGTTTCATGTAAAATTGTCATGTGACACAGAAATTCGTGGGGGGGGGGGAATGTACTGGGTGAGACTGCTCACTGGCATTTACACCTGTCACTCCCTGCTCTTTCAGGGAGCTGGGGTCTCTTTCAGTGCTTCCCTCTGATGTCAAGCATCACCTCAAAAATGGGTCTGATATTAAAAAGCATTTATCTGGTCAGCAGCACTTGCTAGCTAGGATAACCATTACAGACCACTGCGGCACTATCTGAAGAGTTTGCCTGGTCGGTGCCAAAACTGAGACACAAATTATCTAGATAGTGCTACTATCTCGATAACTATCTGGATAACTTAGACAAGTGGAAAGTTGTCTTAGGTGCTATACAGATAGTGGCTGTGCGGTCCAAATATTCAGCAGCGCCCATCGTCTGGGCACAGTTGCTGAATACCTGGAATTTTTACTAATGGCAGCTGGCATTTAAAGAATACTGATCATCACAGGCTGAATATTGCCCTGTGGAAGGTTGTTTCACTCGGCTACTTTATTGGCTCCGCGTGGATGTGTAGTTTGGTGAAATCCAGCACATACTCGTGCACTAAGTGACCAGATCGGCACGCACTTATGCAGTTGCTAGTGCTTACCTACGTCAAGTCACATGTTCTATAAAACAGCAGTGCTACTTGAAAGTTTGTTCCACTGTCTGTGCCAACGTCTTTATGCCTTTTACAAAAGACTACGTGTTCAGCAGAGCCTTTTGCAAAATACTTGAAGAATTGTGAACATCCCAACCTGGACATCTCAATTCTTTTCTAGACATCCTGTGCTAACAGGGTTTACAATTCTAAGAAGAGAGATTCATCAGCTTGGGCTAGTGCAAGTATAGTGACTAGCCATCACCGTTGAACTGTAAACCTGGATATTAGTGCCACTGAATATCCTACTGGCCGCAATTAATGCAGTTAGCAGGTCTGCTAACCACGTTAATTGCTTTGAAAACACTCCTCCCCTAAGATTTTAGCTGAAAATTCACCTACATTTAGGATCCTAGAAAGTTTAGACTTGCACTCACATCTACCTAGATTTAGAAGCCCGGTGCTACAATTAGTGCTAAGCTTCTATCGTTCTTGTCTGCCCCAAATCCACCTGTGATGCAAACCATTGTCCCTCTAGGAGCATAAATTGAGTCACTCAGCCCTGCAAATATTTAGATAAGCCAGGTTAGGAGTTTACACCCTTTGACTATTGACCTCATCCTGGCTCGTTTTTGGGCTATATTACTGGAGGTCATGTGCTTCAGACAGTGTTACTAGGGGATTATACAGGTACCCTTTACCCCACTCTTTAGAAAACTGTGTTTTATGCCAGTGATTTTCATGTGCATTCACTGTGGATAAAACCAGACCTGCTTGTGTATCCTGAGGACTGCGTTTGAGATCGGCTGTCTTGTGCAGCACTGAGATCTTAGTAAGCTGCAATATTCTTTTTGGAAACATCTGAAGGGACCTATGTGATCTCGAAGGTTAATGTTCGATAACTTATTTTGTTTAATCTTATGTTGGGACAAAAATTTTAAAATGTCAAGTCACCATCTCAAATTTCTGGATTTTGAGGTTGAACATTTAACTTCTGGCCCACTTTTTGTAGTAAATAAAGCTGCCACCACCGTAAGGGACTTGACGCTGCAGAGCAAAAAGCAAAAGGCTGCGGACCATGTTATTGATGCCTCCTAGGATTTCATTCACTTAAGTGGACAAAATTAAAGAGGGAGCCTTAGGTACTCCTAAAACGTCCCCAGCACTCCTCGGCCCTGATGAGGAAATGCATCAAGATAGTACTCTCAGCACCAATCTGGCCAATTCCACTTCCGTGAAAGGCGGCACCCAGGTTCGTAATACTCTACATCTGCATTGCTCAACAACCTTGCTTTTATTTTGTTGAATGAACATCTGTCCATGCATGCAGTCTCTTAAATTCTGCTGCATAACATCCAGAATGGACCGTTTTATCCAGCACCTAACCACCTCCAGGGAGCATCAGTTAAAAAGTTCAATATACTTCAAATAAATCCTTCCTCAAACCACAGAAAAACACCCTGCTGCAAGAGAGTTAGAAGAAAAAAAGTCACGAGACCCCGGTGTGTAAAAAGTCTGCAAATGGATTTTGCATTTAACTTATTTCAAATATATACACACTCTCCCTGCCAAACTTTAGAATTCTGCATATAGGAGAATGCCACTTTCTAAACTACTTTTCATTACAAAAATAACAAAAGGGCTTACAATAAAAAGAGTTATAGTAGAATCATAAAAGAAAATAAAAAATCATAGAATATAAAACTGCAAAGGAAAGACACATTAAAAATAGAAGAAACTCTACAACAGAATTATAGTAGTACATCACAATATCACTGAGATTTATACAGAAAAAAAAAACCAAACAAAAATATAACAAGCTTAAAAACATGAACATGTTATATGTTCAGATTCATAGGAGGAGAGACTTGAAGACCTAAATATGTACACTTTGGAGGAGAGGAGGGATAAGGGAGATATGATTCAGACCTTTAAATACTTAAAGAGAAATAATGAACAAACAAGCCTCTTCCAGAGACGGGGAAGCTGTAAAACTAGAGGGCATGACATGAAGCTGCAAGGTGGTAAATTGAAAGGGAATGTCAGGAAATACTTTTTCACAGATGGGGTGGTGGATGCTTGGAATGCCCTCCCGATGGATGTGATGGGGGCAAACACAGTGATGGAATTCAAAGTGGCCTGGGACAGACACAGTGAATCACTTTACAGCAACAAGATTAAATCAAAATAAACTGAACCATCTAATTTCTCAACAAATAGGGATGTCCTACATGGAGCGATGGGGGGAAGAGCGGTGGGTTCACCCCTAAACAAAGATATGGGGGAGGGGTGCACCTACTCCTGCCATATTGCTGGGCAGACTAGATGGACCACACTGGTCTTTACCTACCATCATTTACTATGTTGCTATATTATATGGACTATTCCCATAATATCTCTATGGGAAATTCAGGTTTCCCGGGTCTTAATGAAGAAGCGACAGAAGGGATTAGACAGAGCAAATCAGGATTATGTGAAAAAAATTCAATTTAGCAAACCCAAAGATAGATACCCAGAACCTGAATTTTGCTTGGCTTCTCTGGAGGGGCAGTTTCTTAAAATAGGTTAGTTTTGTGCATACCATGACAGTCATGAACCTCACTTCTAAGCCAGGGCATGTAGAATATGATCTCAGTCTCTCAAATTTACTGCTAATGTTCAGCGTAGTGCCAAAGAGAGCTTCCTGCTGGAGTTTGTAAGATGTAACAGTTATGGGTAATTTGTCAATATGTGCTTGGAAATTTTTTTTATCAAGTCTGTAACTCCCAATACAATGGGAAATATATCTTGGTATCTTTCTGCCATATTTCTTTTGGATTTCTGACTGCATTTCTTGGCACTTCAGGATCTTCTGCAAATAATCACTTGGAACAGACACCTCTATTAATGCTGTTCTGGTGTTTTTCTCCTTTGCCACTATGTCGGGTTTCCTCACATCCAATTTCTTATCTGTCAGAATGGAAATCTCCCAGGTGATCATAAGCTCTTCATTCTCTGTAATTTTCTTAGGGTCATGAACCTAGTGATTTTCAAGCACAGTGATGTTGAAGTGTTTACAGAGTTTCCAGTGGAGGAGGCATGCTACTTTATTGTGCCTTTCTGTATAAGACTTTTATGCCATCAGAACTTCACAACCAGCTATGAAATGAGTCACTGTTTCCAGGTCTTTCTTACAGAATTGACTTATGTCTGTTTTGCTTTTTTCAATGTTTGCTGTAATCCGCTGTCCTAGACTGCAGCTATCAATCTCTCATCCTTCTGTTTCAGTTCACCTCTCCTTAGCTATTCATATGTCTGTTCTTGATCGACAAAAGGGTTCCTGGAATAACACTTAGGGGCTTGTTTACAAAGCCGCGGTAGCGGTTCGCGATCGTTATCGGAGCCGCGGCCCCATTGATTTCAATGGGACCGCGGCTCCGATAACGATCGCGAATCGCTACCGCGGCTTTGTAAACAAGCCCCTTAGTATTTGTGCATTTGCCACTTGTTTTATCTCGTTTGCTTATCTAATTCTTTGAAGAGGGTTTTTTTCTCTCTTTTTTTGCAAATTCTATTGCTCACTCATTCCCTCTAGTCATTCTATTGCTCACTCATTCCCTCTAGTCATCTGAACGATTGTCCAAATTGATGATGGAGACAGATTCTGGATGTTTACTTTCATATTTCAGCACTTTTTCATATTTGGATCCAACAATGCTGTTAGGTAGGCCCGGAAGCCTATGACAGTGGCTCTGTAAGTGTAATCAATCTCTGAGGCCCAATCCTCCTTCAGCTCTAAGAATGTACTGTCTTGGCATACACTGATTCTTGTAAGTTATCTCATGGGCATGGAGGAGTTTTCTTGCACACACATCCAGTTTTTCAAGATCTTTAAGAGGCCAGTGTACAATCCCAAAGCTGTATGAGAGTACAGGAATTGCTAGCTGATTGATGGCTTGTATCTTATTCCATGATATTAAGGCACTTTTCAATAATTATTTTAGTCTTCTATAGTAATCCTTACTGATCTTTTCTCTCAGTAATTTCTGCTTGAGTGTTGTTCCTTCCTCTGCTCCAAGATATTTATATTCACCTTCCTGTTCAAGTTACTTAATGTCACAGCCCTCAGCTAGGGAGATGTTTTCCATTTTGCTTAGTTTTCTTCTAAAAAGTTGCTTAAGAACATTTGTCTGGCCAGAAGTCATCTGTATGTCATACACGGAGTTGCTGTGCTAATTGTTGGTCACTTGAACTGTAGAGCTTCAGGTTGTCTACAAATAGTAAATGGGATGTTACCTCTAGGATTCAGGCTAAATCCATATCACAAAGAGCTGATAAGACTAATTGTTGGATTAAGCACCATGCAAAACAGAAGTGGTGCCAGGGAATCTCCCTGAAATATTCCTTGCTGGATCTTGATGTTCAGAATGACGTATTGACCATCTTTATGCTTCAGAAATAATGTGGTTTGCCACATTGTCATGGTGAACGTAGTATACTCTATCAAACCAGGATTTATCTTATATGTTTCATGGCAATTTATTATCCATGAGTGTAGGACACTGTCAAAAACTTAATCAATCAATGCTATACTGAGATTTCTGCATTTCTTAGTGCTGGTCTTGATGACCTTGTCTAACATTAACTTGTCTTTGGTTCTATATGCTCCCCTCTTATTGTCCCTTTTGCTCTATTGCCATGATGTTATTGAATTTAATATGATCGTATATTCTGTCTGCATCTATCTCAGTGAACAGCTTATAGATTGTAGGTAGACAAGTGATTGGTCTGTAATTTTTGGGAATGTTACTTGGGTCCCCTTTGGAAGGAGAAATGTTCTTCCTGTCATAAGCCATTGTAGTGTTAAGTTCGGCTGCTTGAACAATTGCTTTTTGCAGTTTGTGAAGTCTTGGAGGAGTGGCCTAGTGGTTGGGGCAAGGTACTTTAGGCCGGAAGGTCGGGGGTTCAAATCCCTCTAGAGGACAGCAACCTTGGGCCGGAAGGACTGGGGTTTCTAGTCCCACAGGTGCTCCTTGTGGTCTTGGGCAAGCCACTTAACCCTCCATAGCCCATGTTCCCTGTAAAATAGTTATCTCCAAGTTATAATGCCCTGTTCAATGTAATTTCAGTTTGTTCAATGTAAACCGCACTGATGCAGAATAGCGCGGTATATAAGAGAATGTAAATAAATAAATTAATAAATTAATAAAATGTTAACTGTTTGAGCCAAACGTTGGTCACTCCATCTGGGTCAAGGCTCTTCCAGTTTGGGGCTTATTTTAAGCTGCTTTCCAGATCTTTTGTTACTACAGGCCATTCTATAGGTTTGATGTTTGATTTTACTAAATGTTGCTATAGGCAGGGTAACTATCCTGCTTCTTGATTGTGTTCTATGGAGTCTTCATATAGGCCTCGTATAGGGTCCCTGTATAGGCTTCTCCAGAAGGTTTCTGTTTTGGCTTTGATGGGTGGTGCTTTTTACCATATTAATGCTCTTTCCCCAATTCCCTGTAGAATTGTTTGGGGTTCTCTCTAAATAGTTTATCTTCATATCTTCACAGTTTTTGCGCTTCTGCTGCTACTTTCAGTTTATTGTTGAAACATATAAATTTCAGGTCTTCTGTTAATACAGCAAGCTTCAGCTTGATGTCTTGGATCTTCCTCAATAGCTCTGGTGCTCTTACTCCTTTTAGATACCCGTCTTTCAGGGATATCTCCACATGCAATGATTGTATTTTTCTTTTGATGCATTTTTTCTCAAGAAGGAACTGCTGTTCTCTTTCTTCTGGCCCTGTACTTTAATTGGTAGTATTCTTGCAGCAATCATTAGCTGGACAATATTGTATTTGATTTATTTCGGTGAGGTCACTAAATGATTCTTTTATAGGATATGGTCTTGTTCATCTTAATAATCATATTTTTAACCTTAGCTGTTAAATTTAACTTGCGTAATCTTTCCCTTGCTACATCTATCTATAAACACACACACACTCTCTCTCTCTCGCCCCTTGCCAAACTTTAGAATTGTGCATATAGGAGAATTCCACTCTCTATACTATGTTTCATTACAAAACTAACAAAACTGCGTACAATAAAGTGTTCTAGTAGAATCATAAAGCAAAAATAAATCATAAAATATAAAACTTCAAAGGAAAGAGGCACATTAAAAATAGGAGAAACTCTACAACAGAATTATAGTAGGACTTCACAATAGCACTCAGATTTATACAGAAAACATACATAAAAATATAAAAAGCTTAAAACATGAATGTTACATGTTCAGATTCATTATATGAACTATTCCCATAATATCTCTATAGGAAATTCAGAAATCCTGAATCCTAATGAAGAAGTGACAGAAGGAATTGGACAGAGCAAACCAGGATTATGTGAAAAAATCCAAGTTAGGAAACATGAAGATGGGTATGCTTGGCTTCTCTGAGACTGTGACTGCTTTTGTCTCCCTTTCCATTTTCTAATCCATGTACTCCAAATGCTATCAAAGGTTTTATAGTCACACTATATAGTAATGCGCTGATGAACAATGCCATGGTCTATGGACCCCACAAAATGAGCAACACTCTGAAAGTCACATGATCAGAATGCCCAGAGGAATTGTGAGGCACAGAAGCAAAACTGAAACCCTGAATGAGCCCTGATTCACTTGCACTTTTTTGTGATTCCCAGCAATAATACAGCATCTTAGAATAACATTTCCACAAGTCTTACAGCTTTGCCTTGACTTCACTGAGCACCATCCAGTGCAACACTTAGAAACATTATCCAAACTACACCAACAAAACCCCGACTTTCCATTTTGCTTACATTTCAAAAACATTTTTGACTTACAGATTTGATTTACTAAATTTGACATCTTGCCTGTAGCTTAAGCATCAAAGAAAATTACAATCATAAATACTGAAGTAGACCATTATACTTCTTTTGTCTTTTCCCTCTTATTACTCTTAGAAGTCTCTCCCAGCCCACATGCGTAGGTGACTCAGGGGAATTGGGGAATTTCTCCTGCCCAAAAGTTGGATAGGTACTTTCAGCCCCGCTTGCATGCCATCCCTCCGTGGGACTCAGTGTAGCACCTTGGCAGCATCCCCAGGCATGATGAAAGCCGGAGTTAAGATTTTGGCACCCATTGGCAGGAACAAGGAGCAAATGCAGAGGACGTATCTTTCCTCATGCCCAGAGAATCAGGGAGAGCCAGAGTACTGCAATGGTGCTTGTAAAGCAAGAAGAGAAGGGTTCTGCAGCGTAGGTATCTGCTTCCTTCAAACTTCAGCAACTGCTTAATGTTGTCTGTGCTCGGCCAGGGATCCGAACTTCTTGCATGTCAGCATCATGGTCTGAGCAAGTCCCAGACCTATGAGTTACGCTCTCTCTTTCTATGTGAGATGTGGTATTGCCCATAATTAAGGACCGTTAAGGGATTGTTCAGATTTCAGTTTTGCTCCCTTTCACCCCTGTGCCTTCTGTGACTTTGAGTGTGGCTTATTTTGTGGGGACCGTAGACCAATCTTAAATTATATGCATGCATCGTTGCAGGCAGTTTGGAGCTTTCTACCCTAACAGTCAGCAGACAACTAGAATTAATTTTTCTTGCATTTCCCATATTTTTAGAATTACAACTTTTTCTGGAGCTTTCAAGGCAATTTTATAAAAGTTCTTTTCTGCATGTAAAACAGACTTTACAAGCAGTAAAGGTTTTATGAAATTACTGCCTGTCTGCAGAGCAATTGTGCAATGCATAGAATTGTGTTAACATGGACTAGCCCATGTTCGTGCCTTTTACCATTGCCATCAAAGAAGTTGGTTGCATAACAGACAGGCAGGGCACATCAGTACTTACAAAAAAGAAGCCAGACATAAGCTACTGACTCCACTCTACCTTCCCCTACAAAGTTATGTTATGAGATCAGAACTTTCCAAATTTTTATCCCATCTGATCCGATTTTAACAACTGAAAATCCACACGACCCCAGATGATGAAATAAAAATAGCAGTTCTTCGGTCTCCTTCCCTTCCCTTCCCTCATCTAAAGCAGGACGCAGCAGCAGTAGTGGTCAGCACAAGGTCCTTTGCGTCAGTGCGCAGTGTGTGTTTATAGACCCCAGTACTCAGCAGGGGTTTCCAGTCTAGCAGAAGGGGGGCAAGGGCTTATGAGTTCACTGGCTGACTGGTGACTGCCACTACGTGGCATGAATCACACTGAGTCCAGAAAGAAGGGGAAACTGCCATGTTTCTGTGATCCCATCCACTGATGAAGTGACCCCAAGTTCAGAAACCACTGTACTAGATCTAGCTTTGCTGACTCCCCAACTTTAGACTCCTGAATATCACGTCAGTCCATTCTCTGGTTTATCTATTGATCCTAGATCAGAGTTAGATAGGTAATGGGAAAATTTCCCCATTATGCAATTCTTATCTTTACCGTAGACATATGCTTAAAATATATAGCACTAAAGTTAAAAAGAAAGACCCAAACCAAGAATGGTAAAATTATTTTTGTCCGACTCAAAGAGAGAGGAACCAACTTTTTCATCTGAGCTGTCCATTTTACTCAAATTTTTGCAGTGAAAGCAGCAAAGTTATTTCAACAAAGAAGCAAAAGTACTTAGAGTAGACGATCCAAATACACTCCTTCAAGCATAAGGTGAACACAACACAGATCACATTTAAAATAACTTTGCTGCTTTCATTGCAAAAATTTGAGTAAAATGGTCAGTTCAGAAGGTTAGTTCCTCTTTGAGTCCGACAAAAATAATTTTACCACTCTTGGTTTAGGTCTTCCCTTTTTACATTAGTGTTATTTTGGTGGTCCCTTTTGGGGCTGTTCGTTTGTAAAATAAATAGCAAACAGAAAGGAAATATTGCACCCACCCACCAAAAACTAGCATACGTGACAGAGAAAGAAAATGAAGGGTGGAAGTTGTACCGTTAAAAGGCTAGCAAATATCTACAGCTGTAAATTTGTGGGGTTGCTAGGAAGTCCACTATCTGAGAAAGACTTTATCAGTCCCAAAAGAATCAGCAAATACCTCTTTTGTAAAATGTTTCATCTTTAGAGGGAGAAAGGTTTGCAAATTATTTTTTTCCTATATCGAGGTACCGTCAGAAGAGGCTTTCATCTTTAAATTCCTGACAAATGGATTCTAGCACAGTTTAAAAAAAAAAAAAAAGTTAAAAGCAGCATATAATCATGTGACGGCTCAGAACCCGGCCCAACAGCACTTACGTTTTTTTCCCCCTAATTTAAAACGAGATTGTGCACATTAAAGACCACAAATAGGATGAGACTGAGCTGAAGCCTAGGGACTTGTGGTTGAATAAGTAATTACGATTATCAACTAAACTATGTAAATTAACTTAATATAATTATCCTGCTTGTGGCCTTTGGAAAGAGGTTACAGGATACTTGTTAGCAAAATTACTCGAGTGCCTCAAAGCAACAGAATAAGTATGTCATAAGCAAGTTAAAATGGTTTTCTCTTTCTTAAAAAAAAACAACAAAAAAAACAGTTTTATGCTGTCCATAACCTGAACCCTTGTTTTAAGAATTTATTCAGAACACAAGTCTATTAAATAGAAAAGGCAATAAAAAAAAAGAATTCATTAGCAAATAAGATGCTGTGATATTGTACAGAGGTGTTTCTATTTACAGGATTTAAAAAAAAAATTGCAGCTCATTTTACCAACTTGGACTTAACAGTGACAAACACTAATGAGCTAGGAAGGGTCATTTCATAACATTGCACTTAGGCAGGGAAGGCTAATGGCTACACATTTTGTGCCAGATAGGAACATATATTTATAATTTAGTCATATCGGGGCCCGATTTTGCAAGGCATTTACACTGTGTACAGAGCTGTAACCTGTGTAAATGGCCCTCAGTGACACTAACATGGTTATCTGAATATCCTAGAGGAATGCCACTCTCCGCCCCAATGCTAATCTGTTAGTATTGGGGGGGGGGGGGGGGGTCTGGAGCATTCCAGGGATGGTACCTGAGGATTAGCATTCAGTGCCCGGTTATCCTCAGCACAGCAAACGCCACCTTAACTTCTGCCACCAAAGCTAACTGGGCAGTGGCTGAACATCGCTGCATGGTGAGCTGCTGTGCCATGTGCGGCAAACCCAGATAGTCAGTGCTGGTGGCTGGATATGGCCCCAGATTGAATATCTGGGGTTAAAGTTCAGCAGCGTCAGCTACGCGCCTTAGAGGCGTATAGCAGTCGTAACTCAATATCAGGCCTATCATTTATCTGAAGTTATTTAAGGACCTCAAGAAAGCGGAGGTATAGAGGCACTTTCATCATCAGTCCCAATGCAAACTTTTTTTTGTCTGCTTGTAAATGATATTATCACTGTTGTGGGATGATGTGCGCCTCCCCCAGCAAGACTCCTTTTCCCTCCTCCCCACATTGTTGCTTAAACCTGGAATTAATGTATCCCCTCCCCCTCCAGCTAAGTGTCCCAGATTTGCCGCAAAACATCTGGTAACCTTAATCACATTAGAAGGACCCTTAATCACATAACTTAGAAACAATGATTCACAATTTGAATAATGAAAAGGTTTAAATATTTAACCATTAATTGGATTTTGCCAACAAGCTTCTCCCAGTGTAAATCTACACTAGTACCAGTGACCACATGTGGAATAGGTTTTGTTTGGTCGTCCCAGATGTGCTTAGGGATAAAATTTGTTGTTATTTGGATGACGACAAATACAGCATTAACACAGACCATCCTTTCCGTTGCATTGCATAGTTTCCCACTTTGTATATTGCAGCAGCACCTCCTCTGTGTTTGCATATTTTACTTGTTAACATGCTTTATGAATCACTGAAAAGGTGTGAAAACCTCTTTCCACAAATCACTCCGTCAACAGTACAGATTCTTTCATGAAAGAGCGGAGATGACGAGTCCCCAAAAATCGACTCATGAACGCTGATGATCAGTAGCAGTAATTTCAGTCGGTGGGCCTTGGCTGTGAGGTGGTGAAGCCTGGGGTCAGGCATAATCAATAGAATGGAATATAATTTGGTGGGGGTTTTTTTGTTTTTTGGGGGTTTGGTTTTGTTTTTTTAGAAACGACGACCCCTGTTCGCAAAATTTGGAAGTATGCTAACATGTTTGGTAAATGGCTTTCAGTCTGAAATGAGAGATGCCACTTAAAAGGGCTAGAACACAAATGGTGTCGCACAAGGAGATTAAGAGGGTCATTTGGAAGAAAATGGCTAATGGGCAGGTCAGGATTTAGGCAGACACAACATAGGCAACTGCCTGGAGTTCAGGATGTTGAAGGCACCAAGAGGCTTCTTACTAGAGGATCTGCCACAGTGCCACTTCAAAGATGCACCAACATGGCCCTCTGGACCACACCCCCATGCCTACAGGGACACATCCCCCTCCTTTGCTCTCTAAGCTGCAAGAGACGGTGCACGTCACTGCCTTCTGCAATGGTCTCCTCCGAAAGCTTTGCCAGCCAGGTGGCATGAAGGAGTACTGGGTGGCCGCAGCATAAGCCAACCAACGTAACTAGTCATCTTTCAATGTGTTTGTCATGGTTTCAAATTCATTTAAGTTGTCTAATTCATTCTGATTATATTTACATATACAGTCAAACCTCGGTTTTCATGATTAATCCGTTCGAAAAAGTCTGACTAAAGCCGAAACGTATGAAAACTGAAGCAATATTTCCCATAAGAAATAATGTAAATCCAATTAATCCGTTCCAGACACCCAAAAATATTCACAAAAAACACATTTTATAGAGAATAACTATATTTTTACATACAGAAAACAATGAGAAATAAATATAAATGACTAATGAAATGGAAAAATGAACATTTAACATCACACTTACCTTTATTGAAGACTCTTGTTGGCATATGGAAGACGGCGAGGAGAGGAGAGGGAGGAGGAGAGTATTGTTTGGAAGGGGAATCCCCCTCCATAAGGACCTCAGGTATCAAGGCCCTATCCGGGGTTACTTCAAAATGCAGCCAGACACCCAGAGAGAAGATCGGGCACAGGAATTTAAAAAAAAACCCAAGAAGGATCCACAAAAAAAAAAGCCTCCCGTAAAGGTGCCAGCCACAGCCACCGGAAACAGCACTCTCCCGCTCAGGTAATCTGGAACGCAGAGCTGAGCATGCGTTCCAGAGCCATGTGGCAATGGCTGCAGCAGCACGAACCCCGAAGTCTCAACCAGGCAGCAGGACGACTCTCTCCCCGTCTCCGATTCTCAGCAGCAGAACAGCTCCCGGCACTTCTCTCACACACCTCTGATCGCCGATTCTCTCCCCTGCCTCCAATTCTCAGCATCAGCAGAACAGCTCCGGGAACTTCTCTCACCTCACCGGACAGCACACACACAGATCCCTCAAGTTTGCCAATCAGCAGGGAGCATCGGAAGCCACACTCTCACTCCTTGATTACAGTAAGGATCGCTGAAAGCAAAGAGCTCAATCGCAAAAACAAGTACTGTACTGTATTGAGTGCGCCGCGCCCCCCCCCCCCCCCTGGTATGGACCTTTTTAAATTGTACCAAAACCGAGCGGATGTACAAGAACCGGGACAAAATTGCAACCAAAAAAAGTCGTCAAAAACCGAAGCTAACGAAAACTGGGGCAAACGAAAACAGAGGTTTGACTGTACTGTTATAGTTACGTATTAATTACAAATCATTTTTCCATTCATTATTTTGCCATGTCAATTCATCAGATTAAGTTAGTCAGATGGTTAGTAAAATCAGCTGGATTGTGTGCCCATTCCAAAGGTCCTGAGTCAAACACTGCTCTTTTCCTGCCTATGGAGGGGAGGGGGGGGCATATTCAGAAACATTTTAGTCAGTAAGCAGATCTGCTAAGTGGCTAAAATGTGATCACCACAATATTTAGGGACAGTAACCACTAACTGCTGCTGAATATTCCCACAAGCCACTGAAAAAATTCCCAGTTAAAACTGGAGTAGTCTGTGCGTGGAGCAAGACAGCGACATTCGCTATCCTGTCAGTGGTGAGATTTGGCAACTAACTGGTTAGCATAAGGGATTAAATTTAGGACAGGGGAAAAGCTGTCAACTTCAACCACTTTGCGCTTCCTGGTTAGTGACCAAGTATCTATACTAGCCAGACAGCAGCATCGGTGGCCGGTTAAGCCAGACATTAAGCAGCAGAAGCCAGATAAGTTTCACCTGCTAGGCGTTTTATTTAGCCTAAGCAAAAATAGAGTAGACCTGTAGAGTATTTTTGCTTTGGATATATTTGATGTACAGTAATAGTTATTTTTGCAAGGTTGTTGTATTTAGCCTAGCAGCCGCCACTGAACACGCCCCTGAAATCCTAAATCCCACCCTGATAATAGGTATTTGAAAGACACTCAAGAGGAAAAGAGAAAGTTATTTATGGTGTCCATTATGCCAGTGGGCAGCTATTTAGACTACTTGACCATTTACTTGGTAAAGAGATTAAGGGAGAAGGGGTTCCACGTTGGCTGATTACAGTCAGCCCGATATTTAAACACTGCAGCCATGGGATTTAACTATATTCCTGATATGCAGCCCTGGTATCCCTTCTTTGAAGGGAGAGAGAGAGAGAGAATGAACTTGAATATCTTACAAGCAATCAAACTATAGCGATGGGCATGTCACTGAAGTACATCTGAAATAACTGGGCAAAGTGGATGAATCTGGCTGTCAGCTGTTACATCTTTGCCCAGTAAAGGAGATTAAAGTTTGGCAGTTGTCACCTGGGGAAAGGGGAGTTCAAAGGGAGAAAATGGGTCTTAAATGAATATTTACAAAAGCAAAGAGAAATGGGACCCAGAAGCCTCAAAGATGTTCACCTTTGAAAAAATATAACAGGCTTAACCAGAAACAAAGGCTTTGGTCCATTTCTGTTTTGTAGGAGGACATTACACGCAAAAAGAATTAGCTGGGTCATTAGGAACAGCTGGGTCAATCCTAGTTTCCTACCTCCTGTTTGGAAAAGATTCTACGGATATCTCAATACGAAACATGGGTTGGAAATCTAGGACTAGCTTATTTGTTCTTTACGGCCTGGTGCTAATCATTTGAGATGCATTCCTATCTACAGTACCCGGTCCATATTTTCTCAAGGAGCCTGGAGCTTACGATCCGAGTAAGAGATGGGGCAGTAAAGTGCAGATGTCTTCACTAAAGGGTTACGGTTGGCAAAGCAGCAAGTGACATATGGAATCGCAACTGCGCATTTTTGCATGTGCTATTTTGCACACAAAATCTTTAAGACCTTCAGCCCTAACCTTTGGAGCGACTCCTCTCTTTATATTCACCAATAGCTAAAAGTAGTGTGATAGCCGTGTTAGTCTACTTTAATGGTAGCTAAACAAAAACAAAAAATAAATAAAAAAGGTGGCGCTACCTTTTTATTGAACTAACTTAACCTTCAAAAGCTAGTCTACAGCTGTATTAAGTTAGTCCAATAAAAAGGTATCTCCTTAGTTTTCCTTGTTTCTCTTTTTATTTAACTTTAGATCCACCAAGAGAGCTCCTTTCCAAAGTTTAGAAAAGCTGTTAAAACCTGGCTGTTTGACCTCTCCTTTTTCTAGTTGCCCCACCTACCCACACCCTGTACCTGACGTGGGAGAGTAGCGCAATGGCTCCTTCCCCCTTTACCTCACCCTGCTTCCTTCTGTCTTAACCCTCTTTCTGCCCACCTACCTAACAAGTTTTATTTTGTAAGGCACCCTGCAGTTCCTTTGTTTTAAGGGCGGTATAACAAAGGTTCAGAAGTAGAAAAAAAGCTTGTGCAAGAAATATGAGCTGATGAATCATGAACATCCTTTCCAATGATTTTTTCATAGCAAAATTATGTACAAAGTATCTCCAGAATTCAATGATTATCCTCTGAAACTAAGCTCTACCTCAGGAAAGCTATAGTTAAGACTTATGTGGATAGAAGTCCATAACGTTGTGCAGGCTTTAGCACACAAAAACTACCAGAAATCTCAGTTGCATACTATTTCCATGAACCTTTGTTCTAAGAAAAGTTCTCATGACACTGGCCTATGCCCATGAAGCCGGCAGCAGGTTAGTACATCGGTCCCTTAAGGCAACTTTCCTGCCTGTTGCTTTTCAATATCCAAGGGGCAGTCGTAAGACTTCCGATTAAAAAAAAATTCTAATGAAAGGAAGAAAACTTCAACATCGTAAGAAGAATATGTGACAATACCATAAGGATTACATTGAGGAAATACGGTTTTGAATTTGCTGTAGACTTGCGTGTATTTTTTTTTGTCTACAAAACATAAAAGGAAATGATATGTTGCTCTCTCTTCCAGTCTGACACATTGCAAACAATATAATTACTGGATTAGCAGATAATGCTCCTGAGACTTACTAATAACCCAAACAGGATTATTTTTCTTTGCACTCACCCTCATGCACAGCTGAGGACCTACACAGCTGGGCAACAGCTACTGCCCTTTCCCACCCCGAGACCTCTGTTAGCCTGTTAGGGCCCATAATAAGGGCAACCCTAAAACTGCGTGTATTCATTGAGGGCCTTAAACATATTGCTCGGACATTGGCCTGCCAGTCGGGTTTGTTTTATCTTGATGCTAGCTGACGTGTATTTATTCAGCCAACATAATTCACGATTCAAAGAAGCCCATTGACATGTTTTACCTCTGTTTGCTATTCAGGGCCAGTGTTAGACATGCTGGGGACCAGGACAGAAATTTGGGAGAAAGTCCCAAAGCCTCCGACCCACCCAGCCGTACCTTCTTCAGCTTTGGACAGGCTTGAGGCCCCCTGTGACATAGGAGCCCAGGACAATTTCACTGGTTGTACCCTTCTACAGCTAGCCCTGAATTTTCAAGATCCAAAAAGTACTTCTGAAAAAAACTTCTATCAAGCCTAGTAACTGTGTAATTGTCAAATATGTCAAGCTATCAAATATCGATAAGAGCATAAGATATGCCCTACTACTGGATCTTCCATGTGCTAGGAATGTATACAGAAAAACATTTTGGCTCATTTTTAGGTTATTTTTAATTTTTCCCCCAATTTTGGACATTTTATGGTTCATTTCCTATACTTGTTTTAATAAAAAAAAATGTTAATGTATGTTAATGGACTTCACCTGCATTGATTCATAGGTTAACATGCCTTAAACCGATTTAGGGTGCATTACATTTTTTAAAAAACACACTAACAAATTCACACTCCTGCCACACTGCTATGTAGGATTATTATTTGTGTATGTATGTAATACAGTGGAATTTTGTGCTGCCTTGATAGCAGACAGGGTATGCCGGAGGCAGTGTGGGGGTGCTCATTGTCTTTAAATTGTGGATGGGCTGTCAGGAAAGTTTTGCATTTAGCAGATACCACCAAAATCGGACTCCAGGAGGACACAGCTCCCGGTTAGAACCAGGAGTTGGTTAGGATCAGGAATAACTAAGGGGCCCTTTTACTAAAGGGCGCTAAGCAATTAATGCGAGTTATAGCACGCGCTAACCTCACTCTGTGACCAGAGATAACCATTAGCACGTACCGATTTCCACAGGAACTGTGTTGCGCATGCTGGGGTGTTAAGTGGGTGGGCAGGGCAGGGCGTGTCATTAGCATAGGCACACTTACCACCACCCCATAGGTGGAGGTAAGTGCACCTGTGCTAAATTTTAAGCCACATTAAGGCAGGGTACTTTGCGTTAAAGGCTGGGAAAATGCTTTCCATGCCCCCAACAGTTAACACAGTGCTACTGCACCTAACACACTATGGCTTTTAGTGTTATGGGCTCATTAGGCGCAACACCATAGCGCCCTTCAGTAGATGATTGCCTAAATGTGCTCAAACCCTCCGACATCTCTGAATAAGGTGATTTAGGGAATATAAAAGGGAGATGTTTTAAATGCTCATTAAACACACTGGAGGAAAGGAAGGATGAAAAAAAATGACTAGTGTTCCGCTCCAAAGAATAGGGAGGCAGGTTGACTTTATCCCAGGGCATTTTTTCTAAATAGCAAATTTGGGAAATAAGAAAAATCCATATTATTTTAAAATTTTCTCCAAGTATAGCCATCTCTAGGACATGACACAAGAAGGACCATGAAAAAAAGTATTTTGCTAAATATTGATTTATATAGTAAATGATCCCGCTTTTATGGGAGGGAGGGAGGGGAGATGAGTGTTTTATTGTTAAGTTTGAATTGTTCACTGATCGATGGCTTTGTAAGCCACAGGTAGTATGTAAGAATTTTAAATAAAATAAAACGTTTGTGTTGTTCTTTGAAGGTTTGCCAGTCATATCAGCCATATCTGGGTATAAGGCTCACCATAAAACAACATTTTAGCTACAATAGATGCAGGTAGCTCTCTCCCACGTGCACAGCAGGAGCCGATAAGATCATGGAAGGAAAGGACAAAAAAATGTAGGCAAGGACTGATCTCAAGACTTAACAGACCTTTCATGTATGTCCCCCAGGAAGCAGGTGAGAGGCTGTACTGTAGAGCTTAACAGTCATAAAAAATGCTGCATGTGTTGTAATTACCATGCCCCAAAATTACTGTCTCTGCAAGGATTATTGAGATTCTAATCAAGCTAATTATTGCACATGTTTTCTAAGCAGCGTTTGCAGTCTGTGATGAGAGGAAAAAACTTTCAGCACTGCTACTTGTCATAGCCTGTATCTGAAATTATGTAAGTTTTAATTTTTTCTGTATGCAGTCTTGTTGATCTTAGATTCAATTATTTGTCTTTCTGATTCCAAGCACAAGGCAAGTTGCAGTTCAGGTACAGTATGGGCCCCTTTTACTAGAACATGCAATGCAGGTAGTTTGGGCTTTGGTGTGCGATGAGCACGCACTGGGCCCGGGGCTAACACAGTTAGTGTGGGCTGATTTCCATGCTAACTGAATCTTGTGTTGGAGCTGTAAGGGGCGGATTAGGGGTGGAGTGTGGGCATGGTGGGCAGTTAGCATGGGTTCACCTAACGCCACCTCAATAGGTAGAATTAAGTGCCCGCCGCTGCGGCACGTTAGGGTGCATTCACTGCAGTAATTTCTAGAACATGCTGGACACACACCCCACTAGTAGTTAGGGTATAGTGGTTGCAACTACCACGCGTTAGTTTCTGGGTTAAATCTGCATTAGTTGCAAAGCCCAGTGCACTTTAGTAAAAGGTCCCCCTAAGTATTTCCCTGCCCGAGGCCATTTACAAGCTGAGTTTATCTGGGGCGACATGACTTGCCCAAGGTCACAAGGAGAGTTGAATCCCTGGTTTACAATCTGCTGCTCTAACTCTGGGTTACTGCTCCACTCTGATATTGAGTTTAAGGGTGGGGGTTTTTTTGTTGTTTTTAACAAAATTGAGGCAATCATGAAGTAGATTCAAGAACGACATCAGAAAATATTTCTTTACAAAGAGAGCAGTGAATGCCTGCAATACTCTCCTGCAGGAGGTGGTGGAAGCAAAATTGATACCGGAATTAAAAAAGGAGTGGGTAGACATAGTGGAACCCTAAAGGGCAACAGGAAGGTCATGAAGAATGGAACAACTCAACTCGGAGCAGACTTAATCTGATTGCATCTGTTTATATTCTGCCTAGTCAACATAGTCCTAAATGGATTACAAAAGATGTCATACAAAAAATTTAAATATTAAAAACTGAAAATACAATCATTTCACAGAATTAAAAAATCCAATGAAACCATTTTAAACCACAGCTAATTTGTAAATAAACTTGCTTTTTATAACTGTGTTGTGCCTCTGGTAGTGTATTCCATTCCATTGCAGCTCTATAGCAAGCAACAAACAAGGAGCAGAGGTAGACCATGACATTAAGCCTATGCCTTCTATCTTCCTTTTTTGTTTAGCTCTATAGCAAAACCATTTGTCCAGGGAACATTTATAGATACAATTTCTAAAGAAGGGGACAACTACCACATTTTTTGCTGCTGAATGTAACACTCTTGAGAATACATTGATAACAACAACATCCCGATATATATGTTAAGTGCCATCAAGTTGATGTCAACTCATGGCAACCCTTTGGATAGTTGTCTTAAGTTGTGTTCAATTTTCAATTAGGCAGCTAGTTGCTGATAGAGTGGCATCCATAGCTGTTATTGTATCAAACCACTGTATTGCAGCATTCCTTTTTTTGCGTTGACCTTCAACCTTGCCAAACATAAATGTGTCTCTCTTTTTTGTATATATATTTTTATTAAACCTCAAGGAAATATATCTCTCCAAATGAAAACAAACGACATCTCAATGCCAAGTTACATGGAGTGTACAAAACGCCAATTCTCAAAAGTGAATAAAACAAGGTACTCTAAGCATTATTCAACATGGGTTCAGTCATAGTCTGACAGCACTGATCTTCCAAACTTGTAAAGAGCTCAAGCCATACATTGTATATACTCTCAGATAATTTTCTTCTGCTTTTCCCCAACATTCACAGCCATGCCTCCCTCAAGCCCGACCCTACCACTTCTCCACCCACCCCTATTTTCCCCCCTTGACATCTCAAGAGTGGATATTATGCATGAACTCTAAACCACAGATATAAGTAACAGGGGGGGATATTGAAAATGATTAACATGGTTAGTGCTGCTGAATATTTGCGGGTGCCATTGCTGTATGCACCAATGCTGGCTAGCATCAGGGCATTCTGGGGTCAACAACCAGCGATATTAAGCAGCTATGCAGTGAAAGCCAGGTGCAGTAAAGGTTGACTTAACTTTTGCCACCAAAGCTAACCAGTCAGTGGCTGTATATCGCCACTGCCCGGTTAGCTTTGCCACAATCCACTTGACCTAGATGTTCAATGTTGGTGGTCAGATATGGCCCTGGCATTGAATATCCGGGTCTTAGCAGCGATGGCTAGACACTTTAGATCAGCTAGCCGCCGACTGTCAAGCCCAACATTTCCACCCAGGCTTAAATCAATTGTCTATATGTTTGTCTTTCTCTAATGATCTCTCTCTTCACCTGATGCATCTAAAGTATGAAAGTTGAAATCTTGCCATGTGAGCTTCAAAGGAAAGCTCAGGTTTGACTTCCTCCAGCAACAATCTTCACACAGTTCCTGGTACATCTCTGCAGTTAAAAAATCTTGTCTAGGTCACGTACATTTTCTGCAAATGTGCCACAAAGCACAGTTACTCACCTGTAACAGGTGATCTCCGGGAACAGCAGGAATTTAGTCTTCACATATGGGTATCATCAGTACCGACAGAGCCTGGGCAGGAACGCTCCCCAGCGTCCAATAGGAAAGTTTTTGGGAGCATCCCACAGTGCCTGCGTGCTGCCTTCCCGCCTTTCCCAACTGTCCCTCTCCAGTTGAGTTTAAAGCTGAGAGAAAGAGAGAGATAGATACAACTCCTAGGGGAGGTGGGTGGGTTGTGAAGACCAAATTCCTGCTGTTCCCGGAGATCACCTGTTACAGGTGAGTAACTATGCTGTCTCCAGGAACAAGCAGGAATGTAGTCTTCACATATGGGGACTCCCTAGCTACAGATGCCAGGGAGAAACCCCAGAAGTTGTGTGCCCTTGAGAAAGGGCTCCACGTCCCCCCATGGATCTCTGGCATCCTACCAGGGATGGTGGGTAGGAGTTGATTAAGTATGGAACAGGTGTTGAAGAACAGCCTGACCAAACAAGGCATCCCGGCAGGAGTCCTTGTCCAAGCAGTAATGGGCAGTAAAGGTATGAACTGAGGCCCAAGTAGCTGCTTGACAGATATCGTCGATAGACACAGAGTGAAGATGAGCCATAGAGGTTGCCATGGCTCCAACATTGTGAGCTGTGACATTGCCTTCAAGAGGAAGGTTCTTAATCTCATAGGCAAAAGAAATACACTGTGCAATCCAGCTGGACAGTGTTCTTTTGGAGACTGGCGTCCTAAATGACCAAGATCAAAAGCAACAAAGAGTTGAGAGGACTTTCTATGTTGCTGTGTCCTTTGCAAGTAAAAGGCCAAAGCCCTTTTACAGTCCAAAGTATGAAGATTTCTTTCTGCATTTGAGGCGTGAGGCCTCGGGAAAAATACAGGGAGGTAAACCGCTTGGTTTAAATGAAAAGGTGATACCACCTTTGGCATAAAGTGTGGATGAGTCCTAAGGACTACCTTATCATGATGGAACCTCCTAAGAGTACACCGTGATGAATTAACAAAAAAGCGGAAACAATATCATTCCGACATCTTGAAGCGGTCACTAAACAAGCCCCGCGACCTCTTCAATATAGTGAAATCTCTCATAAGAGAACCTCCTGCAGACCAGTCACAGATGCCACACCCCCAGGCATACTCCAACTATTTACAGTCAAAAATGGTCCAGACTACTACATCTGCAACCAACTACCTTCAACCTGAAGTGACCCAGGCTGGTACAACCTCGAACTCCGCGGAAAACAGCTCTCAGCATACCTTGCCCCAACCATCACCACTATACAAATTTGAAAAAATATCACGCAGAGAGATTGAAGACACTATCGCTGCAATCAACCCTACTACCGCACCCAATGACCCATGCCCTGCTTTATGGATAAAGGAGTTACGATGTGACTTAAGCCAATATCTGAGTGAATTAATAAACCAATCTCTTACAACCGGATCGTTTCCACCAAGTCTGAAACAAACATCCATCAGACCACTGCTAAAAAATAACAAGCTGGACCCATCGAAAGTGGAATCATACAGACCAATTTCAAGTATCCCCATGCTTGCCAAAATAATCGAAAAGTTAGTACAGCGCCAAATCCAACAGCATATTGATACTGAAGCCCCACTGGATCCTTCCCAGCATGGGTTCAGAGAAGCACATGGGGTTGAAACCCTCCTCACCAACCTATTTGACCATCTAGTCTCTGGAACCAACAAAATTCATCAAGGATTCGCCCTCATATTCCTCGACATTGCGGCGGCTTTCGACTCGGTGAGTCACAAGATACTCATACAACGCCTCAGCGAGAAAGGAATTCAGGGAACAGCCCTAAAGTGGTGCAAGTCATACCTGACTAATAGATGGCAACATGTAAGGTCAGGCTCCACAACCTCCGAACCATTTTTACAAAACCAGGGTGTACCACAGGGCTCGTCACTATCTGCATTGATGTTTAACATCTACATGCAGCCCATATGTGCCCTAGCACGTTCATTCAAGGTCAACTGTTTAGCCTACGCAGATGACATCCTCCTATACATCCCATTCAGGACTAACCAACCGGACCTCTCCCCTCTAACAAGATGTTTTGAGGCAGTAGCAGAATGGTTCAGCACACAAAACATGAGAATCAACTACAGTAAAACAGATGTCCTTTTCATCTCAAGGAACCAGGACTTCACCCCTCCACTCTCTTTAAAAATCGGCAACACAGAACTGAAAACCAAACCCACAATCCGCTACCTTGGCGTTACACTGGATCAACACCTGGATCTGAAAACTCACATAAAAAACACAGTAAAAACAGTATACATGAAAATAAAGACCTTAAAACATCTCCGACCGCTACTCGACTTCAGCGACTACCGATCGATCTATCAGGCATTAATATTACCTCATTTCGACTATGCCAACGTAATTCTACACGGTCTCCCTCAAGCAACGCTAGCTCCTCTCCAGCTTGCAATGAACACTGCTGCAAGAGTACTAACAGGGGCTTCACGGAGAGAGCACATAACGCCAGTACTGATGAACCTCCATTGGTTACCGGTTCAAGCAAGAACCCTCCACAAAGTTCTAACCTTAACTTTCAAAGCTGCAAACACTCTGACCCCCACAGCCCTCAGCAAGATGATACATAAAGTTCCACAGAACAGAAATAGAAGACCCATGATGCAAAACACCCTAAAGGTCTCAAAAGTAATAACAAAATGCACAAGAACAACAACAAATAGGGCCTTTACGATTTACGCTCCCAGAGCATGGAATGCTCTCCCTACCTCTATTCGAAATATCACTTACCTAACCCACTTCAGGAAGGCAATAAAGCAGCACCTGTTCACTACATACTACCCTGAATCTAGCCTTAGTAACCATACATATGGCCCCCCAGACAATCTCTCATTACAAGTAAACAATCAGACTCAGCATGAAAAAGGATAATCAACTGATCGCTCAGAATGTACCCCAGTGTAAATAAGATGTAGATATGTTCTGCCTGAAATCAGGTACCAGTGTGATACAATGTATAGAGTTAAGAATTGTACATAGTTTCCCCCAGTTACTTCCAAGTTGATCTCCCTGTTTATTGTAAATACAACTCAAAGTTCCTTGTGTTGTATAGTTGATGTTAAATGTAAACCGCTCTGATCTAAACTAGAGCGGTATAGAAGAACTGTTAAATAAATAAAATAAATAAATAAGGCTTGCAATTCACTAATGCGACGTGCTGTTGTGATTGTAATAAGAAAGATGTCCTTCCAGGAAAGGAATTTCAAAGAGGTAGTAGCTAATGGTTCAAAAGGCGGCTTCATGAGCTGCCCAAGAACCAGATTTAAGTCCCATGACACCGGTGGTGGCTTAATGGGGGGCTTAGTTAAAAGAAGGCCTCTCATAAATCTCGCTATGAGAGGATGAGAGGAAATAGGTTGTCCATTTAGAGGCTTGAAAGAAGCTGCAATAGCACTCAAATGAACTCTCACTGAATTGGTCTTAAGCCCTGTATTAGACAAATGAAGGAGATACTCCAGTAATGATTCCAGAGGTATCGCAAGAGGGTCAAGACCCTTCTGCAAGCACCATACGGTAAACCTTTTCCACTTGAAAGCATAAGAGCGTCTTGTGGAAGGTTTCCTGGAAGCATAAAGGATATCCTTTACCTGCTGAGAAAGGTTAAGACCATGAAGTTCTAGGCTTTCAGCAACCAGGCCCTGAGATGGAGAGACTGGGGATTGGGATGCCACAGCATCCCGTCCTCCTGAGAAAGGAGATCTGAAGCAGATCCTAACTCCAGAGGCGGAGCTTCAGAGAGATGCAGGAGCAGAGGGTACCACATTTGCCATGGTCAATGTGGAGCTATGAGAATCATATGACCTCTGTCTCTCTGAAGCTTGAACAGGGTTTTGGGAATTAGGGGAATGGGTGGAAAGGCATACAGAAAGTCCTGGCCCCAATGGAGGAGGAAAGCATCCCTGGCCTGACAACCCTGAGCCGGAATTCTGGAACAGAACCGGGGAAGTTTGGCATTTAGCAGACTTGCAAAGAGATTTATGTCCGGGGTTCCCCAAATTGAACAATTTTTGCCACTTGGTCTGCATGGAGAGACTATTTGTGTGGAAGCAGAACTCGACTGAGTCTGTCTGCCCAAGAGTTTTGAATGCCTGGAAGATACACCACAAGGAGATGAATCTGATGCTCTCTGGCGAGGGCACATAGTCGCAAAGCTTCATTGCAGAGCGACAGAGAGCCTGTTCCACTCTGCTTGTTCACATAGAACATGGCTACCTGATTGTCCGTTTGAACTAGGACTGTCTTGTAGCTGAGCTGGGTGTGGAATACTCGAAGAGCAAGGAAGATTGCTCTGAGTTCCAGGAGATTGATGTGTAGATAGGTCTCCTGTGGAGTCCAGGTACCCTTGGTAGAGAGGCCTTGCAGGTGGGCTCCCCAACCCACCTATGAGGCATCTGTAGTCAGAGTGGGGGTTGTTGGAAAGGGGACCCCACCAAAAGGTTTTGGGGTGATTGCCACCATTGGAGAGACAAAATAAGACGAACTGAGTTTGTTATTTTGTCTGACAGGCAACCTGATGCCTGAGTCCATTGAGTGGATAAAGTCAACTGAGTTGCCCTCATATGGAGGCGAGCATAAGGAACCACATGCAAGGTGGATGCCATATGGCCTAGCAATTGTAACATTTCCCGAGCAGTGAGGTGAGGCTTTAGCACTGCTTGAGAAGCTAACTGCACAATGCGAAGGCAGCAGGGCTGTGGAAGATAGGCCCTTGTCTGTCTGGTATCCAGCAGAGCTCCTATAAACTCTAGAGACTGAGTGGGAGCAAGGTTGGATTTTGGGAAGTTTATGACAAGTCCCAAGTACTGAAGGACGCGCATTGTGCGAGAGAGAGACATCCTGGCCTCTGGCTCTGAAGGGGCTCGAATGAGCCAGTCGTCTAAGTAAGGGAAGACGAATATTCCTAGGGTGCGAAGAAATGCTGCCACCACAGCCATGCATTTTGTGAACACCCTTGGTGCCAAGGCCAGGCCAAAAGTAAGAACCCTGTATTGGTAGTGCTTCCCTTGAAATAGAAAGCGAAGTAACTTTTGATGAGTTGGATGGATGAGAACATGGGTGTACGTATCCTTGAGATCTAGAGAACAAAGCCAATCCTGACTCTGAAGGTATGGCAGCAGAGTTCCTAGACAAATCATTTTGAACTTCTCTTTGAACAAGAATTTGTTCAATTCTCTGAGGTCCAAAATGGGTCTGTGTTCTCCTGTTTTCCTTGGAATAAGGAAATAGGGGGAGTAGAACCCTGTACCCTGTTGGAGAATGGGTACCTCTTCTATTGCTCCCTGGGCAAGAAGCAGAGTGACCTCTTGACCTAACTGGGCATTGAGAGAGGTCTGAGAATTGAACTGTCTTACCATTGTAGGAGGGGGCAAGCTGAGGAAATGAAGCTTGTACCCCTCTCTGACAATGGACAGAGTCCAATTTTCTGCTGTTATCTGCCCCCATGGGGGGCAAAATGACATTGCCTTCCTGGCCCTGAACCTTCCACCATTCCAGGAAGGTTAAGTTCTCTAGATAGGAGTCAAAGCCCCTGTGGAGGCTGTGTCTGCTGAGCCAGTTGAGGCTTAGCAGCTTTTGTTTTTCTTTGCCTAGGTTATTGCTGCTGTCCCTTTTGGGCAGACTGACCTAAACAATGCCCCTGCTGGGTATAGGAGGGGTAAAACAACAACTTTTTACTGAAGAATGGTTTCTTGTAGGATTTTTTTCCTTGCAGGATCAGCTGTAGATTTAGACAATCTATCCAAGGTGATATTGTCAGCATCTATCTCATTAGCTATTTCCTGCCAATTCTTGCCAAAGAGATTCTCCCCTGTGCAAGGAATATTCCGCAATTTATCCTGTACCCAAAGTTCCAAGTCAGATGCCTGGAGCCAGGCAATCCTACGTGCACCTATGGCAATAGCAGAGGTTCTGCTTATGCACTCAAAGCAGTCAAAGGCTGCACGATTTACAAACTTGGAAACATCCTGAGCATGTTTAACAAGGGCAAGGTAATCCTGCCTCTTATCATCAGGAAGGAGAGGGCTCATAAGCTCTAAATCTCCTGTGACCTCCTTAAGGAACATTCCCATATATAATATATAGAAACTGATCCTAGCAGAAAGCATGGACGCCTGGAAGGTTCGACGTCGAGTCCTACACTCACGTCCTGGAGGATTAGATGCATGCCTTTTTGCATTCTTTATCCGTCTCATGGCTGATTCCATCACCACAGAATGGTGTGGCAGCTGAGTCTTCTGAAACCCAGGACAAGGAGGAACTCGATACATGGTGTTGAGCCTTCGAGAGTGAGGAGAAGTGGTTAGAGGTGTTTCCCACATCCTTAACATGAGATTATGCAAGATCTCATGAATAGGTAAGGTAGCTGCCTCCTTGGGAGATTTAGGGTATTGCAGGATTTCCAATTCCTTTGTCCTAGGCTCTTTTTTCAGGAGCCACTGTGATGGAAAGACCGAGCCACATCTCGGATAAAATCCTGAAAGGACATATCCTCTGGAGGAGACATCTTATGCTGAGGAGAAGAAGAATCCTCAGGCAGAAGTACTTTGGTATCGGCAGAGCTTTCAGAGTCTTCAGACTCATCCGAGGATTCAAAGTATCTCCGATCCGGGTGATCGTGCAAGGCACGGTACTGGTACCGATCAAAGTCGGCATCGGAGGGGTCCGGTACCGACTTGTTGATACCGGATGAATAAGCATGATTTGGTCCCGGTAGAATACCTGCCGATGTCGATGCAGTCGGTACCGGTACCGGTTGAATTGTCTGAAGTGGTTTCAAGGGCATCGAGGCCGTGAGAAGAGCCGCCAGACTGCGTTCAATAGCCAAAAACCTCTGGTCTATCGATGCTGCTGATGCTTGGGTATCGGTACCAGATGAACAGCCGGTACCCCAGAGCATGGCACCAGTAGTTCTGCCGAGGTTGGAGCCTCGAGAACATCCTGGAGCCCCGTTAATGCTTTGGAAGCTGAAGCCTCCCGCCGGGGCAATTTTGCCGGTACAAGTCCCTCAAGGGCAACGCCAGAGGCATCTCAATGCTTAGGAGATCTACCCTTTGAGGACTGGTTAGACTTATGTTTAGTTACCCGAGATCCATGGGAGGAAGACAAAGCCCTGGAAGACGTCGATGCCACGGAGGCTGCATCAGAGGGAAAAAGGGTGCTAAGTTTAGCAGCTCGTTTCTGCCGGCCCCTTTTCGACATCATCCCACAGGCAACACACTCCGAAATAGAGTGGTCAGGACCTAAACATTTGAAGCACCACTCATGGGTGTCGGTGATGGAGATGGTACTGCCACACTTGGAACACTTTTTAAAACCCGAAACGGGTTTTTCCATTTTAAAGGAAAAGCTGGGTCTAGTGCCCAAAACGGCGCGTGGCACCTGAAGGAGAAAATAGCTGGAAAAGACTCCAAAAGAAAGTTGTTTGTTTTTGTTTTTTAAGAAAAGGAAAGAAGAACCGGCGGTACCAGTATAGCATTGAGGGAAGGCAGACGCGACCACAAACAAGAAGAATAAAAGGGACTATTTTCTGCTGTGACAGGATGTGCGACCTGTCGGCTCTGCGGAAAACGAAGAACTGGAGAGGGACAGTTGGGAAAGGCGGGAAGGCAGCACACAGGTGCTGTGGGATGCTCCCAAAAGTTTTCCTATTGGACGCTGGGGAGCGTTCCCATGCAGGCTCTGTCGGTACCGGCGATACCCATATGTGAAGACTACATTCCTGCTTGTTTCTGGAGATAATCTTTGCCACAGAATTTACCTCTGAACTGCCAAATGAAGTGGCCATTTATGAAGAAATCCGGAGCTCTTATGGCATTGGCAAGAACCTCTGGATGCTACTTTTGAAATGCTAATGCTAGCTTAGAGGATAAGGTAAGGACAGCCAGGACGAGAAAGATAAGGCCAGGTACAAATTACTGTGCTCTACAATTAGGGGCTCAGTATGGATTATGGAGATTATAATCGAGCTAATTATTACATATGTTTTGTAAGCAGTGTTTGCCGTCTGAGATGAGAGGGAAGGTTCTGCATCGCTACTCTTTATAGCCTGTATCTGAAATTGTGGAGGCTTCAATTTTTCTGTATTTGGTCTTGTCTGTCTTCAATATTGATTTGAAGGAGTTTATTTACAAGACTGAAGCAACCATAAAAAAACTGAACAGAAACTTTAATGCCCAGTGGTCTGACACAAAAAAAAGGCAATATTTATGAGGACAGTGATCACATAAAAAGATATGGTTATCTGTATATTATTATTCATATATTCATCTAGACTACCGTTTATGCCTAACTGCTGAATATGCAATCCTAACTTTATAAAGCATAACGTAAAGGAAGGCCTGCTATTTCTGTGCTCGAATCTATTTGGATAGTTATCTGGCTAGCTGCTAAACATCGCCACTGTCCAAGTAACTTGTGACCCTTGCCCAGCTACTATTCTGCCCCTCTTTAAGTGGCATAAGAATAAATTAGACTTACCTGCTAATTGTAGTTCCTGGAGTATCTCCAGGCTAGTCCCGGAAACTATGGGTTGTCAACCTCCTCCAGCAGCTTTGGAGACTGAGAAACTTCTTTTCAGTGATGTCATCAGTATATAAGGGCTGGCACCACCTCCATACTCCAGTTTACCTATTGACAAAGCAGACTCACCGGAGCAACAAGTAAGGAGTAAAAATGAACCGTAATCAACGCCCTCATATATAAAGATATATACATGTACCCCAAAAGACCCGCAGGCCCAACTATGTACAAACTTTGCTTCTAGGGATGCCATGAGCTCTCCTGCCCAGCCACTCCCCCCAAAGATGTAGGCCAAGAGGCGTCCCAACGACAACCCCGCCGACTGAATAATGAAAAAACAGACACTTACCGGGAACCATCCACGCTCTTCACGTCTGGAAATACCCACAAGACAGGGTGGGATCCGGGACTAGCCTGGAGATACTCCAGGAACTACAATTAGCAGGTAAGTCTAATTTACTCTTCCTGATCGTCCTCCAGGCTAGTCCCGGAAACTATGGGTACGTACCAGAGCAGTAAAGCCCATCAACGGAAGGGACCTGGTAGGCCGGCCTGAAGTACCGCAGACCCAAAACAGGTGTCCCTGTCTGCCTGCACATCCAGGCGGTAATGCTTCACAAAGGTATTCAGCGACGACCACGTCACCGCCCTACAAATGTCCATGGTAGGAACCAAGCGAGCCTCCGCCCACGACGTCGCGTGCGCCCTAGTGGAATGAGCCCGTAAACCTGCCGGCACCAGCCGACCCCTCAAAATATAGGCGGAAGCAATGGCCTCCTTCACCCAGCGGGCAATCGAGCCCTTGGAGGCCGCCTCCCCCTTACGAGCTCCCGCAAACAGCACGAACAGCCTATCGGACTTGCGGAAAGATGCCGTACGAGCAAGATACTTCTTCAAGGCCCTTCGAACGTCCAAACGGTACCGCCGATCCGCTCCCTGCCCTGCCCCAGAATCGCGAAACACAGGCAAGGAAATTACCTGGTTCATATGAAAACCAGAAACCACTTTAGGCAAGAAGGACGGAACAGGCCTCAACACCACCTTCGAGTCGGAAAAGGAGAGGAAGGGAGGAAGGGAGGAAGGGAGGAAGGGAGGAAGGGAGGAAGGGCGGCCGACACGACAGCGCCTGCAGCTCCGACACACGCCGCGCCGAAGTCACCGCCACCAAAAAGACTACCTTCAACGTCAAGTTCTTCAAAGAAGCCTCCGCCAAAGGCTCAAAGGGAGCGTTCCCTAAGGCCTCCAAGACCAAAGACAGATCCCACGCCGGAACAGTGAGTTGACGCGGCGGCCGAAGCAGCTTCACTGCCTGCAAGAAACGCTTAACATCCGCATGCATACCAAGCGACACTCCCCGAACCTTCCCCCGATAGCAGGACAGTGCCGCCAACTGCACCCTCAAAGAGGATGCCGCCAAACCCTTCTGAAAACCAGCCTGCAAAAAGGCTAACACCTGCGGAACGGTCGTTCTCAATGGGGCGAAGCCGCCCTCGTTGCACCAATCCTCAAACACGCGCCAAACCCTGACATAAGCCAAAGAAGTAGACCGCCTCCGAGCCTTGAGCAACGTACTGATCACCGCTGGCGAATGACCCCTCGCCGTCAACCTCGCCCGCTCAAGGGCCAGGCCGTAAGCGAGAATCGATCCACCTGCGGCATGGAGAGAGGCCCCTGCGTCAAGAGATCCCCGCAAAGCGGTAGCTTCCAGGGCTGCCCCACCAAGAGGCGCACAAGGTCTGCGTACCAGGGCCGCCTGGGCCAATCTGGCGCAATGAGAATCACTCGTCCTCGGTGTTGCTCGATACGCTGTATCACCCGATCTATCAGGACCCACGGAGGGAATACATACAACAGTTGCTCCTCGGGCCACCGCTGAACGAGCGCGTCCAGTCCTTCCGACATGTGCTCCCGCCGACGGCTGAAGAACCGATCGACCTGTGCCGACCGAAAGGTCGCCATCAGATCCATGACTGGCGTCCCCCAGCGTTGCACCACCATCGCAAAGACGTCCGGGTGTAAAACCCACTCTCCGGGGTCCACGCGCACTCGGCTGAGAAAATCGGCCTCGACATTCTCCACTCCTGCGTCATGCGCCGCGGACAGGGTCACAAGATGAGCCTCTGCCCAGTCGAACAGACTCTCCGCTTCGGTCTCTAACGCCACGCTGCCGGTGCTCCCTTGACGATTCACATAAGCCACCGCCGTCGCGTTGTCCGAGAACACCCGAACGGACCGCCCCTGCAGAATGGAACGCAACTCCTGAAGAGCTAACGCTACCGCCCGCAGTTCCAACCGGTTTATCGACCACGACTTTTCCTGGTCCGACCACCAGCCCTGCACCAAGCGGCCCTGACAGTGGGCCCCCCAGCCGACCAGACTGGCATCGGTCGTCAAAGACACCCACGCCGGTGCCTCCAACGGCATTCCCTTTTCCAGGACTCCCGGCGACAGCCACCAACGGAGCCGACGGCGAGTCGATAGAGGGCACGGCAATTTGCGGGCCAACAAATCTCGCTGGTGCGACCACCTCCTCAAGAGGGCCCGCTGCAACGGACGCATGTGGGCCCGCGCCCACGGCACCAGCTCCAAGGTCGCCGCCATTGTCCCTAACACCTGCAGATAATCCCAAGCCGAAGGCCACTGCCTGCTGAGAAACCGCCACACCAAGAGCCGGAGCCCCAGCACCCGCTGCCGAAGCAGAAACACGCGACCCACGCTGGTGTCGAAACGCGCCCCCAAGTACTCCAGGACCTGAGAGGAAACCAACCTGCTCTTTGCTTCGTTGATCACCCAACCTAGACTTTGCAACAGAGCGATCACCCGGGCTGTGGCCGACACACTCTCTTCCCTGGACTTTGCCCTGATCAACCAATCGTCCAGATAGGGATGAACCAAAATCCCCTTTTCGCAAGGCCGCCGCCGCCGCCACCACCACCACCATCACCTTGGTGAACGTGCGCTGCGCCGTTGCCAAACCAAAGGGAAGCGCCCGAAACTGAAAATGTCCCATGGGGACTGCAAACCTGAGGAACCTCTGATGCTCTTGCCGTATCGGGATGTGCAAGTACGCTTCCGATAGGTCCAAGGACGTCAGAAACTCCCCTTTGCGCACCATCACAATGACGGAGCGAAGGGTCTCCATCCGAAAATGCGACACCCGCAGACAGCGGTTCAGCCGCTTTAGATCCAGAATGGGACGCCACGTCCCTTCTTTTTTGGGGACGACAAAATAAATCGAGTATCGACCGCAACCTAACTGACCGGCAGGAACTGGGACAATTGCTCCGAGGTCCAAGAGCCGTTGAACTGTTTCCCGCACGGCCTTGCGCTTCGCTGGGGCGTTGCATGGGGACAGAATGAACGAATCGGAGACCGGATGCTGCAACTCTAGTGCATAACCCTCGCGGATCACCTCCAACACCCACTGATCTGACGTGAGTTGGGTCCAGGCAGGGTAAAAATCCCACAGCCGCCCCCCGACGGGAACCAGCCCTCACTGGACCCGCGTGACTTCATTGGGGCTTTTTGAAGGTGGAAGACGAGGACGCCGCCGCAAAACCCCGGCTGGCTCCACGAAACCCCCGAAAACCCGGGGCCCGACCAGGAAAACGTCCCCGCTGCGGCTGACTCACCCTCGGGGACGGAAACCTGCGAAAATCGCGCAGCGGGCCCCGCCCCCCGGAGGGAGTCCTGCTCAGTTTTGGCTTGTCCTCTGGCAATCTACCGCCCTTGGACTCACCTAAATCCTTCACCAATTTCTCCAAATCCTCTCCGAAAAGTAATTTACCGCGAAAAGGCAGCTTACTCAACCGCGCCTTGGACGAACTGTCCGCTGCCCAATTACGGAGCCACAAACAGCGGCGCCCCGCGACGACGGAAGCCATACTCTTCGCTAAACCGCGAATCAGGTCATACTGCAGGTCGGCGAGATACGCCGCTCCTGACTCTAAGCGAGTCGCCTCTTCCGATCCCTGGCCGGAGAGGTCACCTTGCACTCGCTGTGCCCAACGCAAGCAGGCCCTGGCCACCCACGCGCCACAGATGGAAGCTTGTAACGATAGGGCATTAGCCTCAAAGACCTGCTTCATCAAGGATTCCAACTTGCGGTCCTGCGCATCTTTCAGCGCCGCCGCACCTTCCACCGGGATGGTAGTTTTCTTGGTCACCGCGGAAACCGCCGCATCCACCTTCGGAGCCTTGAACAAATCCCGGTCCTGATCCAGGAGAGGGTAGAGCCGAGACATAACCCGAGAGCCCTTGAAAGTGGCCTCCGGCATATCCACTCCTCCTGAATCATCTCTCGGAACACCCTGTGCACCGGGAAAGCCCTCTGCGTCTTTCGAACCGCCTGCAGCAGCGGATCTTCCAGGGTGGAATCCTGCGCTGGCTCAGCCTCTGGCATATTAAGAGCCTTAAGCGACTCTACGATAAGCGCCGAGAGCTCCTCCCTCCGAAAAACTCTAACTACCCACGCTTGATCCTCCTGTTCCTTAATTTCACCTTCTTCCAGATCGTCCCGATCCCTGTCCGTCTCGGCTACCTCCAACCGGAGGTCCTCTGAGCCAACGGACAGATCCAGCTGATCCGCCTCAGCCCTGGCCTTCTTGGCTAAAAGAGCCGACCCCTCCGCCGTCACAGGTGAAGCGGGTCTCTTCTGCCCAAGCCCCGCCCCAGAGGGACCCGCCACTGGCGTCCCCTGCGAAGCCGTGAAGGAGCACTGAAGCAGCGCCAAGAACTCCGCTGAAAAAATCGCCGCCAGCCCCCCAGCAAGCGGCTGAGAGGCACAGGGGAGTTCCAGCGGCCCCGTGGTTCGGAGCCCCGGCTCCGGAACAGGTAAGGGGGATGGACTAGGGACCCTGGGTACCCCTAACGGGTCCTGCCCAGGCGCCCCCGAGTCCTGGAGACCCTCTAGCGGCGCCACCTCAGGAGCGCACCCCCTACAAATGCCCTCTGAAGACACAGAGCTGCGCTTGACTCCACACAAGAGGCAAATCTGTTTGGAAGGCATGCTACCCAGACTGGCAAGGCCCAGGCCGACCACGGGGCTCGCTGAAAAATAACAGGTCTTTTTTTTTTTTTTTTTTTTTTTACTTCAGCCCCCTCAGTGGAGCTCCCCCAGGACCCCCCTGAAGAAATAATCAAAAAACGAAGCCCCGATTGAGAGCAGGAACGCGGTAAAGGCCGAAAGAAAAAAAACGCGATTTTCCCGCTCTCAGTAAATGCGGCTGGGCCTGCCTCTGCAACGGAACTGCTTCCCGCCGAAGCGAGACTTACCTCCAGCGCTGACAGCTGCTTGTAAAAACAAGGGTGAGTGCCCACCGGGTCTCCTCCTGCACTGAAGGGAAAACCCCAGCGGCTGCGGTCCTGATCGGGAGCTCCAGCAGCCCGAAAAACAGGAGAAATCGCCGCGGCTGTACCCGCTAGCTCAGCGCACCGGCAGGCAGTCCCTCTGCACGCGCTGAGCTAAGCAAGGTGCCGGTTCCAGTCCCCGTCGCTTCGGGACGGCCACCAACCACTGGTCCTCACCCCAGAAATTAAAGTATGGCCAAACCAAAAACGAAAAAGGAAATTATGGAAATTAAAGAAATCAAAGGAAATCAAAGAAACACCAAGGAAACAAAATAAAGAAAATCAAGGGCAGAGGACCTCAGGGCATACAGAAAGCAGCAGTCCCCCGATGGTAGGGAGACAATGTCACCAGCTTTCCAGCTTTAAAGCAATAGCCCCCAAATACTCCAAAATCGTTCCTCCAGTGAGCCCAGAGTCTACTGGGCTCACCCTTCTCCTAGCTGCTTTGGAGACTGATAAAACTGGAGTATGGAGGTGGTGCCAGCCCTTATATACTGATGACATCACTGAAAAGAAGTTTCTCAGTCTCCAAAGCTGCTGGAGGAGGTTGACAACCCATAGTTTCCGGGACTAGCCTGGAGGACAATCAGGAACAAAGTAACCAAAGGATTTCCCATTTAGAGTAGTGGAAAGATGAACAAAAGCACTTACGTGACCATCACCTGATGCTGGCTGTATGCTTTTGAATACTAAGTAACCCTGACCCTAGCAAAACATAGGGCAACTTTGCAGCAGCTGCAATGGAATCGATTGGCAACTGCAATATGATCGTATGGGGCTTTGGAAATGCCAAGTGAACCCCGACTATTTAAGCAGCAGGGAAGTGCCTCTGAAGTCCCAAACAGGGCACAGGCCTGGACGTCCAAGAACTAGCCAAAGAGTGAGATAAAATAAGAGCAAAGGAGGAGGAATGCCGCAGACCCGCATGGTTTATCACCAAGACACCGACTCTTTCTGTTCTTCCATGCCTATTATCTCTGCATCATTACGCCACTGTCAGCCGCAGCAATAATATTTGCAGAACTATAAGAATCACTTAAAAATAACCCTCTGCTACAGTGGGCATAGAGCGATGTTATTACAGCCAGAAAGTGCCTTCAGTAAAACACAGTGAGCAACATTTTGCAATAAAAACTAATTTGTCACATGATCTTAATTTTTGCCATCAGGGCAGCTGGGAAAATATCTTTGACAGCAAATCTTAAAGGATCTAGGGGGGTTTTTCAGCTATGTATACTAGACAACTGTATGTTAGGAGGTTGATATTCGAAGATTTGTCTGGCTAACCAAGGGAGTTAGCTGGATAAATCTTCAGTCTTTCAATTCCACCTCAGTGCTAAATTTACCGGCATAAGAAGATAGGGATGGAAGTGTTCCAGGAACTGAAGCTGCACAGTGTGGATATTCTTCACTGGCTAGCTACATTTATGCAAGCAAGTCTGAGGAAGGAAAAGCCTTGTCCTAAAATTAACCAGATGTGAAGCCCCATTTGGCATAGGGGCTTTACATGGAACATAGGGAGTGGAGTAGCCGCCTAATGGTTAGAGAACTGGTTTGGGAACCAAGCGACCAGGGTTCGATTCCCACTAGCACTCCTTGTGGCCTTGGGCAAATCACTTAACCCTCCATTGCTCAGAAAATTCCAAGTTATCAATGTCCCTGTTTAATCTATTTTACCAAGTTTATCATTTCAATCAAAGCGGTTTACATTGTAACTTAAAGTGGTATAAAAGACCTGTTAAATAAATAAATAAATAAAATGGGACGTCCAGGTTGGGATGTCAGACATGGAGCCTTTTGTAAAATACGCAGAATGATGTGCCAAATGTCTGTGTTTCTGCTGATACATACAGCTGAAGATCCCATTTTAAAGAACACACGTAGAAAAAGAGCAGCTCACTCAAGGCTTTACACGCACCTGTAAATGCTGATTTGTGACACCTACATCTGTAATTTCTGATGCTCAAGTGCATACGAGTGTGCTGGATTTGAAAAAACTTCCGTTAGGGAGCAGAGCAAATTAGCTTTTTATCAAACACCCCCCCCCCCACCACCCCAAGACTGTATAATAGCACACTATGTAGATAAACCAAATCTAATCACATCCCCGCCAACACATACACACTACTCTGTACACTGTATGAAAGCATTTGCCCCCATGATTGTTTGCCGTGGAAACCGCTTTGATTGAATGATAAGGCGGTATATAAATACCATTAAATAAATAAATAAATAAATAATAAATGTCTGAGGTGACATCAGACAGCACAGAGGTTAGCACAATGGCCCCCTGAATCACGGGTGGAGATGTCTGCGCATTTTGGTACCATTCAGACCACAAGATGCCTGCTGCACTGCTGAGGCCACATGGTCACATGTTACGCGACCCCCCATTCAAAGGGAGACAGAGTAGCTCATCCTTGAGGACGATTGCCTTCTACCCCAAGGCTCACAGGGGACAATGGGGGACAAAAAACAAAAATTGTGAAAGAGTAGCCTAATGGTTAAAGTAGTGGGCTAAGTACCAGGGAATCCAAGTTCAAATCCCACAACCACTCTTTGTGATCTTGGGCAAGTCATTTCACCCTCCATTGCCTCAGTTACAAACAAGGGGGGGGGGGAATATTCAGTGGTGGTGGTTAGTCATTGCTGGATATTCAAGAGTGGGGTCCTATCTGGCCACTCCCATTGAATATCTATGTTGGATGGAGAGTGAGTTAGCTAACAGGTTGGCAGCGATATTCATTCACTGTAGGATAACCAGCTAGCGGCTAGATAGCTGGTTAACATGAGGTGCTTAGAGGCTGAAACTGACTGCGTTAGTACCTTGCAGGTATCTTTTGAAACTACCAGAATGAAAAATCAGTTTTAATTACACTAATTCCGGTTTAGCACCCTTTAAACATTGTTATTCTGTCAAGTTTGACTTATTTGATTGTGAGTTATATACACTGCAAAACTTCTTATGGTAGTATAATTTAATTTGCTTTCAAAAGCAAATAAGCAATAATAAAACCACCACCTGGGAAAAGGATTTAGCATTCATCATGCATAACACGTTGAAACCCTTGGCCCAGTGTGTAGTGGCAGCCAAGAAGGGAAATAGAATGCTAGGAATCATAAGGAAAGGGATGGAGAACAGAACCAAGGATATTATAATGCCTCTGTATCGTTCCAAGGTGCGACTGTACCTTGAATATTGTGTGCAATGGTGGTTGCCGTATCTTAAAAAGGATAAAGCAGAATTAGAAAAGTTACAAAGAAGAGCCACCAAAATGGTAAAGGGGTTGGAAGGATACCCCTATGAGGAAAGGCTTAAAAGGTTAGGGCTATTCAACTTGGAAAAGAGACGGCTGAGCAAATATATATATGATAGAGGTCTATAAATTAATGAATGGACTGCAACGGGTAAACTTAGATCAGTTGTTTACTCCTTCAAAGAGTAGAACAACTAGAGGACATGCAATGAAGCTACAATGTAGCCCATTTAGGGCTAATAAGGGAAAATAGTTTTTCACTCAATGAGTAATCAAACTCTGGAATTCATTACCAGAGGATGTAGTAAAAGCTGTTGGTGTAGCTGGATTTAAAAAAAGGTTTGGACAAGTTCCTGGAGGAAAAGTCCATAAATCATTATTAAAGAGGACCCGGGAAATCCACTGCTTACCCTGGAACAAACACCATGGAACCTATGTACCTTTTTGGGAACCTGCTAGCTACTTGTGACATGATTGGCCACTGTTGGAAACAGGATACTGGGCTTGATGGACTTTGGTCTGACTCAGTATGGAATTTCTTATGTTGTTAAAATACTTAATACAAAAACCATAACATCTGATTAATTACAATTTCTATACTGTCATAAAAATTAGAGTAGACATCCTAGGGATAATTTCATAACCTTTTCTGTGCCTAAAATGGCCATTTACATGAGGGAAAGGCCTCTTATGTCACACCTAAAGGTAAAAGCAGTGCAAGCCAGTGCACACTTGGACAGTATGGCATGCTCGGGAGCGGTGTTTGGGAGGAGCATTGGTAGTGGTGGGATTTACACATGCATCTTATAATGTCAGCACATACAGTAAACACAAACATTTACACCTGCTCGAGAGCAGGTGCAATGACTGTGCCTGTACTGTAGACGGATTTCAGGCACTTTGCATTAGTATTTTATAGAGACAAATAGGCATCTCCATCTCCAAATCTAGGTGCCCCGCTATAAAAACACATTTACTCCCTGCTTTCCCTCTTAACCTCAGGAAGTGCCACTGATTGGGTTGGGGACCCAGTTTTTAAATAACCCAATAGGAAATGAGCAAAATGTAGACACTTTAAGGAAAACAGCTAAGGGAATTTGAGTATTTTTATATCATCATCCAAATGAGACGGTTCCCTATCCTGTAAGAGGTTTACAATAAGGCTGGGTTATACCAATTCATTGCCCATCTGGAAAGTCATCTTTGCTGTGTGCTGCTCATATGGATGTCAACCTGTGCCACTAGAGAACCTCTTTACAAGCAATGGATGGGCTGCCAGACCCTTCTTTCTGAAAGCAGGATGTTGAACATATGCGGAAGCCACGAAAAGGATTTATGTGTATTGCAAATCCAGTCAAAGTACTACCTTAGCTGTGCCTACAACGGCCCTTGCCCTTGTGACATCACTCCGGGGCTTGATCGATCCTTTCATAACCCTTCCTATCCACATGTTTATACATTTGTAGTAACTAGTATACCTCTGATCTTGAATGAGAGGTCACATCGCTTTCTTCTTTGAAGGATAAATATTCCAGCTACAGCAGAAAAGTGTAATTTTATCCTGAGGAATAAAGGAGTCTTCGCAGAGAATTAATCGAGGTGAGCTTCTGCCTCGTGGAGAGCAGAGAACTAGCCGTCGTCAAACTCGCAATCTTTTTATTCCTTAGGATTCTGATTCAGTCTGGCTCATGACAGGGTGACCTATGAAGCATAATCCTAATGGCCGCCCGACAAGAGTTATGGTAAAGTCAGTCACTTTGCTGCCATGAGAAAGTAACAGTCAAAATGGTAATCTCCGTTACTATGCAGCTGATGAGGAAATAACACTAAAAATGTAATGAAAAGTATATATTTATACCCCTGTTATTAAAGTTAAAGTTATAAACACATAGGAACCCCCCGTAAAACTGATTTTTAAAATGATTTATAAGACTTATTTAAAACATTTTAGCACCTGAAAAATCTTCATTTTTCATGAGCTAAAGAATATGGAAATGGAGGGGGTTGGGGACAAAGTGACAGGAGCCACTGCAGACTTTAATGCTGATGCTGGTTTTCACTGAAACAAACTATTGTAATTCTCCTAAAAACTATGATGGCAGACAAAGAATCTTAAGCCTGTCTAATGTATACGTGTTATGCCCACGACGGCGCTGAAGACCCTTACTGCGCCTCTGCTTTCACATCACCAAGGACCTCTCTTTTTAGATAGTGACATAGGACCATAGAAGATGACGTCAGATAAAGACCAAAATGGCCCAACCAGACTGTCTAGTAAGGAGCTTAGGGTTCTGTCGCTTCATGCAGTTTGCCCTACCCTCGATGTTTTTGTTTAAGGTAATGATTACATCATGTCGTTTACCCCCTCTCCCCAGAAAAAGAGATGTCCGTGCTGATTTGAGCTGAGGCACTCCATGCTTGCTTTCCATCCTTTTGCCTTATAGAGATCCCACTCCCTTTTGTAATTCCATCTCTGTTTTTGTCTCCACCACTTTCTGCAGGAGGGTATTCCAAGCCTCTGCCTCCCTTCCTGATGTTGCTCTTGGGCCAACCGCTTTGCAACTTTATATCATGGCCTCTAGTTTTTCTTTCATCTCCTATGGGAGGCTATGCCATGCAACTACTACACTCAATACTCTTTAAAGTGCATTTTTAGACTGACTCAATGAGTTTGTGGAAGACCTCAGTGTAATTTCCACATCAGTTCCTTTCTGGGGGGAGGGGGGAGAGGAATGGGGATAGAGAGAGTCCCACTCATTGTTCAGAGATGATACCTAGTGGCTGGATTTAGCATTCCAGAAAGAGTTCTGGTGCTCTAGCTGAGGACTGGCTGCAATGAATAAGATGGGTGAACTATAAGGGGGTATTATATACAATAAGAAATCTCCAGATAGCTGCTTATAGTGCTAAATCAGAGATCTGGTTCCCATTGAGCAGAAGTCCAAACGCAAAAGGAACTTGCTGAGTCCCATAAATTAAATTCATTCTGATTTTAAAAATTAAAAAAAAAAAAAACACCACCAACAAAAAGAGTGAGAGAGAGAGAGAGAGAGAGAGAGACCCTCGGGATAGTTGACCTAAACTGTTTGGTCATCAGTCAGGCAGCTCATTGTTGATGGATCAATACAACAGCAGCTATGGGTACCACTCTATCTCATTGCCCACCTTCCTCTTTTGCGTTAACCTTCTACCTTGCCAAGTATTATGTCTGTTTTTCTCTAATGATCTCTCACCTCGCATGATGTGTCCAAAGAATGAAAGTCCAAATCTTGTCATATGAGCTTCTAAGGAAAGCTTAGGTTTGATCTCCTCTCTAGTACTGACTGGTTTGTTCTTCGGACACTCCATGATATACACCGTATTCGTTGCCAGCACCATAATTTAAATGCATCAATTTTCTTCCTATCTTCTTCACTGTCCAACTTTCGCATCCATATGATGTTATATAAAATACCATGGCTTGGACAAGTCGCTTCTTTGTATGGAGACATCTCTGCTCTTAAGAATCCTGTCTACACGTAGGTCCTTCATAGCCATTCTGCCAAAAGCAATGCAACGTCTGATTTTTTGACTGCATGCCTTTCTTTACTGATTGTTGATCCAAGTAGGTTAAAGTTTCTCATCTGTTTTAAATTTCTTCTCCATCAATGATGAACTTATTGATTTTGCCAGTTGCCAGGATCTTTCTCTTCTTAACGTTAAGATGCAGGCCCATTTTAAGACTATGATCCTTGATCTTGAGTAGCAAATGTTTCAGATCATCTTCACTTTCAGCCAGTAATGTGGTATCATCAGCATAGCGAAGGTTGTTGATTAGTCTTCCACCAATTTTCACACCTCTGTTGTCTTCATACAGTCCTGCTTCTCTGATGATTTGTTCTGTATATTGTGATAAGGAAGCCTGTAGTGAGCCTATGGAAATAGGAGAAACTAATGATCTTGCTTTTAAGAAGAGTGACATCCCTGCAGTGCACAGGTTTCAGCTTTTGCCTAAAGCAAGCAAGCAGAGAGAAACTGAACCTAGGCTGCCACACCCAAGCTCTGCTGACGTAGTTGCAGGCTTGAAGGATAATTGCAAGCACCTGTCCAGAGAGGGACAGACACTGCCTGGGAAGCAGGGATATAAACCTTGGCTAGAGAGATAGCAGGGAAGGAGAAGAGATCCTGGGTGGAGAGAGCCTGGGAGAGGAGAGCCCAGAGGGAGAGAGCACGGAGGGAGAGAGCAGAGAAGGCTTCAAGCCCCAGTTCCTGTTCAGAAGGTTCAGAGAGTTCAGAGGTGGGAGCCCAGGACTCAGCACAGGAGTCAAAGGAGCCAAGCCTGGAACAGGGAGCCGTGGCAGAGCTCCAGGAAGGAACTCAGGGAAGTGAACCAGGGACTGTTTCCCAGAAGCTGGAGGGAGACTGGTGAACACATCCAGGGAGGAGTGTCCAAAGCTTCAGGTACAATTTATCCTTACCGGGTGGAGCTGTGCTTAAGAGAGACACAGGGATTCTCAGAGAGAATATACCCTGAGACATACGTTAAAAGCTCAGAGCAGGGCACTGCATTACTGGAGCTAGAGGAAATGCAGGTTGAGCCTATTGAGCAGGATTTATTGCCTCCAGAAGTACTCATGGACTGTATGCTATGTCAAGCTGTTAGCATTGAGTCCTTTTGCTAAAGAATAGCTGAAAAGATAGTCTCCTGAAAAGTAGAGTATTAAAACCTAGCCTGAACTGAAGGTAGGAACTTGCTCTTTCAGTGGGAAGATTCCTGTTGCATGTACATTTGAATGCTTAATGAAGACAAAGGTAAAAAGAAGATATTTTTACTTTGTTGAATGAAGAAGCTGTGTTTTCTTTATCCGTTATATTGATAAGCAGCTGCATATAATTAATGACTGTGAAGCTCATCCAGCCTAAGTTGTAAATAACCTTGAGCGAATGAATGGAGAAGTATCCTATTACAGTCTACATGGACTTTGTTTGCGTTTGGGGAATAAATTGTCATTTGCCTTTACTTTCAGTTTCATGACTACACTTCATCTTAGAAGGCCAAAACTACAACTTCCAGCATGCTTCACTGGAAAAAATAGTTTATTCAACCTTTTATAAGAGAAGTTAATGGCAACCCTACCCCTCTAAGCCTTAGGCAGAGGGCTGGGGCGTGACAATATAAATTAAAGAGATAGGGAGAAAGAATGCAGCCTTGTCATACACCTTTGCTGATTTTAAACCATTCTGTTTCTCCTAGTTCCGTTCCAACTGTTGCTTCTCTGGGAATAAGCAGGATATCATTCCTCACATATGGGTGATGTCGGTGCCAACAGAGCCTGTGCAGAAGCATCTCCCCAGCTTTCAAGAAAGCCTTTGGAAGATGCACCATGCATGCGTGGTCCACTTCTTACCCAAGGGTGCTATCTTGCCTCAATCTCCTTTTTTCCACAGAGCACATCAGATGTTGTCTAGTTTTCCCCAGAAAAAGTCTGATTTTTATTATTGAGTTTTGTCCAGTTTGTGTACTGGTTCCTTCCCACCCCCGAGCCAGCTTGCCTTGACATCGCTCCTTGGGTTCTTCTATTTGTTTCTCATTTTTTCTTCGAAATGTTCCTCAAACAGTGTTCACTCCCTTTTTCAGCCAAAGGTCTCTGACCCCTGCTGGGAGGAAGGGACCCTCTTTTTTTTCCCCGATGGCCTCCAATGGCTTCAAAAAGTATGACTGGTGTGGCAAAATGATGTCATTAACCCACCCACATGACTGATGCCTCCAATGCCTTGGCCCAGAGCACAATGACTCCGACTCTGAGCTCTGCAGAACCATGACCTCAAAGACCTTGAAGAGCCGCCATCAGCATCAGGAAAAGTTCTTCCAGAAGTCCAACTCTGCGCTGGAGTCTCCAGTGACACCATGCTCCAGTGCCCCCTCCGATACCTCAGAGCGCCACAAAGCCAGAGCCTCCTCGGAGTTCCGTGGCCTTGGTTCCTCAAAGCGGAAACCTCCAGAGGTAGAGCATAATAAGAAGAAACCCTCGAAGACCGCCTCTGAGGACGGATCCTGGAAAAAGGAGAAATCCCACCCCAGGACCCACAGTCCCAGGTGTGAGTCAGAGGAGTCGGGGCAGGAGCACCCTGCCAAGCTGCCCCATAAGGAGTCATCAGCATCCGACAACCTGCCTTAAACCTCCGAGCCATCCTCATTGAGGACTTCCCCTCGACAATACCAAACTCCAGGTCTGAAATCCTCAGTGCCCATCTCGAAGGCTGTGGAGCCAACTGTTATGGAGACCTGAATGGCGGCCCTAGAGAGCAATATATCTGCCCTAGTGGCCATGCAGCAGGCGTTCTTGTCTGGCTCATCCACCCCGACAACAGAACCTTTGACATTGAGAGCTTCCCTGGATGTCAAGCTGGTCCTCGAGCACCACTGGCCTCGAGAGAGCTACCAGCCCTGGACAAGGTCCCGGTCCTCAGGACACCAGTTCTCCCCGGCGAACACCTGCAGCTTGGAAAGACGATCCTCCGGAAGTCATGGACTGCCGAGAGCAGTCCTCGACAGAGGCGATCGCACGGTGTCAGACTCATACTTGGACAGACTTGAGTCCAAATGGGAGACAGAGGACAAAGAGTCCCTTGACACGAGGAGACACCAGGATGTGCCTTCGGACCAGTCTCACCCGATGACGTTGCGTTCCTAGATTTTGTGTGGGACATGGCCAAGGCTCTCACTATAAAGACTGAGGAGGACCCGCGCACTGAGGAATTAGAGCTATTCCAATACGACGCACCCCCTAAGGAAACCTCACAGTACTGGTGCCCCCAACCCTCGATAGAGACAGAGTATGTGATGAGAACCAGGCTCTCAAAGAAGATCTCACTGCAACACCAGAAGAAAGACCTGGGGAAAAAGCCCTTCTTCCTGAGGAAGAAAAGGAGGCTTTAAGCAGTACTTTGCACTTCCAGGCCTTCTTGGCCCATCAACAGGACCAGCATCAAAAAGGCCAGGGATATGGTCCCAGAAAACAAAAGACCCAGAAGTCCCAGGTGCCAGCTCCAGCCCAACCTGGGGGGAGCTTTTGACTGCCTGGGTGTGACCTCCCTATCCCCAGGGGGTCCCTCTGCTGCCCACAGGGGGGCACCTACCCCTATTTGTCCACAGGTAGACAGCCATCACCACCGATACCTGGGTGCTACAAATGGTCAAGGAGGGCTACCTCCACCACCTACATTGGATGCCACCCTCATACTTCCCAGGAGAGCCCAGCAGGCCTCTCCTTCACCAGACCCTGCTCCTCACTGAGCTAGCAGGCCTAAATCAATGACAAAGCAGTGGAGCCAGTGCCGAAACATCTCTGGGGCACAGGCTTCTACTCCAGGTATTTCCTCATGCCCAAGAGGACTGGGGACCTCAGACCCATCCTGGACCTGCGAGAGCTCAAACTGGTTTCTTGTTAGGGAGAAGTTCAAGATGCTCTCCTAGGGACACTACTGCCATTCCTCCAGCAGGGAGATAGGATGCGAGTGTAAGCATCCTTTTGGTTTAAGGAGCATAGCCAAATTCATTCCAGCCACAGAAAATACCTCCAGTTCGTTGTAGGAGGACAGCACTACTAATACAGGGTGCTGTCTTCGGTCTGGCCTCATCACCAAGGGTCTTCACAAGTGCCTCGCGGTGGTCACAGTCCACCTCCATCTCCAAGAGGCCTTCATAGTCCCTTACCTGGATGACTGGCTCATAAAAGGGGACACAGCTGCACAGGCACAATGTGCCATCGTGTGCACCATCAACACCCTGCAGCACATGGGGTTCATCAAACTACCCCAAGTCCAACCTCACTCCGGCCCAGTGCCTAGAGTTCATAGGGGCACAACTAGATACCCTCCACACAAAGTCTTCCTCCCTCGGGAGAGGTCGGAACACTTCAGTTAGCCGCAGAAGTACACTGATGCCGGGCACTTCCTGCCCGACTCCTACTCCTCCTGTTGGGACACATGGTCTCCACAGTTCAGGTGACCCCTTATGCCCACCTGCACATGAGAACAGCCCAGTGCGGCCTCCACTCTCAGTGGACACAAGCCACAGGCAGGCTCAGGGACAGAGTGAAGGCAACCCTTCAGTTGGCAGACTCCCTTGGATGGTGTCCATGTCACCTTCGGGCCAGGATGCCCTTCCAGGCACCCAACTCCAGAAGGTCCTCACCATGGATGCCTCTCTAATGGGCTGGAGAGTGCATTGTAGGAGCCACCGGATGCAAGGTTGCTGGTTCCAGAGGGTATCCCAGATGCAAATCAACCTGCTAGAGCTCCAAGCAATATACCTAGCCCTCCAATCCTTTCACCACCAGCTCCAACACCACTCAGTGCTGATCCAGACTGGCAATCAGATCACAATGTTCTACATGAACAAACAGGGGTGGGGGACAGGGTTGTACCCCCTCTGCCAGGAGGTGGTAGCCCTCTGCTCCTATGCTGTATGCACAGGGATGCTCCAAAGGGCGGTGCACCTCCCGGGGCCAGGACAATGCTCTGGCAGAAAACTGAGCAGGGTCCTCCAGCCACACAAGTGGCGCCTGGATCCAATGGTAGCCTTGCAGCTGTTTAGTCTCTGGGGCATCTCCTCGATGGACCTGTTCACCAGCCCAGACAACATGCAGTTACCCCGATTCTGCTCTTGCCAGCCACACCCATCCTGGGTGACTGTGGATCCATTCTTCATCCCATGGACAGGCGGCCTCATATACGCCTTCCCACTGACACTGCTGGTAGCCAAGCCACTATTCAAGGTCCAGTGTGGCAGAGCATCACTAATGCTGATAGACCCTCGGTGGCCCAGGCAGCCCTGGTTCTCACTGCTCCTCTCCCTATCGGCAGCATTGCCAATTCCCCTGGGCCGAGCTCCAGGGTTACTCTCACAGGAGCAGGACTCTCTCCTACACCCCAACCTGGAGTCCCTCTACTCACAGCTTGGCTGCTGAAAGGATACCGTTAGCCCCCTTCAATCTACCATGTGATGTGGAAGAGATTCTTCTGGCCTCTCATAAGGCCTCCACAAGAAGGGTGTATGCCTTCAAGTGACACCAATTCTCGTTGTGATGTGCGGAAAGGCAGGCGAACCCATTTTCCTGCTCAGTACAAGTGGTACTCCAACACCTGCTTCACCTACAGCAGCTGAAGTCCAATTTGGTCAGAGTACACCTCAGCGCCATCACAGCGCATCACCATTGCATTGAGGGAATACCCTTCTCGGCTCAGTCCCTTGTGTCCCGATTCCTGCAGGGCCTCATGTAATCCAAACCCCCCCCCATCTGCTCTTCAGCGGCAGAGTGGGATCTAAATGTGGTGCTCTCACAGCTCACTAAACCTCCGTTTGAGCCTCTGGCTACCTGTACCTTTCCTAGGTGGTCACCTTCCTGGTAGCACTCATGTCAGCAAACTCCAGGCTCTGATGGCAGAACCACCCTACATAAGGTTCTACAAGAACTGGGTGCTTCTCCAGACACACCCCAAGTTTCTGCCAAAGGTGGTGTCCTCATTGCACCTCAACCAGGAGGTGGTACTCCCCACCTTCTTTTCGAGGCCTCACACCAGTAGGGCGGAGACTGTTCTCTGCGATCTGGATTGTAAGAGAGCCCTGTCCTTTTACCTGCAACGGACTCAGGGCCACTGCAAAGCACCACAGCTTTTTGTATCCTATGTCCCCAGCTGTCTGGGGCTCCCAGTGACTAAGCGAACTCTGTCCACTTGGGTGGCAGAATGCATTACCTTTGCCTACAAGCAAGCAGGGATCTCACTGGTCCATAGGGTCATGGAGCACTGCATCAGGGTTATGACTACTTTCATTGCAAATCTCATTCCATCCCCATGACGGAAATCTGCCAGGCCGCCACCTTGTCTTCGGTCCATACCTTCGCAGCTCACTACTGCCTGGAGAGAGAGTTCCGACGTGACAGCACCTTCGGCCAGGCCGTACTCTAATCTCTTCGAGGTATAGGCAACTCCTGCCCACCAACCCTTCTGTGTTCAGGCTACTGGAGTGCTGGTTCTCTGCTGGACACTTGGGTCTTGCGAGAGTCTCTCAATAGGGACCCGACTGTTGCTGATCAAGGCTCACCCTTTACAGGTCACCATTGCATTGTTTTACAGGTTCTTGGTAGCCTGTAGCTGGCGAGTCCCATACGTGAGGACTGACTTCCTACTTGTTCCTGGAGAAAGTGTAGTTACTCACCTGTAACAGGTGTTCTCCGGGGACAGCAGGAATTAGTCCTCACAACCCTCCCTCCTCCCCTTGGAGTTGATTCTTTACTGTATTGTATTTTTTTTTCCTTGGCTGTCTTAGCTAAGTCATTAGACTGAGGCAAGATGGCATTCTTGGGCAGGAAGTGGACCACACATGTGTGGTGCATCTCCCAAAGGCTTTCTTGAAAGCTGGGTGCAAGATTGTGCAAGAGAACAAGCAGGTGTTCTGGTATACCCATGCTTCTTAATGTGGCCCAGAGTTTCTCATGGTTTACACAGTCAAAAGCCTTGTTGTAGTCAATAAAACACATATGGATATCCTTTTGGTATTCTTTTGTCTTTTCAAGGATCCATCTCTCATCCACGATGTCTTTCCTTGCCTTTTCCTGAAATCTGCTTGCACGTCAGGCAGTTCTTGTTCCAGATATGGTTGTGGTCTCTGCTGAATGATCTTGAGTTGAATCTTGCTGGCATGTGGGATCAGAGCAATTGTGCAATAATTTCCACAGTCAGTCAGATCACCTTTCTTCAGTATTGGTATAAAACACAGATCTTTTCCAGTCAGTTGGCCATGAATTGGTCTTCCAAATTTCATAGCAGAGCCTTGTAAGTATGGTAACAGCTTCATCAGATTGCTGTAATACTTCAATGGTAACGCCATCAATGCCCAGTGCTTGGTTCTTTGATAAGGCTTTCAATGCTGCTTCGACGTTTCATCACCAATGGTTCCTGATTATAAGGTAGAGGTTGAAACAGATGTTGGTCCACTTGATCTTTATCATATAATAACTCTGTACATTGTTTCCACCTTTTCTTGATCTTCTCAGCATCATTCAACATGGATCCTTGAGCATCTTGTAGGATTCCAATTAGAGGTGGAATTTTTTTCTTTAACTCTCATAGCTTTAGGAAAGCTTGTTCTTCCTCTAATAGTTTCTGCTTCTATTTCCTTGCATGCATCATTGTATTACTTCTCCTTGTCTCGTCTTGTCTTGCTGCATGTTGGAAATCTCAGAGTTCTGCAATTGCCTTGATTTCTCCTTTGGCTTTAGCTTCTCTGCATTTCTAGGCAATTTTCAGAATGTCTTCAGTCATCCATTTTGGCTGTTTTTGCTTTTTCACCTTTTGTAGAGACTTCTCGCTTTCTTCAAATACAACCTTCTTGATGTCAACCCATAACTCTTCTGGAACTCAGGGAGTGGCGGCCTAGTGGTTGGGGCAAGTTACCTCGGGCTGGAGGGCCAGGGATTCGAATCCTGCTAGAAGACAGCAACCTTGGGCCAGAGGGACTGGGGTTTCTAGTCCCACAAGTGCTCCTTATAGCCTTGGGGCAAGCCACTTAACCCTCCATTGCCTCAGGTACAAAAACACAGATTGTGAGCTCTTCAGGGATAAGGGAAACAATATATATAGATATAGATATAGATAGATAGATAGATAGATAGATATAGTGCCTAAACGTACACCGCTTTGACTGGTAGAAAAGTAGTATATAAGCCTAGCATGCATTCATACCTACATAATAAAAATTTAAAAAAAGCAGTTTGCTGCTATATTAATATATAGATAGATAGATATAGATATATATAGCTATAGCTATATATATATATATATATATATCTCTATATATATATATATATATATATATATATATATATATATATATAGAGAGAGAGAGAGAGAGAGAGAGAGAGAGAGAGAGAGAGCAGCAAATCGATTTTGCAGGCAGTCTTTAAATTCCAGTGGTATATTCTCAAGATCATATTTTGCTACATTCATGAGTGGTTTGCTCTTTTTCAACTTTAGCTTGAGTTTGCATGCCAGTAGTTGATTATCCATACCACAGTCAGCTCCAGGTTTTGTCTTTGTTGATGTTATAGAGCTTTTCCATCATTGACTTCCACAGATGTAGTCAATTTTTCTGTACAATCCATTGGGTGATGTCCACATGTACAGTTGGCGCTTGTGTTGCTGGAAGAAGGTGTTTGAGATGAATAGAATTCTGCAAGACCAATGATCTGTGTCTTTCTCCAGCTTCATTTCTGTTGCCAAGTCTATATTTTCCAACCACCTTGCCTTCTTCTTTGTTGCCAACTTTTGCGCTCCAGTCACTCATGACTATCAGGATATCCTGTTTGCATGTTCTGTCAATTTCAGCTTGTACATCCCTAAATAAATGCATGGGGAGGGGTGAACTGCACGGAGCGGCAGGTACACCTACTCTTGCCGCCTTGCTGGGCAGACTAGATGGACCATACTGGTCTTTATCTGCCATCATATACTATGTTACTTGTTCATAGAACTCATCAACGTCATGTCCTGAAGCAGCCAGAGCAAAATACGGGCAAAACTAGAGTCGACTTATGCCCTATAGTTCTTTGTTTTTTTACCAACCTTGGAGAGTTATCGGAGTAAGTTTTTTCAGTTCTTTTAAATGCATTTAAAATTATAAAAACAGGAATGTTAATACTGAAACCTATGAAAGAGAAATAAGGGCAATTTTGATGTGCTGGATGGGGTAGTGTACATAAGAACATAAGATATGCCATACTGGGTCAGACCAAGGTCCATCAAGCCCAGTATTCTGTTTCCAAAAGTGGCCAATTTAATTTAATTTAATTTAATTAACAGGTTTTTCTATACCGCTTCTTCCATTGATCAGATGCGGTTTACATATAACAACAATTAACAGAGCAGGCTGTTTTACATATAACAGTAGTAACTTGAAGGCTACATTTACAAATTAACAGTTAACAATTAACAATTAACAGTTAGAGAACTATTTACATTTGTACAGGATTAAACTATATACAGGGTTATTTGTTGTTCAGTTTTCAATATCTTATTTTATTGCCACAGTACCTTTTCCCTTATCTTAATATGTATCAGCTATGGTAGAGTTATCCTTTATCAAGCTGGGCGGTGCTGGGTGAGTTTGCTTCGGAACCATAGTGCAGTGTGAATAGATGAGTTTTGAGTCTTTTTCTAAATTCCATGATTTCAGGTAATTGTCGTAGTTCTATTGGAATTGCGTTCCACAATGTGGGGGCTGCGTGGGAGAATGCCTTTTTGTTAGTGGATTTTTTAGCCTTAATGAATTCTTTTGGTATTGTTAGTTTATTTAGCTGGTCTCTCCTTTGGGGATTATGGGAGGGTTCTGTCTTGATGAGGTTGTTTATTGACCATGGTGCGGTTTTATTTATGCCTTTGTAGGTGGTTAAGAGAGTTTTGTATTCTATTCTGCTTTGAATTGGGAGCCAGTGTAAATATTCTAAAATCGGGGTAATGTGTTGGAAAGGTGGGGCCTTCGTAATGGTCCTTGCTGCCGCGTTTTGTGCTAGTTGTACCTAGCAGTTTCCCCAAGAGACACAAGTTCCACAGTGCTTGTACTGAGTCAAGCATTGATATCTTTGGTCACTTCTTAATAATGGTTTATGGACCTTTCCTCCAGGAACTTGTCCAAACCTTTTTTAAACCCAGCTACACTAACAGCCTTTACTACATCCTCCGGTAACAAATTCCAGAGTTTGATTACACGTTGAGTGAAAAAATATTTTCTTTTATTAGTCTTAAATAGTTTACCCTGTAGCTTCATTGCATGTCCCCTAGTCTTTCTATATTCTGATTACGTAAACAATCGATCTACATTTACCCGTTCCACTCCGTTCATTAATTTATAGACTTCTATCATATCTCCCCTCAGCCGTCTCTTTTCCAGGTTAAAGAGCCCTAACCTTTTTAGCCTTTCTTCATAGGAGTATCCTTCCATCCCATTTACCATTTTGGTGGCTCTTCTCTGAACCTTTTCTAAAATCGCTATATCCTTTTTAAGATACGGCGACCAGAATTGCACACAATATTCAAGGTGCGGTCTCACCATGGAACGATATAGAGGCATTATAATATCTTCTGTTTTATTTTCCATTCCTTTCCTTATCATACCTAGCATTCTATTTGCTCTCTTGGCCACCGCTGCACACTGGGCCGAGGGTTTTAACATGGTATCCACAATGACGCCTAAATCTTTTTCCTGGGTGGTGGTTCCTAATGTGGAACCTTGCATCGAGTATCCATAGTTTGGGTTGTTCTTCCCTAGGTGCATAACCTTGCACTTGTCCACATTAAATTTCATCTGCCATTTTGATGCCCATTCTTCCAATTTATCAAGATCCTCTTGCAATTTTTCACAATCCTCTTGGGTTTTAACAACTTTAAATAGTTTTGTGTTATCTGCAAATTTGATAACCTCACTCGTTATTCCACTTTCCAGGTCATTTATGAATATGTCAAAAAGCAGCGGACCCAGCACAGATCCCTGGGGTACACCACTATTCACCTTTCTCCATTGGGAAAATTGGCCATTTAGCCCTACCCTCTGCTTTCTATCTTTTAACCAGTTCCTGATCCACAATAGTACACTGCCTCCTATCCCATTACTCTTTAGTTTTGCCAAAAGTCTCTGATGAGGGACCTTGTCAAAGGCTTTCTGAAAGTCCAGATACACAATATCAACCGACTCACCTTTGTCCACCTGTTTATTCACTCCTTCAAAAAAACATAACAGATTAGTAAGACAAGATCTTCCTTGTCTAAAGCCATGTTGGCTGTCTCCCATTAGGTTGTGACTATCTACATGCTGAGTAATTTTATTCTTTATGATGGTTTCTACCATTTTTCCCGGTACTGACGTCAGGCTCACCGGTCTGTAGATTCCCGGATCACCCCTGGAACCCTTTTTAAAAATTGGTGTTACATTGGCGATCCTCCAATCTTCAGGTATTAGAGATGATTTTAATGATAGTTCACAGATTACTGATAGCAGGTCTGCAATCTCATATTTCAGTTCTTTCAACACCCTTGGATGTATACCATCCGGCCCAGGTGATTTGCTACTCTTCAGTTTATCTAATAGTTGTAAGACATCTTCCCGATGTAGCGATATTTCCTTCAATTCTTCCGCACCTTTAAATACCACTTCAGTCATGGGTAACATCCCTACATCTTCCTCAGTAAAGACCGAAGCAAAGAATTCATTCAGTCTCTCCGCTATCGCCTTGTCGCCTCTTAGTGCTCCTTTAACCCCTTTATCATCTAATGGACCAACTGACTCTCTCACGGGTTTTTTGCTACGAATGTACTTGAAAAGGTCTTTATTTCGCGTTTTTGCTTCCGCAGCAAGCTTCTTCTCAAATTCTCTCTTTGCCTGCCTTATCAATGCCTTGCATTTGACTTGCCAGTGCTTGTGCTGTTTCCAGGTTTCGTCGTTTAGCTCTTTTTTCCATTTCCTGAAAGATGCTTTTTTGGCAACCAGCCTCTCTGACCTCACCTTTAAACCATGCTGGCAGTTTTTTGGACTTCCTTCCACTTTTCTTAAAGCGTGGAATACAGCTGGTCTGGGCTTCCAAGATAGTATTTTTCAACAACACCCAAGCTTGATGTACGTCTTTAACCTTTGCAACTGCTCCTTTTAGTTTTTCTTAACTGTTTTCCTCATTTTATCATAGTCTCCCTTTCGAAAGTTAAAAGGTAGTACTGTGGATTTCCTTACTATCCCTCCTCCACTAATTAAATCAAAGGCGATCATGCTATGATCACTATTGCCAAGTGGCCCCAACACCCTTATCTCTTGCACTAGATCTGGTGTTCCACTAAGGACTAGGTCTAATATGGCTTCCCCTCTGGTTGGTTCATGAACCAGCTGCTCCAAGAAGCAGTCATTTATTTCATCTAGGAACTTTATCTCCCTAGCATGTCCTGACGTGACACTGACCCAGTCGATACCGGGGTAATTGAAATCACCCATTATTATTACTGCGCTGTAACTTTTGTTAGCTTCCTTGATTTCTTTGAGCATTTCATCATCCATTTGGTCATTCTGGCCAGGTGCTCGATAGTACACCCCCACTGCCATTGCCTTCCCCCTTTTATATGGAATTTCAATCCATATAGATTCTACAGCAGATTTTGTTTCCTGCAAAACTTTAATCCTTTCTGAGTCAATGCCCTCTCTAACATAGAGCGCACCCCTCCACCAATTTGATCAGCTCTATTGTTACGATATAGTTTGTACCCAGGTATCACAGTGTCCCACTGGTTGTCCTCCTTCCACCATGTCTCTGATATTCCAATCATATCTAACCTTTCATTTAGTGCTATATATTCTAATAGCCACCTTTGATTAGCCATTAGCTCTGAGGCCTCTCCCCTTTCCCCTCCAAGAGGAAGTCATTTCATTTAGTGTTGGCTTTGGGTATATAATAGCCTCAAGGTTTGATCATTGGTTGATACATCACACCCCTTCACACTGACTCAAATCACAAAGGGGAGCAGAGTTCTTTTTATACTTTTGGTAGGTTTATTACAAAACATTAAAGCATACTGTAAGCTTGAAGTATTTACTGGACATGGTCAGCAGTGGCAGTGGCTGGAGAAGCAATGTCAGGTCCTGTATGCAGCTCTCTTCTTATCTTTAAGTGGAATGTTTTTAGGGTGGAATGTCCAGAACCTCCCACACCTGTTTGTTTACCAATGTGGTAGGGTCCCTAACTTTGGATCCTTATTTTTCCAAAAGTTAAACATTACAGCTAAAGCCTATAAACTTATCACTAGATATATCACTGATCTTTTGCTCTTTTGATATTTGGAAGGAGCAGAGCGTTTGGAGAACCTTGCATTGTGGAACCTTGTGCGTTTGGAGAACCTTGCATTGTGGAACCTTGCATTGTGTAACCATAGTTTGGGTTGTTCTTCCCTAGGTGCATAACTTTGCACTTGTAACTTTCTTAGCAACCCAGAGAGAGTCTCTTTACTGGTCAACTTGTTCCAGGAAACAGCAAACACAAAGGGAGCTAGGCCCTCGCACAAAGATACAGACGAACACAAGGGGCAAGGGTCAGATGTGGTCACTGGTGCTATTGTTTATTCAAAACAAACCCCAACGCGTTTCGGCGTTATACTTTCTTCAGGGGGTACGCATCAAAGGCACCATGTATGTGTGTAGTCTCTATAGGTGACTTCTCCGTGATCTCTCCAGGACTTTGACGTTACACTTCCAAACTGGCTTTAAAATTGGCCATCCAGTACTGACTGGCCATCCAGTGCCTTTGATGCATACCCACTGAAGAAAGTATAACGCCGAAACGCGTTGGGTTTGTTTCGAATAAACAATAGCACCAGTGACCACATCTGACCCTTGCCCCTTGTGTTCGTCTGTATCTTTGTGCGAGGGCCTAGCTCCCTTTGTGTTCGCTGTTTCCTGGAACAAGTTGACCAGTAAAGAGACTCTCTCTGGGTTGCTAAGAAAGTTACAAGTGCAAAGTTATGCACCTAGGGAAGAACAACCCAAACTATGGTTACACAATGCAAGGTTCCACATTAGGAACCACCACCCAGGAAAAAGATTTAGGCGTCATTGTGGATAGCATGTTAAAACCCTCAGCCCAGTGTGCAGCGGCAGCCAAGAGAGCAAACAGAATGCTAGGTATCATAAGGAAAGGAATGGAAAATAAAACAAAAGATATTATAATGCCTCTATATCGTTCCATGGTGAGACCGCACCTTGAATATTGTGTGCAATTCTGGTCGCCGTATCTTAAAAAGGATATCACGTTATTAGAAAAGGTTCAGAGAAGAGCCACCAAAATGGTAAAGGGGATGGAAGGATACTCCTATGAAGAAAGGATAAAAAGGTTAGGGCTCTTTTACCTGAAAAAGAGTCGGCTGAGGGGAGATATGATAGAAGTCTATAAATTAATGAACGGAGTGGAACGGGTAAACGTAGATCGATTGTTTACCTTATCAGAGTATAGAAAGACTAGGGGACATGCAATGAAGCTACAGGGTAAACTATTTAAAACTAATAAAAGAAAATATTTCTTCACTCAACGTGTAATCAAACTCTGGAATTTGTTACCGGAGGATGTAGTAAAGGCTGTTAGTGTAGCTGGGTTTAAAAAAGGTTTGGACAAGTTCCTGGAGGAACAGTCCATAAACCATTATTAAGAAGGGACCCAGGATATCAATGCTTGACCCAGTACAAGCATTGCGGAACCTGTGTCTTTTGGGGAAACTGCTAGGTACGTATGACCTAGATTGGCCACTGTTGGAAACAGGATACTGGGCTTGATGGACCTTGGTCTGACCCAGTATGGCATATCTTATGTTCTTATGTTACAAAATTGTACAAATCTTTGCAGAAGACATAAATTAAGGGCTATGGAAGTTGGGCTCTTCCAATGCAGTCATTTCTGAGGGAGTAAGTAAGAGAAACTGAACTCTGTTGAAGAAAGCTTGTCTGAGGAGAAGGTGGAAACTTCACCTTCCTATGGGGGTGGCATGCCTGTAATTGCTCACTAATGTGAAAGGATGGATTAGACACAGCTGACCAACATTTGCTAAGCCAAGGATCAGATACTCTTATGATGTGACGGCACAGACGAAAGACATCTTTGACATTTAAAACTGTTGCATCTCTTTACATCTGAACTTAACTATTTTGTATTTTCCGTCTGTTATCACGGTGCATCTGCTGTTGCAAGCCTAATTTACCCAAATCCTTTTACTGCAGACCCACTGTCTTTTGTGTTATTGTCTGAACTTTAGATAACCTCAGAATAAAACAAGCACTCAGGAAACAGCCAGCTATTGAATGGAAATGTGGCTAATTATATTAGTTTTAGCTGTTTCTTCACTGGAGGTCCTAATTACTATAGTGTTTGTGACAGAAAAAAAAAATGCCTTCCAGCAAGTTAGGCTTTGAACCAGCCTTGGAAAAAGCACAGTCATAGTGCAACCTAGTTCGCTTATTAGTAAGCTAAAGGCCCCTCAAATATAATGGGAAAATAAGGCACCTATGCATGCACATTAACACCCACCCCCTGCCTTTCCCCCAGCCCTAGGAATGCTCCTTTAGTTAACAGCTGAAAGTAGACATACTACGTTCTTTCCCCAGTGGAGAAACAAATGTGTGCCGGGTTAGTACAGCCATGAAAGATTGATAGTTGCAGCCTAGAACAGCAGATTATGGACGAGATGGTTTACGGCGAGTACTGAAAAAAACTGGCACAACAGATATATGCCGATTCTTTAAGAATGAGCTGGAAACAGTGACTCACCTAATAGCAGGCTGTGAAGTTCTGATGGCGGAAAATTTCTATAAAGCACAACAAAGTAGCATGCCTCCTCCACTGGAAACTCTGTAAACACTACATCACTGTCCCTAAAAAGCATTGGGATCATGACCCTAAGAGAATAACAGACAATGAAGAGGTTATGATCACCTAGGACATTCCCATTCTGACGGATAAGAAAATGGATGCCAGGAAAGCTGACATAGTGGTAAAGGAGAAGAATACCAGAACGGCATTGATAATAGAGGTGTCTGTACCGACTGATTATTCTGTGAATCGCATGAAGAGGCAGAAGATCCTGAAGAACCAAGAAATGCAGTCAGAGACCAAGAAAATGTGGTAGAAAATACAGAAATCTTTCTCATTGTACTGAGAGCCACAGGCTTAATGAAGAATTTCCAAGCACATCTTGACTAACTAGCCATACATGTTACCAGGGCCGGATTTACCTATACGCCAGGTACGCCGTGGCGTAGGGCCCACAGCTGGCAAGGGCCCACAAACAAGAGTCCCCAGGACTGAGAAAACCCGCACCCGGGGCCGGCCCACACACCGGAGGGCTTCAGAGGGAGCAGGGTAAGCTCGCGCGAGGCCCCGGCTCCCTCTGTACAGCCGCCAGCGTGAAGAGCCTTTAACCCTTTAACCTTTCCCAGCATTCGCGGCTTCACAGATACAGCCGCCAGCGTGAAGGAAAAGGCTCTTCACGCTGGTGGCTGTACAGAGGGAGCCGGGGCCTCGCACGAGCTTACCCTGCTCCCTCTGAAGCCCCTCAGACAGCTGCGGTGCTGGTCGGGGGGGGGGGGGCAAGGACTGCATGGGCTGTGATGGGGGGGGGACCTGGACCGGAAAAGGGCTATTGGGGGGGGGGACTTGGACGGGAAATAAATGGGGTGTGTTGGGGGGGGGGGGACCTGGACCGGAAAAGGGCTATGGGGGGGGGGGGGGGACTTGGACTGGAAAGAAATGGGCTGTGATGGGGGGGGGGACCTGAACTGTAAAAGGGCTATGGGGGGGGACCTGGACTGGAAATGGGTTGTGATGGGGAGGGGGACCTGGACTGGAAAAGGGCTGTGATGGTGGGGGGGGGGGGAACTAGGACTGCAAATGGGCTGTGATGGTGCAGGGGGACTCGGACTGCAAATGGGATGTGATGGTGGGGGCTAGGACTGGAAATAGGCTGTGATTGGGGGGCTAGGACTGGAAATAGGCTGTGATGGGGGACTTGGACTGTAAATGGGCTGTGATTGGGGGGCGGGGCTAGGACTGGAAATGGCCTGTGATGTGAGGGCTAGCACTGGAAATGGGCTTATGAAGAGCTGGAATAGGACTGGAAATGGGCTGATGTGGGGCATTGGAGAATGGGACTAGAAGGGAGTGGATGCTGGGTGGGTCTAGAACTATAAGGGAACTGATTTTGGGGGAGGACTAGAATGGATGGGGAATGAGAATGGAGAGGGGAAAAATATTTTGTGTGGAAGAAAAGTCTATGATGGGCTGGGTATTGGGAGAGTAAGAGGGGCTTGAAAATGGAAGGGTGAAATTTAAATGGATGATAAAGGAATAAGGAAAGAATTGGGGGAAAGAGCAAAAGGGAAACAATCAGTATGTTAAAGCAGAAATAGAGAGAGAATGGAAAACATCTAAAAGAGAAGAAAGGACAAATGGATAGCTAGCAGAAGACATGAAGAAACTAGAAGAAAATGACTGGAGCAATTGCAACTGAAAAAATGCCCAAACAGAAGGTAGAAAAATAATTTTTATTTTGAATTTATTAACTGGAATATGTCTGGTCTGGGAAGTGTGTATTGCTAACATCTTTGCGTTTTTGTTTAGTGCAAGAGGAAATTACTTTATAGTTTTATTTCTCCAGTGTTGTACATTTCATGTTTGGATTTTGGGGTTCCCAGTTTAATTATTATCTGACCAAGGAAGTTAGCCTACACGTATCCTCGGTAATTTTTGTGGGTGGGGCTGGGGGCAGGGCAGGGGTGGGACTAGGGGCAGAGAATGGGTGGAGCATGGCGAGCCACAGGTGTCAGGTTTTTTCTCGGTGAAAAAGTTGGCAACCCTATTTGTGGGTGTGTTGGGTATAGTCAGAGTGAGAGGCGGGGTTGTGCTAGCCTGGATCCCTCGCTCTCTAGAGAGAGTTGAAATTGCTGTGGCCTAGCTGAATGGGGCCGTCCGCGAGCTTCTCCAGGCCCTGGCATGAAGGGGAGAGGAAAAGGAGAGTGGGGGAGGCGGGAGTCTGGAGAAGAGCACTAGCGTTCAGGAGTTAAAGGAGCAGGGAAACAAACTCTTCGTCACCCGCAAGTACCAGGAGGCGGTGGCCTGTTACACCAAAGCCATAGTGAGCACCGGGGAGCAGCGACGGCCAGGTCCGTTTCCTGTAGGTGCTGTAGTACCGCCGGATCATTCAGTGATCCTCTTCCCCGATGGATAAGACATTTTTTAATGTATTTCTTGAATTCTGATGCTGATTTTGTCCCTATTGCCTCTTTATGTCAGGCAATTCTATACGTCTATTGCCATTTCTGTTTTGGTAAGTTGATCTCGTTTTTATTTTTTCTGGGGGCCCACAATGTTTGTTGGCGTAGGGCCTCACTCAAGGTAAATCCGGCCCTGCATGTTGCATCTTACAAACTTCAGCAGGGGGCGCTATTTGGCATGATGCAAGTATTACGCTGAGCATTAGCAGTAAATTTGAAAGACTAAGATCATACTCCACATACCCTGGCTTAGACGTGATGTTCACAACTGTCATGGTATCCACAAAATTAAACAATCTATAACAAATCCCTTACATCCAAAATCTAATTATAAATCCCTCTCTTACATTCAACCTGGGGTGAAAAAAATAAATAGGAATCTATTACCACCACCGCAAAATTAACCCATTTGGAGAAAATGTCCCGAATAAAAGTGTACACCGTGGTACGCAGCATATGCACTTTTACACACAGAGGGGACAGACAGTGATTAAAGGTATTTCATGCACCAAAACAACTGCTAGCCCATGTCAAATGTGCAACAAAATTGCCAGCAACTTGGCAGCTACTAAAATGGCCAGTGGTCTTTGTCAAAAGGCATATGGGGACAGACCTAAAGATCTCAATATGTATGCTTTGGAAGAGAGGGGTGATAGGATAGACACGTTTAAATACCTCTGTGGCATTAATGCACAGGAGGACGGCCTCTTTCAACTGAAAGCAAGCTCTGGAATGAGGGGGAATAGGATGAGGGTGAAAGGGGATAAACTCAGGACTAATTTGTGGAACTATTTTTTACAGAAAGAATGGTAGATGCATGGAATAGTCTCCCAGTGGATGTGGTAGAGATGTGGACTTCAAGAAAGTCTGGGACAAACACAGAGGATTTCTAAGGGGAAAAAAATGATTGTAAAGCTTAGCAGTTGGTATAGAAGGGCAGACGATAGAAAAATGACAGCCTATGTTTCCATCTTTAGAGGTCATTTTAATAGGCATATTTACATATATAAAACCCTCCTTACAAGTTTGAGGTTGGGTAGTTAGCGGAATGTTAGACGACTTTTCCACCCCTCCGATTCTTTCAGTAAGTCACCCTCCAGAAATAGGGGTTGGAGATCTTTGATAATTTTCCTTAGGTTCTCTAGTTCTGGGTTATAAGTTACACGTTCCATGTTTTAAAAACTTTCTTTGTATTGCAGTGTGTTTTGAGTGAGGATACAATTTTCTTGGAGATGATTTTAAGGTAATATCCTTTTTGTTTGAAGGATTCCGTTAGGGCTTTAAGCCATTTATTCCTGTCTTGGAAGTCAAAACAAATGTGATGGTATCTTGTAGCCTGGCTCTGTATAATGGTTTTTTCATGTGGAGGATGGAAGCTGCAGCTGTGGAGGTTTTTGCATCTCTCAGTTGGTGTCCTGTATATTGATGTTTCTAAGTGACCACGGCAGATTGAGATTTTAGTGTCTAAAAAGTGATGCTTACCATGGAATCATAGTCCAATTTTGAGTTTGATTGAGTTGAGTTATCTTATTGAGGGAGTTGTAGAAATGTTTAAAGGTTCTTTTCCCCTTCATTCCAAATTCTGAATATATCCTCTAAGGTTTGCGGTTCCCATTCAGGAAGGTCTCCGCCGACGTGAAAAAGGTTGGCGTATTCTGGTGCCCATGGTTGTGCCGTAATCTCTAGATAAAGGTCGGTATTAAAGCTGAAGTAATAGTGAGTCCAGATTAATTTCTTTAGCTTTACAAGTTTCCGCTGTGTATCCATGATCCAGGGAGGCTGTCTTTAGGAATTTGTAGCACGCTACTATGCCGTCTGCCTGGGGGATATTGCTCTGCATGGATTCCACAAGAATGGTGTCTGGTGGTAACTGCCCAGAATTCCTTAATATGTTTAGGAACTCTGTAGTGTCTTGCAGCAAGTTGTTTGTCTAAGGGCTTGAGTCTCCCTTCTATTAGTCCAGATATTTTTTCTGTGAGTGTACTGATACCAGATATGACTTGTCTGTCAGGCTTCCCAGCTTTGTGTATTTTAGGTAACATGTAGAAGGTTTATAACAGAGGGGGTGGCTTGGTATCAGGTTCTCTAGATGAGACTGTAGCTTCCTTGGAGATGTGCTGATATCCCTTAATTTTTTGGTGTATTCGTGTGGGGTCATTGTTGAGTTTTTTATAATATGTATTGTCCGAGAGTTGTCTGTACCCCTCTTCTATGTATTTTTTTTTAAGCATAAAACTGTGTGAAAGTAGTGTGGAAATACCAGCATAAGTCACATTGGACACTGTATAAGTTGGGACGGAGAGGGGTCTGCTAATACGAGTCCATTTAGTGACTGGATTGAATTAATGCCATTTGCTAATATTAATTGTCCCAGTCGGTAGATCTCAGCTGGTAACGCCTATGGAAGTGGTCTTCTTGGCATGGAGATTCAAACCAGGTCAGGATAGGTGCCTTATTTCTTCTGCATACCTCTGTGGATGGACCTCAGCTGTATGGCAAGGGTAGCTTCTTAGCATTGCTAGCACATAGTCTAACCAAAATACAGCTTCTCTCCCTTTACTTTATGACTCCATGCTGTGTTTGCAATGTCAAAGCACTAGCAAGGATTTATACCCAATAAATCTCCAAACTTTGGCTGTACATGATATCGCATTTTCATATATATCTGAAATGTTGTAAGCCGCCCCGAGTACTTTGTTGAAGTAGGATGCCATATAAATTCAAAATTTAATGTAAGCCATTTTAAAAATCATTTTTAACTATTAAGTACATCTCATTAATTGCCATTTATGTCTCTGATTTTTTTTTTTTTTTTACAACTCTCTGTGGTGATAAAGTTCATGGTGGAATGCTCAGATTCTTGACGTGACAAGTCTTACTGCTCTGAGATATCTAAGTTCATCCCAGCTTTTTTTTTTTTTTTTTTACTGCCTAGAATCAGTTTTCCAAGCATGACTCCTGCACTGTAAAACCAGGATACAAAGCATGGACTGTGTTTTTTTTCTGTAACTAACACTGGTTATTAGTATGGCATTTACATATAGTAACATAGTATATAATGGCAGATAAAGATCAATATGGTCCATCTAGTCTGCCCAGCAAGGTGGCAAGAATAGGTGCACCTGACGCTCCGTGCAGGTCACCCCTCCCCATGCCTTTGTTTAGGGTCACCCCTATTTGTTGAGATATAAAAGAGAGAGTTAGGTAATAATGCCAACTATAGGTTAGCTTCATTTATTCTACAGCTGTTTTATGTCACTGACCTTGCGTTGTCAGCCTACGACAAAAGTCTGGGAAATCAAAGTTATCTTATGGTAATGTTTAAGGTAAAGACCATTTACTCAATGTAGCTGCTGTTGAAAGCATTAGACGTTTAATTTTCTTCAGGCTGAAAAACAGCACACAGTCCCTTTTCTTAAAATAAAGTTAGATTTTAATCAACATTCCCTCTAAGAAAATGAAGAAAATTTAAAAACTCACAGTAGACCAAGGCAAAGGATGGAATTTTGGATTTAGGTACTAGTTCAAGACAGGTTACATTCAGGTGCAGATGAAATTTCCCAGTCTCTGGAGAGCCTGCAAACTAAGGCAATGAAGGGGTTAAGTGACTTGCCCAAGGTCACAAGGAGCAGCCGTGGGATTCAAACCTTGGCGTCCCACATTCTCAACCATTAGGCAACTCCTCCTGCAAGCTACCTGTTAAGACAACACCTTGCAATGAGTTCCCACTGAAGCTGAGAGCAAAGCCTAATTATATGCAGCCTAATTATATGCACTTGTTGGTGTTTTACTGTACTTATGTATTAACTTGCTTTGATTGTAGTGGGATTATTTTTCTTCTTCTATATTATGTTTTATTTTTATTTTTGTTGTGTTTTAGAAGACTTGCATTCACTTTGAACTTGGCTTGCCCATGTACAAGCAAAATATAAGTGCCTTTTTAAATGAAGCTAGTCCTTTTACTATTACAGCCACAAGTTTATGAACCATTGACTAAAAACAGTCAAAGGAGAAATTAGATAATTTGGTTGTAGCTGCTGGAATGTAATAGATTACTTGCAGTTGGATGGTTGAGCACAGACTACAAATGATTAAGGTGCTACTCGATGATGCAAGTTAGCAATATGGCAAGCATAGGACGTAAAACCAACCGTAAATTTTGCAAGCATCTCCGGGAAAACATTTAAATATTTATTTTACCTATAAATCTTGGCTCCAATACCATAACTGTCTCTATTGTTGCCACTGTTTGCCAATACAATAATTCAGATTTATTTAATTCTGATACATTAGCAATAATTAAAGGAGGACAGTTTGGGAACTACAATTTTTTTACAACTGTATTCTTTTTGCACTGTGCAATATTTTAAAGTGTGCACAACAAGCTATAACTCACTAACAACAGCCGAATTGGTTTAGGGTATGTCATTATTCTGAAAATTCACAAAGAAGCCGCCATGTTCAGAACAGTATCAAATTATCAGATGCAAAACTGGATCAATACCCACGTATAAGACGCGAGTTTCCAAAATTTATTTTAGTAGCCAAGTGGCGAAGACGACACTGGGCCTACCGAGGAAAGAAGGCAGAGGTGTCCTGCCAGAGGAAAAGGGCACTGGCATCCTGCTAGGCCTGGCATGGAAAGAAGGTAGCAATATGGTGCCAGGCAAAAAGAACGTGCCATCCTAGAGAGGCTGCTGTTAGCTGTGCCAAGGAGTTTTCATGTATATAAGAAGGCCATAGAAGCAGATAAAGACCATGCAGACCATCCAAATACTACTACTAATAATCATTTGTATAGTGCTACAAGACGTACGCAGAACTCTACAATCCCTCCACTTCCCGTGCCTGCTCCATGCTTTTTTCCAATTCATATATGGTCCTGGTTGCCACCATCTCTGCTGGGAGGCTATTACATGCATCCGCCACTCAATATTTCCTTAACTTACTCCCGAGTCTATCCCCTGTCAGGTTCATCCTATGCCCCCTCGTTCCAGAGCTTCCTTTCAAATGAAAGAGGTTAGCCTCCTGTGTATGTATGGCACAGAAGTATTTAAATGTCTCTCAGATCTCCCCTTTCCCACCTTTCTTCCAAAGTATGCCTATTGAGATCTTAAGTCTGTACCATACTGGGGATACCACCTCAGGATAACTCTCTGGTGAGACAGATTCATGCAGTGGGTACGATGCCACTTGTATGGTGGACACATGGAATACGTAGCCTCCCAGTGGAGATGATGGAAGCCAAAACATGGGATAGGTATAGAGGATCCTTAGTTGCAAGAATATTAAGGTCAAACGTGCATTGGGAATGGACAGATTACGTGAACTTGGTGGTCCTTATCTGTCACAATGGTGTCTGTTTAGGTGTAATATGAGCCAAATCAGATACACTGACTGGTTATTTGTGGTTCTCTATCACAGCTCTTCCCAATCCAAAAGATTCAGGGGACTTTGTAGGAGGTCACTTTAAAACTTTAAGATGTTCTATGTATATCTAAGATGTTCTATGTAAAACAAATTTCGATTTGTTAATAGTTGTTATTTGTACACCGCAACTGATCTCTGGAAGATGCGGTATAAAAATGAATGTTAAATAAATAAAATAAATAAATAAATAAAATAAATAAAAACTCCTAAAATTAAAACTGTGCAACTTCAGGAAAAGCAAAAGGCCTTAGACAGCACTGTGCAAGTGATAACAGCTGCCCGATGACGCTGGAGGACGTTTGGCCAAAGAATGATAAATGTAGGAATAAAGCCAAGGACCCTCCGGTGCTTTTGCAAAGGTTTGCTTGAATTATTTCCTTTTGTGAACTTTCACTCATACACCGGCTCATCAACTTTCTGTGCTCTAATTACATAATCTGTTTGCTTTTGGAAGCTTGCAAAAAGTCCTGATAAGGATCAGAGTATCAGTGGGCATAATCCTGGAATTAAATACCTAAGAGAGGTCTTTTACTACAGGGTGCTACCGTGTTGCACTTATGTTGCCAATAACTCCAGAACCATGGTGTGTTAGACATAACATCACTGTGTAAACTGTCAGGAGTGTGGATAGCATTTTCCCGGCAGTTAACATGGAGCTCTATCCCATAATAGCGCAGGTGCACTTAACGCCACCTAGTGGAGTGGCATTAGGTGAACCCACGCTAATCGCATGGGATGCAGTTGGCATAGTCCGTCTTGTCCACACTAACTGCACAGATCACTGTGCTACTCTCTGCCCACTCACATTCCTAACACAGGATGCACATTTAGCATGGCAACATGTGCCCAAAGCGCACTTTTAGCACATGCCAGACATGTGTTGCCAGCTCGCGCTCTTTAGTAAAATGGATTCCCTATGTCATGTCAGTGCAATATAAATTAGGAGCAGAAATAAAGCATTATAACCCTAAACCCAACTCATGCTTAGTAATTAATCTGGAAAAAGAGAAAATAAAGAAAAAAACATGAGATTTAAAGTTGTATTACATGTGTTTCTTGCATGAAATGTAGCCTGATGGGTGGAAAGAAGAACAGATCAGTAAGTACTTAAGAGTCAGAGTTTATGAAGTATGCCATTTTGTCTTGTAAATCCAAGCTGCCGAAGTCCTGCTCACATGAATCCCAGTATTCTTCCTGCACAAATTGTTATTGCCTCATTCACTCTCTCTCTCTCTCAAGATGCATTAAAAGTTGTTACAGTAGCGTTCACACAATGCAGAAAATATTCAAAGCATTTAGATATTCAGTTCTAGAGACTATCTGACCTGTGCCAGTCTAAAGACTCAGCCTCTCAAACAAACAGAACCAGGAGACTACTTAACAAACCTTCAGTAGGAGACAGGAAAGAATCCGTAATCTCCAAAAGGGCCATGAGCAATGTTTGCAGCACTGAGAGAGACGACTGCTTCTCGACTTCCCAGTGATCAATAGAGCCATCTTGGTAACAAATGATTGGGGAGTTTCAAGAATGCCGCAATGCCTTCACCTCAGTGACATTAATGACACCAGCAGTAAGTTTTCATATATTTTTTTCCGATGACATGATTAAGTGCACTGTCTGGAAATTCACTGGGGGGAACAGATAAGGCTTTTTTTATTCCTCAATCTAATATGTCAAGCAAGACACCTAGATTGTGCAGGTAAATGTAAACTCCTGGTCTCTGCCAAACCACAAGTCTGATCAGAAAATGAGAACTTGTGCAAGATTCACTGAAGAACCTTCATACATGTGTTAAGTTAGTGAAAGGTCTGCAAGGTCAGAGAGATTCTGCAAAGTTTGTGTTTAAGTGCCATCAAGTCAATGTTGATTCCTGGCAACCCAGCGGCCTCTGGGTTTTCTTGACAATGTATCATCGAAAGTAGATTGCCAGGCCTTTTCTTCTGAGGCAATGGAGGATAAAGTGACTAGCCCAAAGTCACAACTCGCAAGGAGTGTCAGTGGGAATCAAACCCAGATCTCTTGGGTACTAGGCAGTTACTCTGACCACTAGGCTATTCCTCCACTTATAACAGCTATGCAAAAAAAATAGTTACCTTACGCTAACATGAGCATTCCAAATTCTCCTTCAGCTTGTGAAACTGTAGGCCGGGCCAAGCTGGGGTAACAAATTGATAGTACATGATTATTATGCCTAGCTTTACACCAATACCTTTATGAAAACAATGTACATAACACGTGTAACTGTTTCATCTCCCTGAGAATCTCTTTTGAGAGTCAAACCAATGTAGGCCTTGTGAAGTTTTGTAACTGTTTCAATGAGGTATTACACTGAAAAAGATTTTGTTCCAACACTCCTTAGCAAAACTGAAGACAGAACCAGAAAGGCATTCCAGGCAACACTGCACATGATTTGCAAAGATTTTGTGAACAGGTTACGCTGCTAGCGTTTGCTGTATTGATTTTATTAAAGTCCTGCTTGACATGAGGGATATGAGCTGCTGAGCGACTGCTGTCTCTGGTATTTGCCACAGATAGAAGTGGGGTAACCATTACAATGCACACTAGAAAACTAGCAATTAGGAACATAATGAAAGTGTGCCGAATAAAGGTTCCATGTGAAAGGCACTAATTATAGCAACCAAACAATTAAGAAAACACAGGCTCATAGGAAGGCCTCTCTTCAGCCAAAGCTTTGTGTCCCCGTTTCTCTTAAGTTTTCTTGTAAGCATTTGGTCACCCATTTTAGGAAGATGAATATTTTCACTGACCTATTTGTGTTGAAATTTTTCTGAGAGAAAAATGGCCTACTTATTAATTTTCAGTAATGCCTCTTTTGATGGGTGGATAAAGCACAGTTACTTACCTGTAACAGGTGATCTCTGGGAACAGCAGGAATATGGGTATCGTCGGTACCAACAGAGCCTGCGCGGGAACACTCCCCAGCATCCAATCAGAAAGCTTTTGGGAGCATCCCACAGCGCCTGCATGCTGCCTTCCCGCCTTTCCCAACTGTCTCTCCTCAGTTAGGTTTTAAAGCTGAGACAAAGAGAGAGAGAGAGGGAAAGGAAAGATAGATAGAGAGATACAACTCCTAGGGGAGGTGGGTGGGTTGTGAAGACTTATTCCTGCTGTTCCCAGAGATCACCTGTTACAGGTAAGTAACTGTGCTATCTCCAGGAACAAGCAGGAATGAGTCTTCACATATGGGGACTCCCTAGCTTTAGATGCCAGGGAGAGAGCCCATAAGCTGTGTGTCCCTGGAACAGGGCTGCACTTCCCCACCTGGATCTCTGGCATCCCATCAGGGATGGTGGGTAGGAGTTGATTAAGTATGGAACAGGTGTTTGAGAACAGCCTGAACAAACAAGGCATCCCGGCGGGAGTCCTTCTCCAAGCAGTAATGGGCTGTGAAGGTATGAACCGAGGCCCAAGTGGCTGCTCAACAGATGTCGTCAATAGACACAGAGTTCAGATGAGCCAATGAGGCTGCCATGGCCCTCACATTGTGAGCTGTGACATGGCCCTCCAGAGAAAGGTTCTTACTCTGATAGGCGAAAGAAATACACTGGGCAATCCAGTTGGATAGTGTTCTCTTGGAGACTGGTAGTCCCAAATGAGAAGGATCAAAGGCAACAAAGAGCTGAGAGGACTTTCTATGTTGCTGTGTCCTTTGTAAATAAAAAGACAGAGCTCTTTTACAGTCCAGGGTATGAAGATTCCTCTCTGCACTTGATGCATGAGGCCCTGGAAAAAAGACAGGTAGGTAGACCTCCTGGTTGAGGTGAAAGGGCGAGACCACCTTAGGCATAAAGTGTGGATGAGTCCTAAGGACTACCTTGTCATGATGGAACCTTGTATAAGGTGGATTAGCTACAAGTGCTTGCAATTCACTAATACGACGTGCTGATGTGATTACAATGAGAAAGATAACTTTCCAAGAAAGGTATTTCAAGGAGGTGGTAGCCAAAGGTTCAAAAGGCGGCTTCATAAGCTGACCAAGAACCAAGTTCAAGTCCCATGCCACCGAAGGTGGTCTAATGGGAGGCTTTGTTAAAAGGAGGCCTCTCATGAACCTTGCTACAAGGGGATGAGAGGAAATAGGTTGTCCATTTAGAGGCTTAAGGGAAGCTGAGATAGCACTCAAATGGACCCTTACTGAATTTGTTTTAAGGCCTGCATTAGACAGATGGAGGAGATACTCCAGCAAAGATTCCAGGGGTATGGCAAGGGGGTTAAGACCCTTCTCAGAGCACCAGATAGTAAACCTCTTCCACTTGAAAGCATAAGAACATCTAGTTGAAGGTTTTCTGGAAGCATGAAGAACATCTTTCACCTGTTGAGAAAGATGAAGATCTTGGAGATCTAGGCCTTCAGCAACCAAGCCCTGAGATGCAGAGACTGGGGATTGGGATGCCATAACTTTCCGTCCTCTTGAGATAGGAGATCTGGAGCAGACCCTAACTCGAGGGAGGGAGCTTGAGAGAGATGTAGAAGCAGAGGGTACCACACTTGCCGTGGCCAATGTGGAGCTATGAGAATCATGTGGCCCTCTGTCTCTCTGAAGCTTGAAGAGGGTTTTGGGAATTAGGGGAATGGGTGGAAAGGCATACAGGAAGTCTTGACCCCAGTGAAGGAGGAAAGCATCCCTTGCCTGAGCTCCCTGAGCCGGAGTTCTGGAACAGAACCGGGGAAGTTTGGCATTCCACGGACTTGCAAAGAGGTCTATGTCCGGGGTTCCCCAAATCTGAAAAATCCTGGCCACCTGGTCCACATGTAGGGACCACTCGTGTGGAAGCAGAACTCGACTGAGCCTGTCTGCCCAAGAGTTTTGAACGCCTGGAAGATAAACTGCAAGAAGATGAATCTGGTGCTCTCTGGCGAGGGCCCACAGTCGCAAAGCTTCGTTGCAAAGCGACAGAGAGCCAGTTCCGCCCTGCTTGTTCACATAGAATATGGCTACCTGATTGTCCGTGTGGATAAGGACTGTCTTGCAGCTGAGCAGGGTATGGAACACCCGCAGAGCAAGGAAGATTGCTCTGAGTTCCAAGAGATTGATATATAAACAACTCTCCTGTGGGGACCAGATGACCTGGGTGGAGAGGTCTTGTAGATGAGCTCCCCACCCCATTGGAGAAGCATCTGTTGTGAGAGTTGCTTGGGGTAGAGATTGCTGAAAGGGGGACCCCAGCAACAGGTTTTGGAGGGGACTTCCACCACTGGAAGGACAAAATGAGGCAACTTGTGTTTGCTATTTTGTCTGACAGGCAGTCTAATGCCTGGGTCCATTGGGTGGATAAAGTCCACTGAGCTGCTCTCATATGAACGCGAGCATATGGTACCACATGCAAGGTGGATGCCATGTGGCCTAGTAACTGTAACATCTCTCGAGCAGTTAAGTGAGGCTTCAACTCTGCTTGAGAAGCTAGCTGCACCAAGCAAAGGCAACGGGCCTGGGGGAGATAGGCCCTTGCCTTTGTGGTATCCAGCAACGCCCATATAAACTCCAGGGACTGAGTAGGGGTTAAATTGGATTTTGGGATGTTTATTATCAGCCCTAAATACTGAAGGATACTCATAGTGCAGGCTAGAGAACTCTTGGCCTCTGACTGAGTGGGAGCACGAATGAGCCAGTCGTCCAAATAAGGGAAGACGAATATTCCCAGAGTGCGCAGAAATGCAGCTATCACTGCCATGCATTTTGTGAACACCCTTGGTGCAGAGGCCAGACCAAAAGGGAGCACTCTGTATTGATAGTGCTTCTCTTGAAAAAGGAACCGAAGGAACCTTCTGTGAGTTGGATGGATGAGAACATGGGTGTACACATCCTTGAGATCTAGAGAACAAAGCCAATCCTGACTCTGAAGGTATGGCAGCAGAGTTCCCAGAGAAATTTTCCTTGACTAGGAATCTGTTCAATTCTCTGAGATCTAAGATGGGTCTGTAGCCCCCTGTTTTCTTTGGAATAAGAAAATAGGGGGAGTAGAAACCTGTGCCCTGGTGCTGAAGAGGCACTTCCTCTATTGCCGCCTGGGTGAGAAGGGTGGCAACCTCCTGCCCCAACAGGTTGAGGAGGGAGGTTGGAAAATTGAACTGGTGCACTCTTGTGTGAGGGGACAAGCTTGAAAAATGAAGTTTGTACCCCTCTCTGATGATGGAGAGTGTCCAATGCTCTGCTGTAATTTGCCCCCACCTGGGAGCAAAATGACATAACCTTCCTGGAATGGTGGAGGGCTCTGGTCCTTCCAGAGTCAGGAAGGCTAAGTTCTCTAGCGGAAAGTCAAAGGCCCTGAGGGGGCTGAGGTTGCTGGGTCGGTGGAGGCCTAGCAGCCTTTGCTTTGCTCTGTTTGGATGATTGCTGACGTTTGGTAGGGAACTGAGCTGCAGAAGATGCCCGCTGACCATAAGCAGGATAGAATCTTCCCTTTTTAGAAAAAAGTGTTTTCTTGAACAACCTTTTCTTAGCAGGAGCAGCTGTGGATTTGGATAGTCTATCCAAGGCAGAATTTTCAGCATCCATCTGATTGGCTTTTGCTTGCCAATCTTTACCAAACAGGTTTTCACCTGTACAAGGGATATTTCCCAATTCATCTTGAACCCAGATCTCCAAATCAGATGCTTGAAGCCAAGCAATTCTACGTGCACCTATGGCAATAGCTGAGGCTCTGCTTACACATTCAAAGGAGTCGAAAGCTGCACGGTTGGAGAATTTGGAGATATCTTGGGCATGTTTGAGCCAAGTGAGAAAGTCCTGTCTTTTATCTTCAGAAATGAAAGGACTTAAAGTCTGCAAATGATCAGTGACTTCTTTTAAGAACATTCCCATGTAAAGACTATAGGAATTAATTCTCGCAGCAAGCATGGAAGCTTGGAAGACTCTTCTTCCAAAAGCATCCAGGGTTCTACATTCCCGTCCTGGAGGATTAGAGGCATGTCTTTTGGCACTTCTAATCTTTCTCATAGCAGACTCAACCACAATAGAGTGGTGAGGAAGTTGAGTTTTATGGAAACCAGGACAAGGAGGGACCCGATACATGGTATCCAACCTTCGAGAATGAGGGGAGGTGGTCAGAGGTGCTTCTCACATCCTCAACATGAGATCATACAAAATCTCATGAACAGGCAAGGTAGCTGCCTCCTTAGGAGTTTTAGGATATTGTAAAATATCTAACTCCTTAGCTCTGGGTTCTGTCTCAGGGGCCACCGTGATAGAAAGGCCCCGAGCCACCTCCCCGTTTAGGAGAGGACTCCTCCTGTGGAAGAAGCATCACTGCATCGACCGATTCTTCAGAATCCTCAGAGTCCTCAGAGGAATCGAAGTATCGTCTGTCTGGATGCTCTTGCAAAGCCTGATACCCGTACCGACTGGGATCGGTATCGGGAATAACCGGTACCGGGGTATCGGTACTGGAGGGCTTCAGAGGACAGAGTACCGGCATAGCGGGCACCGATGCCGATGCCACTGGTACCGGGATCGGTACCGATAGCGATGCTAGAGCCGGTACTGGTGGGGTAGTCTGTTGCGGTACCACGGGCGTCGATGCCACAAGGAAAGCCGCCAGACTGCGTTCTATGGACAGAATCCTCTGATCCATCGACGCCGCCAATGCTTAGAAGTCGGTACCGGTGGAAGCCACCGGTACCCCAGAGCATGGCACCAGGAGATCCGTCAAGGCCACGCCATCAAGATCATCCTGGAACCCCGATGATGATGCTTTAGAGGCCAAAGCCTCCCGCGGGGGTAATTTTGCCGGTGCAAAAAAAATAAAGAAAAATAAAGAAATTCTTCTGCGGTGACAGGAACACGACCTGCTGGCTCCGCGGAAAAAGAAGAACTGAGGAGAAACAGTTGGGAAAGGCGGGAAGGCAGTACGCAGGCGCTGTGGGATGCTCCCAAAAGCTTTCTGATTGGACGCTGGGGAGCGTTCCCACGCAGGCTCCATCGGTACCGACGATACCCATATGTGAAGACTCATTCCTGCTTGTTCCTGGAGATTTGAAGCTCACCGACAGTATGACCCGGATTCAGGAATACTATTTAATCTGGTTCTTGTTCTTTCAATCTGAGCAGCGTTCGTTTCTCAGGATGTGTTCACCATGTAAATCTGGAGGGATTTGTTTTCTTTTATTTTTGCTTTTCTTATTGTAATATTACATTTTCTTGAATTTATATTGTATGTAAATCAGTTATGAATTGCATCTAGATAAAAAGAAAAAAAAAACACAAGTGTGTTTCCTGAAATAAACATGTTAAGCAGATATGAATCTACAAAGAGTGTTACTGAAATGTTAGTAATCACGGAGAAACTGGATGTTTTTGGACAAAAATCTCACACATTTTGATGGCTGCATGGATTGTTATAAAACCTGTTGGTAAGGTATGGAAGAGGGCCAAAATATGGCATTAAATTTGGTCTTGTAAGAATCTAAGAGAAAGACCGCCTAAAATAGTCTGCTAAGAGAGGTCACAGAGACAAGTGCTTGAACAGAATTAGAATTTAAGACAGGTAGTAAGAGCAGTGATAGAAACAGGGTTGAAAAATACACTGGATTCATTCAGTACCCTCTGAGTTGATTCCTCCAATTGTGAAAGTTTATTATATACCTCTGGGGAAGAAAGAGGGGAAAACGGTTATTGGACATATAGAGATGGACTCTTTAGATGTCTCTGCGTTACTTCAGTCACCCAAGGAAGATGAGATATTAGCTTCCACTATGTTAGTTTCCTTTGCTCTGTCGTCTGACAGAAATTAGCTCTTCTTTTATAAAACAATTTTAGAAGCCAATTTGCTTTTTGGGAAAAAAATATCCGTCTTTCCCGATGTGTCGAGAGAAACCCAGAAAAGGCGTAAATCTTTTCTATTGTTGCGACCTGGGGTGATTCAGATGGGGGCTTCTTTTGTGTTAAGGTTCCCCTGTAAATGTATTATTGTTTACCGTTCAGAGAAATATGTTTTTTTTTTCAACCAAGTGAATTGTCTTCCTTTATTAATACTCATGCTGTAACATCTTCGCCTTCCTAGGTTGGCTCTTATGTATTAGTTGGGTTATTGGCCCCCTGTCGCCGTTCTTGTTTTTGTTAAATTGATTCCTTAAAATATTGTGGGTTTTCCTTCCCTCAATGGATTTCAGATAGCTATTTCCCCTATTGTGGACTAATGATGCTTTTGTTTGTATTTGATTTCTGAATGTATTTCTTTATGTATTTTTCACAAGTAGCATCTTTACTGTTCAAGCATTTTTTCTGCTTGGTATATTTGTAAAGCTATAAATATAAAATATAAAAAAAAAAAATACATTGGAGGGATCAGAGAGGAGAGACACTTTTGGGTGAATGTATGAATTTATATAATTATCTGCTCAACATGATAGAAAGAGAAAGAATCTAAACTCGGCAAACTGGAAGGACCGACTGTATTTATCTTCCATCACTTACTACAGTATGTTATTGTTAGATATTTATGAGTGAATATGGAGGAGTAGCCTAATGGTTAAGAGCACTGGCTGGGAACCCAGAGACCAGGGTTTGATCCCCACTAGCACTCCTTGTGGCCTTGGGCAAGCCTCAGAAAAATTCAAGTTAGTTATCAATGTCCCTGTTTAATGTACATTATCAAGTTTAAGTTACAACGTAAACCGCTTTGACAGAAATAAAGCAGTATAAAACAATATTTTAAATAAATAGTGTTGATCCACCAAAATTAGGTTGCTGGACAGGAGAAATATAAGACATGTAAATAAATATAATAAATAAATTATGGTTAGATTTACAAATGTCAAATATCATCTCCTCCTACTGACTCATAAAATGTATTTTCCCTTATTATTCTTAGGTTTACACCTGTATTTTTGGTCTGGAAGTCTCCTCCTTCTCCACTGTTCATCCAGATCATCAGGAACCAAAACTAGGAACCAGCCCCAAGAACATTTGCTACTACCAGAGGTATTTTATCTTTTATTTCCTATTTCTCTTGTTTCCGTTAAGCTGGATATTGTGGCAAGACCTCAGACAGTGACATGGAACATGCAATCGTGGTCCCCGAGTCTGGGGACTACTGTAGGTGTCAATGTTGAGCACAGCAGAGGCTTTCCCCTGAATCCCCAATCCCCCGAAACTGTGAATGAGAATTGGTCATGTTTAATAACTCTCAGAAAATGAAATATTTGGTTATTAATTTCACAGTTTGTGTGTCAGTGGGGGATGGTAATCAAATCCTTCCTACTTGAAATGATAGGTCCAAGGAAAGTGACGCTCAAAATAGCAGTGTAGCCATGCCCAGCAGCTTGGACACTCCAGAGCTCTGTATACTGCTTAAGATCGACCAACAATGTGCTCTCTGAAAGCCACATTTTTTTAAAATTTTTAATTGTGCAATTTTTACATTCATCCATTACATGAAAGAAATGAGGAAAAATACGTCAGCCCACCAAATTAGGGAGAAAGATACGGGAAAGAAAAAGACCCGTCTCCCCCCCCTCCCCCCCCCCTCCGATATGAAAAAGTACAATTAGGACACATAAAAGACAACGCATCCCTCCCAGCAACGTCAACTGGAATAGAGCCCTCCCTCCCTACATAACGTGAATTCCAAAGGTTGCTTAGGTTCAAAACACAGGTAATTCTTAGTTTCAAAAGACAGTATACGACGACAAGGAAACCTCAACATAAATATAGCTCCCACTGCCAGGGCTCTCTGTTTTAAAGCCAAGAATTCCTGACGTCACAGCTGTGTCTCATGAAAAAAAAGTCAGGGAAATTTTGAACCCAAACACATTCATATTTTTGAAATAAAGACAAGAACCATGTTCCTGTCTGGCTCAAGAGCAAAAAAGTCCCAAACAAGGTAGTTCTTTCTGTTACCACTTTCAAGAAAACCAGTCAGGTCCAAAGACTCTTGCAAAACAGCAGCCACTGGACCATTTAGAAATGGACGTTAAGAACAAATATTGGGCCCGAATCACCAGAGGAAGAGACTCCGAGGGAATCTTCAGAACCTCCAGCAAATATCTGTGCAGCATATCAACAGGAGACTTGGGGAAATTCAAGAGGTGCAAATTACTGCACCCACCGATTCTCCAGCCTCTCGCTTCCAGCAACCATCATTTTTTCCTTAAAAAAGCAGCATTAAAGTCAACCTAGTCAGCACACCAGACTTCCCTCAGTTTACCCAGAACTGCTCACCCCCCCCCCCCTCCCCGCAAGCGTTTCCGAGTCAGTGCAGTGTGTTGCTTGGGGCACAAAGAAACCCCCTTCATGCTCTGGTCTGGGGTAACCAAGTCAACCGGACCAGCTGAGAGGATGCATCAGTCTCCTCACACCACATGCTCCTTCAGGAATTCTGGACAGCCTGCTGCAGCTGTACCAAAGGCACCGAGATGAGCTTCTTCAGCTTGCGCTTCCACAACGGTGTGTTGAGGAAGACTGCCAGCAAAGGCAAGAAATCCACCCAGAGCAGGAATGAATGCAAGAGTATCCTTACACAACGCCATCCTGTTCCCCCTGGAAGCCACATCTCATCGTCATGTACGTCTGGTCATAGCTGGCAGCAACGTTCCCATGAAGCTGCACAGGAGTCCTCCACCTGAGCTGTTGCAGGTGGGGGAAAGCTGCTGCAATATTGCACTTTTAGTTACAACAAGCAGACACTGAAGTGCAACATCGCAGCACTTCCCCTCACCGGCTGCAGCATGGGAGGAGAAGTCCCTTGCAGCTTCATGGGACATTGCCTCTCCCCTCCTCCCCCCATTGATGGTGGAGGTACTGAAGGTCAAGATGAAATTAAAATGGCCCACAAGGGCAGAAAATCTGTCAAGGGGAATCTAGACTTGATTTTTCTGTCCCATCAATGTGCAGGGCAGGGTCAACCGTTGGTCAGGACTAGGAAGTCACCTAGGGCATCAGCTTCTGAGGAGTGGCAGAGAGCAGCAGAAAAGTAAAACAGTAAATCTTGGCAGTCACACAAACTCAAAGAGCCATTGGCACATTTTATCTGCAGGAAGAGCACGCACACACATACTTAAATATCAAAATATGTGCGTATCATGTCCAATGATGCATTTTTAAAGGGGTGATGTTGGGATGATCATGATTTTTTAAATTTTGATTTATCAAAGTCTCATGTAGGGGCGGGAAGACTGAACATACACCTAGGCTGCCCAATACCCTTCTACCAGCCCCAGAAACGTGAACAGAGGGGAAAGCCGATTGATCCTATTATTTTCCCATATTTAGGTTTTATTTTTTCAGTAGAGCATTTTGTAGGTATCTGATTTCCCATCAGTATAGAAGTAAACAGAAACCTGGGTCCATGGTACCAAGAGATGTTCCCACCAAAGGGGGATGTCATTAATCAATTCCAATGTGAATGTGACTGTCCATTCGTTCCTCAGTCCTAGTTCAAAACCAAAATGTGCTAGACAGCAATGCTCGTCTCCTTGGTTCTCTAACAGTCCTCATACCTGAAATTCACATATTGTGCATTCCCCCATTCCTCGCTTCACTTCCTGTCTCCCAGAACTGCCTCACTAACTTTATGTTTAAACTCTTTAGGACAGGGCTCTCGGGATGACATGGATGGAGAAAGGACTGGCATCCTCGCTGAAGGAGGATTTTCAATAAATAAGTGAAATCTGGACATACATTTTGTGCTAGTACAATGGTTAGGTTCCTAGAATTTCTCAAGTTCTTATCACGAATTAAAATGGAAATATTACATCCCCTCGTGTGTGTGTGTGTGTGTGTGTGTGTCTCCACGCTTGCTCTCCTTGGAGGTAAAAGAATGTGCTGATGGTTCTCCGAGGCATCAATGTAGAACCCCTGCACTAGAACCCAGTGCTAAAACTCTAGCGTGGAGATTCCTACCACAAGCTTAACATGGATGTTTTGTTCTCCGATGCTGCATGCAAACAGTGTGGGGTAGATTCTGATCAGCAGTACATCCGCATATGGACATACACACCTGCTAAATTCCAGGGTGCCAATTCCAAGCACAGACCTCCCTGCACGTACTGCAGATGTATGTGGATCGGGGCAGGAGGGGGCAGGCTAAGGGAGAAGCAAGGGCGGGCTGGAGGCGTGACCCCCAACCCAGACATACAGGGCCCATTTCGTTGACGGCCTTGTACATCCAGGCAAGGGCAGATGAATAGGGGACGTATTCCACCTCGGAGGTAGAATAAGTCCCCTAGATGTGGAGGAACGGCACGGCACGGCAGAGCAGGCACGGGCACGGTGAGTGGGGCAGGGGGTTCCCTGCGGCCTAACCCTGGCCTTGACAGGCCCAATCATGGGTCAGATGGTGGGGAACAGGTCTTTAAATGCAGCACCAGTGATCAGGGCTCTGCTATAGAGCTGTGGTGCCTTGGCAACGTAATGCCACAGCACCGCGGGCTCCATGCAGGAGCCAGGTTTAGCTAGCCAGGCAGAGAGAGCTCTGGATGTTCAGGGTGCCTGGACATCCAGGCCCTATGCCATGATTCTGCTCCCATGTGGCCATCTAGCCCCCAAAGGAACAGAATTGGGCACATCTCTGGGCCATCCAGATTTCTAGACATCTGGACATCCCAGACGTGTACCTACAGAATTGGCCTCCACACAAATAGGGTGGCTGAACGCGTGTATGTCTGTGGTAGGTTTTTATAAAGCTTTCCATTAGATTTTATATAACTTAAAATTATCTGTATTGGCTGACTTGCCAGTGGTGCATTGTGATGGGGAAGGATCTCTGGCATATTTTCTAAATCTGAGAGCTTCAAATGTAAGATGCAAAATATGTAGGAAAATCTATTAACGCACACTAATCAAAATATCAATTACAAGAGTAGAACCGGTAAGAGAAAAAAATACAAGGAGAGAGAAAAGCTAACTTCAGTGATGACCCTGAAAGAGAATTAGCCACTTAATGATTAGAGCAGTAGGCTAAGAACCAGGGAAGCCAGTGTCTCACATCTTGTGACCTTGGGAAATCACCTCACCCTGTTACATACCAATACTATTTATTGTTTACTGTTCAATGTATAGCTAAGTTTTGTGTTCTCTGTAAACTGCTTGGATAATCTGAAAGGCGGTATAGAAGAAACATTAAATAAAGCGCCAGCAGGCGACGAAGGACTGCACCCCTGCACCAGAAGCCCTGATCGGGGCAAAGAAAGAGCAGGAGGCTGAAACCTCTCCTGCTCTCCATCTCAAGGCCAATCAGGGCCCATCACCGAAACATTTAAAAAAGAAGAGCCAGCAGGCAAGCCCAAGCCTGAGGGCCTCATCAGGGGGCCCTTAGGCATGGCCCTTGAGCGGGGCACTTGAAATCTGAATGAACTGTCTCCTCAAAGCATCGCTCAACTTCTTCCTGAGAACACCAGCCCATCCAGCTAAAGAATTAAGAAAACAGCACTGAACAGGATGCATCTGTGTAATAAATGAATAATGACAAGCCTCAGAACCCAACCGAAATGTGAGTAAACCCTGCTCAATTCTGCTGAACTGAACAAGATTATATGCTAGTGCCTCACATCCCACACATAGGAATGGTTCATTCTATCTCTCACTAAATATACCAACCCAAAGATACACAATGCGTAAAAATATAATGCTTATACTCTTCCGCCTCCTACTCCTGCTCCTCAAGAACAAGTTCACAAATGCTGGTCAAGCCAACCTGCCATCTCCTACCCACCTGAAACTAATTATACAATCAGTCAGGTATCCATCTCACAAGATAAATATCAATATAAACCCAAGTCGTCATAACAGGCCACAAAGATTAATCTGCATAACCCCACCTACCCATAAGGAAATAACTAAAGCACAGTTGAGGGAGGTATAATGTGATTTCTTGGTGTGAGTTAACGCTCGATCAATCCGCAACAAATTCAATACTATATGGATTACATACAGAACCAGAACATAGATATTATGTGTGCCATTGAAACATGGCTCTCTGACACGGATAATGTCATTATAAACCAAATCACCTCACAAAAATACACAATATACAACTCCACAAGATCCTCACAAAGAGGTGGAGATGTGTTAGTCATTGCAAAGTCACACCTAAAATTTAATACCACCTCCTCCTTCCAATCCAAAGAAAGCAATATAATAACTATCTCAACAAGCAGCTATCACTCTGCCTCATTTACAGAGCCCCAAGTGCAAATGATGAGGGACTCTCAACCATTCTGGAACAGGTCTGCTCCCATACCACCCGGAATAAACCACTCATCATCCTAGGGGACCCTGCCTGCTGAGGTAGGAGATACCTTCTTGATGCTATGAAAGACCTTCAATACAATTGATTAATAAATTTCCCAACCCACAAGAAGGGAAGTACCCCCTACTTATCTTCACACCAAACTAATACTACATTAAAGACCTTGTGACACACATAACAGTCATCCCAATCCCATGGTCTAACCATCACATGATCAACTTCTCCATAAACTCACCAATAACGATTGACACATCTGAGCCAACCCTCAAGGAAAAATGGAGATTCCGAACCTTCAACAAAGAAATATTCCTAGAAGACGTTCTACCAGAACTAGAGCAAAGTACAACAGACCTTGGCACTACCATCACAAACTGGCACAAAACTCTCCATAATGCTGCAATCGCACCAGACAAACCAATCCAGAACAACAGAAGGAAACATAATGCCCCCTGGTACTCAAATGAAATCAATGAACAGAAGAAGCAACTAAGGAAAATGGAGAGGCTATGGCAGTGATCTAAAAGCCAACACCACTTAACAAAATACAACAAAATGCAAACCATATACCACAACACAATAAATACCTACAAAAAGGAATATCACTCAAACCTGAAATGAAATCCATTAACAAACCGAGGGAGCTCTTCACTATAGTAAATGGTCCGACAAAAGAACCAATGGAACCAGATGATCCAAACTCCCTATCCCCACAAGACCTGGCAGACTTCATACAGCTGAAGTACACTCAGACAGCACTGGAAAAACAAGCAAACTCAACTTACAGAACCTCACAGATGCAACATGGGAAACATTTCAAATCCCAACAAGAAAACAGCTTGATTCTATTAACACAACAACCTCACCTATTGACACATGTCCAGTTAACTGGATTAAGCAAACAAAAGAATATCTATGACCATAACTACAAAAGATTGTCAAATCATCACTCACTCACGGATACCTCTCCCCCCCCCCCCTCCCCTGCAATTCAAGCAAGCTTCCATTAGGCCAATCCTGAAGAATAACCACCTCAATAAAAAGGACCCAAGCTCCTTCCGCCCAATATCAAGCCTCACATTTGTAACCAAGATAATCAAGAAGATAGTATAGTTTCAACTTTTACAGGACCACATTGACACATACGCCCCATTGGACCCCCACCAGTACAGATTTAAACAAAATCACAGTGTAGAAACACTTATTACATCACTTATGGACAGACATAGACAATGGACTACATCAGGGGTGGGCAATTCCGGTCCTGGAGGGCCGCAGACCAGTCAGGTTTTCATGATGTCCCTAATGAATATTCATGGACCTATTTCCATGCAATGGAAGGCAGTGGATGCAAATAGATCTCATGAATATTCGTTAGGGACATCATGAAAACCCGACTGGTCTGCGGCCCTCCAGGACCGGAACTGCCCACCCCTGAACTACATAGATTCGTCTTATGCTTCATGGATATCACTGCTGCTTTTGACTCTGTTAACCAGAACAATCTGCTACAAAGACTCCGAGATAGAGGAATAAATGGTACAGTAGCAGACTAGTTTCTCTCTTACCTGTCCCATCATAACTAACAAGTGACAGGTAAGAGAGAAACCAGTCTAAACCTTTCACACAATACCAGGGTATTCCACAAGGTCTTGGCCCTCTCTGCACTGTTATTATATATATATATTCACCCAATATGTAACATAAAAGGGACAGCACAACATCCACTACAGAATATATACAGATATCATGATATTCACCCAAATTAATATATAGTAACATAGTAAGTGACGGCAGATAAAGACCAGCATGGTCCATCTAGTCTGCCCAGCAAGATGGCAAGAGTAGGTGCACCTGTCGCTCTGTGCAGGCCACCCCTCCCCATGTTTTTGTTTCTGTTTAGGGGTGAACCCACCACTCCATGTAGGACACCCTTATCAGTCACCAGGATTACTCACAAATTACAGTATGCCTTGAATCAATGTCAAAGTGACTCAAAGAACACAATCTTTCCATAAACTTGAAAAAAAATCTGAATTGATGCATATTACCAGAAATACTAAATTCTCCCCACTGGACTCAATCAAAATCCTAGACTACACCCTAACCAACAAACAAGAGGTCAAATACCTTGGAGTAACCTTCGACCATCAACTCAGCTTCCAACCTCACATAAAGAGAATGACCAGAATAGCCTACCACAAGTTGAGAACTCTACACAAACTCAAACCACTACTAACTGACACAACTTCAGAACAGTATGCCAAGCCATAGTAACTCACATAATAGATTATGTTTATTTCACTTGATATACTGCCTTTCAAAAAGAGAATCAAGGCGGTTTACAATTCCAAACACATATGAAAGAGGGCCAGAGGCACCGAAAGGGAAAAGAAGTTACAATATCAGACAGGATAGTGGAGAGTATAGTCAGGCATACCAACATACAGATAGAGACAAGAGACTGAAAGAGAGGAGAACACAGGATTAAACATTAGTAGAGGGTAAGTCAAATGTGTTGTTAAAAAGATGGGTCTTTAACTGAGTTTTGAAAGTGCTGTAATTTTGTTCAATTCTGAGGGAGGTGGGTAGGGAGTTCCGAAGGGCAGGACCAGCAAAGAAAAATGCAGAGTTACGGGTGGTTTGGAGGTGGGCGCGTGCAGGGTAAGGAAGATGAAGCCGATTGATATGCATAGACCGGAGAGAACAACCGGGAGTGTGAAACTGTAGATCGGACAAGTACTGTGGGGTGTGAGTATAAATAACTTGATGGGTCAGCGTGAGAAGCCATGGGGAGTCAATGAAGATTTATGAGGAGGGGTTACGTGTTCCCAACTTGTGGAGTGAGAGAATACGTGCAGCTGTGTTCTGTATACGTTGTAGATTATTGCAACGTGCCCTATCATGACCTACCTAAGAAAACAATACTCCTTCTGCAACTGGTGCAAAACACTGCTGCAAGAATCATTACAGAAACTGCAAAATGCAGCCATATAAGCTCTACACTCCACCAACTACACTGGCTCCCTGTCTCTGTATGCACTAAATACAAAAACATAATAATAATTTTCAAAATATTAAACAACTTATCTCCAACGACTCTTCAACCATTGATCAGGAAAACACGTCCAACCAGAAGATGTGCAGACATCAATAACCTGGAAACTCCACCAAGCTTCAGAACAGCAAAAGCAATCCACTTGGGTACAACCTTCTCCCTGTACGCTCCCCAGCTGTGCAATGATCTACCCACCTCAATACATGCAATCAAAGACCTACTAGACTCACCTCTTCCTTGAATACTATGGTCCCACCTAGAACAAGTGCCACATCGTAATAATACAACTGTAAAATGTAGCAGTAACACATCACACCGCAACAATGTATCTGTATATAGTTAGCAATTGTTAAATGTATCATTTACCCCATATAATCCTCCAAGTTTAATTCCCTGTTCTATTTAAAGCCTTTGCTGTATTTGTTCCATGTAAACCGCTTTGAATTAATAAGGCGGTACAGAAAACCTGTTAAATAAAAATAATAAATAAATAAAAGGGTCAATGGCCTTCATTATAAAGCACTTAAAGATCTTAACATGTATACTTTACTGTATCATATCTCCCTCTCCCACCTTTCCTCTAGACACATTTAAATACCTCTTTGGCATAAATGCACAAGAGGAGAACCTCTTTCAATTGAGGGTAAGCTCTGCAATGAGGGGGCGTAGGATGAGAGTGAAAGGGGATAGGCTCAGGAGTAATATGGGGAAATATTTCTTTACAGAGAGTGGTAGATGCATGGAATAGTCTCCCAGTGGAGGTGGTGGACACGAGGACAGTATCTGATATCAAAAAAGCATGGGACAAACACAGAAGATCTCTAAAGGGAAAAAAGGGACTATAGTATTTAATATGGAAGGCCATGTTGTCTTTTTCTGCTGACATCTTTCTATGTTTCTTAAACATGTAAAGCAGGTCAGACACATTCATGCAGAGGTCTGCATTAGCAGCACCTATACCTTGCACAGAAACGAAAAACAGTTTGACACTTGTGCACATGTGCTGGAATTCTATGCAGCGCATAAACAGCGATATTATTCTGCACAGATTATCGATGTTATGAGCCGCAGCGCGCTGCAGCACAACTTCCATGCAGTTTCTCACCGCTTCCTTCAGCAAAACCATAAAAACGTTGCAGGTGCTGTACACTCAAGAAACAGGCATGAATTCCTCCCCAGAACTACCGCAGACCTACGAGCTAAACCTCAACATCTTCTCAGACCTTGTGCTAACATCCTAGCATTGAGCTCAGCCTCTGTGCACTTCCCTGCATCTATGCTCTATAGCTATTTGCTGCCTTACCATCCATTTGAATGGACTGAAATGCACCGTGCGCTGCGGTCAGTGCATGCATTTGTGCATCGATTATACTCACGTTAAATCCCTTCCTACGCTTTGCGCCTATAGCAGTACAAACAATTGTGTGCAAACTTTACTGCAGTGATGCCCAACTTGTGTGGCCACCTGGATCTATTTTTTTGCTTTGACTGCTGCCCCTCAGGTGGCTGTCCCGTCTTGCCTAAAGGTTAAGCTGGGTCTGGAACCCCAAAAAGAGTAGCTACTGCCATTAGTTACAATGTTTTCAGCATTAAAACAACTTCATCAAGCTCACAGATTTTATACCAGGCTCACACTTACTTACTTTCAGGCTAATGTTCGAAGAAAGCCAAGCATTTGACCTCGGCCGTTTTAGGTGCCTACAGCTGAGAATTTTTTCACCTGAAAATCTCCCTAACTATAGGGGCCTAGAGGTAAAGCAGCTAAAGTTATGTGCCTACCTTAAGCACCTTCACTGGAAATCAGTGCTGGGCACCTAACTTACTTTCTCTCAACCCAATCCCACTCCAGCTCCACTCACCTTTTAGGAACCTAGTAAAACAAATGTTTAAATTCAGGTGAGCATCTCAGATTTAGGAAGATTTGGGTGCTTAGCACTTGGGAATAATCAGTCTCCTAGTTGTTAAAGGGAGTGGGGAAGCTGATGGAATCTCATCTGAAACGCCTCTCATTATTCTGGTTTACAGTCTGCAGGTAGCCTATTTTGGGTTGCAATCATGGATTGCAATTATTCAACTCCAAAAATAATCATGGTAAATAATCATTGATAAAGTGGTCCTCCAGTGCAAACTAGTGCCATCAAATCAATGCGGACTCCAGCAGCCCCTGGGTTTTCTTGGCAGCGTGACCCAAAGTAGATTGCCAGGCCTTTTCTTCCAAGGCAATGGAAGGGTAATGACTTTCCCAAGGTCACAAGGAGTGCCAGTAGGAATCAAACCTTGGATCAGTAATCCAAGCCATTATCACCCCCCATTTTGACTACTGTAACAGTCTGCTACAAGGTCTACCAGCCAAAAACCTCAATATCCTCCAAAGAGCATAAAATGTTACAACAAGAGTCATTTACAGGGCCCCTCTAACCAATCATATCACACCCATTCTATATAACCTCCACTGGCTCCCAATACTGAGCCGTTAAAATACAAGACTCTCATGACAACCTTTAAACTGGTCAACAATATAGCGCCATCTGTCCTCTTGACACTTCTTCAGCCCCACTGCCAACTAGATCTTGAAGGGAAAATGCACTACACTCCCCAGCTCAATTCACAAAATGAAAGAGACCACAAGCTCCTGAGCTTTCACCTTCACCACTCCTAACTATGGAACTCCCTCCCACCCTCAATCCGAGCAATTAGCGACCTTCAGACTTTCAGAAAAACCCTCAAAATCCACTTCTTCACCACTCACTATGGAGTTGGCAATACCTGCCTAAACTCACAAATAACTTAGTTACGCACGTAATGACAGCACCTACGCACCTAACCCCCCCCCCCCCCCCGACACACTGTATCCCCCTCTCATAAGCCCGGTTAACTATATACATATAACTATAAATACATGTTAAGTCTATGACTAATAATTTTATAATGTAAAAAGTTCAAACTCTGTTATATGTAACATGTTGGTTCATTGTAAACTGCCCCTGATCTCTGGAAGGGGCAGTATAGAGATGTGTAATGAATAAAATCTCCTGGGTACTAGGCTGTTGCTCTAACCACTAGGCTACTCCTCCACTTGATGAAGAGATCTCCCAGTGCAAACTTAGGGGCATGTTTACTAAGCTGGGCTGAAGGTTAGCACGTGCTACATGTAACTAGGTCCCATTGAATAATATGGGATCCAGTTACACATAGCACATGCTAACAGCTAGCTATGGCAGATTTGGACTACAACAAAATATATGTATCATGTTAACATATTATCCCCAGCCAGCAATCTCTTTTTCTGTTAAATCCGTAATGGTTTATTTGCCTAGATCTCGGTTGGTTTCCTTGTGCCAGCTCTAGGAAAGAGAAAGTGACCTCTGAACAGCAGCCCCGGCTGGGTCAGCTGATGAGCTCAGTATGACTGCAGTACCAGTCTCCGATGTAGACTCGCTGTTCGTTCTAATTTACAAGTTGGCTGACATCACATCAAATTTAAAATAATGAAGGATGTAAACTTCAGTGTTCACTGTGATCACAATCCAGAGAAAATGAGGGTCCTGTAGCGTGGAAGGAGTCCTGAGAGGGGGAAAATGTTCCACAACAAAAATAAAAAGATAAAACTGACTCACTGTCTATAGCATCCTGGGGAGCAGAGCAGCATGTTCACCACCTGCTTTACTTTGACACACGCTATAGACCCAGCAGGGGCAGTGGAGCTAATGGGCTGGAGTGTTTTGAGCAGAGCCACAAGAGGAGAATCTGCTACACAAGGTCGGCCAAAGGCCGACTTGCTGGACATATTATAACTGTGTGTGTGAAAGACAGGGCAGTTTATGCCTTGTCGTGCACAAGGCTGAAAACTATTCACTCACTTATTGCAAATGGAGATTCCAAAACATCAACTGGACAAGAACTGCCAATGGCTTCATGGTCCGTCCCTCAGCTGCTTGCCATATCCATATATGTAAGTAGAGCAGCTCTTATTGTCCTAAATGACATCGCTTAGCTCTAGGAGAAGCAGCTCAATATCATTGACTAGCCATAGAGTTAGGAAGAAAGCCCCTGCTCTACCCTCACTCCAAAAAGTGCCAGGCAGTTTGTAAAAACTTTCAGCGGCACAATGTGTATAATGCTGCTTAAAATTTACAGAGAGGGCACTTCGATGTTTTGCAGCCGCTGTTTAATGTGTAAATTCTTTGAAATATTGGGCCAAGTGTTATTTTTTAGTGATGTGATTTAGCAATGGCTTAGAACACCATGTTTCTTAGTCCTTCCCTAACCTAATATGTTCATCATAGCTTTCAAAAACGGGTAGTGATGGATCCAAGCCAAAGAACTAGGGCAGCGATGGCGAACCTATGGCACGCGTGCCAGCTGTGGCACGCGAAGGCCTTGCAGCTGGCACGCGGGAAGGTCCGCAATTAAGTAAAATTGAAAAAAAAAAAAAAACTGTCTGCTGCCGCTGTCGGGGCTGCTGCGGCAGAATCGAGCGTGCCGCGGGGCCCCCCTGTACCCGGCAGAGCCTGCCCTCCCCGTAGCAGCTCTCTCTTTGGAGCTGCAGTCAGACGCGCCGGCTTGCAGAGCGCGAAGGGAAGAGTTTCCCTTTCGCGACTCTGTTAAGCCTGCGGGGGCTGATGGGAACTTCCCATCAGCCCCCGCGGGCTTAACAGAGCAGCGAGGGAGAAACTCTTCCCTCGCGCTCTGCAAGCCGGCGCGTCTGACTGCAGCTCCAAAGAGAGAGCTGCTACGGGGAGGGCAGGCTCTGCCGGGTACAGGGGGGCCCCGCGGCACGCTCGATTCTACCGCGGCGGCCCCGACAGCGGCAGCAGACAGGTTTTCTTTTTTTTTAATTTTCCCTGGGCTGGGCTGGGCTGGGCTGGGGGGGGGGTTAGGAGTGGTGATGGGCTGGGCTGGGGGGGGGTTAGGAGTGGTGATGGGCTGGGGGGGGGTTAGGAGTGGTGATGGGCTGGGCTGGGCTGGGGGGGTTAGGAGTGGTGATGGGCTGGGCGGGGGGGGTTAGGAGTAGTGATGGGCTGGGCTGGGGGGGTTAGGAGTGGTGATGGACACTGGGCTGGCTGGGGGGGTTAGGAGTGGTGATGGGCGCTGGGCTGGGTTGGTTATGATTGGTGATGGTCGCTGGGCTGGGGGGGTGAGGAGTGGTGATGGGTGCTGGGGGGGGTTAGGAGTGGTGATGGGCGCTGGGGGGGCTTAAACTAAAAATTGGGTGATGCGGGATTAGGACTGGAAATGGGCTGGTGGGATTAGGACTGGAAGTGGGTTGATGGGGGGTGAGGACTGGTACTGGGCTATGGGAGGGCTTAAACTAAAAATTGAGTGATGGGGATTAGGACTGGGAGTGGGCTGATGGGGAGGTTAGGACTGGTAATGGGCTATGGGGGGGCTTAAACTGAAAATTGGGTGATGGGGGATTAGGACTGGAAATGGGCTGGTGGGATTAGGACTGGGAGTGGGCTATGGGGGGCTAGGACTGGTAATGGGTTGGGAGGGTTGCTAGGACTGGAAATGGGCTGAGTGGAAGGGGGCTTGAACTGCAAATAGCTGTTGGGGATGGGGCTTGGAATGGAAATGGGCTGAGGGGAAGTGGGGGGCTTGAACTGCAAATAGCTGATGGGGACGGGGCTTGGAATGGAAATGGGCTGAGGGGAAACGGGGGGCTTGAACTGCAAATAGCTAATGGGGAGGGGAACTTGGAATGGAAATGGGCTGAGTGGAAGGGGGCTTGAACTGCAAATAACTGATGGGAAGGGGGGCTTGGAATGTGCTCTTAGGGGAGGGAGCTAGGACAGGAACTGGGCTGATGGATGGACTAGGATAGAACTGAGAATTGGGTGTTGGGGGGAGCTAAGATTGGAAATGGGCTGTGGTGGGGGCTTGGATTGAAATGGACTCATGGAGGGGCTAGAACTGGAAGTAGGCTCATGGGCTTGGATTAGAAATGGGCTGAGTGGAGGGGAGCTAGGATTTAACATGGGCTGATGGTGGGGCTAGGAAAGGACTAGAAATGGGCTGATGGGAGGCTGGTATTGGAAATGAGCTGATGAAGGGACTCGGATAGGACTGGAAATGGATGGGGGAGCTAGGACTGGAAATGGACTGATGAGGGGACTAGAAGGGAGCGGATACTGGGTGGGGCTGGAACTAAAAGGGAGCTGATGTTGGGGGAGATTAGAAGGGGATGGGGCTGGGAGAATGAAATGGAGAGGGGAAAAATATTTTGTGTGGGAGGGAAGAAAAATGTACAATTGGCCGGGTATTGGGAGACTAAGTGGGGATTGAGGATGGAGGGGTAAAAATTGAGTGGATGAAATAGGAATGAGGAAAGAGCAAAAGGAGAAAGATTATTATGTTAAAGCAGATGTAGAGAGAGAATCAAATTGATTCTCTGACAAAACAAAGATTCCAACCTTTACAAATGATGTTACATAGTTCAGGCAACTTTATAAAGAGTTTTTAGATACTAAAATCTTGTTGTTAAGGTTTAATTGACGTGCTGGCACTTTGAGGAAATTCTTTGGTTTTGTGCGGCAGTTTGGGCACTCGGGCTCAAAAAGGTTAGCCATCACTGAACTAGGGCCATTGATCCAAACCTTCCTACAGACTACTGATGCGCTGGGCGTGCCCAATGCACAGGGGACACACCCTAAAAGCACATCCTGCATGTCTACATGCATGTAACCCACATGCATCTCTGTTAGGAGGCTGGCTTACATTGGTCTAGAACCAACACTAATCTCATGTCTATCGTAAACTCTAGTTTTCAACTTCCTTGTCACTGGAAATGGTAGAAGCAGTCACAATTTAATCTTCACAGTGTAATTTAGTGACCTGTTAGTATTTCTTCGAGATATAGCTGTGCCTTAGAAGACAGTATCTCAGCTGAATTTCATTATTGAAAAAAGAAAAAACCCACTTATCTTTTGCATCCACCTGCAGTGTATGGTGGCTACCGAAAGACAGTGTCCCGTCTCAGCGGAATGTAGAAGGATGCTGTCACGATGAAAAACAATACCATCAGACACATGACAGAAATAATCCACCAAGATCTGAAAAAGAATCATTTGGACAGGAAAAGCTGGGCAAATATTGACCTTTCCTGGTATTCTGCTTTCAATGGGTAGCTGATAACAGCTGTGCTGTTATTAACCAAGACAGTTCTTTGAGCCGTGCATGGTCCAGTGATTTAGCACCTTAAAGTATAACTTTTATCCTGACTCCAGAATTTACTACCCACCAGTGGCCCTTTTATATAAGTCCAAACAAGAAAGATTAGATTTTGCATGTCAATTTTATGTTTGTCATTTAATAAATTTATGGCTTTAGTTGTGCACTGTGCATTCAATGAACTAAAACTCTGGGCCATTTCTGCATTTCATTTTATTTTATTTTACATGACAGCGCCCGGTATTAAATTACTGGAAATTACCATTATAAGAAGCTCTTTCAAGTAAACTGAAACATAAGATGATCTTGCTTTCAGAGATCCATGACTGTTGGGTTTGATTCCAGGGCTGTACCTCTGGCTTGGGACCCATCAATGGAGGTGTGAAGGCAGCCGGTCAGCACCATTTTCAAGTACAGACCCAGTAGGGCAGGAGTGACTGGGGTTCATCCCGACCATTTTTCACCTGTAGATAAGATAAGATGTATAGGATAGGGTGGCTTGATTTTTAAACTTTGGCAGTAGGTGGAGATGGAAGCAGACTCAAAATTTTCTAAACTTCTGTCTGTTAAATTTCAAAATCCAGGCGGCACTCCATGAAACTAATGACCAGCAGATTGAAAACCACCAGTGCATAGTTAAGCTATGGAATCTATTGCCAGAGGATGTGATCAAGGTGGCTAACAGTGGGATTTAAAAGAGGTCTAGGCATGTTCCTGGAGCAAATATCCATAAACATTATTAGCCAGATAGACTTAGGAGAGCCACTATTCATCCCTAAAAATGAGCTATGGAAAATAGACCTGTTGGACACTCCTGACCCAAACAAGCCATTGTCTGACACAATACTGAGCTCAATTGGCCTTGGTCTAACTCAGCATAGCTTTTCTAATGTTTTTATGTTTATCTTGGAAACCTATAAAACATAAGCCAACGGCTCCCAGAAAAGCAATATAGAGTAAAATAGCAGCAGAAAGGAAACTAAATTTGCCATGAGGAGAAAATTATGGAAAAAAAGGGGGAAAAAGACAATCCTCCCACAAAAAAAAATTTAAAAGCTTGTGTTTTGGTTATCTAGCAATGCTTTTATACCGCTGTATCCACTAGTCACAGCGGTTTACAGGGAACAATTAGAACATGTAACATTACACAGAACAAAGGTAATATGAAATAAAAGTTAACAAAAACTAATGGTTAAACAAATGTTCAAATTATATTGTATGATATTTTTTGTGTGCGTGTTTTTTTCTCCTGCCTTATCAGCAAATCAAAGCAATTTACATCAAACAAAAATCAGCAAATTACATATAACAAAAGTGGCATAAGACCTATAACATATGACACAGGATGAAAAGAGACTATAATTTAGGAGACTCAGGGAATGACCAAGTTAAGATGATTTAAACTGAGCTAAGTTGAAAAGTGTATACTAGCAGTGTAACTTAAAGGCATGTTTCACCCATTTCCAAAATCAGGCATGTGGGGTATTCACCTGTGTCTCTCACAGAAGCATTGTGTGTACTGATTACAATTTAAGAAGTTTTTCACACTTGGTTTTACAAAAGATTTTATTTTTGATGGTTATGTAGAGGCACGAAGTGGTATGCTTTTTTCACACAAAAGAAAAATTGGTTCTATAAGTTAAGAGCCAAATCACTGATTTAAAAGGAAGGAAAGCCGCGAGAGGGGGATACCCCTCATGCTAGTGTCAGGGGTTAGGTGGATGTGTGTGTAGATGTGTCATGGGGAAAGTCAGGGGCTGTGTGAGAGAGGGTGTGTGTGTGTGTGGCATGGCGACTGTTGGGGTGTGTGTGTGTGTGTCTCTCATAATTCCCCTCCCAGGCTTCCTCCAGTCTATTTCTCTCTCTCATAACTTGTGTGTGTGGATGGACCTTCATGTGCATCCTTTAGCCAGCTGAAAGTTTGTAAGTGAGTGTATGTGTGTGTTATTGTGTGAGTGTGTGTGTGTGAGTGTATGTGGGAGCTGCAGTGGAATGCACATTTACATAAGCAAGTCAGAAACTGTTTCTACAGAAAAGCAGGCACCCGATTGTCTTTATAAAAGAACCCTAGAACAAGTGTGTTCTGGGTGCCTAAAACTAGGCACCTGATTAGAAAGTTACATATCTCTCTATCATCTATGGAGAGCACATTGAGCGGTGGTGGCTAGGCTATTTAACGCACTTACCACTGCAAATGATTTAAACTAAAACCTGAACTTCTCTCGTTTCTCGCACTGAACCAGCGCCGCTATCTGGTTAACAGTGATATTCAGCAGCTAACTGGATAGCACTAACCGGTTAAAGTTAGGACAACCGTTCACCTGTCCTAACTTTTTTTGTTTTCAATTTCAAATAACTTTATTAAAATAAAGAAAACAACAATACAGTATCAGTCCACATCAAGGGGGACTACAAGAGGTAATACCTAAACAAAAAATATAGCAGGCATCATTCTAACTGGAATAAAAATTCCTGGATATCAACCCAGCCATATTTCCCACATTAACTAAACAGTGTAGAAAAGAGAAAAGAAATAAAATGTATACTATTATACCTTCTTTCCCAAAACGAACAACTTTGACAGAGCAGGATCTAAGAAAACAAAACTTTTTCTCTGAACAATTTAATATTTACAGGGATATTTTTAAAAGAAAGTTGTACCAAGGACTAAAACTCGGGGCTTCCCGTCTAGAAAAGCCTTCCACCACTTTTAGGTTGGCTTGGACACTTCTGGAAAGACTTGTATTAGGTCACCATAAAACTGAACAGTCTTTTTCCGAAAATCCAATTGCAAAATACTCTTATCAGAATTGGATAAGAATCTTAACAACGAACGTTGCACGTGAAGATATCTCATCCGTGGAAGATTCCAAAAAAAGTGGAGACATCCAGACTATCAACGGGATAACTGATTAAAGTCATCACCTGTCTGGCCCTCAGTTTTGGCCCTCCTGGAAACATACTAGATATTAGACAACCTAATATTATCCACATCAAAAATAAATCAATATTTCCTTCAGATATTTTTGAAAAAGAATAATAGGCGAAAGATAAAGACTCTGCGGCAAATTTTAAAAAATGGAGATTCTTCTCCCCCCTCTCCCCCCCGAGCAGTATTCTCCATTAGCTCAAGCTGATAGTGGACAACTAAACCATCCTTTACTGATGATGAGAGGGCAGCCTCTACAGACAGACAGATGATCTTCAACCTTAACAGAAGAATTATGAACAGCCAGCCTAGTATCCTGCTCAACCAATTTAGTCACAACTTCATTAGAAAACTGGGAAACCTTCTGCAAGGAAAAACAAAGTGACATCTCAGTCTGGATAACCACCTCCCAAATATCCGAGAGAGAAATGTCTTTAGGAGCCTCCAACATTTCAATAACCACAGGAAATTCAAGAGTCCCCAGTACAGAGGAAAGAAAGGATTGCGCAGTTCCTAGCTCCACCACAGAAACTTCCATGTGGGGAGAAGGCAACGAGAAGACCTTATGCTCCTATGATAGGGTAGGGGAGGCCACACCCTCATTCAAAATTATCATACTGGTTGGGCGGGGTACAGCCCAAAACATAGAGGGTGAAGAAGATGAAGGAGTATGTACACAGTGGGAGATACCTTCTCACAGCCACAAACCTGTTTTTCCTGCACCACCATTTGCAAATAGCGATTCATTGGACCAATCACTTTGGCCAATTTAACAAGTGGCGCCTGTAAGTTCCTCTTCTTTCTTTTCCCCATAAGAAGGGAGAAAAGATGTAGAGAAACAGTAACTCCAACTCTAAGGCTCCAAAGGGGCAGGCCTACGCCTTGGTCACGCTCCTTCGGGCACATGCCTGCAGTCATGTCCCATAATGGGCAAAAAGATTTTTAAAGGCCCCCAGGTGACATCAGCAGTCATGCCTCCTCCCCGTGGCTCCGGAGATCTTGAAGATAAGAAATGAAGTGAAATGCAATAAGACAAAGCGTCCCCCCCCCCCCAACTTGTCCTAACTTTAACTGGTTAGCGGCTGAATATCACTGGATAGCTACAGACACCATCACTGATCTGCCCCACGACTGCCTCGGTTTTACCCAGGCCTTTTTACACAGTCTGTGGGGATATTCAGTGGTACTAACCAGTCAGTGCCGCTGAACACGGAGCTGAATGTGTTTTAGCAACTATGCCTCCTATATCTATAGATAGCAATATTCAGCAGCTATACATATATGGGCCAACATTCAAAGGGGTTTCTCCAGTTAGCAGGACCTGCGAAGTGTATCAACCCCACTGAGGGGGATATTCAGCTGAGGACAGGAAGGTGCCACTGAATACCCTCTCTGACCACCATAGCACTGTCCAAAGAGTGCCAGGGCCGTCCATGGGCAGGGCAAAGGCAGGCAAGAAGACATAAGAGGGCGAGCAGCAGCTTCATATTCTGATGATAAGCAGGCTATAGCTGCCTCCCTCCTGTACACTGCTCTTTCTACAGGCAGGTCATTTCTTCCTACTGATGCCGTCATTAATGTTGCTCCTCCGATGCCCTGGGGCTCCTTGCTTTTGGATCACCACCTCCTCTGCCTCCATTCCCTGCTGCGACTGTGCTACGGCAAAACTTCAAGGCACCGTTATTTATTTCTATTCTTCAGTACGATGTTCCATCTTCTCATGAACACCACAACGAGAATGACAAACAAAAGGTTATAGAATTCCATGGTCAGGTCACGTGTCGTCATATAAATCAGTCCAATAAAAATCAAAATAGGCAATATCCATCCTTCCCAACACTCCTCTCTCTCTCTCTCTCTCATCCCAATCACCTAACCCTTCCGTTCATTCTCCTAACAACTCTCGTAATAAAATTAATGAACATATGGCAGCCCCCAACCACCACACAATCATCTTAACCCACCTACAGAATGAAAAAAAACTCACTTCATTTATGGCAAAATACCCAGCCGTGATGGAGAAGTAGATTATTAAAAAAAAATAGTTTAATATCTGACTCTTGCATCTAGAAAGGAGGTGCTGTGTTGAGTAGAGGCACCCACAGTGCAGGGGGATTAGCTGAGCTTTGCCCTAAAATCCAGCAGCTTGGTTTGAGCGGCTCTTAGCCCTGGCTCCTCATGTAACAAGAGATCTGCCTGTTTCTTTATGGTTTCAAGAAAATTAGCAAAGAAAGGGAAGAGACCCAAATCATCGTAATAAAATATTACTATGGAAAAGGCCTTAATTTTAGCACCTTTCATAAAAGGTGACCTTTCTTCTTCTTTTATTTCCTATTTGCCCTTCTCTGAAGTCACCTCTAATACCATTAACCCCTCCAGGCGAATAGAGGCACACGGCTTCTCAAGGCAACCTGTATCAATTTACTGCTCATTTTTTAAAATATATTTCAGATACAAGAAAAACAAAATGCTGTTATCAAAATCTCCTCATTGAACTATTTTAACATCTTATTTTCAGGTTTACCAACTAAGCTGACTTAGACTCCAGTGGGTTCAAACTTGACAGCTGACGTCATTCTTGAGAGATCACAAAGGAAGGGTTTTGCAAAGGCCACTGAGATGAAGCTTAATCTAACCATAATGTTTCCTACATTGAGAGACAACAGACCATCTTGTCTTTCACAAGTACTTATAGCTAGTATTAACCAGGCAGAGTTGTAAGATCCAGCCAGGAAGCCCCAGTATAAGCGAGTTAACAACAAAAAAAAAGAAATAGTATTTCATCCAAACCCTTGAGTGGATCTGCAGGCATGTTCTGGAAGCTCTGTCTCTCTCCTCCTGTCTCTTTCCCTTCATTTGTCTGACAATGTCCTTTTGTTTTTATATTTTTTTATCCTTTTTCTGCCTTTGTATACATTCATAGATGTAGTTTGAGGTGGGCATGGAAAGGCATTGCCCCTTCCAAATGTTGCAGCTGCTAATACTAAATTGGTCCCCTCTCCTCCTATTGCCAATATGACTTCCTAACCCTTACACCACACCCCCCACTCCAAAAAAAAAAAAAAGAATTAAACTACTGGTATGCACTCTATCTAGATTTTACACCTTATTCCCCTCTCTCTCACCTTACTGTCCTCAGTCTTCTTTTCACCTCCCACCTGTTCTCCATGCCTCCCATTGCCCCTCTGTCTCCCTTTTTCTCCAATTTCCTCTATCCCATCTATCTTTCACCCACTTCCTAGTCCCCTATTTCCATTCTATATTCATCCCTTCCTCCCATCCCTTTCCTAGCACTCAATCCTTCCCTGGCCTCCAGCCCATTCTTCTATTTCCTACCCTCTACCCAACCTCACATTAGCCCCCTTTCACCATCTTCTCAGCCCTATTTATATCATGTCTCACCCCCTTCAGAGGCCTATCTCCTCCACACAGTGGCAGCATGAGGATTTCTGCCCCCCCCCAAAAAAAAGCTGCACCTCCATCATGGCCAGCCAAGGGTTTCTGGAGCCCCAGGCAGAAGCCCCAGCTACGCTGCTCTCCCACATGCCAAGCTACCCCCGCCGAGCTGCGCCGCTGATTCCATCTTAGGAGGCGGCGGCAGGCAGCAGTATTTTAAAAGCAGTGGCTTTGTGTCATCGCTGTGTTGCCCGTAGCAGGCCATGCGCTCCAGCACACATGAGCTGCCACGTCTGACTCCCCTCCAACAGTAAGTTGCATCGGAAGGGGATCAGAAGAAGGTAGCCATGTGTGCCAAAGCACATAGTCTACCGCAGGCAACAAAGTGGTGGCATGAAATCGGCCACCTAGCTTACCTAGTAGATGGGTCGACCCTGCCCCAACAGCACTTCTCTCTCTCTCATCCTTTCTCCAGTCCTCTAAGTCAGTGGTTCCCAACCCATTCCTCAGGTATCCCCAGGTCAGTCCGTTTTCAGGGTATCCGCAATGAATATGCATGAGATAGATCTGCATACAATGGAAGCAGTGCATGCAGATCTATGTCTTGCATATTCATTGTGGATATCCTGAAAATCTGACTGGCCTGGGGGTACCCGAGGACTGGGTTGGGAACCACTGCTCTAAGTCATTCACATCATGTCTCAACCCTTCAGCCTCCATTTCCTATTCCCATCTCACACCTTCACTCATAACCCTTAGCCCATCTAACATACTCCTTTCTCATATCTACCCAAATGCCAGCCCCCCCCCCGTCCCCTACAAATTGCCACTCAGTTCCCAAGTCTCTCCCTCTCCAATGCCCAATCCACCACTCTACCTTCGCAATCATCAGGTCCCTGTTTTCTTCACCTCCCCAGCCCCATCCTTCTTCTGCTCTGCTCCCTGAAGTCCCTGAATTCATATTCTTCCTTCTCCCCCAACAAATTTCTGATATGCTGCTTCCCCTCTCCTCTAGCCTCTAAATTTTTATTTTTTTGGTCAATCACTTATAACCTGGTCTGCCTTCGGTCACAGGCACCTCCTCCCTCCTAGGGCCCCAACTGAAACATCCTCTATTTGAACAGAATTGCTTTCTATCTACAGAGCGCTGCATGGTTAAAACATTATTGGTCTGAATCATGCAGGCCCCTGTGGTTGAAGCAACTGGTCTTCAACTCACGCAGTGCTCCATAGATAGACCTCACAGTTCAATCAGAGGTTGTTTCACTCACATGCCATAGGAGAAAGGAAGTAACTAGTGGTCTAAGCTGCAGGCAAAACCTCAGCCAGACCAGGTTAGAGGTGTCACCTGGTTCTAGTTGGTGCGGCAAACGGACAGCAAGTTATTTTTTGGAATGACCCCATAGTGATCCCTCTGTATAGTGGGTGCCTATGCAGGTAACATTGGACCCAATAGTCAGAGCAGCCTTGCTAATCAACAATCCAAGTATTATCCTTTGGGTCTTTATAAAGACAACACCCTTCATCACTCTACTAGATTTATCAAAACATCATCATTTGTTTCTTTGAAGGAAGAGGACCTTAACCTCTAATTTGGAACATCCAACAAAATACATGGAGCAAGTTTAATCACTGGCCTTGAAAAGCCTCCAATTTTGTATTTTTATCATAATTCAAAAAAGAATTTAACACACTTTTCTCTGAAATAGTACTTATCTGATCATAAAGCTTACTAAAAAAAGCTGCCCAAATGGAAGCCCTTGTTTTTGCCACCATGGGCTCCTTCAGAGGTGATGAAAGAATTATTTAATCTACAAACCAAACTATCCAGACTGCACAGCAGCAGTTCATGAGCAGAGCTGGGTTGGAGTAGGAAATTATCCAATGACAAGCTGGATAGTTATTGACAGTCAAAGACTGGGGGGCGCTACAGAGCACATGCAGGTCAGTGCTTCGGCTCTTACCAGGGTGTTCCCCCTTTCCCATAATAAGGCACGCACAGAGCTACCTTTTATTTACAAGGGTTACCAACTTATGGATTTACAGGGTAACTCAAAACCTCAGTGTTTGCATACACCAGCAGCTTCACCCCACTGCTACCAGCAGCAGAGATTCTCATTAGCAATCCAGAACATCTAACCATAGCTTCAGGAGTTCGGCGTTCTGTCCAATTAACAGCTTTCTGTTCCTCACCCAGGAATGTCCTCTGTACAGCACCTTACATGTAACCCTCTCTCTAACAGGCTGTGTTTGACTTTCTCTGCTCTGCCTTTCTGACCCAGGCCTAAGCAGACTGTTCCAGCCCAGAACTTCTATATAACTGGACTGAGGACAAGCCACGGCTGCAGCTTTACAATATTACAAGACAGACAGCAGAGTTGCCCAGTTCCAGGAGTGAAGATGTTTTTTGCGAGTTGTGGTTTTAAATTTGTACTACAATGCAGTTTGGTCCCTGTTCGATGTAAAACCTGACAATTTGTCGTTATGGTAGTTATGTTATGATGTAAACCGCGCTGATACCGAATAGCGCGGTATATAAGAAACTGTAATAAATAAATAAATAAATAAAATAAATTGTGGACCTGCAGCACTGATGCCAATGCATCAGGATGAGATGATCAGAAATCCAGGAGGAGCTTAACATCTCACTCTTGGAGCTGGGTAACTCGGCAACTCAGACAGAAATTTGTTTCCCATAACAGCACCAGAGTTACCTCCCCGCTAGGCTGCTCCCTTCCTTAGTTTATAGCCAGCCTTAGTTTATAGTCAGGTTCAGAGGCAAATCTCGCTCTCGTTCAGCAGAGCTGGTGCCTGCCGGACACCTTTACTTTCTGCTTTCCAACTTCTCTGCTCTGTTCTTTCACTGGGACTTTTCCTAAATTGCATTCAGGGTTTCCTCCTCCTGAACTAAACTCAGACAAGCACCTTCAGTGCTGCAGCAACAGACTGGCCTACTTTCAGTCTCCTGGTCCCTGCCAGTTGCTTTTCCGCTCTCAGTGGCTTTCAACAGTATTCCGAACGCTGTCACCATAAAGCAGACGGTCTCTACCTCGCTGTAGCGTTCCCATCCTGTCCTTGGCCAGACCTGCTCTCTCTTTCACTCTCAGTAAGAACCATTCTCACGCGCTCTCTCTCAGTGAGAGCTACATTCTACAAGATCCCAGCAGAGCAGAACTCCTGCCCACTATCTGGCCTCCACTCTACAAGTGAGGCTCACTACCACTGGGTATCTGACCTAGTGGTCCTCCGAGTGGCCAGTCTTCCTGACCTGTCTTTCCAGGCCCCCTTACTTCTGGCTGTCAACTATCTGGTTTAAGGTCAAGCCACACCCTCCTTGTCTGCCAAGAACATCCAGCTCCCCCTGCAGTTCCTTAATATGTGCACCTTCTACTAGAGGTCCTCCTAACCCTTAATGTCTGGAAACACCTGTGTGGGCAGCACATCACACTAACCTACGGCAGCATAAAAGCTATGCAGATAGTTAGCACCAGGCGGCTAGTACGGAATCCAGCACCTTTACTACGCAGATGCAAGCACTGAATATTCAGGGGGGGGGGGAAATTTCCATTGGCGGCGGTCGCTGCTTTAACTTCAGCCCAGAGATTGACTGCCAGGACTGTATCTGGGTTGCCCAGATTGTGATTTTGCAATCCACTCAGTGGCAATATTCAGCTGCTGGCCAGATTGCCTAAAGTTTAGCCGGTTTGCAGTTAGGGTTAATTGGGCAGCAGCTGAATATAGTCACTGCCCCGTTAACCCATGGTGCCGCCCCTGGAACACCCCAACAGTAAGTGGTTAGTGTCAGGGCGTTTAGTGGTCCAAACCGGGGATAATCTCTGGCACTAAGCATGTGAATGCCGCTTAATATCTTGGTGTGCGGCATTTACATGGTTTGCAGGTCTTCAGACTGCATCAATCCCTTTGAATATCTTCCCTTCAGATTTTATTTAAACACCAAGGCTGTTTTTTTTATAGAAACAATGACCCCAGAGTTTAAATATTGGCCCAATTAAGAATAAGATCACAGAATCAAAAGAAAGGACCTTTCAGAGTAGAGAGAACCCCTATATTGGATAGAACGGAACCCTACAAGGCGTTATTGGGAGCTGGGATGACAAGTTATTGGACTAGGAGGCTGTTCTGGGTCTAAAGCACAGAAAGTTCTGGATTAGTGGAGGCAGGATATAAAATTGAATCCTACTATGGGCCATCGCTTCCTTTAGATGCTGGGCTCTCTCTCCCAGTTTCACTTTCATAAACATTTTTTACATGAATTTCCTAATTCTTTGTGTGGAATATCCCATAGCCTTTTATCGTGACAGCAAACAGGATTAAGACGTGTAACATCTACATCTTCCTATATGTATATGTGTTTATGAATTTCCACCATTGTCCTCTCTTCCTATTGCCCCAATGGCACTAGCAATTGTTTGACTTTTTGTTGACGGACATTGATCCAACAAAAAGACAGAACCCTCCACATAATAATAAGTAGTAAACCAAGTTGAAGCTTTGTCACGCTTTTCTTCCAAATCCCTGATCCTTGTAAAGAGCTTTAAGAATAAGGTCCAAAGAGCTCAGAAATAGGCAGGTTGACTTCTTGAGGACTTTAGCTAGTACAGTAAATCTTGACGGTACGCTTTCCGCCTCCTCTTGAAACATTGCATCAGATGGCACATTATAAATGCAAATTTCAATAGCACTAATAATTAATGTAAAGTATTTCAGCATAAATATTTTGAGAATCAAGTAATACAGCGTTATGCAGACAGGCTGCTTGCTTCAGCCCCCCTGAGACTAACACTGTCTACCTAGCTGCTTAAATCCTAATTTTTCATGTATTGTGTTGGGAACAAGCACGATGATAGGAAAATATAAAGTAATAAAGATGGGCACTAATCATCTGATGAGAAAAATGTTTCTATCAGGTCTGCAATATTTATGCATCTAAAACCAATGAACTGATAAATGGATGCAATTAGGATACACAGTGTTTCTAAATATATTGGGATATTCAATGTTCGAGCCCTTTAGCATAACTAATCACCAGTTACATTCAATATAGCACAGCACATAACAATTACTCTGCATGATACAGAGGAAGGCTAGAACTATTGATCACACTATATTTATGTTGCCCTTAATTATGAAATCTAATTTGGAAGTCTTTGATTTGTTATTGCTTTTAATAACGATTTCATTTTTTGTCACGAGAAAAACCATAAAAAGAAACGCAAAAAGTTTCACAATCTAATATTCATTGCATGTCTGTATAGCGGATATGCAATTCTGAGGAAGTTTAAAGAATCAATCATGGCCACGGACTGTTACAGTTATTACAGAAGAGCGGCGCTTCAACAGACCGGATATGATCATCTTACCCCCTGATGATTTATTTATGCTAGCTTTTGATAGAATGTTAAATACAATACAAAATTATGATGATGTATTTTAAGGTTAGATATAACCTTAGTGCTGAGGTACTTTCAACGGCCTTGAAAATTCATTCTTCTAGATGTCCCAGTAGGCAATACTCCTAGACTACATATGTGATGCCACCAAGGAGTACAAGAAAGAATCAGATAACCTGAGATCAGGCATTTCTGACATATGTATCTCATATCTGGAACGCACTGCTAAATGAATTACAGCCAATGTCCAATATTCTGACCTTTGGAAAGCAACTAAAAACATGGTTGTTTGTATAAGCTTGGGGCTAAGATATTAGCCGGATTTATGATTTGAATGATATGACTTATGAGTTATGGATTATGGTTGTTTTATGTATATGTGTTGTATCATTTTTATTTGATGCCAATGTTCATGTTTGTTGTTCCCAGCCTTGACCTTACATGAAAAGGTGGGTTTTAAATAAATAAATACATACATAAATGCACACTTTGAATGGATCCACTAAAAATGTGAGGGGTAACAAATCTATGCACATCTTCCAGGGTCAACAATGGCCAATATCAGATAAGTAAAATCAACCAGGAACATGAGCCATAAAAAGAAAAATAGGAACAAAACCAACAAAACATGGCAACTAGTGGTAATACACAGTTAATTTGCATTGAAAATTCAAGTTTAAAAAGTCAACGCTGTCCATAATAAGACTTTTTCCTTGGTAGTTTTGAAATTATGGAACTCATTGCCAAGTGAGATGCTTGGAGCAAGAGTTGCTGCCATTGAGAAAGACGCTAAAGGCTTTCTAGTATAATTTGTCGCAAGTGGCGCAGCCCATGGATTTGGTACTGCAGGGAGGAGTACAGAGATTTCACAATTTTTAATGACCTTATAGCTTTGTATTGTGTTTTTATTATTGTTGTGAACCACTTTGTATAATACTTTCAGGAAGGTGGGTCGATATTCAAAACCCTTAGCTGGATGGCCAACAGGCTGTGGTCTTGGCACTATGTAGACAAGTGCTGACTTTCTCCAGATAGCCCAATTTTCAGTCATCATTTATCCGTATAACTTAGGCCACATGAAAAGCTGTCCCAAGTTGCAATCCGGATTAAGTGCCGGCAGAAACTCACCCGCTGCCTGGATACAGTTGCACTTATCCAGATCATGGTGCTCAACTGGGATCTTCAACAGCAACCAAGTCTGGATACTACCACTGAATAATCCACCGATATTTAAGAGCTGCAGCTGATCACTGTACCATTTGTATATTGGTCTTTTAGAAAATTAGGCCCAAATGTTTTTTGTTTTGTATTTTTTTAAAGTAGATAAAATTGTCTTGGTTGCCAACCAGCCAGCAATTAGCCAGCCTGGCGGTTTTCATAAAGGATGACCTAACAGCAGGCAGGACAGAAAATTTGGTTGAGTGGTATACTGTCTAATTGGTTGTTTCTGGTGCCCAAGAAAGCCCATTTTACTTTGTATGTTCATTGTTTGTATTGAACTGTTAACGGAGCTATGCATTTCAGATCATCTCTTTGGCTCCTTAATTCAGTCAACTCCACAGGGTCTTCCTTTCCCATTTAAAATAATAAACATAGCAGTTTTAATTAGACTGAATAATTGCTTTGTTTCTGGTCCTGGTGTCTGGTGCAGACTGAATGTTTTCAATGGCTGCTTTGCCTTTTTAGCAGTGCTGAGCTTTCCTTGCCACAACTTATTTCTACAACTTGGCTAAAGACAAGTATTTGTTGTCCATTTGGATCCAATGCACCTGTGCAATGTTCCCGCAAAGCTGCATAGGGGTCCTTGGCCCGTGCTGCTGCAAATAGAGGGAAGTGCTGTGATAACATTTTTAGTAGTGACTAAAAGCACGATATTGCATCACCTGCCTTTAGTTCTAGCAGCATGGAAGGAAGATCCCTGCGGCTTCATGGGAATCTTACGCCTGTGTCTCAAGCCTTACAGTGCATGCAACATGGGCAGACTTTTCTGTACAGTTACTCGCATATATCAAGGAAATCCAACAAAAAGGTCTCTCTTGCATCTTGGTTGTTGACCCTCATTTTTGCATATTCAAGTGGAGTTACATGGTACCGGGAATACTCTACACACAGCTTGAACACACAAAGCTTCTCATGCAGTGTTTTTTGCCAGTCTCTACTCACATTCTCCCAGTGGGTTGCTGATCCAATAAGGAGTACATATTATGGTCAGCTAAGCCAAAAACCTTGCCAAATAATGTGTAAATCCCCTGGGAAAGAGTTAATTAAAGATCACAAGCATTCCTGGTGGACTGTTTTGCAAATTAATGATTACGATGGCTCAGGACAATCATAGTGAACACCATGAGACCTCGGGGTTACCTAACTGTGAGTCTCATTTACTACGTTTTTCCCCATGAACAGAGAATGAAAGCAAAGCCACAGTAAATCAAACCCTTTGACAGTTTTTCCCCTTTATTTTTTGCTCATTAATTGCAAAGTTAAAAACAAAACTAATGAGGATCAAATTATGTGTGGTTTTGCTCATTGGAAATGCTAGGCTATTTTTAATAGATGGAGGGATCATTTGTCCCTATTACAGAGAGATATTCCTGAAGATGAAGAATGTTCTGGGAGGGGGAAGGGGGTGGGATTTGTGGATTCTGTTCAGAGCCCCTGTAAGAATAAATTCAGTTTGATGCCTTCCCTGGTAGAGGGTTGATCTAAAGTGCTAAACTCCCTAGTAGAGGGAAGAGAGATGAAGTGGCGAGAATCTCTCCGGCCTCACCACTCTGCCGGAAACTGTATGATCATCTTGCCTGACTGCTGCAGATGGAGGATTGTACACTACCATATTTCCATCCATAGAAGGGGCAACTTCTGAGAACATGAATTTAGGGAGGATCACGAGAGTAGTGAACTGCTGAGTTTGGACCTAATGCAGTGGGTTCTCAGGACACAGCTAACCATTCAAGTTTTCAGGATAGTCACAATAAATATGCATGAGATCAATTTGCATGCACGGGGGGGGGGAGGCATTTTAGAAGCCCTATTCATGAGTTGGACATCTACAAATGGGCATTCAGATGTTCAGATCATGGAGATGTCCCCAGAGTCATTTTATAAAGCCGAGTATATGGACATCCTTGGCATGAGCATGTCCATGTAGCACGAGGGCTTGGCCAAAGGGTGACCTGAATGGAGCAAATATACTACTGGTGCACTGCTGCCCATGCGAGTAATTGGCTGACCACGATGTGCTAATTCCATAACAGTCATTTCCTTCCGCAGTACCGTGGCTGGCACATCCAAGTACCCAGTTCTGTGGCTGTGCAAGTTGGAAATATCCACATTCGTGCAATGGTCCACACCAGTGCACATACCCAGCTTTGCTATCTGAAACACAGAAATGTGAGAGCAGAAAAAGACCCGGTGAAAGGCAGTATGTAAGTACAGCTAAATAAATAAATATGGCCTATCCAGTCTGCCCTTTAATATCAACTACTATAGTCCCCTTTTTAATCTTTAGAGATCTTCTGTGTTGGTCCCATACTTTCTTGAATTCAGATACTGTCCTTGTCAACTGCATCTACTGGGAAACTATTCCATGCATCTACCACTCTTTACGTAAAGAAATATTTCCACATATTACTCCCGAGTCTATCCCCTTTCACCCTCATCCTATGTCCCCTTGTTACAGAGTTTGGTTTCAATCGAAAGAGGCTCTCCTTCTGTGCATTTATGCAACAGAGGTATATAAATGTCTCTATCATATCTCCTCTATCCTGCCTTTTCTCTAAAGTATACATATTAAGATCTATAAGTCTGTCCTCATATGCTTTATAATGAAAACCACTAACCATTTTAGTAGCCACCCTCTGCACAGACTCCAACCTGCTTATATCCTTTTGAAAGTGCAGTCTCCAGAATTGCACACAATACTCCAAATGCGATCGCACCAGAGACTTATATAGAGGTACAATCACCTCCTTTTTTCTACTGGCCATTCCTCTCCCTATGCACCCAAGCATCCTGGCTTTTGCCATTGCCTTTTCTACCTGTTTAGCCACAAGATCTCAGAATCAATCACTCTTCTTTTGTGGACAGAAGTACTTCACCCCCTACACTGTACCGCTCCCTTGGATTGTTGCAGCCCAAATGCATGACCCTGCATTTTTTTAGCATTAAATCTCAGCTGCCAAATTCTTGACCATACTTCAAGCTTAGCTAGATCCCTCCTCATGTTGTCTACTCCTTCCTGGGTGTCTACTCTATTGCAGATTTTGCTATCATCTGCAAAGAGACAAACCTTACCAGATAGCCCTTCCGCAAAGCACAGTTACTTACCTGTAACAGGTGATCTCTGGGAACAACAGGAATAAGTCTTCACATATGGGTACGTCGGTACCGACGGAGTCTGCGCGGGAACGCTTCCCAGCGTCCAATCAGAAAGCCTTTGGAAGCATCCCACCACGCCTGCGTGCTGCCTTCCCACCTTCCCAACTGCCTCTCCTCAGTTAAGTTTTAAAGCTGAGACAAAGAGAGAGAGAGCAAGGAAGGGAAAGATAGAGATAGAGAAAAAAACAACTCCTAGGGGAGGTGGGTGGGTTGTGAAGACTTATTCCTGCTGTTCCCAGAGATCACCTGTTACAGGTAAGTAACTGTGCTATCTCCAGGAACAAGCAGGAATGAGTCTTCACATATGGGGACTCCCAAGCTCAGATGCCCAGAGGGAGTCCTAGCATGTCGCAAGTCTAGAATGAGCCATGCTATTCCTCAGGACCTCAGGCATCCTGGGGATGGAGGGTAGGAGTTGAATACGGAAAAGGAGCTGTGGAACAGCTGACTAGAACAGGGCTTCTAAAGGGTAAGACCCTGTATAGATGGCATTTAGTAGTAAAATATTTTAATCTGGGCCTCCCTTGTTGGCATTGCACAAGTCCACTGAGGTACATATGGATCTGTTAGAAGAGCCAGTGAATGTGCTCAAGGGGTACCTCACTGAGAAGTAGAGGTAATAAAAGTAGAACCAAAACAAGTGGAGGTCGGAACCCTTCAGGGTGAGAAATAGCCCCAGGGGAAAAACTGGGGTAGTATAAGAGGGAGAGCTTCAGCGGAGACGCAGAAGGTACTATTAAAGAAAGCTTAAGCTGGTTGGGTCCAAAAACAGTCTGACCCAACTGGACTGGGAATGGAATCAGTCCATGTAGGAGAGAAAGGGTATGGAGACCCTTGTATCTGATAAAAAAGTAAGGACATACTCAGGAGCAGTAAGCTTTAGATTAACTGAAGCTCCGCAATGTCTTTCCTAAATGGGGTCAATTAGGAAAGAAAAAAGGTACATGGAGAGCTTCAGGAGTGCCTAACCTTAAAAGGTTATGGTAAGGAAAAAGTTTGTTAATTACCACAGGAAGTGGTTATAAGTGTAGCCCCCTAAGTATGCTGGCACAGCATTGATAGGGGCAGTGCCCATCTGTCAGGATCATATATGAATGTAAGGATATCTGAACCTAACAGAGAGATAGATAAGTAGATGGATACAGATCTATCTAAAAATATATCTCATTATATCTATAAATATATACGTATATATATGTATATTTAAAAATATACACATATAGGGTATATATGCATATATCTATAAAGAGATATGTATGGGCAGAAGACACACAGATATATCTATATATACCTATATGAATATGCAGGCATATAGATACATGTCTCCAGGTATATGGATGGAGAGATGTCCATAGAACCTCATCCCGCCTAGGGATATAGGGAGAGAGGAAGATTTATCTGACAGCAAGAAGGCTGATACCTGCTTGAATAGATACACAGAGAATCCTCTTTTCCTGGTTATGACTGGCAGAGTCAGAGGAAAGGTCTCCCTGACAAGAAGAAGTCTGAATTCTTTACAGAATTTGAGCTCTTGAATAACCAGGATGGCCTACGTGAAAATGACAGAGGATAACTTCAGTCTGCAGAGAGGAAGTCCAGATCTCTCCAGAATTGCAGTATGGAGAATGGATAGAGGATGCCCCTGGAGGAAGATACCCTAGTGACCCACCTATGAGGGCAAGATGGGTATTAGGCGTCCTCTAGCTGCCATTGAAGAAATTTATCTCTGACAAGAAGATTCAAGGAGATATGGGCCAAGCCAGGGAATTGGCCCTCCTTTAGGTTTTCACGTAATGAAAGGCCTGAGGCTTATGCCTCAAAAGAGATTTAAGATGAGATGGTAAGGGTAGGGAATACCTGCCAGACATGGAACATGACTGGGGGAACCCCTCCTAACCATCTGGGGTTATCTGCTAGGCAACCTGGAGACTTTAGGAAGACTAACTTTGCGAAGATGGGCCAATACCTCAGGGAGTCGTTAGTGGGATGGGAACAGCTGGGGGATGTAGAAAAACAGTGGGAAAAACTGAAAGGGGGTATTTTAAGGGTAACCAACCTTTTTGTTAAAATGGTAAATAAAGGCAAAAGGAAAAGGAGACCGCTATGGTTTTCGAAGGAAGTAGATGAAAAAGTGAAGAAAAAGAGGGAGGCCTTCATGAAATACAAGAGATCACAGAGAGAGGAAGACAGGCATCTGTATTTCGAAAAACTTAGAGAAGCTAGCAAAGTAGTCAAGAAGGCAAAGATTCAAAAGGAGGAGGAAATATCCCCCCATTTTATTGCATTGGCTAAGACATTTTTCAGATATATTAGTGAGAAGAGGAAGGGCAAAAGTGGTATTGTCAGACTCAAGGGTGCAGGGGGAGGAATATGTAGAAGCTGATAAGGATAAAGCGGAATTGCTTAACAAATATTTTTGTTCCGTGTTCACAGATGAAGAACCAGGAGCAGAACCTCAGAAAACACCCACAAATAGGAACAGAAGCGAGGGACATCTTGAAGAATTTTCAGAAGACTGTGTTCGTGAGAAACTAGCTCAACTTAAAGTAGAAAAAGCAATGGGACCGGATGGGATACACCCTAGAATACTGAGGGAACTTGGGGACGTTCTAGCAACTCCACTGACTGACCTTTTCAATGCCTCGTTGGAGTCGGGAGTGGTGCCAAAGGACTGGAGAGAGGCTCATGTGGTGCCTTTACACAAAAGCGGAAGTAAGGATGTGGTTGAAAACTACAGGCTGGTTAGTTTAACTTCGGTGGTGAGTAAATTATTGGAAACGCTGCTGAAAGAGAAAATAGTGAGGTTTCTGGAGTTCAGCAGATTACAGGATCCGAGGCAGCATGGATTCACCAGAGGCAGGTCTTGTCAGACAAATCTGATTGATTTCTTTGACTGGGTGACCAGGGAGTTGGACCGAGGGAGAGCTCTAGATGTGGTGTATTTAGATTTCAGTAAAGCCTTTGACACTGTTCCTCACAGGCGACTTATAAACAAACTGAGCACCCTATGGATGGACCCTAAAGTTACTACTTGGGTTAGAAATTGGTTGGGTGGGAGGCGACAAAGAGCACAAGTAAATGGAGCTCACTCTGAGGAGAAGGATGTTACCAGTGGTGTGCCCCAGGGATCTCTCCTTGGTCCGATTCTTTTTAACATCTTTGTTAGTGATATAGCGGAAGGTCTGTCGGGTAAGGTTTGCCTCTTTGCAGATGATACCAAAATCTGCAATAGAGTAGACACCCAGGAAGGTGTAGATAACATGAGGAGGGATCTAGCTAAGCTTGAAGAATGGTCTAGAATTTGGCAGCTGAGATTTAATGTTAAAAAATGTAAGGTCATGCATTTGGGCTGCAGCAATCCAAGGGAACAATACAGTATAGGAGGTGAAGTGGTTGTGTCTGATGATCTTAAAGTAGCTAAACAGGTAGAAAAGGCGATGGCAAAAGCTAGAAGGATGCTTGGGTGCATACGGAGAGGAATGGCTAGCAGAAAAAAGGAGGTGATAATGCCTCTGTATAAGTCTTTGGTGCGACCTCATTTGGAGTATAGTGTGCAATTCTGGAGACCGCACCTTCAAAAGGATGTGAACAGGATGGAGTCGGTGCAGAGGGTGGCTACTAAAATGATTAGTGGGCTTCATTATAAAGCATATGAGGACAGACTTAAGGATCTTAATATGTACACCTTAGAGGAAAGGCGGGATAGAGGTGATATGATTGAGATGTTTAAATACCTCCGTGGCATAAATGTTCAGGGAGAGAGCCTCTTTCAATTGAAAGCAAGTTCTGCTATGAGGGGACATGGAATGAGGGTGAAGGGAGATAGATTCAGGAGTGATATGCGGAAATATTTCTTTACGGAAAGAGTAGTGGATCCATGGAATAGTCTCCCAGTGGAGGTGGTAGAGATGAGGACAGTAACTGAATTCAAAAAAGCATGGGACCAACACAGAGGATCTCTAAAGGTAAAAAGTGGACTGTTGTAGTTGTTGTTATGGAAGGACAGACTAGATAGGCCATGTGGTCTTTTTCTGTCATCATGTTTCTATGTTTCTATGTTAATGCTCTCTAGCAAGGGCCCATAGTGCAAAGCTACTCTGTAGAGATGCAGAGAGCATGCTGCAGGTTTGTTAGAAGAAAAAACTGGCTGTGGAAAGCCAGCAGGTAACGAGCTATTCTGCCAAAGACAAGGAGGCGAAGAATAGAAGTTAACCAACCAGACTGTGATAACAGGGTTTCCCAAACGAGGTTGATAACCTGTTTGGGACTTAGCAGTGAGGTTAGGAGGATAGCTAGTGGAGGGGAATCCCTGGTTGTGTGGTGAACAAAACCAGTGGCTTAACTATTAGGAATTGCTGTATGTGCAGCAACTACCAGGGCAGCGTGGAAAATTTCTTTTCCCCCCTTCCTTTTTTAGATTGGGAAAAAGAAACAACAGACATGGTAGGACTTCCTATTGTCTGATCAGCTGCCCTAAGGTAACAAGGGGGGGAAACAACTCCAGAAGGGAGAATCCCCCGGTAGAACAGGTAGAGGACCATAGGGGCTTACCCGTTTAAAAGAGCCACTCTTACAAACCAAATGTTGTAGTAAGAGGGAGGTAAGACAAGTTGCAAGAGACCGACTATGGAGGAAGTCTCTGACAGATGAGATGATACATGCCAGTACAGGGAAACAACTGTCTATTGATAGTTGTTACCTCTCTTTCCTCCAAGAGGAAGAGGAAAATCTGTTAAGTATGGGCATGAGCATCATAAAGACTTTTAGAGTTAGAGAAAAGATGTCTCATGAAGAGATATCTAGGTTAAGATAAATTTAGTGCAGATACTGCAAGTGAAAAGAAGCAGACTGCCACCCTAACCATCAACCAAGAGGAACAATGATCTATTTGAAACCCTGCGACTGCTGGGTTTGTTGAACCTGTTGAGGTTGTGGATTCTTCAGACCAGGGCGATGTTTCCCCTGTTTGGGAACATCTGTATGATGGGCAGATGATGGATAAAACCTTCTCCCCCTAGGGGAAGAAAGTTTGGTAGGACATTTCCTACCTACTGGGAAAGGCGGCGGCGTAGAACAGCCTCTGGAAACAGGAAAGTCAGTGGTTAACTGAGCAACCTGGAGTAAAGACTCCTTGTTGAAAGCACAGTTACTTACCTGTAACAGGTGATCTCTGGGAACAGCAGGAATAAGTCTTCACATATGGGTATCGTCGGTACCGACGGAGCCTGCACGGGAACGCTCCCCAGCGTCCAGTAAGAAAGCTTTTGGGAGCATCCCACAGCACCTGCGCGCTGCCTTCCCGCCTTTCCCAACCGCCTCTCTCCAGTTCGAGTTTTAAAGCTGAGACAAAGAGAGAGAGAGAAAAGGAAAGATAGACAGAGAGATACAACTCCTAGGGGAGGTGGGTGGGTTGTGAAGACTTATTCCTGCTGTTCCCAGAGATCACCTGTTACAGGTAAGTAACTGTGCTATCTCCAGGAACAAGCAGGAATGAGTCTTCACATATGGGGACTCCCTAGCTGCAGATGCCAGGGAGAGACCCCATGGTTGTGTGCCCTTGCAGAGGGCTCCACTTCCCCCCATGGATCTCTGGCATCCGACCAGGGTAGGTGGGTAGGAGCTGATTAGGAATGGAACAGGTGTTTGAGGACAGCCTGACCAAACGAGGCATCCCGGCGGGAGTCCTTGTCCAAACAGTAATGGGCTGTGAAGGTATGAACCGAGGCCCAGGTGGCCGCTCGACAGATTTGGTCGATGGACCCGGAGTTTAGATAAGCCATTGAGGCTGCCATGGCTCTCACATTGTGAGCTGTGACATGGCCCTCCAGAGAAATGTTCCTTCTCTGGTAGGCGAAAGAAATACACTGAGCAATCCAGTTGGACAGTGTTCTTTTAGAGACTGGAAGTCCTAAATGAGAAGGATCAAAAGCAACAAAGAGTTGAGAAGACTTTCTATGTTGCTGTGTTCTTTGTAAGTAGAAAGCGAGAGCTCTCTTACAATCCAAGGTATGAAGATTCCTGTCTGCATTTGATGCATGAGGTCCTGGAAAAAAAGACAGTTAAATATACCTCCTGGTTTAGATGAAAAGGCGAGACCATTTTAGGCATAAAGTGTGGATTGGTCCTGAGGACTACCTTATCATGATGGAACCTTGTATAAGGTGGATTAGCCACCAAAGCTTGCAACTCACTGATGCGGCGTGCTGAGGTGACTGCAATGAGAAAAACAACTTTCCAAGAAAGAAGTTTCAAGGAGGTGGTGGCTAAAGGTTCAAAGGGTGGCTTCATAAGCTGGCCAAGAACCAGGTTTAAGTCCCATGCCACTGGAGGTGGTCTAATGGGAGGTTTAGTTAAAAGAAGGCCTCTCATGAATCTTGCTATAAGAGGGTGAGAGGAAATAGGTTGTCCATTGAGAGGCTTGAGGGACGCTGCAATAGCACTCAAATGGACTCTTACTGAATTCGTTTTCAGGCCTGCATGGGATAGATGCAGGAGATACTCTAGTAGAGAATTCAGAGGTATTGCAAGAGGGTTTAGACCCTTCTCTGAACACCAAATGGTAAATCTTTTCCATTTGAAAACATAGGAACGCCTAGTAGAAGGCTTTCTAGAGGCATGAATAACATCTCTGACTTGCTGAGAGAGATGAAAATCTTGAAAGTCTAGGCCCTCAGCAACCAAGCCCTGAGATGGAGCGACTGAGGGTTTGGGTGCCACAATGTTCCCGCTTCCTGGGACAGAAGGTCTGGTGCAGAGCCCAAGTCCAGGGAAGGAGCTTGAGAGAGATGCAGAAGTAGAGGGTACCACACTTGGCGTGGCCAATGTGGAGCTATGAGGATCATGGTCCCTCGATCTCTCTGAAGCTTGAATAGTGTTTTGGGATTTAGGGGAATTGGTGGAAAGGCATAAAGGAAGTCTTGACCCCAGTGAAGGAGGAAGGCATCCTTGGCCTGAACTCCCTGACACGGAATTCTGGAACAGAACCGGGGAACTTTGGCATTCCACGGACTTGCAAAGAGGTCTATGTCCGGGGTTCCCCAAATTCGAAAAATCCTGGCTACCTGGTCCATGTGGAGGGACCACTCGTGTGGGAGCAGAACTCGACTGAGTCTGTCCGCCCAAGAGTTTTGAATGCCTGGAAGATATACTGCCAGAAGATGGATGTGATGCTCTCTGGCGAAGGCCCACAGCCGCAAAGCTTCGTTGCAAAGCGACAGAGAGCCAGTCCCGCCCTGCTTGTTTACATAGAACATGGCTACTTGGTTGTCCGTATGGATGAGGACTGTCCTGTAGCTGAGCAGGGAATGGAATACTCTGAGAGCTAAGAATATTGCTCTGAGTTCCAAGAGATTGATATGCAGAGAAGTCTCCTGTGGAGACCAGATGCCCTGGGTGGAGAGATCCTGCAGATGAGCTCCCCAACCCATTGGAGAAGCATCTGTTGTCAGAGTTGCTTGGGGTAGTGACTGCTGAAACGGGGACCCCAGCAACAGATTTGGAGGGGACTTCCACCACTGGAGAGACCAAAATAGGCGACTGTAGTTTGCTATGTTGTCTGACAGGCAACCTGATGCCTGAGTCCATTGGGTGGACAAAGTCCATTGAGCTGCCCCTCATGTGAAGGCGAGCATATAGAACCACATGCACGGTGGATGCCATGTGGCCTAATAGTTGTAACATTTCTCGAGCAGTTAAATGGGACTTTAACTGTATCTGGGAGGCTAACTGCACCAAGCGTAGGCAACGGGCCTGAGGAAGATAGGCCCTTGCAGTTGTGGTATCCAGCAAGGCCCCTATAAACTCCAGAGACTGAATAGGGGTGAGATGGGATTTTGGGATGTTTATTACCAGTCCCAAATACTGAAGGACACGCATTGTGAAGGTTAGAGAAATCTGGGCCTCTGACTGGGATGAAGCTCGAATGAGCCAGTCGTCCAGATATGGGAAAACAAATATTCCTAGAGTGCGTAGAAATGCAGCTACTACAGCCATGCATTTCGTGAACACCCTTGGTGCAGAGGCCAGATCGAAAGGAAGCACCCTGTATTGGTAGTGCTTTCCTTGAAAAAGGAACCGAAGGAACCTTCTGTGTGTTGGATGGATGAGGACATGGGTGTACGCATCCTTGAGATCTAGAGAACAAAGACTCTGACTCTGAAGGTATGGCAGCAGAGTACCGAGAGAAATCATCTTCAATTTCTCTTTGAATAGAAACTTGTTCAATTCTCTGAGATCTAAAATGGGTCTGTAGCCCCCTGTTTTCTTTGGAATAAGAAAATAAGGGGAGTAGAACCCTGAGCCCTGTTGAAGAAGGGGTACTTCTTCTATTGCCCCTTGGGCAAGAAGGGTAGCAATCTCCTGACCCAGAAGGTTGAGGAGAGATGGAGAATTGAACTGTTTCACCATGGTGTGGGGAGGAAGGTTTAAGAAACGAAGCTTATACCCTTCCTTTATAATGGAGAGGGTCCATTGCTCTGCTGTGATTTGCTCCCATCTGGGAGCAAAGTAAGCTAACCTTCCTGGAATGGTGAGGGGCTCTGGTTCTTCCAGAGCAAGAAAGGCTAAGTTCTCTGGTTGCAAGTCAAAGGCCTTGAGGAGGCTGAGGCTGCTAGGCCGTGGGACTTGGCCTGTTTAGGTGGTTACTGACGCTTTGCAGTAAAACGACCTGCAGAAGATGCCTGCTGACCATAAGCAGGATAGTATCTTCCCTTTTTAGAAAAAGGTGTCTTTTTGAACAATCTTTTCTTAGCAGGAGCAGAGGTAGCCTTTGAAAGTTGATCCAAAGCAGAGTTCTCAGCATCCATCTGAGTGGCCTTTGCTTTCCAATCCCTGCCAAAATGGTTTTCACCTGTACAAGGAAGATTTCCCAGTTCTTCTTGGACCCAGAGTTCTAAATCAGATGCTTGTAACCAAGCAATTCTGCGTGCACCTATGGCAATAGCCGAGGCTCTACTTACACATTCAAAAGAGTCAAAGGCTGCACGGTTGGAAAATTTAGAAACATCTTGGGCATGTTTAAGCCAAGTGAGAAATTCCTGCCTTTTATCTTCTGAAATAAAAGGTGCTAAAGTATGCAGATGATCTGTGACTTTTTAGAAACATCCCCATATAGAGACTATAGGAGTTGATTCTGGCAACAAGCATATTAGCTTGGAAAACCCTTCTGCCAAAAGCATCAAGGGTTCTGCATTTATGTCCTGGAGGATTAGATGAGTGTCTCTTTGCACTCTTTATTTTCCTCATGGCAGACTCTACCACAATAGAGTGGTGAGGAAGCTGAGACTTATGAAAGCCAGGACAAGGAGGGACATGGTACATGGTGTCTAACCTACGAGAATGAGGAGAGGTAGTAAGAGGAGTCTCCCACATGCTCAACATGAGATCATAGAGAATCTCATGAATAGGTAAGGTGGCTGCTTCTTTAGGAGCCTTAGGGTATTGCAAAATATCTAATTGCTTGGCTCTAGGCTCTGAGGGCCACTGTAATGGAGAGGCCCCTAGCCACTTCCCTAATGAAGTCTTGAAAAGACAAATCTTCTGGAGGAGACATTCTTCGTTTTGGAGAATCAGACTCCTGAGGAGGAAGTACCGGTGCCTCGACAGAAGCCTCCGACTCAGAGTCTTCGGAGGAATCGAAGTATCGCCTCTCTGGATGCTCCTGTAAAGCCCGATACGCGTACCGAGTGGGATCGACATCGGGAGTAAGCAGTACCGGTTCGGTACCGATGGGCATCATAGAACAGGGTACCGTTGCAGTCGACACCAAAGCCGATGTCGATGCAATCAGTACCAGCACCGGAAACGATGCCGGTGCCGGAGTCGGTACCGGCAACGGAGATTGTTGCAGTACTGAAAGCATCGAAGCCTGCATAAACGCCGTTAGGGTGCGCTGCATGACAGAATCTTCTGATCCATCGACACCACCAGAGTCTGGATGTCAGTACCGGTGGAGGCCACCGGTACCCCAGAACACGGCAACAGCTGATCAGTCGAGGCCGAGCCATCGATGTCAACCTGTGACCCCATAGATAATGCTTTGGAAGCCGGAACTTCCCGACCGGGTAATTTTGCCGGTGCGGATTCCTCGAGGACAAGCCCAGAGGCATCTCGATGCTTAGAGGGAGATTTGCCCTTCGAGGACCGGCTAGATTTATGTTTGGTTACCTGAGATCCATGGGAGGAAGAAGCAGCCCTGGAAGACGTCGATGCCACCGAGGCTGCATCAGAGGGGAACAGGGTACTGAGCTTGGCTGCTCGGTTCTGCTGACCTCTTTTAGACATCATGGTACAGGACACACAATTCGTGATGGAATGGTCAGGACCCAAACATTTTAGAAACCAATCATGGGTGTCGGTGACAGAAATAGTACCGCCACACTTTGTGCACTTTTTAAACCCGGAAGCGGGCTTCTCCATGAGGAGAAAAATGTTCAGGCCTAAGGCCCAAACCACAAATGCACAGTTGAAGAAAGAAAGGTTTGGGGGTTTTTTTTTTGTATAGAAAGAAAAGAAAAGACCGGCGGTACCGGTCTGACGTCGCAGAAGGCAGACGCGACACAGAAAAATAAAGAAAAAAATAAAGAATTCTTCTGCGGTGACAGGAACACGACTTGCTGGCTCCGCAGAAAAGAAGAACTGGAGAGAGGCGGTTGGGAAAGGCGGGAAGGCAGCGCGCAGGCACTGTGGGATTCTCCCAAAAGCTTTCTTATTGGACGCTGGGGAGCGTTCCCGCGCAGGCTCCGTCGGTACCGACGATACCCATATGTGAAGACTCATTCCTGCTTGTTCCTGGAGATGAGATTTTCTCCAGTGCAAGGAGTATTTCCCAGTCTGTCTTTTGCCCATTTGTTAAAGTCTGAAGCTTGGAGCCAGGCTTTACGTCGTGCCCCTATAGCTATAGCAGAAGTCCTGCTAACAGACTCGAAGGAGTCTAGGGAAGCACGAGTAAGAAACCTAGAGATATTTTGAGCATGACTAACTAGTGAGGAATAGTCTGCACTCTTGGGCTCTTGAAGAAAAGGAGTCAAAAGATGTAATTTCTTTGTGACCTCCTCAAGAGATAGACCCATAGAAAAAAATATATGAGAGAATTATTGCTGAAAGCATAGATGTCTGGAAGGTTTGACGTCCAAAGGCATCTAGTGTCTTAGACTCACGACCTGACGGATAAGAAGAGTGCTTTTTAGTACTCTTCACCCGCCTCATTGCTGATTCTACCACAATGGAATGATGAGGAAGTTGAGTCTTTTGAAATCCTGGAGAGGGGGGCACCTGATATAGAAGATCAGTTGCTTTGGAAGGTGGGGGTACCTTTAAAGGAGCTTCCCACATTCGTATTAGGAGATCCTGCAAGGAATGATGCAAAGGAAGCATTATGTTCTCCTTTGCTTTGCTAGGAACAGAGAGGGATTCTGTATTCCTTTGTGTAGGATCCTGTCCAGGAATAGGAATGGCAAGTGATTTTGCCATATCCAAGAGGAAAGCCCGAAAAGAAGGATCCCCAGAGGGAACTTCCTTTGAATAGGCTAGATCTGATGAAGAACTAGCGTTGGCACCGAGGGATCTATCCAAGTATATAGGAATAGAAGATCCTGAATGGTACAGTATGGGATCCTTAGAGGATGGTCGCTGGTACTGCAGGTCAGGACCAGCGACAGTTGGTAACACATCGTCCATGCTAGGGATCGATTTCAAACTCGGCATTGAGGGAAGCGAGCCTGACGAGAGAAGCATGGAAGGCACCGACAGCAATGGTAATGTGGATATCGGTACCGACTTCGGTACCGTATCTGATACCGGTGGATGAAGGCCAGCCGGTGGCAACTCTAACGGTATTGGAGGAACAGAGAGTTGCCGATCCGAATTTTCGGAACCGAGCCTTCGGTACCGACGGGAGTCGTACCAAGGCGAGTCGGTACCCAGTCCTCTAGACTGGAGATCGATTCCAGACTCGGCATCAAAGGAAGCGAGTCTATCGATGCATGTCTGGAGGGTACCGATGTCGGTACTAGTATCGGTGCCGGTACCGATACTGGAAGGTCGGTCTGGAGCGTATCCACCGGCCCCACAGGTACCGAGGACGCCAGACGACGATCCTTGGTGAGGAATGTTTCATCCAACACCAGTGCCGATGCCGGGGTATCGTTACCACTTGAAGCGGATGCCACCACCGGGCATGGCTCAGGTATGTTCTGTGAGGAGTGAACCTCAGGAACAACCTGAACCCCCACACAGGCTTTGGAGGCCGAAGACTCCCACCGGGGTTTTGAAGCCAGTGGATTCTCGAGGACAAGGCCATAGGCATCTCTATGCTGTGCATAAGAACTGCCGCTCGAGGACTGGCTAGTCTTAACAGACTGTTTTTGGGTTACCTGATCCTGTGTAGAAGAAGATATGGTCGGTGCCCTGAAGTTGGATGGGGACCGCGTGTTGAGGGGAACTCAATGTTGAGAACTTCTTCTCACAATACTATTGCCCGAGGGCTCCGGAGGAAAATGGTCAGGACCCAAGCAGGTTAGACACCAATTGTGAGTGTCTAAAAATAAAGTAGTACTGCCACAGTTTGTACATTTCTTGGAGAAAGTGGCTGGCAGTTCCATGAAGGAAAATGGAGAGGCCTAGAAGGCCTGAGAAACCGTGAGACACTAAGGAAGAAAAATATTCCTTAAAAAGGAAAAATTTTACAAGAAAAGAAAAAAGAAACACCGGCGGTACCGGTGGCGTCAGGGAAGGCAGCCGCGACCACAAGAAAACTAAAAAAGAAAAGAAGAATTTTCTGCAGTGACAGGACGACGTCCTGCCGGCTCCGCGGAAAAACGAAAACTGAGGAGAGGCAGTTGGGAAGGCAGCACGCAGGCGTGGTGGGATGCTTCCAAAGGCTTTCTGATTGGACGCTGGGAAGTGTTCCCGCGCAGACTCCGTCGGTACCGACGTACCCATATGTGAAGACTCATTCCTGCTTGTTCCTGGAGATTATCATTAACAAAAATGTTAAAAAGAATTGGACCAAGGATAGATCCCTGTGGCACATCACTGGTAACATCCTTCTCATCAGAGTGAGCTCATTTACCTGTACACTTTGTCACCTCCCACTCAACCAATTTCTAACCCAGTCACTTACTTTAGAGTCCATCCCTAGGGTGCTCAGTTTATTTATAAAAGTCACCTGTGCAGAACGGTGTCAAAGGCTTTACTGAAATCTAGGTACACCACATCTAGGGCTCTCCCTTGGTCCAACTCTGTTCACCCAGTCAAAGAAATCAAATTTGTCTGACAAGACCTGCCTCTGATCCTGCTATCCATTGGACTCCAGAAACCTCACTATCACCTGTTTTAGCACAGTTTCCAATTTACTCACCACAGAAGTCGGACTACGTGGCCTGTAGTTTTCAATCTCATCCTTACTTCTGCTTTTGTGTAAAGGGAGCACATGTACTTTTCTCCAGTACTCTAGGACCACTCCAGACTCTAAGAACTATTGAAAAGGTCAGTCACTGGGGATGCTAGAACGTCCCCAAGTTCCTTCAGAACTGGTTACTAGGACATTCGTTTTTCAGGTAAGAGATGGGTACTTCTACATGCCCCTCCCCTCACTGCTGCCACTCCCCTGGATTTTTGGACGTGGTGCTCAGGACATCCCCGATTCTTCCTGGATGTTCCTTCTAAAATGTTACTTGGGGGGTGCTTTTATAAGACGGCGCCTGAAAAAACGCAAAGTGCCTATTTCATCCTTATTTATTAAGGTGACCTAACCGTCTAAAATAAGCACCCAGAAGCAGCTCCAGAAGTGAGGCAGGGTAAATGTGTGCACTCTACGAGGGTCACTTTATAGAACGTTTCAATGTGCAAAACACTGTTTTATGCATACAAGTGGGCTCACAAAGTTAGATGATGCCTACAAGTAAGAACATAAGAGATGCCATACTGGGTCAGACCAAGGGTCCATCAAGCCCAGTATCCTGTTTCCAACAGATCACAAGTACCTGATAGGTTCCCAAAAAAGGTACACGGATTACCCCTGGGAAAAGCAGCATGGAATCAGTGGATTTTCCTGGCCCTTTTAAAAATGGTTTACAATATGGACTTTTCCTCCAGGAACTTGCCAAAACCTTTTTTTAAACCCAGCTACACTAACAGCTTTTATTACATCTTCTGGTAACAAATTCCAGAGTTTGATTATGTACTGAGTGTATTCGAAAAATAAATTCTCCTATTAGTCTTAAATGGGTTACATTGTAGCTTCATTGCGTGTCCTCTAGTCTTTCTACTTTTTGAAGCAGTAAACAACCGATCTATGTTAATAAATGGAGTGGAATGGGTTATTTTATAAAATACTATCATATCTCCACTCAGCCATCTTTTTGCCAAGTTGTAGAGTCCTAACCTTTTAAGCCTTTCCTCATCCATCCCCTTTAGCATTTTGGTGGCTCTTCTCTGTACCTTTTCTAGTTCTGCTATATCCTTTTTAAGATATAGTGACCAGACTTGCACACAATCTTCAAGGTGCGGTCGCACCATAGAATGATACAGAGGCATTATAATACCCTTGGTTTTATTCTCCATTCCTTTCCTTATGATTCCTAACATTCTATTTGCTTTCCTGGCCACCACTACACACTAGACAGAGGGTTTCAATGCATAATCCACAATGACGCCTAAATCCTTTTCCTAATGGATTCCTAATGTGAAATCTTGCATCCTGTAACTGTGGTTTGGATTGCTCTTTCCTAAGTGCATAACTTTGCACTTGTCCACATTAAATTTCATCTGTCATTTGGACGTCCAGTCTTCTAATTTATCAAGGTCCTCTTGCAATTTTTTATAATACCCTTGTGTTTTAATAACGTTGAATAATTTTGTGTCATCTTTAAATTTGATCACCTCACTTGTTCCCACTTGCAACATAAATATGTTAAAATGAAGTGGGAAATTTACCATTTAGGCCTACTCTCTGTTTTCTATCTTTTAACCAGTTCCTGATCCACAATAGTACACTCTCTCCTATCCCGTGACTTTTTAGTTTCCCCCAAGAGTCTCTCATGAGGGACCTTGTCAAAGGCTATCTGAAAATCCAGATACACTATATCAACCAGCTTATCTTTTATCTACCTGTTTATTCACACCTTCAAAAAAATATGAGATTAATGAGACAACACTTTCCTTCACTAAATCCATGTTGGCTTTCTGTGATTAAGCCATAACTATTTACATGTTCAGTAATTTTGTTCATTATAAAAGGTTTATACCATTTTGCTCCATACAGATGTCAAGCTCACCGGTCTGTAGTTTCCTGGATCACCCCTGAAACCCTTTTTAAAAATTGGCAATACATTGGTTACTCTCCAGTCCTCAGGTACTATAGATGGATTTTAATGATTGCAGACCTACTTTTAGTAATCTGTAAACTATCTCATACTTCAGTTCTTTCAGCATCCTGGGATGTATGCCATCCAGTCCATGTGATTTGCTGCTCTTTAGTTTATCAAGTAACAGTATTACATCTTCCAGATTTATCGAGATTTGTTTCAATTCCTCTAATACATTACATTTAAATATCATTTCTGGCATGAATAAGTTTCCTACATCTTCTTTAGTAAAGACTGAAGCAAAGAATTCATTCAGCCTCTGTGCTGTGGCCTTGTCCTCTTTTAGTGCCCCTTTTACCCCTCTATCATCTAATGGTCCAACTGGCACTCTCACAGGCATTTTGCTACAAATGTACTTGAAAAGGTTTTTATTATGCGCTTTTGTTTCCACAGCAAGATTCTTTTCAAATTCTCTTTGCCTGCCTTATCAATGCCTTGCATTTAACTTGCCAGTACTTATGTTTCCTGGTTTCATCATTCGGCTCTTTTTTCCATTTTCTGAAGGACTTTATCATAGCTATATTAACCTCTCTGACTTCACCTTTTAAGCCATGCTGGCTTTCTTAAAGTATGGAATACAGCTGGTCTGGGCTTCCAAGATAGAATTTTTAACCACCACCCAGGCAGTTGCTCCTTTTCGTTTTCTCTTAACCGTTTTCCTCATTTTATCATAGTATGCATGGTACTGGTGTAACAGGAGGCGGTGCATGCAAATCTATCTCATGCATATTTTTTGTGGTTATCTTGAAACCCTGATTGGCTGGGTGTTTAGATCACCAACTTAGAGAAATGGCTAGTGGGTGAAAGAATTGGCAACCCTAGAATTGGAGTTGGACAGATAGCAAACAGCACATATCCGAAACATGCTGATTTGAGGCGAGTCCTAGAAAGAATTTTCATCTGCTCTACCTCCTAGGGAAGTGCCCTGTAAGTTGAGGTCTGTGAATGCTACAGAATTAAGGACGTTTATGCTTCAGTCAGGGCCGGCCCAACCATTAGGTAAACCAGGAAGTTGCCTAAGGAAGCAGCTTCTGGGGAAAGCAAAGAATAAAGGCATTCAAAGCTAAACAATAGATTCTGACAGCCGGGTGATGGGGGACAAGGTTTGCCTAGGGTGGCAACACTTTGAACAAACTTTTGGGCTGGCCCTGGTTTCAGTCCTAACAAGAAATGGAGAAGAAGTGAAGCAGATATTTCATGGTATCATTTACTGCATCATTCAACCATCATATAAACTGCTTTGACTCCAATGATGGAACTGCTTCCATGGAAGGAACTAGAAAACAGACTGCAAATATTTTCTGTTGCTATTTTTTTTTTAAAATAGAAACTTTGTTTTGGGAACCAGATCTTCTATGTTCCATGTGATGCTTGATTTTCAGAGCTGAAGTGGTAAAAGGAGATTTTCTATTCATGGAGGCCTTAAAAGGTGAATCTTTTTACAGAGAAGACCACCAGTATCTATCATTTTTCCGTTTTTATTCCATCGATACATCAAGAGCAAAGGTTTCCTCCTACTACCCCAGAATGTGCTCCCACTGGAGGAACGGTCTCCAGCGACTCACTGGCATTACTAGACAACAACACTCCAGAAAGAACATCATTGCGTTTGCAGTCTGTGGTCATTGATCTGCAAATGGGTAAAATCAGCAAGCAGTTAAGTCACTCATGAAGGGAATCAGCACGCTTGTTCGCAGCAAGCCAAAATATCCCTCACATTTGGGTCCACCAGAGGAGTAACTACAGGATCTGCAGAGATAGGCAGGGAAACTGTTTCCGCAAAAAAGTCATTTGAAAGCAATCAAGAGTACACCGCAACCCCTGATGTGGGCATGTTTGCTGAAACTCAGCCAAGTCAGGTCCCATAATAAATTCCAATCTAAGAGCATCTGTGTGTTTGAGGCCAGGGTCCCTCTCCGCTTTCCCTTTTGTTTCTGTACATTGATAGACTACAGAGATTTCCTTCCTCTCTTTTGGCGATTTCTGAAGTGAAATTTGGAACATCAGTAAAGAAAATGACCTGTCAGATTGTAGCTGAAATGTCACCGATGTAATATTTATTTCTCCACGCTCTAATAGTGCAAAAAGGCTGCTGTTCCTTTATTGAAATAGACTCATTTATGAAGGGGCACTAATCACAGAAAGGTATTTTATTAAGAATGCCGAAAGAACTTTTATTAGCATTCCCCAAGGAATTAACGAGCTTCCCCAGCAATATGAAGACATCTGACAGATCTTTGTCAGGATTTGATGGATGTTTCTGCTGTTACCTCCGCTGTTATTACTTTCTTATGACACCGGGGCTACAGGGACATTTGCGTTATTAGCCCCCCATACTGCATCTGCCTCCTAGCCCTAAGGCTAGACAAATCCTTTGCCTTCCAATTATGTTTAGAAATATATGTAATGGTCTAAGAATTACCTGTGTCACTGAGGATTTCAGATTTCCAGAATCAATCCAAATTTAAGGAAACTAGTCTATTCTTCAAAACGTCGTCAACAACACTCACTACATGGTTAGCTTTAATCTTTGGCCATTTGGAGCTGTGATAGGTTGCAATGAGCTGAGTGAAAAAGAGTCCATGAAGACACTGGCTGTGTTACTCAGTTGAGTGATGTGCTCTGTGGACTGGTTTGTTTCTTAAGTCCATAGAGGTCAGGATGACGCTGGACTGTTTGCACAGTAACTATTTCTTTGTACTGCTGCTAACTTCTTCACCGCATCCACAGGCCCCTGCGCGTCACCACCACCATGAATGCCTCAACACCACAATGAAATGTATGTACTTCCTTGCCTTTAAACATAACTCTCCAAAACCCATCTCCTAGCAACCTTACTACTGCTCAAAGAGCAACACGTTTGCTTTTTTCCCTGAAAACCATATCATCTGTTTCTGTACTTATCTCTAAAGACACAGAATTCCCCAGCCTGGGGGCAGAGCAGAAAAAGCCTCAACCCATATGTTCATCAACTTCACTACTGGATATACAAAGGCAAACAAAGCCTGCCGCAAGAAACATAACACCCTCTGCGGTTCTTACTGAGTAAATAGACCTGCTAGGTACAATGGCTTGGTTTGATATAGACATTTAAGAACTAAAGACACAGCCTTAAACGGATCTCTCCCCAACTGGTAGCTAATACAACTTATGAAGAATGGGAGTAAAATGATCAAATCTCTTCCTTTCCTTGACCAAGTGGACTGAGGTATTCAGCAGCAACTGCGCATGCTTCCTCTTCACCACTGGTGGCCCCTGGTGGAGAGCATCGCAATACTCTGTCTTCCCCATGAGCAACACAAAGGATTGTTAACAAATCGTTTCTATGCAATAAATAATGTACCTGACAGAGGAGTGGCCTAGTGGTTAGGGTAGCAACCTAGAGCCAGAAAGACCAGAATTCAAATCCCACTGGCGCTCCTTGTGGCCTTGGGCGAGTCACTTTAACCCTTCATTGCCTCAAGTACAAACTTAGATTGCGAGCCCTTGGGGATGGAAATGTAGAATATACCTGAGTAACTCACCTTGATCTTCTCCTGGAAAGGCACAAGATAAATAATATAAATAAATCAATAAAGCTGACGTAGTCTGCACAGCAATGCAAGATCTGCACACCCATTTTCAGTGTGGAATTGAGACATACCCCCAAACTCTTGACCATTTTATTTTGGGGAGAGTTTTAAACATTCAGGAAAAACTCTTCAACTCTAACTCCTTGTTCTCTCTGGGAATGTAAGATGACTGCTTAAGTTGGTGGTGCTATGCAACAAGAATTTTGAGATGTTCTTTAAGCTGGTGCAATATTGACGCCATGCTTATGGTTCTGCCTACTAAATCCACAGCAACATGCTCTTCTCAGGATTTAGCTTAAGCTCTACATTCTTCAACCAAGCTGTCAAATTTGCCGACGTCACTGAATAATTCTTCTCAGCTGTGATCATGAGTTGAATATCATCCTTGAAGAGGTGGCAGCCCATCTCAAAGCTCTGAATGACTTCAATCTCTGGAGCCAAATAGATATTAAAAGCAAAACTGAAAGCCCTGAATCTTGGGAGACTTTGCCTCTCAGGGTCTGTGATGTTGAAACATTGAGGCAGATTTCATATAGACATGTTTAAATCAGGCATGGGCATGATTCAGTCCTAATTCTGCATCCATGGGTATAGATGTGCCCACGTTTATGGAATAGGCGCAGCACATCCAACATCTGTTCAGCCGGCTCGCGCACATATTCAGAAGCACTGGAACAGACATCTAACTGAAATTGGGTCTTTCCGACTTCATACCTGCCTGCCTGTCTGATCCCTCCCTCCTCTGACGTATGCCCGCGTTTGAATGGCTGGTCTGGTCCCTTCCTCCTATGACATGGGCATACGTTAGAGGGACGGAACAGACATGAAGGCAAGTGTGAAGTTGGAAAAACCCACATTTTTTTTAAATTGATGTCTGCTCCACTGCTGCCATCACCCCATCATGGAAACATAAAAAACGGCAGTGGGGCAAGAGCAGGCAGTGTGGGAGGAGCCAAGGCTGGTAACCTCAAATGCGCCCCTATTTCTTTGCGCCCTCTGAGGCCGCACTGCTCGCACAGGGCTAGGTAGAGTGCTGGTCATCGGCTCCAGGTGCAGTAAGAGCTGGAACAAGTGGGCATTACTCCTGCTCCCAGCACATACCAGGGACCCCGTTAAGGTCAGGGAATGGAATCAAGGGATGGGACACTGCCGGCGGGTCTCAGGACAGATCATGCCGAGGGGAGGCTCCTTTTTAAAGAACATCGCATGCTTTGGAGAGGTGGAGATAGTGGAAATGAATGCTTTTGGGAAGCATGTAGGAAGGATCAGATGTGGTGGGATCGAGGTCAGAGGAGAATGGGTTTGTAGATCAAAGTCAGGGGAATGATCGGGGAGGGGGGTTCCAGTCATAACAAAACAAATGCCATACTGGGTCAGACCAAGGTCCATCAAGCCCAATATCCCATTTTCAACAGTGACCAATCCAGGTCACAAAGTACCTGGTGGGTTCCCAAAAAGATACAGAACTTCCATAATGCTTATCCCAGGGTAAACAGTGGATTTCCTGGGAAATCTTTAACAATGCTTTATGGACCTTTCTTCCAGGAACTTGTCCAAACCTTTTTTAAACCCAACTACACTAACAGTTTTTACTACTTCCTCCAGTAACGAATTCAAGAGTTTTGATTACACATTGAATGAAAAAATGTTTACTCTTATTACTCTTAAATGGGTTATATTGTAGCTTCATTGCATGTCCCCTAGTCTTTCTACTTTTCGATGGAGTAAACAACCTATCTACATTTACCCGTTCTACTCCATTCATTAATTTATAGACCTCTATCATATCTCCCCTCAGTCATCTCTTTTCCAAGTTGAACAGCCCTAACCTTTTAAGCCTTTCCTCATAGGGGTATCCTTCCATCCCCTTTACCATTTTGGTGGGTTTTCATAAGAACATAAGAGATGCCATACTGGGTCAGACCAAGGTCCATCAAGTCCAGTATCCTGTTTCCAACAGTGGCCAATCTAAGTTATGCGTACTGTCACGCTCTCACCACTCACCTCCAGCTTAGAGGGGCATGGTTGAATAAGGAACTTTCCCCTTTCAGCCTTAACTGACTAGTTCCCCGCAATGCTTTCTGGGAAATGTAGTTTAATTGCGATATATATGGGCTTCAGGTAGAAAGCTGTAGTCGGGCTCCTTGGGTAAGGCAATGACAGAAATTTATTGAGCACAAAAAAGGTTCATAAATACCACATTCAGGCATACTTCTCCAGGCTTCTTCAAAGTACAACAGGTTATAAGCAAAACAAAACCCAAAACCAAAATGACAGCTTAAAGTATTCTTCAGCTCAGAAAAACATAGCCTTTTAACAGCAAGGCTACCAGCTTCCTATAGCCTTGCTGGTTAAAGCATAAAACAAACCAACAGCCTTTCCTCTGTGGCAGTTTGCCTTCTTTTCCAGTCTCAAACCTTTCCAGGCTGTTTTCCAATTTACAAGCAAAAACAAAAACTCCAAACAGGAACAAACTTTCAACGTGCAAGCAAAGTTCTAGTCAGGTTTCCCAGGAAAATTCAAGAGTAAAAAGAAAGCTTTTTCCTCACAGTTAATTTGGCTTCTTGCAGTCTCATTTCACAGGTAGCAGGTGGTTAACAAGCACAATTCACAACTCCAGCTTGTTCTTACGTCTAGTAAAACTTCCCCTCTTTACCATGTGGGAATTTACAATCCGTCTACCTGCTTCTTATGGTTACCTTTCTCTGGAGGGTTTTCTCTCAGGGCTGGCTTTCCTTCAACCCTTGTGTGGCTAAGGCTTGGCACAAAGAGCAATCCATGAGGGTGTCTTCCTCATTCAGCTCAGCATCAGGCTCTCCTAGCTGCATAGACTCTGACTCTCCTTCGGGCTCACTGGGCTCAGCTGACAGCCTCTCGTTAGAGCTGAGAGTGTCCCCTGCTCCTCTGCACTGCCCAGCATTAGTCAGGCTTCTCCTGCTTTGCTCAGTATTAATCAGGCTTCTTAGGCTCGTACCTGTGCCTCGGCTTGTATCAGCTTCTCTCTCTCTCTCTCTCCTCTTCTTGCCTTTGCCTCAGCCCTTGCTTCTGGCGTTTCTTCCACCCTCTCTCCTTCCCTTTCCTTCTTCTCCTTCTCTACTATAATCTAGCATAGGCTTATATCTCCAGGGTTCTAGCCCCACCTCCTCTCTTCCCAGGTGACAGAGATCACTCTGCCTTCTGGCACCTGAGTAATCAGGGAGCTTACTGACGTAAGGGTCTTGGACCTTAGGTCTGTATTCACTCTCCCTTATTTCACTAGGGGAAACATGAAACCTGTTCCAGCTGGGGGTTTTCTGGTTCCTAGGTGAGGTTGTGGCTTTGTTCCCCTGACCTTGCAAAAGGGGCCCTTTTACTAGGGTGAACTCTTTTCCTTTTTCCCTTTCCCCTAAGTCAGGATAGGCTTCCTTACCACAGTACCTAGCAGTTTCCCTAAAAGACACAGGTTCCACAGTGCTTGTATTGGGTCAAGCACTGATATACTGGGTCCGTTTTTAATAATGGTTTATGGACCTTTCCTCCAGGAACTTGTCTAAACCTTTTTTAAACCCAGGTACACTAACAGCCTTTACTACATCCTCCGGTAACAAATTCCAGAGTTTGATTACACGTTGAGTGAAAAAATATTTTCTCTTATTAGTCTTTCTATATTCTGATAACATAAACAATCGATCTAAGTTTACCCATTCCACTCCGTTCATTAATTTATAGACTTCTTTCTAGGTTAAAGAGCCGTAACCTTTTTAGCTTTTCTTCATAGGGGTATCCTTCCATCCACTTTACCATTTTGGTGGCTCTTCTCTGAACCTTTTCTAATAACGCTACATCCTTTTTAAGATACGGCAACCAGAATTGCACACAATATTCAAGGTGCGGTTGCACCATGGAACGATACAGAGGCATTATAATATCCTTTGTTTTATTTTCCATTCCTTTCCTTATGATACCTAGCATTCTATTTGCTCTCTTGGCCTCTGCTGCACACTGGGCCAAGGGTTTTAACATGTTATCCACAATGACACCTAAAATCTTTTTCCTGGGTGGTGGTTCCTAATGTGGAACCTTGCATTGTGTAACCAGTTCAGCTATATCCTTTTTAAGCTACGATGACCAGAATTACACACAATATTCAAGGTGCAGTCACACTATGGAATGATACAGAGGTATTATAACATCCTTGGTTTTATTATCCATTCCTTTCCCTACGATTCCTAACATTCCATTTGCCTACCCTCACTATGCCTCCAGGATTTTTAGGCATGATAAGCATCCCCATGTTTAAAAAGCCCCTGTTTTAAAATGCTATTTACACATGTAAATCTAGCCTACACACTTTTTTTTTTTAAAGATGTAGTGGGGGGGGGGACATTTTTAAAACAACCCCATTAGAGTGGCTTATTGTGTAATCCTTGTGTACAATGCATTAATATATGTTGTAACCAACAATTGTTCTGGTGTTGGTGGCTTTGCTCATATGGTTATACTGGTTTGAGTGGGTTATGGTTAGTTATATTTTTTTAAATGTTTTAATTAACTGAACATTTATCTGCCAACAGCAAACTGAGGATCACCACATTTGCTGCTTAGTGCAAGAGACATGTGCAATAGACGTGAACACGAAAGGTCCGTGTCTTGAATAATGGTTGAAACTGTAGACACTAGTAAGGCAAGGGGAAGAGTAGCTCTGAATCGAAGACCAAATGCAACATAATCTAGAGATACCAGAAAGTCATGGATGAGTCAACAGCTGCACGAGGCTGCGGGAAAGACAGCGATAATGTGCTTTTGTGCAGAACAGACAGTAACAAGGTAACCTGGAAATTTATCCTCTACAATAAAAGATAAAGACAGTAAATACTGCATCAGTGACAATACGTGGTTGCTGTAATACCAGCGAAACTGCTTTCAGGACCTGCATAAAAATCAAGTAAACCACTAAGCAGAGCTTGACAGAATATGAGGAGATTTGGAAAATGCTGTTGATACTGTTGGGCTAATATCTTTCTATATCAGAGCATTTCTTAGAAATTTCCTAGGTGCAGTGGAAGTAAACCCGGAACTGTGTCAGGCACAATTGTCTGGTTACCCCAGTCAGTGTCAGATCCAGGACCTGGTAATGTTGTAGCTTATTGTAATTTCACATATTTTAAAAAGAGAGCCGAGGCCTCAAGATAAAATACATTTTTTAAAAAAGCAGTTGGCAAATGCATTTTACTGGACATGATCTATGCTATTCTACAAAAACTGTTTCTATTACTAATTTATTTTCTGCGTCCAATTGTATTTAAGTAGATCTTACAATACTTTTTGCGTATTTTGTAAGCAAGGTTGTTTTTCATATCAGCTTAGCAGTGACACACGGCCCTTCCTTAAGCATGAAATCAAATTACTGACAGAGTTAATGTCTCAAATAAGCTTCCAGTTTGTCAGTTTATAGCAGCACATTTTCTAAAAAGGTTGACCGATGTACTCAGAATCAAACAATGTTAAGCCAGCAAGCAGTCTGTGTACATATTAATGCTTCATAAGTAAAACCTGCATTTTAGGATCAAATACAGGGATATCAACGAACCAATATGTCCTGCAAATTATCATCATTCTTACAAGAGGGATTGGAAAAAGAGGCATTCAATCATTTTGCACAGTATTCGACGTTACCACATTATGACATGGCCAAAGCTGCATTTTAAAGTGATGAAAATAAAGGAAGCATTTCTTACAGCTGGCGATAACGCGACAGCTGCTCAACGGCAGGACAATAGTGAAACGGAGCATCCCAAAGGGAAAATAGAACTCTAGAAAGTTATTAGTTACGTAATTTACAGTCTTCTGGGTATCTGGTTAGTGACCCTCCGACCTTTTTGAGGTCCTGTTCTTGAGCCAACCTTTTCTGTGTTGCTTTCCGATTCATTAATAGAACCAGAGAAGAAGAGGGTCAGAGATCAGTCAACGGAGAGAAAACCAGTTCATGTATGGTTTTTAGGGGGTTTTACTTCCCATCGCCTCTGATGAAACATTCCTGTTTTAAAACTGAAAATTTGTGAGGGTTAATGCAGTGGATCAGTAGCAATGCTGCCCACTGCAATGCACAAGGCCTGGGTTCAGGTTTTTCATTCCCTGGTGTGGGGGCAATGTTCACAGCCACTTGAGAGAAGGCAAATGAGTACCAGTCATAACATCTAACGGACAGGTGTAAGGTCCATGGTAGCCGGGCTTTAAAAAGAGCTCCCAGTAGAGGGTTAGTGCTGTGTTGGCTGAATTGGACGGGGATAGATACAGAGGAAATAACCCGAGTACTTGCAAATGAAGGCCCAAGGTGCTTTTGCCCAACAGAGGTCCGTTTTGCTTTACCTGGAAGTCTAAAGGTGTAGAAATGAATTACCAGGACAAAATCCAGGGCTGGTCCAACCATCAGGCAAACTAGGTGGTTGCCTAGGGTGGCAATTCCTCAGGGGTGGTAAAGAGCAGGGCATTCAAAGCTAAATAGATTTTGATAGCCAGGAGTGGGAGTGTGAAGCTTAAGCTCTGCCTAGGGTGACACCACCTTTAACAAACTCTGGGGCTGGCCCTGCCAAACACCCCTCCCCCTCCCTAAAAGCTACGTGGTTAGTACTGAATATCTACTCCAGGTCTAGTGCAATGGGAATATACATATAAGTTCTGAAACATTCCTATCTTCCCTCTGCCCTAGATGAGCAAATGGAATGGCTTTGAGCTGAAGGATGCTGTGCACGGCAGCCCTTCCTGCCTATGCATTCAATTTTTTTATTTATTTATTTTGCTTCTTTGAAAACAGATTTTTAATGGTGACCAGCCAAGTCAATGAGCTTGGGAGGAAGTATAAATTATGGCCATCATAAAAAAAAGACCCTCCATAAACAGTGCTTTTCCAATGGAAAACATTTCATAAAATCATGCAAACGTTCTGTTTGCGCTTCGCTGGGGGAAAAAAAGGAGGGGGCATCGTAATTAAATTTTCCAAATGAACCCGATGCAGACAAAAGACGGCTGCTTCAATAGTACAGAAAGAGAAATGAGATAAATCATGATTACAACCTGTATAGTCTCTGACCTCCTCGTAGGCGTCATGGTTCAAAGGTGACATTGCATTGTGTAGTTATTGCTCGGCTAAACCATCAGTCATTGCTCTTCATTTTGGTAGGGATGCATCGAACATAAACAGATCCCCGCTCATGGAGCATGCTTATGCATGTGGAATTTATCATGAAACCTTCTTTGAAACGATGCGGTGTCCTTAATTTGTCTTCCAAGTGCCTTCTTTCAGGGCACTATGGATAATGGGAAATGGCACAGAGAAGCTTGCAAGGGAATAGCCCAAGAGCTAAAATGTTGGATTAATAGGTGATTTCAGTTATATATATCAATTAGAAAGAAATATACAGCAGGTGTCTAAGCTGTAAAAGACCACATAAGGAGCTGACATCAGCTGTGTTTGGCATAAAATAATGACAACTGCTGAATTACTATATAGCTTCAAAATTTAAACCAGAGCATGCATCCTTATTTTCATGCCTTTCTTTTAAAGTATGGGATAGCCCTTATACCTGCATTTTTTCAGATCTGAGGACTGCTTGAGCCATGTTCAACCATATGCTTTCCTATCCAATGTCCCTTTAGTTCTGCATTGTCCTCCCCCCCCCCAATCTCCCCAATCCTGCTCTTTCCAACCCACCTCTATGCTAGATTTTCATTTTTTCAGAATATAAACGTAAGCTTACATTGTGGAGTGGAGGAGTAGCTTATTGGTTAGAGCAAACTGCCTAGTACCCAAAAGATCAAGAGTTCAATTCCCACTGGTGCTCTTTGTGACCTTGGGTAAGTCACTTAACCCTCCGTTGCCACTGAAGAAATAGCCAAGAAAATCCAGAGGCTGCTGGGTCGCCAGGAGTCAGCACTGACTTGACGATACTTATAAAAACATGAGTTCTCAGTTCAGTTAGGCCTCTCTCTATTAATTGTGCCGAGGTCTTGCACCTAATGCATGTTAACTGCAAAGGTTAAGGCATGTTAGCTGCAAACCCTCCACAGTAACCGTTTGAAGCATTCCTTGGACCTTTGGGAAGGCAGCCACATTGCTAACATGGGCCAAAGTTCTCTTTTACATGCTGACAATACAGTTGAGAACATAGAAGGCAGACTGGGGTATTCAATAAATTTCTTATTTTTAGCAAAGAAGCCGGATACATTGGTCAGACAGAAATAACAGTCTGTCATGTGATCCTTCTGTTCTCGCCATATCATCGGGACTGCAAGCAGCATTTAATTCAGAGCACCTCTGAATCAAGCTCTGAGATGGACAGTTCATGTTGCACTGCAAATGTGAGGAGCCCAGGATTTGTCTCGATACCCAACTTTACAATCAAAGTAGAACTCATAAGCCTTAAAGACGCAGCGTGACTGCAATTAAGAAAGTGTAAGCGTATACTCACCACAAATGTAACAGAATGTATCGTAGCTGTTGTGACAATGACGAGACATTTCTGCTGTAACGAATCATCATTTAGACAAGTTTACATGTAAATACTATTGTTAAACAAACTGATATCAACGTCATGCATAGCATCTGTGTATGCAAGTTGCTTTTATAGCCTGTACTGCCAGCATTCATCCTGACTAGGCATGCTCACGCATTCCTGAGCAGTAGCATTTCCATTGCATGCTGTGGGCCTGCACGGAGTGCATGTCCAGGCATGCTTGGACTAAACAAAACAGCTTACTTTCTAGGCAACATAGGAGTAGACTTAAAATATGTGAGGAAATCAAAAAAACGAGCAATTGCAAAAAAAAATGGTGCATGATAGGAACATTTCAAGGTGATTTTTGTGATCAGCAACCCAAAATCTATAGTGCTCAGAATGCAAAATCTTTGTTGTCCATCAATGCCCCATTAGCTATGGTGCTAAACAAACAAACCACTCAAAAGGTAAGAACTGTTACACAAATTATAGCCTTTTGATCCCAAGCACTTATAACCCTATTAACCATTCACACTATTTTTTGTTGGAACCGTTACCATGAAGGAAACCCTCTCGAGGTAACCACTTCCATTTTATTTGTTTTAATGAGCTAAAACACACAGCTCAACATGCTTTAAAACCTCAAGCAATTCATACAAGGGAAGAGCACAAGCAAATCCCTTTTAATTTGATCCAGTCCCTCCAACGCAAAAGGACCACCATTCAAATATCCATGAGCAATTTGACTTATCTTTTCTTTTCAAGTCCCTGTTGCTCAACAGATATTCAATCTGTATTCACGTTGAGTATGTGTGTGATAAGGGTGCTCACAGCTTCTTCCATAGCTGAGCCGATCTGTATCCAGTATCTACTATGCGGCATAGCGCCATGTTTCAGGCTTTGTTAATCTTCCTGCCCTTCATCAGGTTTTTCTAATCTGAATAACTCACCTGAGAATCACCTGTTACTAAAATAGGAAAATAATAAATGACGTCATTCATTAAAGGTCCGCCCCTTCTTGAATTACATCACACTCCACCAATCGAGTTCTAAGTTCAATCCTTGGGGGGCGACTGTCTGTAGATTAAAAATCCATCGTTCTTCCATTTGCTGTAGACGCGCTACTCTGTCACCCCCTTGATAGGAATAAGGTAATTGATCTATGACTCGCCAGGTATAATCCTGAAAACAATGGCCTTGTGTGATGCTATAAGTAACCAATGGTGCTGACATTACATGCATATTTATGTGAGATCGATGCTCCTGTAAATGCGCCTTTATGGATCTTATGGTTCTACCCATGTATTTCAATGAACAAGGGCATATCAGCATATAAACATATGTAGAAGCACAAGTGGCATTAAAACGTGCTCGATAACGACGGATCTTTGAACTCGATTGGTGAAGTGTGATGTAATTCAAGAAGGGGCGGACATTTAATGAATGACATCATTTATTATTTTCCTATTTTAGTAGCAGGGTGATTCTCGGGTGAGTTATTCAGATTGGAAAGGCCTGATGAAGGGCAGGAAGACTAACGAAGCCTGAAACATGGCGCTATGTCGCGTAGTAGATACTGGATACAGATCGGCTCAGCTATGGAAGAAGCTGTGAGCACCCTTATCACACACATACTCAACATGAATACAGAGTGAATATCTGTTGAGCAACAAGGACTTGAAAAGAAAAGAAAAGATAAGTCAAATTGCTCATGGATATTTAAATGGTGGTCCTTTCGCATTGGAGGGACTGGATCAAATTAAAAGCTTGTGCTCTTCCCTTTTATGAATTGCTTGAGGTTTTAAAGCATGTTGAGCTGTGGAAGTGGTTACCTCGAGAGGGTTTCCCTCATGGTAACGGTTCCAACAAAAATAGTCTGAATGGTTAATAGGGTTATAAGTGCTTGGGATCAAAAGGCTATAATTTGTGTAACCATTAGCTATGGTGGCAAAAGTTAGGCCAGCCTTTAAAATGCCTAACTTTTGCCGCTGCAGGATAACCGGCTAGTGGCTAACTATTGCCGCTAGCCAATTATCCCTAGGTGCTACCTCTGCTCCACCCCCAGAACGTCCCGATGCTAGACGTGTTAGTGCCACTGAATATCCAGCTTAGCACCATTTAGGCAGTTTGCAAGCTGCCTAAATGGCTTTGAAAATGCCCCCATGATGTTCAACGATGTGTTGCCAAAGACGGTGTTGAGATGACTGTGATTGAGTTTAATTATCGAAATCTTGGAGGTGGGAGGTGCTAGATATCTAAACGTGATTGTGAGAGGGGTGCAAGCCGCTGTGGTGCTTGAAGGGCTATTCAGTGACATTGCCCGATCTGTGCCGCTGAATATCATTTTCTGCGAGGCTTATCCAGTTAGCAGGCCTAAGATCAGGCAGGATATCCTCAATGTTCATCATGGGGGACAGGTATATGAACCCCCTAACCTTAAGGCACCCAGGACGCCTGTTCACCGAGACTGCAGGGAACAGTACAAGACCTCTGGTATTGGGGGGGGGGGGGAAGAGGATGGGCTCCTCCTCTCATTCACTCCTCTAATATGACTTGGACAGAACCATAGCCATTGTGGAGTGTGTTCCCCATGTAACATAGAAACATAGAAATATGACGACAGAAAAAGACCACATGGCCTATCTAGTCTGTCCTTCCATATCAACAATTACAACAGTCCCCTTTTTACCTTTAGAGATCCTCTGTGTTTGTCCCATGCTTTTTTGAATTCAGTTACTGTCCTCATCTCTACCACCTCCACTGGGAGACTATTCCACGGATCCACCACTCTTTCCGTAAAGAAATATTTCTGCATATCACTCCTGAATCTATCTCCCTTCACCCTCATCCCATGTCCCCTCGTAGCAGAACTTGTTTTCAATTGAAAGAGGCTCTCTCCCTGAACATTTATGCCACGGAGGTATTTAAACATCTCAATCATATCACCTCTATCCCGCCTTTCCTCTAAGGTGTACATATTAAGATCCTTTAGTCTGTCCTCATTTGCTTCATAATGAAGACCACTAACCATTTTAGTAGCCACCCTCTGCACCGACTTCATCCTGTTCACATCCTTTTGAAGGTGCGGTCTCCAGAATTGCACACTATACTCCAAATGAGGTCGCATCAAAGACTTATACAGAGGCATTATCACCTCCTTTTTTCTGCTAGCCATTCCTCTCCGTATTCACCCAAGCATCTTTCTAGCTTTTGCAGTCACCTTTTCTACCTCTTTAGCTACTTTAAGATCATCAGACACAACTACGCCTAGGTCCCGCTCTTCTTTAGTGGACAGAAGTACTTCGCCCCCTATACTATATTGCTCCCTTGGATTGCTGCAGCCCAAATGCATGACCTTACATTTTTTTAACATTAAATCCCAGCTGCCGAATTCTAGACCATTCTTCAAGCTTAGCTAGATCCTTCCTCATGTTATCTACACCTTCCTGGGTGTCTACTCTATTGCAGATTTTGGTATCATCCGCAAAGAGGCAAACCTTACCCAACAGCCCTTCCGCTATATCACTAACAAAGATGTTAAATAGAATCTGACCAAGGACAGATCCCTGGGGCACACCACTGGTAACATCCTTCTCCTCAGAGTGAGCTCCATTTACCTGTACTCTTTGTCGCCTCCCACCCAACCAATTTCTAACCCAAGCAGTAACTTTAGGGTCCATCCCTAGGGTGCTCAATTTGTTTATAAGTCGCCTGTGAGGAACAGTGTCAAAAGCTTTACTGAAATCTAAATACACCACATCTAGGGCTCTCCCTCAGTCCTACTCCCTGGTTACCCAGTCAAAGAAATCAATCAGATTTGTCTGACAAGACCTGCCTCTGGTGAATCCATGCTGCCTCGGATCCTGTAATCCGCTGGACTCCAGAAACCTCACTATTTTCTCTTTCAGTAGCGTTTCCAATAATTTACTCACCACCGAAGTTAAACTAACCAGCCTGTAGTTTTCAACCACATCCTTACTTCCGCTTTTGTGTAAAGGCACCACATGAGCCTCTCTCCAGTCCTTTGGCACCACTCCCGACTCCAACGAGGCATTGAAAAGGTCAGTCAGTGGAGCTGCTAGAACGTTCCCAAGTTCCCTCAGTATTCTAGAATGTATCCCATCCGGTCTCATTGCTTTGTCTACTTTAAGTTGAGCTAGTTTCTCATGAACACAGTCTTCTGAAAATTGTTCAAGATGTCCCTCGCTTCAGTTCCTGTTTGTGAGTGTTTTCTGAGGTCCTGCTCCTGGTTCTTCATCTGTGAACACAGAACAGAAATATTTATTAAGCAATTCCGCTTTATCCTCATCAGCTTCTACATATTCCTCCCCTGCACCCTTGAGTCTGACAATACCACTTTTGCCCTTCCTCTTCTCACTAACATATCTGAAAAATGTCTTATCCCCCCATTTTATTGCATTGGCTATTTCCTCCTCCTTTTGAATCTTTGCCTTCCTGACTACTTTGCTAGCTTCTCTAAGTTTTTCCAAATATAGATGCCTGTCTTCCTCTCTCTGTGATCTCTTGTATTTCATGAAGGCCTCCCTCTTTCTCTTCACTTTTTCAGCTACTTCTTCCAAAAGCCATAGCTGTCTCCTTTTCCTTTTACCTTTATTTACCATTTTAACAAAAAGGTTGGTTGCCCTTAAAATATCCCCTTTCAGTTTTGCCCACTTTTTTTCTACATCCCCCAGCTGTTCCCATCCCACTACCGACTCCCTGAGGTATTGGCCCATCTTGGCAAAGTTAGTCTTCCTAAAGTCTAAGATCCTCACCTTTGAATGGATTCTAACAGCCCTAGTCCTAATACTGAACCACACCATCTGGTGATCACTGGATGCAAAATGATCTCCCACTACAACATCAGAAACACTTTCACCATTTGTAAGCACCAAGTCCAGTATGGCCCCTTCACGTGTGGGGTCTGTTACCAATTGCCTGAATAGTTCTCCCTGTAGAGAATCCAGGATCTCCTTACTTCTAGATGATACTGCAGCAGGAATGTGCCAATCAACATCTGGCATATTGAAATCTCCTATCAGTAGCACTTCCCCTTTCCTAGCAATGCTGTGTATATGTCTTCAATTAACTCTCTGTCCACCTCTTCCTCTTGTGAGGGAGGTCTGTATATCACACCAATGCAAACAGATTTCTCTTTCTCTCTTTCTAGTTTAACCCACAATGCCTCCTCTCTCCCTTATAAGCTCTGTAATTTCAAAGCTTTAATAGTAATTTTTACATATAGTGCCACTCCTCCTCCCCTTCTTCCTACCCTGTCCTTTCTGAATAAAGTATAGCCAGGTATAGTTACATCCCAGTCATGGTTTTCTGTGAACCATATTTCTGTAACTGCCACTAAATCCAAGTCAGCCACTCCCACCAAAGCTTCAACATCAGGGATCTCATTTCCCATGCTACGGGCATTTATACACACTGCTTTCCATATGTTACCCGTGTTACCCATTTCCATAAAGGTATTTAATGTATCACCTACCTGGGGGCTTTCTTCACCCATCCCCAACGAATCTGGTTTAAAGCCCTCTTCAGTAGATTAGCCAGCCTACTACCGAAGACGCGTTGACCTTTCTTGGACAGACGGACACCATCTCTGCTCTGCAAGCCTTGGAACAGCATCCCATGGTCTAGGAAACCAAAACGCTCTCGATGACACCATCCACGCAGCCATGCATTCATCTCCAGGATTCGAGCCTCTCTGCCTTGGCCTTTACCCTCAACAGGGAGGATTGAAGAGAACACCACCTGTGCACCTAACTGCTTCACCCTCTGTCCCGGAGCCATGAAGTCACTTTTGATACATTCCGAGGGATACCTGGCAGTATCATTTGTGCCAACATGGATTAGCAACATTGGGTAATAGTCAGTGGACTTGATGAGTTTCGGCAAACTCTCCATAACATCTTGGATTTTGGCACCAGGCAGACAGCATACCTCTCTGGACATCAAGTCTGGTCGGCAGATGGACACCTCAGTACCCCTCAGAAGAGAGTCTCCAACCACCACTACCCTTAGGAAGAAAAGGAGTGCTATAGCTAGGGGGTCTGGAGCCAAGCACAAATCAGCACACATGCCCAGGGCAGCCTACACCTCTACCATATAGGGTCAAGAAGCACCCCATAGCCCACCATATGGAACACCCACCCCTGACCTCTACAGTGGAGAGCTGACAGCAGTCCACCCACAGAGGGCACTCATGGAGGTGGCAAATCCCAGAAACAGCCCCCAGCTCTCAGGGAACCAAAGGTCCATCAGACCAGGAAAGACTACAAGATCTTCCCAGGTCCATGGAATGCCTCAGCCCCTGGGCATAGGGGCCAGGGAGAGGACACTGATCGGTGAACACCAACAAAACAAGCTGATGTTCAGTGCTAGAAATGCTAAGTAGCTGCTCAGAGCTGGTAGGCCTCAGCCCTGTCCTCCTTTGGTCAGAGTGAGGGGCCATCTGCCCACAGGAACATGGCCCCACAAGTGCATGTATGCAGGCAGGCAGGGGTTGGATGGCACCTTCTGATGCCACGTCGTCATGTTGCCAGTATGTAAAACACCTAAAATTTGCCTACCCCACCCTCCACTGTACTCTGCTGGCTTCAACTCTGGCCCTGTGGCCAGTATTGGCTGAAGCACAGAGCCCAGTCCCAATGCCCCGACACCTCCACAGCACACACCACCAGCAGCCCTCCGACATCATTACCTATGCAGACGTGAACAACAATCCATCAGGACAGCTGTGGTGCTTGCCCACTGTACCAGCAGGCTCACTCCTGAGCTGTAGGCCCTGGTTTTGGGGCTGTCTGGCGGCAGCTGCATCATGCGGTCCCTCCTCTCTGGTGTCCTAGGCAGGTGCCTAGATAGTCTGCTACCATTGCCCCTGTGTCTTTTTCCGCCATTGAAGATGTCCTGTTTCTGCCCTTTGTGTTTCCTAACACTGGCGTATGAGCTGTGTGTTTGCGATGCGCTGGCAACGCAGGTGCAACTACTGCCTGGTCAGAGGCAAACATTAGTGGTGCACACGCTAATGGTGTGCTTGTGCGTGACTAGCAAGGCCGCCCCAGCCGTGTGCCACATCTCCGCCCATTCTCTGCTTTAACCCTTCCTAGTCACAAGTTGCTCGGGTAACACGGCATTTTAGCATGGTCACCTTTGGGCCGCACGCTCCATGCTACCCTGTGGCCAAAATGCGCATTAGCCCCATATTAAACCCCACACTACTGGCTACACATCTGCAGCTGTTTGTCCTAATCATCACTGTGGTATATACCGCCAGTGATGACATAATACGATTTACCCCCAAATAATCAGGAATGCTGAGGATTCTTGTAGTGCAAAATTAATAAGTTTCTCCCAAAAAGAGTCCTGAGGGGTATAACTCCAGTACATGGTACTGAAACATACTTTTGTCCTCTGTTCTGTTCTGGCACTGCAGTAGCTTCACATCTGCGGAGATGGAAACAATTAGATTTGTTCTTCTTGGGGAAAATTACTGCTATAAAGCTTGTGTCAACAGAGCATAATCTGTTTTCAATGACAGTTCTGCGCCCTCATTACAGAAAACAGTGAATTATCCGCCTAGGAGCGAGGAAGATTTCCAACCCGACGTTCTTGCTGTTTTGCATGAAGATATCCGTTTTCACTGAATGCACATGTGGACTACAGATGTGAGAAAGAGGCGGCACTTCAGACATGGGGCCCAACATTCGAAGGGTTTTATGTGGTTCCAAGACCTGCAAACCGCATAAATCTTGCCGGATCCCGCTATTCAGTGCCACTGACTATCCCCACAGGCTACCTCGCTGCCAATTGGATAGTGTCAAGATGGTCCATGTGCGAGGCTGGGGCGGTCCTGGCAGCTTTCCAGACTTTAGGTGGGTTTTTCTATCCGGTTAGCAACTGAATTTCACCATCGACTGCACAGCAAATAAGTAAATGTTGGCAGCGAAACCGGATATTCAGTGCCGGATGCCAGTGCTCAATATCCGATTTCATTTCTGCCTGTGGCAATCAGGCGCTTTAGAAATGTTGACCACCATGGGCTCAGTACTGGGCCCATAATTTCCACTCTGGTGATATTACTGAATGAATAATAAATGATATCGGATCCCTCTGAGACTCAAACTGCACAACCGATTTCACAGTTTTGACAGTTCACAAATGTTCGTAGTCTGGGGAATAAGATTTCAGATCTGCAAACCTTTCAGGCACAGACAGAACTTGATACTGTTGCTATCGAAGAGACATGTTCAATTAGTCTGATCTGATAGAGCAATAACAGGTAATAATCTGTTCAGGAAAGATACAGACAGCAGAAAAGGGGAGAAATTTTCTTTATGTAACATATAATGTGAGAGCAAAAGAAATTTAGGGCGTGTAGGGACATTACCCTGCTACAAAGCTTTGGTCTACAGACCACTAATACGGCTGGAAAAATTGGGCATAGATCTGTTCAAAGGCATGTAAAAGGTGAGAAGGAAAAAGTGAACGGCTGGATGTGTGTTTAGGGGGCACTGCAAACTCCTTACTAAAACAAATGTGTGGAATCAACCACAAAAAATTGGGAGAATTCATAACAAAAATGAAAAACTACAGATTTTTTTTTTCTTGCCTTTGCACATCGTTATGGAATATCCTGTCTACAGAATCATTCAGAAAAGGAGATATCCTGGGGTCCCTTTAAGGCGCTGTCCTCAGACAAACAGTAATGGAATCTATAAGGGAAAGCAAGAAACGTGACCAGATTGGTAGTGATGCCCAGCACTGGCAACAAAATGGGGTGGGCCGCCAGTGCCCCACCAACTTTTCATCCCACACTGAAGTAGCAATTAAAGTTAATGATTTTATTTAGGACTGCATTTTGACCTTACTGGATAAGAAAACTTGTAAAAGTTAGCTGTGCCAAATGATTCCTAGTGTGGGTATGGAAATCTCCCCTAAGGGAGTTATCTGCAGTATTTACATTTTTTTCACTAAACTATCAAGTGGAAATCCATTTCTTCTAATGCCATTTGCTCTGCGTGTCTCCCATTTTCATATATGAGAAAAAGGTTATTATGCATTCTTGGTAATTAAGACACTGATGTTACATAGATTCATTATGCTGGAAAATTACAGCAGTAAAATATATAAAATACAAAAGTTGAATGTGTTTATCAACGTATGCCTTAGAATAGGTGTCACACCCAGTGGTTCTGTATCTGCAGTACCAGCAAGCAGTTGAAGACTTCATTTTTCGAATCTCACGCTAAATAATTACATTTCCATCCTTGCCTCAAAGCAATGAAGTAATTAACCATACAAGAATAATTGGTTCAGAAAGATTATGACAATTTAATGGCATTTCACTATTTGGTTTAAATTTTACTGTTTTAAGAGTCAGGCAATTGTTTTCAGCATAAACACAAGCTAGCATGACCAAAATTAGGAAAGATGAAAATGGAATTCTTCATCAGATTCTGTTTCTCTCGTCAACCCATTATGCTGTTATAAAATGAAGAAGTCATGTAGTTTAGAAGCCGGTAATTTATATTCACCTGCGACGCTATGTATCACTCTCACGTCATTTACCTACAGTTCTCGCTGACACCGTTAACATATATTATTTGCCACAGTCCACATTGCATAAAATTGGATCTGTGCTAAACATGCATTAACTACAGATTCTCACAGATGAGAAAAAATTCAGACATTTTTAGTGCATGCTACATTGATTTAAGTCAATTAATGTGCATTAAATCAATTTAGGAGCATGTTTACTAAAGGATGCTACATTGGCACTCGTTCAGCCCCAAATATCAGCACAGATTCTAGGGCATTCTTTCCCCTGCTATTAGCACAGTAGAGCTGCACCTCACCCCACTAAACGGCACACAAGCGCGCTTACCGCTGCACCCACGCCAACAGCAGCATTCACGGGAGATCGGTGCAGACAGGAATCTTTGCTGCAATTGTGGCCTTCCCCTCCTGTTCTGCTCACAGGGATCCAGTCTCCAGCAGGCTGTTCTCTTCTGCCCGCAGGCAGAATTTAAGTGGGGCCAGGGCCCGTGTGGCCCACCCCGTTCCGACGCCTCCTATTTGACCTTCTCATCTTCTGCAGATATCTGTCTAAGTGCTCTGTTTGTTGTGGCATTTCTTTTTTTTTTTTTTGCACTTTTTCTCTTAACCCATTTTTCTCTTTTTTTCTATGACACTGCTCAGCTTTCTCAAGATGTTCTGACTTGGGGACTTTTCTTTCATTTGTTCAATCCGAGATCTTGGATTTGCATTGGTTGCCTTTCCCAGTTGGTCCTTTGATAGGGTTCTTCTTTCTTTCAGTTTTGGCAGCGGCTGTTGTGTGTCCTCTAATCAAATGCAGAGTTTGCGGCACAGTAGCAGCAATACAGTATCTCCTTTTTCCTCTAAGAGGTCAGCCTAACAGTCTTTAGTCCTCGTAACGTTTTCATTAGTTTTCGGTGGTTTATCTCCTGCCGCAGTGGGTTCATGAACAAGTTCACCATAGTCTATTGCTGCATCAGGGATGTTTTCTTCTCCTGAAGATTTTGCACTCTTAGTACAGTTATTGTTAGCCCTAGTGCATAAGCTATAGGCAGCAGTAGTCCAACCATGAGGCAAACTTAGCGGTTGCCTAGGAGAGCAAAGAGCAGGGCATTCAAAGCTGAACAATAGAGTTGTACAGTAGGGGAAAGGGCATAAAGTTTAAGGTTTGTCTAGTGTTACCAACACCTTGAACCAACTCTGGGGCCGGCCCTGGCTACAGGTGGCTACCATTTTATCCTGGGTGATTTGTGGCCTGGATGTCTACTTCTTTTACCTTTTAACCATACTTTTACTATCGTGTCAATGTGCTGGGGTTGGGTATAGATTTTATACAATGAGGTTGTCATGTAAAGGCACTCATCAAAGCTTGGCGAGAAAATATATTCCCCCTCCTCCTCAATGAGACACAACAATTCACCAGTTTTCCTGTTTAATTTTTTTGTTGTGTTGTTTTTTTGACTCCCCGATTTAAATTTAAATTTTTCTCCTATAACATCTGAATGTTGCTATTTTCAATGGCGTCCTGCCATCTTCCGTCTACTCCAGTGATCTTGGTGGTCTGTCCGATCACATCTATTGTGTCAGTGAGCTTCCTAGGAGGAGAAATTCCTGGTTTCAAAACAGTGGCAAGAAGTGCAAAATCTGGTTTGGTTGACTGCACTGTGGACTCCTTCTCTGAATGTCCAGCTCTGTCTCACTATATCGTTATTTTGTTTGGACGGGAATGCTTCCATTCCCATTCTCAGTGGGGGGGGGGGGGTCGCTTTTCACAATAAGCTAAGTATCTACATTAAATCCATAATTGAAATAATCTGAGGGATCAGCACCTGGTTTTCACCCTGGTTTATCTTCAGAAGAATCCAAGTCCTCCTCTACAAGAGGTAGACCATTAAGTGAACCCAACTGTACTTTTTGTTTTTTTATAACTCACTGGCAGGAAAAAGCCCCCACCCCCAATCTATGAGCTCTTTATAAGGCAGTTTGCTGTTTAGATCACAAAAGCTAATCTTAACTGGGAGGACTTTTGAAATGTTGAAGATGCCTCATCTCTTGTGCCACCAGAATCAACATGGCAGAGTGAACAGAAGCTACTGTAAAGTGTTTGGAGCCAACTACTCAACTTTCAAAGCCATGTTTCAAGGGATTACAATTCAAGGAGGTTCCTTCCCCAGAGAACTTACAATCTAGCTTGTACCTGAGGCAAAGGAGGGTAAAGTGACTTGTCAAGAGAAAAAGCAGGATTGGAACACCAGCTTCTGCTGCTGTAACCCCTACGCTAACCCTCCATTCCTTCAATCCGAGATGGTATCAACGTCTGCCGTTCCCTCACTAAGCTGTTCACAGAACTGGGAGCTTTTCAGGGCACTTGACAGGACGCACACCTTCCCAGACTAGGCACTTCTTAACCTAGCAATATTCCAGGTTACAAACCTCAAACTGTGCCCAATTTTATTTTCACGTTCATACATACAGCCTCTGCGTCGATCCACAACCTTAAACGAGTAATAAGCACTGCCCTTATATGCCTGAATTATGCCACAGATTCCTAGCAGTATAACTAAACCTCTTTTCTGATTGGGATAATATGCAAGTCCCATTTCCCCGGTAAGCTGAGAACTACTGAATGTTACAGCCAACACAAGTGAAAAAATGTTACTATGGTGCTTAGCTGAAAATTCACAGCATGTCTGTTACCAAGGGAATCGTTACCTCCTGTGATAATGCAATACATAAAGCATGCTGAGTTTTAAGACTGCTGAAGATAAGCATTTTTGGACCAATTTCATTTTATTTATATGAGAAATGTGCAGTTGAGTATCTGTTGTAGGAGCAGGAGTCGGAGCATGCAGGTTAACCATTTCATCACTGTACTGAAGTGGCAGTCAGAGCTGTGCTATTTTCACAGTGGGGAAAAAAAATCCTAATTCAAATACTATTGGGCCTCTCATGGGCTGGTATTTAGATAGCCCAGAAAGTAAATATACAGCATTTAAGACGCAATGAAAAGTTAAGCTCCAGCCCCATAGTGGCCCCAAACTAGTTCTAGATCTAGAGGATCCCCAGCCCGCTTTGCAGAACATCCACAATGAATATGCATAAGCTAGATTTGGATGTGCCTCTGCCATTGGATATAAATCTGATTGGCAGAGGCAGTGGAATCCATCTCTAGTCCTTCAGTGCTAGAAGTCTATGACTTTTTTCAGGGTATCCAAAATGAATATGCATGAAATTCATTTGCATACAATGGAAATGTAAATTCAGCTCATGCATATTCGTTGTAGATTCCTTGAAAACGTGACCGACTTGTGGTACTTCAGAACTGATGTTATCTATAATAGGGGTTAGGGAATCCTACAGGCAGGGCCAGTGCTACCCGATAAGCGGGGTAAGCATTGCAGGAGGGTGCCGGTGTTCAAGGGCACTGTGCCGCACAGCACAATGGTCTTCAGTGCCCAAGAGAGGCCAAGGACAGGCGCAGTGGCCCGAGGGAACAGCCTGTCCCGTGGGCTGAAGAAGGCTGTGATTGAGGAGAGCAGTGTATTGGTGTTCTGCTTGTCAGTCCACGGGGCAGGTTGTTCCCATGGGCACTGAACACCTTTGTGCTGCTCGCCATGATCGCAGACTTCTTCTGTGCCAGTGGGAGCTGCCTGTCTTGCGCATTGAGGAAGGCCACTGAAGAGTTGCTAGCGACAGACACGCAAGAGGTAGGAGGGACAAATTTAAAGAGGCAATGGGTTTGACAAAGAAAGATAAGGGAAGGGAGTGGAGTGGAGGGCAAGAGGAACAGGCTGGGAAGGAGACAGAGCTGGGGAGAGGCAGCAGGTAGGAAATGTAAGACTGCAAGGGTTGGAGAGAGGGGAGAAAAAGGGAAACAATGAATAAACTTGACAAGTTACTGCCCCCTATCCCCACCAGAAGACACCCAGGCACCCTACCCAGCCATCTCTTCCCCACACCACAAACATACACACAGAGACACCCTCCCCCCGCAGCCTTCCCACACCCAAAAGCATCTGACCCATGCAGCGTACACACACTCGGGAACCCCACCCCCACACAGATTCAGGCATCCCACTCCCACACACAGGTACCGCACCCCCTCTGTTGGGGGCAAATACAGTGACAGAATTCAAAATGGCATGGGACAGACACAGTGGATCCCTTTATAGCAACAGGATAAAATCAAAATAAACTTAATTAACTAATTTCTCAACATACAGGGGTGTCCTACATGGAGTGCTGGGTTCACCCCTAAAACAAAGACATGGGGAGGGGTGGCCTGCACGGAGCGGCAGGTGCACCTACTCTTGCCATCTTACTGTGCAGACTAGATGGCAAGAGTAGGTGCACCTGCCGCTGGGCAGCCCTATCATCAATGTAATTTAATATTTACATCCAACCCTTATGCAACATCATTAAACACCACAAATTCCACTACCACATCTATGCCGATGACATCATGGTGTATGCTCCAGTCAACCTACTAGCAGTAGATATCACAACAATAACGAAATGCTTGGAAGAAATGAATGCCTGGCTCACAGCCAACCACCTAACGGTCAACTTCGAGAAGACAGAAGCAATGTTCATCACCAGAAATCCCACCTTCGTTCCACCACAAACTATCAGCATCCTAGACAAACTCATAGTAGTCAAAGAGGAAGTTAAGTACCTGGGCATCACTTTGGACAGAGCCTTAAACATGAAGTCCCACATCTCGAAAACTGCAAATAAGACTTATCAACGCTTAAGAGTCATCAGAAAGATCAAGCCATTACTCCATCAGGACCACTTCCGCACAGTATGCCAAGCACTCATCACACCTCTGCTGGACTACGGAAACTCACTATATCAAGGCCTCCCTCAGCAAACCTTACACCCACTCCAGATGGTACAAACCACTACAGCACGCATCATAACAGACACGCCAAGAGATGAACATATCACCCCTGTCTTACAACAACTGCACTGGCTCCCAATGGTAACAAGAGTAAAATTTAAAACAATCATGATTATATTTAAGATCATTCACCATCTCTCAGCAGACGCACTGCAATACATCATAACAAGAGAGAACAGCAATAGACCAAAAAGAACCAGTACTGACAACATCAACGGCATACCTACAGGATAGCACAAGACCAAACAAATAACCTCAAAGAGAGCCCCATCACTACTGGCATCTACTCTATGGAACTCCCTCCCAACAAGCCTGAGGGCAATGGATGACATCACAGAGTTCCTTAAAGCCCTAAAAACCCTGCTCTTTATTGAAACATATGAACACACAGAAAGTTCTCCCTACCCAAACAATAATATAACACACAGCAACACAACAACCTCCGACAACTAGATACCTCCACCTACTACACACCCACTTAACCTAACCGGACGCTCGAGTCCACTAAACAATGCACTTAAATCCCCCTATAATTGCACTGCCTATACGTCTAAATGTTGTCAAGGACCCACATGTTGTACTGTCTAAATGTTGTTAAGCACCCACATGGTAAATGTAACCCACCAATTGTTATGTAATGTGACCACTTTGATTGAAGGATAAGGTGGTATACAAATCTGTCTAAATAAATACTGGTCTTTATCTGCCGTCATTTACTATGTCACACACACACACACACTTTACATCACCAAAAAGAGCTGGAAGTCAAACAGGAGGGTAAAACACTACTTCCACAAGGTATTCCAGGCCCTAATCTTCCCACACCTTGATTTCTGAAACAACATATTCCAAGGACTACCCAAATATACCTTACACCAGCAGCACAAATTATAATGGGAGCTAAATAATCTAACCACATTACACCAATACTCAAACAATTACATTGGCTGCCACTACGAGGTAACAAATTTTATACAAGATTGTAATAATCACATTCAAGATTATACACAACCTATACGTAGTATACTTGAAAGCCATCATTCACGAATGAACTAACAGAAAGGGAAGAAAATGCATATAAAACATGCTGGCCTACCAGTGGAAACAAGAAGTAACCACTCAACACGAAATAGATCCTTCTCCGTATATGCACTGGATCTCTGGAATACCCTCCCCGAAAAACTAAGTAGTATCACTAAACTTATTCCATAAAGAGCTAAAAACCCACTTATTCAGAGATCATTTCAAAGACTGATTTTTTTGATGCCCTAGCAATCAATCACTGATCTCTCTTCCGCCAGACACAAACTTCAGGACCCGTCCCTTGGAACCATGATAACAGAGCGACAGCGGGACCTACCGGCAAGCAGCCTTCAGCCACATACACTCAGAACACCCCCTTTAGAACTGTTCCAACCATAATTTCAGGCACCTATTCACCCGATATCACTCAAGATAAGAAGTCTGATGCCATGTTCATATTTCTATGTCTATGTTTACCTGTAAATATGTTAATGGATGTTCACGGAGTTAAAAATTCCATATAACAAAGTTTAATTTGCATTGTTGTATGTAAACCACTTTGGATCGCCAAACTAAATGATATAGAAGAACAGTAAAATAAACAAACTCTAGTTATAAAGACCTCTCATACAGCCTCTACTACCATAACAAGGCACTAGATCATCTCTCTTTGAACTTTTCTTACACACACACGCGCGCGCGCGCGCGATTGTGCAAATGAAGGAAGCGGAAATATATCACTGTCATACAGCGAGTGTGCTGTTTCACATGCACCACAGTCCCAGACAGATATTAACATATACAGCCCTGCCCCAACACTCCTCAAGGCACATATACAAACATGCACACAGCCCCCAACAGGACCATGACACACACACACACACACGTGTGTATGTAGCCTCTGGCAGTCTCCATGACACAGAGAAAGTCACAAACATATGCATCAACTGACACACAATCATGCACAAACACTCCCCCCCCCCATTATGTCCCAACCAGCCACAGAAAAATAGAGGGAGCGGGGGAGCTTCCGGTGCAGCAAGTTGGTTGGTTGGAGTCAGACACACATACACCAGAGCACAGGGCCTGAAACTTTTAGTTGGCATCATTGCCAATCCACCTCAAGAAGCACCACCACTGGCTCTCAAGGAAGGCTATGCAGTGATCTTGCCACTTTCAGTCAGCCTGGCTGCAATGCCAGCAAAGTCTCTGCATGTTTCACAGTTGCAGCTGCCAAGCAGTGCTCTCAAAGAAATCCCAAAGCCCGGCCAAGTAGTGTTTCTCATACTGATGCTGCCACTGTCGACTGTCGGGACTGCCATCATCAGCTCTGGGATTCAGTCCTGCCTCTTAGTGCTCACTGCAGTTTCCATGCGGCTTACACACAGGGATGGCAGTAGCTTTCCCCAGATCTGTCTTAACAGTCTATTGACTTTTCCTCTAGGAACTTGTCCAAATAGTTTTTAAGCTCAGCTACACTAATTGCTTTTATCACCTTCTCCTTATTTGTTGGCTTCATAAAAAAAGCTGCGCAACCGTGGATGCAGAAATAGAGCGGCGGTAGTATCTGTAGCAACAAGAATAGGTGGGAAAAGAGGCAGGAAAAGCTAAGTGGTTGTTACCTTTGTAGATCTCTTAGGTTAAACCTTTGTTATCACAGCCTGATCATACGATGTTAAATATTTACTCCTCAGTAATTCCTTTATGTCAGCTATGCATTTGCCCCTTCACAGCAATTTTCTTGTTAGGACGTTTGATTATAAGGAGAAATATCAGCATCATATGAACAGAGTTCACAAGGGAGTTTTTGGAAATGAGGAGGTAATGAAGAAGGGGGGGCATTCGAACCCCTAGTTCTGGCCCCAACTTAGATTCTTTGACATGTTTTCTTCAACTCTAGAATATTGGCTACATTAGCCCATATTTAAGAGCTTCAGACCAAGCTGCTGTGATTCAGGCATTAGTCATACTGTATCTCACCTGGATTACTGTAATGCACCGTATACACACAAGACCAGCACAGGACTGAATGTACTGTACTCTCTTACATTGGGCATCTGTTTAAAATCTTAATACTGAGTAACATGAAAGGACATCACCGTCCCTTACGGCTTTGGAACACATTCCTAGTAGGATTTTGCATATTTCTCAATAATCTCTTTTGAAAATTCCAGATGGCGTTAAATTGATAATGACAAATCGGCATGCTTTTTCTTGGTTTGGCCCCGTTACCTGGAACAATTTGCCGTTAGAACTCAAACTGTTTGACAACCTACTTCCTCCTCAGAAATTATGTAAATCTCAGAGGGTTAAACAGCCTACAGTAATTCGATCTGTATTGTTTTATTGTTAATTTAACTGGTTTATTATTATTTTACATATTGATGAGTTATTTTGGAAACTGCTTTGTAGCCTTTTAGGGATAGGAAGTTTATAAGTTCAGCAAATAAATAAAATCTATGTGTCAGTGTTTTGACTGTGTCACTTGCTAGTTAAGTTTTATTCAAAAATTATCATTGTCTTAACCTATTTTGTTAGATTTTACACTTTCTGGCAATAGTTTTTGTCTTTGAAAATCCTCCAGCTGTTTTGTCCGATTCATGTTTTGCCAGCATCAGTGAGGGAGCTGCATTTCTGATAAGGATCCGTGCAGAGTCCTGGAATTTCTGTAGGCTGAGAAACCTTTTGTTAGAGGATCGAACCAAATGCTGTACACTGCCTGAAGCCCCTTCTTGACCCACAAGTGCGCGGCTGAATGAAAGGAGAGAATTCTGTGGGCAGGAATGTGGTCGTCAGAAAGTACTGAATGGAAATCTGAAAAGCGTCATAAGGATTTGCACATCAGCGTGTTTAGATTTATAGGGGGATATTTTATAACAGGGTGTCTACTTTATAAAGGCATCATAAGCACCTTCTTTAATAGGCTCTCAGAACAAGCTCCACTAGGGCCTATATGCGTCATCCAAAAAAGGTAAGTTTGTGTGTGGTCATTTTAGAAGCCTTAGTCATGATTTAGATATCTGAAATTGGGTATACAAACATCCAAATCATGGAGACTACCCCCAGTGCCATTTTCCAAAAGAGCTCCAGAGACGTCCCTGGCTTGGGGACATCCATCTAGGATGGAAGCGTGGTGGGGGGGTGTCTGGAGATCATAGACATGCGTGCCCAATTCAGAAATAGCCAGCACATCCCCGCCCCTGTCCAAGTCCTGCTCCAGGGCACGAATAGGCATCCAAAAAGTGCTTCTTTTGCCAGTACAACATCTGGGGGGGTCAAGATGAGATGGTAATCTAATATCCCTAGTACTCTTCATACCCATAAAGGCAAGTGATTGCTATTGGGGGTAACCTGTTTTGTGGTTTGTGCACTGTTGAACATTGCCGCTAGCAGAATGGCAGCCTGGGACACATCCCCTTTCTGGAATAATGTAAGAAATGTAAATAAATACTGCCACAGGGACATCTATGTAGCCAATCCCAATAACATGCTTTTTGGGCTTGTCCACGTTTCCGAAATCATGCCCGAACTTGGATATGCTCTGTCTTTTTTTTTTTTACATGTTTTGACCTGGACATCCCAAATTGCACCTGGACGTCAAGTCTACCATGCGTCTTCAAAAGTGCATTTGCATATTTTATAAAGCCAGCGTGTACATGCCAACTCTACCCCCAGTCCACCCCAAGTATTTCCCCAAGAACCCTTATGTGCAAAAACCTAAGTCGCCAAGCTAAAGCAGCTTTATCAGCTATGAACACTAAGCTCTCTTACAAACAAAAGAAATAGCTGAATTGAAAGGGGACCCTTCAGGGTTTTTGCTTATAACTGCCAAAGTTGTCTAAAGATGCTTTCAATAGTTTTGTATTTAAATAGCTCCTGTCCAAAGATCTCAAGGTGTTTTACAAGTATAAGGTGCTACAAAATGACTCTATTCCCTAATACTCATTTTGGTTCCCGGAGAAGGACCGAAGTCAGCTCTGCTGGGATGTGAACTGGTTAGCTGGGAGGCAGGACTCTCCTAGCTCTATTTCTGAGAAAGCTGATAGAAATCACTCCCCTGGGATTGACAACCCCAGAGCAGAGGGCGGTGAAAACTGCAACAAGATGTACCCTGCAGGTAATCTCCAATAATATTTTAAATGAATTGTCAAAAATGTGGTATATATAAGTAGAAGCAAGCCAATGATATTTAAAAGAACCAAGCAGCTGATTTTAAGAGTTAGGCGGGGATTTTCAGTGCCGGCTGGCACAGTTAAAACATCTAGCTGTCACTGCTTTAACTTTGCCCTCGATATTGAATGCCACGTCCAGGCCCCGGCATCGACTATCCGGGTTGCCTGGAAGTCTGCACTGGAGTAGGGGGAAGTGGCAGATAGCAGAAGAGAGAAACCATGACACAGCACTGGAGACTGTAGGTAAGCGCCATGTTGCAGTTTGAGTCATTACCACTTCTGCTGGCCCCAGAAAGGAAAGGCAGCAACCGCAATTGGTGAGGGGGGGGAGGGGGGGACAGGATGGATGGCCCACCTAGGGCACTTCCAATACTTGCACCAACCCTGAAAGCAGTATGCAAAAGTGAAGACTAGATGTGGGAAAACTATAGCCCACAGGTCACATCTGATCCCAGCCCACATCTAGCCTGTGGGCAGACGTGACACTGCGGACTGGGGAAAGCAATGTCCCCACTGCAGGGTTAGGACGCGAGCCTCGCTTTGCTCTGCGGGAAAGCAATGTCCCCACTGCAGGGTTAGGACATGAGCCTCGCGTTGCTCTGCTTGACTGGAGCTCTGAGGACAACCCTACTCCCCTCTGACAGAGTAAACCCCCTCCCTCATTTACACAGGGGCCACCAATCTGACCCTCAGACCATAATGTTTACCCATCCCTGGAGCAGGTGGTCATTCAACAATACCAAGAAGAGAGAGTGAGAAATATCCTTTAGAATGTCCTTCTTGCTGCCCTATGTGATCTCATGAAGCAGATAAAAGACCATGATGCGACTTCCTCTGCCGATTTTTTTATTTTATTGGTTCTTCAGCGACCGCCTGCTCTTTTCAGCTTCTTACTCAGGCAGGCGCAGGGCAGAGATCAGGCGCCATGAACCATCATTTGTGCCTGTGCTGCATTTTCCCAACCATTTCATACCCTCACCATTTTATCTAGCCAAGCCATTGAAGTCAGTGTCCACTGCAACAGACTGCAGCTCCCTCTGAAATTCAGTATGCCTGTATTCCGAGACTGGCCACTAGGTGCTGCTGTTTAATCCACCCTGAGCAACCATGCACAATGGCCTGAAGTGCAGAATTTGGACTCCAGAGCTGAAGTCCAGTTTTAAACGTGACAATGAATGGCACGTCTGCTGAACCACCGATCATCAACTTAAAATTCAATGGCACCGCAAAAGCAGAAGGGCTTCTACTGATTGCAATATACAAGAACTAAAGGCTTCAATTTGGGTAAATTAAAGTCTCCAGAAGCTTTCGTTTCTACCATGCCCCAGACTTCCGCATTATCTATAAATTATTTCTTGTGGAAATATTTGTTTCTCTCTGACAACCAGCACTGGCATGTAATTCTAAAAACATTATCACAGGAATGCCTCAGTTCAATTATACCTGTCACTGTTAAGATCATTTGCATTAAAAAGGCTGTCCGAGACACTAGGAAACCAGAGTGCAGTTTAAAATCAGTGCGTGCATTTTTTTTTTAATTTATCAATTTTACAATATAATCCAGATAATACAAGTCTGAATCTGAATCAGAATTAACAAAAAAGAAAAAGAAGCCACTGTAGAGAACCATCATAACCATCCTCTACAAACAAGAAAGAAAATAACCTGGCATAGACCACAATATACAAACCCACCATAGGATCCAAGAAAAGAAATAAAACACATAAGTGAACAACACTCAAGAAAAAAAAAGAGACAAAGGAGCAAGAATATATTACATGGCAGCCGATATGGGAGCTTCCCGACCCCCACCCTCTTCCCTAGCATCAAGAAATTGTAAGAGCTGTCTGGGCTCAAAAAAAATGTACTGCCTGGATTGAAAATTAACCATACCCTTACAAGGATATCTTAACTTAAACTGCGCTCCCAAGGCTTCCGTTCTCTGGCGTAAAGCCAGGAACGCCTTTCGCCTCTTCTGCGTGTCTCTAGCCAAATCAGGAAAAATCTAAATTTTTGAGCCCATAAACTGCGTAACAGACAATTTATGAAAATATAATTTAAGAACAGTGTTCCTATCTGACTCAAAGGCAAAATTAACTAGTAAAGTCACCCTGCTGGTCACCACCTCCAAGGAGCTCTCTAAAAAAGCTGAAAGATCCAACTGGGGCTGATCATGATCCGCACCAGGGGCCCGCTGCAACTCGGGCTCTATTGGAGATATCGAAACATATTGAGTTCTCACCACTGGAGGCAACGATTCAGCTGGCATCTGCAAAACTTCAATAAAAAATTTGCAGACCAAGTCCATAGAAGCTATCAGAGGAGACCGAGGAAAGTTTACAAATCTCAGATTGTTCTTACGAAGACAGTTATCCAAAAATTCAATTCTCCTTGCCTGAATGTCCGGTCTTTCTCATTAACAGCTCTAAGGTTCTCAAGGCCTTCCACCTTAGATTCCAGGTAAGAAAGTCTAGTCGAATGAGCCAAAACCTCAGAGTCCATCGAGGAACAACGAGCATTAATATCCACTGGTTGCTGAGAAAATGAATTCACAAAGGGGAGAAGGGTTTGCTGGACGGACGAGATAGCCTCCCACAAGCTATCTAAAGTTACACGCGCTGGTTTTTCAACAACCCCAGGTAACCTGGACTCCAGAGTACTGGATAGGCTAGGGGTCAGCTGTTCTGATTCATTGCTGCCAATAGGGGAGGAAAAACACCCTCCTACTGCAGCTCCTCCACCCGCTGCCGTCGGCTCTCTCTTCACGGGGGAAACCCCCGCAGATGCCGATATCCCCAGTCCCGGAGAATCTCCACAAACCTGCCCCTCCGTGAGAGGTAGTCCAGGCTGAGCTGGGGGCGCTTGAACGGGGCTTAAAATCACCCCTTCTGAGCTCAGATCCAGTGCAGCACCCACAGGATCCGCCGAAACCATGGACGTCGAGGGGAGGCAAAAACCCGCTATCGACGACTGCACCAAACCTCTAGACGGGGTCGAAGCCTCAGGGGGGTTTTGGGTACGTTGTTTTCTTTTCCTCCCCATCGAAAGGAAAGTGCAGGAGCTGGTTCAGAGCACTCCAACTCGGCGTCTTACTCCTCCACCATCTTGGATCATAGTGCGTGCATTTTTACGCCAAGCTCAATCCTTAATTACAGCTTCAATTTCACTTCTTTACCTCCATGTTGTTAATTTTCTTGCATTTTCTGCTTTTACTTGCAAGCCATTTAAGAGCAGTTATTTACTCTGCCACTTAAGAGCAGGAGGTCCAAGCAAAAGCTTACTGTGGTTTTAGTTCTTGTTTTATTTCTACAGAATGATTTAGTCTAGCTCAACAAAACTTTCTCTGATAGCAGACACTTTTCTAACTTTGGATGGTTTATAGTTATGGTTTATTACAATTTTGATATACCACCCTTCTACAACCAGAGCGGTTTACAATAAAAAATCGAAAATCAATATAAAAGAAACAGAAAAGAACTCCATTAAAATCAGACAAAGCATAGAAGGGGGGGGGGACGGACGGACAGAAAGAGAGGGATACAAGCAGAGCCACAATAGAGCAGAGGTAGAGCGAACTCTAGTCTGATCCATGGAAAGGTATTCTAAACAGATGCAATTTTAAGGCCTTAAATTTAAGAAAGGACAGATCTAACTGGATATCAGCTGGCAAAGAGTTCCACAAGAGGGGGGCCAGGATGGGTCCAAGATGGAGAAGGGAGATGCAGGTGCAACCCATGAATGGCACGTAACAGACGAGGAGGGGCGTGTAGAACGAGAGCAGACGAGAGATATTCTGAGTGAAGAATCTTGTGAGAGAGAAAAAGTTTATATTGGACGTGATAAGCAACAGATAACCAATGTGACTGAACAAAAAGAGGAGAGGCATGATCGTGCTTGGTGGCATGGTAAAATAAACGGATAGCTGTATTCTATACTGACTGTGGAATACCAGCATAAATAAAACGTACTGTATGTTTCTAGAACTCCCCTATATGTGTGTCTCTCTCTATTGATATCTAGCCATAAATATGCTCCATACAACAGTGAGGTTTGGACTTGCATTGGTGAGACTTTGTCATCCAGTCTTCTGTAAAATGAGGCCTATGTTGCATTTTTGTCGCTCTAGGGAGGTTATTATAGAAACCATAGTCTCAGTCTCCCCATGTATCATCGGGCATATGCCTATGTAAATGTCCATTTTAGAAAGGATCCAATTTACATGTGGATGTTGTTAATATGTGGAAATTTGGAGGAGGGGTGTTGGGTACACTCTGGGTGTGGCTGGGGCAGGCCAAAACTTTACAGGGGGGAGGCAGCTGGCTGTCATTGCTTTAAATTCAAGCCAGATATTCAAAAGCACCGACACTGAATATCCAGGTTGCCCAGACTGCGATGTTACAATCTGGTCAGTGGTGATACTCAGCCACTGGCCGCATTGCAATACCAGCTAATGTTAACAGAGCCATTCAGCTGTCCTAACTTTAGCCAGCCTAACTGGGCAGCAGCTGAATATCGCCCTGCTCTGACCCTAAAATGCCCTTACACTAAGGGCCCGATTCTATTCATGACGTAGATCTCCTTTGTACATCCGGGCTGACCCGGACATACAAAGGAGATTGTGATTGTGATCCCATGGGGCACGTCCAGCCTCGCAGGATCAGAATCATGAACAGCACTGTACATGCAGGCCAGAACTGATTCAGTCTTGGCCTGCATGTACAGTGCTTGCCCAGCTAACTCAGCCAGGGCTTTTAAATGGAGCCGCAGCGCCATGGTGTCCCATTGCCATGGCACGACCGCCACGATACCAGCCGCTGCCCCAAAAAGTTAATTCCCTGCAGCACGACCCCCGATTCGGCCTCCTTCCGCACCCCGAATAAAAAAAAAAACACAAAAAAACCCACAAAACGTCCAGGGAGGTTATTTCACCCTGGGGGTGGAATAACCTCCCCAGCCAATTCGCCGGCCCTGGATCTACATGGCCGACATTAGAATCGGCCCTGTACGTCCAGGGCTGGTGATCGTTCATTGCCCACCCCGACTAAACTTCCTCGTACAAATCGACAGGAAAGTTATTCGGGGGCCTGCAGCCGCACAAATTGCGGGGATGGACATCCCGTTGCTCCGGAATAACCCCCTAAGCATTTAGCATTGGGAATTTAGCCGTTCAAACCTGGGATGTTCCCGGTGAGCAACATGAACGCAGTTTGCAGGTCTACAAGCGTATTCCATGTTTCATATAGGGAACGCATATGCAAGTCCAAAATTCTGCACGTCTGGATTTCCATCTACAGTACTCCTCAGCATGTAGAAAATGTACAGTGCAGCTAGTCCTTTACAGAAGGCATCACGGGGTTATCCTCCTTAATGCCCCCGGTTCATTTCCCCCTCCAAATTGAAGAGTTCAAGATAGCTTCCTTTGTAATTAACTAACAGCTACAGTTCTAAGTTTGCAAAAATGGCTCACGTTCACGTGTAAGTGCCGGCCTTTCCAAGCGCGAATCGTGAATTGTCGGTATTTACACTTCTAAGCTGCCAGATTTCCTCCATTGACTTTTTTTCTCTTCTGTAAATCTGTAAAATGGTGCTTCCCACTCAACGTGGATGTCATTCTAAGGAAAAGGAGACAGCTATGGCTTTCGGAAGAAGTAGCTGAAAAAGTGAAGAAAAAGAGGGAGGCCTTCATGAAATATAAGAGATCACAGAGAGAGGAAGACAGGCATCTATATTTGGAAAACTCAGAGAAGATAGCAATGTAGTCAGGAAAGCAAAGATTCAAAAAGAGGAGGAAATAGCCAACGCAATAAAATGGGGGGGATAAGATATTTTTCAGATATGTTAATGAGAAGAGGAAGGGCAAAAGTGGTACTGTCAGTCAGACTCAAGGGTGAAGGGGAAGAATATGTAGAAGCTGATAAGGATAAAGCTGAATTGCTTAACAAATATTTCTGTTCTGTGTTCACAGATGAAGAACCAGGAGCAGGACCTCAGAAAACACCCACAAACAGGAACAGAAGCGAGGGGCATCTTGAACAATTTTCAGAAGACTGTGTTGGTGAGAAACTAGCTCAACTTAAAGTAGACAAAGCGATGGGACCAGATGGGATACACCCTAGAATACTGAGGGAACTTGGGGACGTTCTAGCAGCAACATTGACTGACCTTTTCAATGCCTCGGAGTCAGGAGTGGTGCCAAAAGACTGGAGAGAGGCTCATGTGGTGACTTTACACAAAAGCGGAAGTAAGGATGTGGTTGAAAACTACAGGCTGGTTAGTTTAACTTTGGTGGTGAGTAAATTATCGGAAACGCTGCTGAAAGAGAAAATAGTGAGGTTTCTGGAGTCCAGCAGATTACAGGATCCAAGGCAGCATGGATCCACCAGAGGCAGATCTTGTCAGACAAATCTGATTGATTTCTTTGACTGGGTGACCCAGGGAGTTGGACCGAGGGAGAGCCCTAGATGTGGTGTATTTAGATTTCAGTAAAGCCTTTGACACTGTTCCTCACAGGCGACTTATAAACAAACTGAGCACCCTAGGGATGGACCCTAAAGTTACTGCTTGGTTTAGAAATTGGTTGGGTGGGAGGCGACAAAGCGTGCCTTCCTGTCCAATTAACATAGGTGATCTGATCAGTTATAAAATGATCCTGCACTTGTGGGAGGCCATTTTATTTAGTGTTTTCTATGTGTAAACCCTGATTTACATGCAGAAAGGTGGGCTGATAAAATTGTACAATTGCATATGCACACAAGGATGTGCAGGTGTGCACCTGCTTATAAGCGATGTATACATAGGCGTTCCCAGAGATGGAGTTTGGGTGCAGCACAGGAGTTGTGATGTACATACCTACAGGGCCAGTGCTAGGGTTTCTAGTGCCCCCCTGCAACCTATGAATCGGCACCCTCCCTCATTATTATTGTTGGCTACACCCCACCTTCCTTTTTCCCAAAATTCCTTTGTGAGCTCTTTTCATATGATGCCAGTATTTCTCCTTCAAATCCAATGTTGTAAGAAAATTGCCATGAAAGCGCAAATGCATAGCCAGAATAAAAATAACTACTTAGCTGTAAATACTTATCATGCAAACAGGCTGCAATAGTCCAAAAAACAAATCAGATTCTGGTCATCTCACTAACATTATAAATATTCTCCTGTACCTGGAATATTGTAAACTAATACAAAACACTACAAAAGTCACTGAAGAACTACAAGGTTACATCTACCATACCATACCAGCATAAACTTCCAAAGCTCAAACAAGGGGCTTACCCAAAAAAAGCAGCACTATAAATACTGCAACAGGCCCTAGAACATCCATACACTTATTTGAAAAGCTGAACATGTCAAATTACTACAGTATAGACCCCTACGTACAAACTCCATGTTAACAGAACATCTGGCCTCTGTCACACACTCAGAACACAGGCCCTCACCAAATATAGAATAAGTGGCTACAACCTAAAGTAAAAATAAAAATATGTAGACAAAAATTAAACTGAAACCCCAAGAAGCCAGACTCCATATGCAGTGCAACACCAGAGAAATAAGAGATGCAGTCCCCATACTGTTTAAAATATAAAGATAGCACAAAGTCCAGTCATTAAATTGAAATTAAAATTATTTTTTCTACCTTTGCTGTCTGACCATTTTATTCTCTGATTACGCTGGTCCCGATCTGAGGCTTCTGCTTTCCTGTCTTCTTTTAACTCTCTTTCTGTGGTCTATGGTCCATCTGCCATTTCTTGTCTCTTCACTTCCTTCCATCTTTTTTGATTTTGTTCCTTTCAACTTTTTTGCATTTATTTCTCTCTCTCTATCCACTCAAATTTCACTACTTCTTACTATCCAGTTCTTTTTTAGCCATCTACCTACCGCTTTTCAACCTTCATCACAGCCCTCCCATTCCCCAGCTCTTCCCTGATCCATTATTCCCTAGTTTTTTGCTCACTCTCTCTCCCCCTCTATGTCTATCATCTCTCACCCCCCCCCCCCCCCCCCCCATCTAGTGTCTCTCTCTTTCCCTCCATCCAGAAGGCTGAAGCAGAGGCAAACTGTCTGGGCCTCCCTGCCTCTGCTCCATTGACTCAGTCGACACTCAGCACTGGTATTTCTTCCCCCCCCCCAACCACACAATATTTGCCCCTCTCCCTTTTCACTCCCCCAGTTCCTGCCTCTTTTCCCCACCTGACCCAGCATACACCATCATCTGTTCCCTTCCAGTTTCCCACAGCATAAACCCATTTCCTGACCCAGCATACAACACCATCAGCCCCCTTCCAGTTCCAGTACCTCCCTCAGTATCAGCCTATTTCCATTCCAGTAACCCTCTCGTGTGTCAGCCCCCTTTCCAATCCTCCCCTCCCAGTACCTTCCAATGTCAACCCCCTTGCATTCCTAGCACCACCACTAGTGTCTATTCCCTTCTAGACCCCCTCCCTTCCCCACTCTCCCGTCCCTTCTAGTCCAAATACCATCCCAGGTATCAGCTCCCTTCCAGTCCCCCCCATTACACAGCCACCTTCCAGTCCCATCCAGCCCCCACCATTCCCCCATGTCAGCTCCCTTCCAGCCCCCTCACTGATTCACTGCTTGAGAGCTGCAGGAACACTTCTCTGCTCCCGTGGTTCTGCTATCTTATAAACTGCTGGACTTCTGCATTGCTAAATGCAATAATAAGCATTTTCCGGTTTCTAATGAGAAACAGGAAATTGTGCTGTCCAGCAGTTTATAAGATAGCAGAGCCGTGGGAGCAGAGAAGTGTTCCAGTGGCTCTCTCAAGCGGCAAATCAGTGAGGGTGGGCAGCTAGTGATGTCACCCCCCTGTGGCACTTACCTGGCTTACCAGGTAGCACCATCCCTGCATACCTATTGCATAAAATAAATATGCGTGTGCATGCATAGAGCAAATACACAACACACCTTTATCACAGCAGATGCAAATTTCTGCATTGATACTTAAACTTTACTGGGGCCAGATCTGGGTGGCTAGTTTTTAAAAGGCACCTATTTTGCTTTTACAAAATAGGAGCTTACGGTATTTTAAGCCTATTTGTATTGCTCACATACAAGACTTGTTGTAAAATCAAGCCCTAAAAGCGTTGTCACTCTGGTTTGATGTAGATTTGATGCACAGAACCATCATTTTTCATGCTGGTAAGAACAGTAGTGTTCAGTGATTGATCTGGGCCGAAACAGCCAATGAGGGAAATGCACAGGTTCCACTTCTTCCAGAGAGGCAGAAGACAAACACTCGTCATGTTGTGTGTTCAAATATGGGCAAAATTCTTGTAACATGTTTCACAATGTAAAACTAGTTTTGCAGGTACAAAGGGAAGCACAGAGGCATGTTTACTAAAGGGCACTACCAGCATAGAACGAGGTTAGTGTGCGGTATTGGCGTCACGCTAAAAACCTCATGTTACCCTTACAGGGCACATCGGGATAGAGAGTGGGCAGGACCGGATGTTCCCACCATGGTGTAATTAGCCCACATTACCTGCGCTCAGGGCGAGTTCCTAAATATATACACTTTGGAGGAGAGGAGGGACAGGGGAGATATGATTCAGACCTTTAAATACTTAAAGAGAAATAAGGGACAAACAAGCCTCTTCCAGAGACAGGGAAGCTGTAAAACTAGAGGGCATAACATGAAGCTGCAAGAGGGTAAACTGAGAGGCAATATCAGGAAATGCTTTTTCACCGAAAGGGTGGTGGATGCTTGGAATACCCTCCAGATGGAAATAGTGAGGGCAAACACAGTGACAGAATTCAAAATGGCATGGGACAGACACAGTGGATCCCTTTACAGCAACAGGATAAAATCTATATAAACTTAACTATATCTAATTTCTCAACAAACAGGGGTGTCCTACCTGGAGCGGTGGGTTCGCCCCTAAACAAAGACATGGGGAGGGGTGACCTGCACAGAGCGGCAGGTGCACCTACTCTTATCTTACTGGGCAGACTAGATGGACCATACTGGTCTTTATCTGCCGTCATTTACTATGTCACTATGGTGCAAGTAGGACCATCTCAATGGATAGTGTTAGTTGCTCCTATGGCAGCTTTCCAGTGGTGAAGTGTGGTAAATGCAAGGGGTGGCTTACACCCCCCCCCCCCACATGGTACACAGCCCAGTGCTAGTAACAGTCCACATGCATTTTACCAGCGCAGGACTTAGCAAACATCTTCCAACGTTTGAGAATGCAAGACATGGGCAATGTACACAGGAGAAGCCAACTATAGCATAAATGTCTTAGATAACTAGAGTAGAAAGAACCAAAGTGAGCCCGCAAAAAATATTTAAATAATTAGATTCACATACTACCTGGATTGGAGTGGAGGAGTAGCCTAGTGGTTAGAACACTGGCTTGGTAACCAAGCAACCAGGGTTCAATTCCCACTAGCACTCCTTGTGGCCTTGGGCAAGTCACTTAACCCTCCATTGCCTCGGAAGAAAGGCCTGGCAATCTACTTCCGGTGACACTGCCAAGAAAACCCAGGAGCTTCTGGGTCGCCAGGAGTCAGGACTGACTTGAAGGCACACATTGCATTACTACCTGGATTGCAGCAGACCCGTGCATTTCAGAAACACCAATAGAACACATAGTGAAAATAAATGGGACCTCACATAGGGGAGAACGAGTCATTTATAGCATACTCAAGGCATGGATTTAATACCCCTCCACTGTCTTTCATTCATCGGTCCCAGGAAAAGTAAGAATTTTCAAATTTGTATATGCATGTAAAAAATGTAAGAACCACTTAGCTCAGAAAAATGGTCTTGAAAACAAATGCACAAGACTGCCAACCTGTGTGACTACAGATCGATTCGAGTTTTGCGGAGAAATTGAAAAATGGCTGCCTCAGGAAAGGTCGCACAGCACAGATGGTAAGTTACCTAAAAGATCGAATTCATGGCAATAAAGAAATATCAAGTACTACAGGGTAAGAAATTATGCATCTAAACTACAGATTCTCAAACCAGTCCTCAGGACACACCTAGCTAGTCAGGATAATCACAATGAATATGCACGAGATTTATATACAGTACCTTCAGGTCTGACTCTTTTTAAACTTCTTTGTTAGTGACACTGCAAGAGGGCTGTTGGGTGAAGTTTGCCTCTTTGCGGACGATACCAAAATCTGCAATTAGCAGACACCCAGAAAGGAGTAGATAACATGAGGTCAAAACTAGTTAAGCTTGAATGGTCAAGGATTTGGCAGCTGAGATATAATGTTAAAAAAATACAAGATCATGCATTTGGGCTGCAAAAATCCAAGGGAGAAGTACAGTGTAGGGGGCAAAGTACTTCTGTCTACGAAAGAAGAGTGGGACCTGGGTGTAATTGATCTTAAGATGGCTTAGACAGGTAGAAAAGGTGACAGTGAAAGCCAGAAGGATGTTTGGGTGCTTAGGGAGAGTAATGGCCAGCAGAAGAAAGAAGGCGATAATGCCTCTGTACAAGTCTTTGGTGTGACCTCATTTGGAGTATTGTGTGCAATTCTGGAGACCGCACCTTCAAAAGGACATAAATAGGATGGAGTCAGTGCAGAGAGTGGCTACTAAAATGGTTAGTGGTCTTCATTATAAAAAGCACAAGGACAGACTTAAAGGCATCTACACTGTTTACAGCCCAGACAACTGTGTAAATGCCTTAAATGGGGATTTTCAATGACACTTCACACGGCTATTGAATATCCCCTGCTAACTCCCCTACACGCCTCGATGCTATCCAGTTAGCGCTGCGGGCATTCCAGGGCGGAGCACAGGCAGCGACAAGCGCTATCCGGGCAGCAATCTGTGCCTTAAAGATAGGCAAGGAAAACCCTCACCTTTCTTTAAAGGTGCAGGAGCTAATCAGGCAGCATGCAATAATCGCTGCTGCCTGGTTAGTTACTGCGGCTTCCAGTGTCTGCAGCGACCCTCGAATATTTAATGCTGGGCTGCATATGACCCCAGCATTGAATATCCAGGGTTAAGGGTCGGAGGGCAGGGCTATGTGCCGTAGCAGTGCATAGCCTGCCCAACTCAATATCAGGCCAAAAGATCTTAATATGTATCCGTTAGAAGAAAGGCAGCATAGAGGAGCTATGATAGACATTTAAATAGCTCCATGGCATTCATGCAGAAGAAGAGAGCCTTTTTCGATTGAAAGCAAGCTCTACTAGAGGGGCATAGGATGAGGGGAAAAGGAGATAGACTCAGGAGTAATATGCAGAGATATTTCTTCATGGAAGGAGTGGAAGATGTGTGGAATAGTCTCCCAACAGAGGTAGTAGAAATGAGGACGGTATTTGAATTCAAAGCAGCATGGGATAAACAGAGATCTCTAAAAGGAAAAGAAGGAACTTTAGTGTTTGATTTGGAAGGACAGACTAGATGGGCCATGTGGTCTTTTTCTGCGTCATGTTTCTACGATTCTGTGTTTCTTCCCTGTAGGCAGCTCTCTCATGCATTTCACTGTGGTTATTCTGAAAATCTGGCTGGCTAGGTGCGTCCCGAGGTCTGGGTTGAGAACCCCAGATCTAAACTATTTCTCCTCAATTCTCCAAAATCGAATTCTCACATGGTAAATCCAAGTATATATGAAGGCTGAAGCTAACCATTGGGGTTACAAAATTATAGAGATCCCTGACTGAGCAAACTGAACCATCTTTCAGCTCGAGTGACAACTAATGAGTAAGATCATGTAGCTGTGATGATTGATGGGACTTTAAACGTTTGGACTGCAAGAGGGGCTGAGGGTGCCATCTATTGCCATTAGCCTTGCTGGAGCCCTGGAACAGAATGTGTGGGCCTGCCACTTTGGAGAGCACCTGGAATCGCTATAAGCTGAGCTACTGCCAGCTCTACCCTCATTAGTAACATCACTGTCAATGTCGCAGTCAGCGCACGCACACTTGCACCCGTGTGCGCGTGGAAGTGATGCTGTATCTATAATAACTGCATGGGGACATGAGGGGCACACCCCTATTGGAGAGCACGAGCCTGGTGCCACCCCTGCACTAGTTTTTGGGTTCGAGACCTACAGGGTTCACACACACACACATTTCTGTCTGCCTTGGAACAGGTGCAAGTTAGTGTGTCTACATTTGTATGTCTTCCTGTTTATTGCATAAAAAGGCACATAGGCACACTATTCACATTTGTTTAAGCTACCCTGTCCTACATTCAACTTTAAAATGGACAACAGAATTCAAGAACACTTGGGTTGAGCACAGAGGATCCCTAGTTGTGAAGAAGCGAGAGGAAAGTGAAAACCTTAAGCTGCAAGAATGGAAATGGCCGAACCTGATGGGTCTTGTAGTCCCCTGTTGTCAAATTCTATGTATCTATAGGCATTGGTATGAAGGGGACCATAGGGGCCCTGGCCAGGGCTGCCCCCAAGGTTTCTGCTCCCCCCTCACTGCCTCCGATTCCATCTTGGGGGAAGGGCAGGCTGCAGTTTTGTTGCCATGGCAGACCATGTGCTTCAGCACATATGGCCCACCGCTTCTGACCTCCTCCAACAGTAAGTTGCATCAGAAGGGGATCAGAAGCAGGTGGTCATGTGTGCCGAAGCACATGGCCTGCACAGGCAAGAAAGCAGCGGCACAAAGCTGCCCAACTGGATCGCCAGCCCTAAGCAGCTGACTAGGAGACCAGCCAACCCTGGCCCCACCAAAAAGTCTGCTGCTGCAATTGCAGCTTCCCCTATGTTGGCCCACAGGGATGCAACCTCCCGCAGGCAGGCCAGCGATTACAGCCGCATGGAGTTCAGCTGGCCCAGGGGTGGAGCTTGCCCCTCTCCCCTCATGGAACACGGCATTCTGCTGCCTTTGTATTTATCTATCTCTAGTATGACTTCTTTTGATTTTTCCTAAAATACAACATTGATATTTCTGCAGCCAGTGAAGTCTCCTGTGGTAAACGCCTCTAATTCAGGCTAGGATAAAGAGAACTGCTCAAGTTATCCAAGTTCACTTGTTCCCATCCAAGAAGCAGTACCCCTTAACTGTAGAGAAATGTATAGTGAAAAGCTTAAATAATTTGTCATCTTTATTAGTAGGGAAAACAGGATGACCCCTGCGTTTCAAAATCTCTCCAGTGAGTGACAACAGCTGAAATGCAAAATATTTCCTAGCAGTCAGTCTCAATGAAACAATCTTTGTACTTTGCCAACCACACCGTTCCATGAAGTGCTGGGCTCGTCTATTGAAGGGCTGAGGGACAGTAGCATCTAGAGATACTGAAGACGGGGACGCAGCAATACTGAGTATTTCCTTGCTTTCGTCATTTGCCGGGGAAGATGAATGACAGCTGTTTCTAGCAGCCTTACTACGAATCTCTTAATCCTGATTTTTCTCTCCAGCACACTAGTGGGAAAACTCATTTAGCGCGTATTTAAATAGAAAGCACAGAGTATCATTTCTTATCTAAGCAAAATCAAAGCTATTTCATTTGATCTGCAAGTATTTGAAGGAGTCCAACGAGTTTCACATCAGGATACATGTTCCAATCTCCTCATGTAACAGGGGATCTGTATTCCGTAACAGAGAAAGAGTAGTTACTCACCTGTAACAGGTGTTCTCCAGGAGCAGCAGGAATCAGTCCTCACATACGGGTGACGTCAGCGCCGACGGAGCCCTCGTGCAGAGCATTTCCCCAGCTTTCAAAGAAAGCCTTTGGGAATTGCAGCGCATATGCGTGGTCCCCTTCCCGCCCAAGGGTGCCATCTTGCTCGTCTGATGACAGCTAAAAGACAGCAAAAAATTAGCAAAATAAATCATAGGACAGCAACTCCAAGGGGAGGAGGGAGGGTTGTGAGGACTGATTCCTGCTGCTCCTGGAGAACACCTGTTACAGGTGAGTAACTACTCTTTCTCCAGGACCAAGCAGGAAGTCAATCCTCACATATGGGACTCCCCAGCTTAAGGCTACCGGAGACCTCAAGCCGAAAAAATGAGTTCCCTCTAGCTCGGCAGCATGTAAGGAAGGAATCTTCTCTGAGAACGCCCCCGACCGGTAGCCCAACACCAGGGCCGGAGGGTAGGAGTTGCCTAAACCCCAAAGAGATTATGGAGTACTGCCTGTCCGAAAGCACTGTCCCTGCGGGACTCCCTCTCAAGGCAGTAATGGGCCGCAAACGTCTGGCTTGAAGACCAAGTAGAGGCTCGGCAGATGTCTGCCAACGGAACAGAGCAGAGATGAGCAACTGACGCAGCCTTCACCCTGACACGATGAGCCGTGACGCGACCCTCCAACGAGAGGCCCGCTGCCCCATAAGCCCAGGCGATACAGTCAGCGACCCATATGGACAAAGTACGCTTGGAGACAGGTAGCCCCAACTTATTGGGGTCAAAAGAAACGAAGAGCTGAACAGCCCTCCGATGCTAACGTGTATGGTCAAGGTAGAAGGACAACGCCCTCCTACAGTCCAGGGTATGCAGGACCATCTCAGCCCAGTTGGCATGCGGCCTGGGAAAGAAGGTCGGAAGAATCACCTCCTGATTGAGGTGAAAAAGGGAGACAACCTTAGGAAGAAACTTAGGGTGAGTCCGTAAGACTACCCTATTCCGGTAGAACCTAGTGTAAGGGGGATCAGACACTAGTGCCTGAAGTTCACTTACTCGCCTAGCAGAGGTAAGAGCTACCAAAAACAAGGTTTTCCAGGAGAGAAAACGGAGAGGGCAGGTAGCCATAGGTTCAAAGGGTGGACAAGTAATCCGCTGTAAGACCACATTCAGATCCCACTCAGGGGCTGGTGGACGCAAAGGAGGCTTAAGCAGAAGGAGGCCTCTGAGAAAACGAGCCACCAAAGGGTGGTTGGAAAGAGGCCTTCCGTCCACCGGCGAGTGGTGCGCTGAGAGAGCACTGAGATGAACACTGACAGAGTTGGACTTAAGGCCTAGATTGGAGAGGTAAAGCAAATATTGCAATACTACCACAACCAAGCACGAGAAGGGATTCTCACTGTGCTAAGCACACCATGCGGAGAATCTATGCCACTTAAGAGCGTAGGATTTCCTGGTGGATTGCCGTCTAGAGGCTAAGACTACATCTTCCACCTCTCGAGGTAGTAGTAGGGGAGCCAGGACTACCCTTTCAGCAGCCAGACCACCAGATGAAGGGACTGGAGGTTGGGGTGCAAGAGAGTCCCCTGATCCTGAGACAGGAGATCGTGCGGAAACCCCAGAGGAAGAGGGGTGTCCACCGCCAGTTGCAGCAGAAGCGGGAACCACGGTTGCCTCGGCCACCTGGGGGCTATCAGGATCATTGAGGCCCCGTCCTTGAGGACTTTGAACAGTGTTCTGGACACTAGTGGCATGGGAGGAAACGCATACAGTAGGCCTGTGGACCACAAGATCAGAAATGCATCCGCTGCTACTCTGAGAGGATGTGGTTGTCTGGAGCAGAATCTCCGGAGTTGCCGGTTCAGAGGACTGGCGAAAAGATCCATGGTGGGGAGGCCCCACCTGAGAAAGATCTGCTGAACCACCAATGGGTTCAATCTCCATTCGTGTGGTTGCAGGATCCTGCTCAGTCTGTCCGCCAGGTAATTTTCTTGACCTGGGAGGTAGACAGCCTTGAGAAGGATTCCGTGATTGACGGCCCAAGAGCACAGCCGTTGTGCCTCCTGACATAGAAGGAAGGAGCCTGTGCCTCCTTGCTTGTTCACGTAGAACATGGAAACCTGATTGTCCGTCTGGACTAGTACAGACCGGTGAGAGGCGAGGTGGGAGAAGGCTCTCAGAGCTAGGCGTATCGCCCGTAGCTCCAGGAAGTTTATTTGTTGAGCAGCCTCCCAAGGGGTCCAGAGACCCTGAGTACATGTCCCTTGGCAATGTGCTCCCCATCCTAGAAGAGAAGCATCTGTCGTCAGCACTTGAGAATGCGGAGGGGATTGAAAAACCACTCCAAGTACCAGATTCGGAAGATGAAGCCACCATTGCAGAGAGGAGACTAGCAGGTCGGATATTCTTACTGAGTCCGCTAGGCTCCCTGTGGCCTGATGCCACTGAGTGCGAAGGCTCCACTGAGCAGGCTGCATGTGCAGGCGGGCATTGGGGGTGACATGAACCGTGGAAGCCATATGGCCGAGTAGTCTCAGGAATTGCCTGGCAGAGACCAGGGAATTGCTGTGAAACTGCCTGGCCAGATCCATCAGCCTGTGGGCTCTGTCCATTGGCAGAAAAGCCTTCGCCTGAAGAGTGTCCAGCCTTGCTCCTATGAATTCTAAGTTCTGGGACGGGAGCAAAGTGGACTTTGCAAAGTTTATGACAAACCCCAAGTGCTGAAGCAGAGCCACAGTGCGAAGGGTGGCTTGATTGGCCTCCTGGGAAGACTGGCCCCTTATGAGCCAGTCGTCCAGGTACGGAAACACAAAAAGACCTTGAAGCCTTAGGTAGGCCGCCACCACTGCCAGGCACTTGGTGAACACCCTGGGAGCGGAGGTCAGGCCAAAGGGTAGTACTCTGTACTGATAGTGGTTTCTTCCCACAACAAATCTGAGATATTGTCTGTGGTCTGGGTGAATAAGGATGTGAGTATAAGCATCCTTTAGATCCAAGGAGCATAGCCAATCTCCCTGCTGGAGGTAGGGCAGCAGGATTCCAAGGGTAAGCATCTTGAACTTTTCCCTCTCCAGGAACTTGTTGAGGTTGCGCAAGTCTAGGAGGAGTCTGAGGCCTCCTGTTCTTTTTGGTACCAGAAAGTACCTGGAATAAAAGCCATGACCTCTCAGGTGATGGGGCACCGGTTCCACAGCCTGTTCCTGAAGAAGACTTGCTAACTCCTGAAGGAGTAGGTCCCTGTGCAGAGGGAGTCTCGGAGGCTCCCCTAGAAAATAGGAGGGAGGTACCTGGTGAAAATGGAGAAGACAGCCTTTTTGGACTATATGTAGCACCCAGGTATCTGATGTGACGGCTGACCACCTGTGGGCAAAGTGGGCCAGCCGGCCTCCTGTGCTGAGAGAAGCCAGCTGAGGAGAAGAGGCTATGCTTTCTGAGTCAAAAACCCCCACCCTGCTGAGCAGGGGCTGGTGTTGGTGGCTTGGGGGCTTTCTGCCTACGGGGCCCATGACCCTGCCCCTTGGCCTGCTGACCCTGTTGAGGAGCTGCAGAGGCCTGATAATGAGGGTATTGTTTATAGGCAGATGACTTCCTCGGGTAAAAGGTCTTTTTTCCCCGAGACCTTCTTCTTCTGAGAAGGGGCAGAGGTTTTTCTGGACAGCCTAGTCCGGGTCAGAGTCTCGGTCTCGAGTTCTGCAGCCTTCTCAGCCATGGGCTTGCCAAAGAGGTTTTCACCTCGGCAGGGGACAAACGACCAACTTGTCCTGTACCCATGGCTCGAGGTCGGATGACTGTAGCCAAGCCTGTCGGCGGGCACCGATGCCGGCCCCGGCTACTCAAGCCGAAGCCTCGAAGTCATCGTAGGCTGCTCGAGAGATAAACTTTGAGCACTCTCAAATACCGGTGGACAAGGCCTGGAACCTCTGCAAAGGTTCCTCGGAGAGACCAGCAGAGAACCCGGCAATCTCCTTTGCCAGGTCTCGGAGATACATGCCCATGTAGAGCTGGTATGTCTGGACACGGCAAGCAAGCATAGAGCCCTGGAAGCACTTCTTACCGAGGGCATCCAGGTTCTGGGCCTCCCGGCTGGGAGGCACCAAGGGAGTGCATCTTCTGACTTTTCAGTCGATGCATGGCCGATTCCACAACCATGGAGTGGTGCGGTAATTGTGCCCTTTGGAACCCGGGGCTCTTGCGGACTCGATAGATGGAATCGACCCGCTTGCTTAAAACCGGCATCGAGGCCGGGGTCTCCCACATGCGGAAGAGCAGCCGCTCCAGCATCAGAGGAACTGGTACAGTAAAGGCCTCCTTCGAGGGAGAGTCATACTGGAGGGCCTCGAGCTCCTCGGCTCGAGGCTCCTCCTCGGGATCCGCGGAGAAGGCCAAGGCCTTGGCCATATCCCGCACAAAGTCCGAGAACCAGGTATCCTCCGGTGGGGATCGTCTCCGAGGTTCGGACTCCAGCGAGTCCGATGGGACACACAGAGTCCGATAGGTGTCGGGTGACTCTTCGTCCTCCGTTTCCCAGCCCGACTCCTCAGAGGTGGTGTCGAGCGGCTCCGGTCGGGTGGGCACCGATGCCCTCCGCCCCGATGTCGAGGGTACCGGTGTCAACGGCCTCGGTCCCGAACGGGAGGCCGAGGGAGACCGTGGCCGAGGATCGACTCGAGCCCGCATGGACTCGAGCATCGGCTCGGCCTCCGGGGTCGACTTGGATGTCGATGTCCCATTGGTCGGGGCGGCAGATGCACCAGTGAAACTGGCGATCAATGCCCACTGCTGTTCCATGAAGGCAGCGAGGCTGCTCTCCAAGGCCGTCAACCTGAGTCCGAGCTCAGGAGACCCAGCAGCCCCCGACTCGGACCCCGACGGCATCGGGCCCGACGTCGGCTACCTCGGAGGAGAGTCCACGAGGACTACAGCACTCACATGTCCAGGAGACTCCATCTCGAGACGAGGTTGCTTGGCAGGCCTCTCCGACTAGACCCACCGACGCCACCCTCGCGGGCTTCTTCTTCCTGCGCTGTTCCCGCGAAGGAGACCCCCGCTCAGAGGAACCTCGATGCTGTTCGGGGCCGGAGTCCCGAGACGTCGAGGCCTCTGACGAGGTCCGGGCCCGTCCGGATGCGGAGTCAGAGAAGATCCGATCCTTCTGGTGCTGCCGACTCAACGCCTACGAGGACATTTTGCCACACGGACCACAAATCATCGGGTCATGATCGGGTCCAAGGCAGCGGAGGCAGCAGTCGTGTGTGTCGGTAAGAGACATAAGTTTCTTACACCGATCACACTTTTTAAACCCGCTGGCAGCCATCGGGGGAAAAAGGGCCCCTGCGAGGTCAAAAGACAGGGCTGCCAGTGAAAAAAAGAAAAAATGGCACGAACGCTAGTCACGAAGGACAAAAACCAAAAAAGGAGAGAGTGGGCTCGACACCGGCGTATCGGGCCCAGGCGAGAAAAGGATCCGGCGTCGAACCGGAGGAGAAGTACAAAAAATAGGGAAATCAACTTTTTCCTCGGCGAAAAATTTTATTTATTTATTTATTTATTTACAGTCTCTTATATACCGCACTATTCATCATCAGCGCGGTTCACATGGAACAAAATGCTCAGTACATTCAACACGTATGAGTTTACAGGTAACAGGGCATAAATAACTTGGATAACCGGGGTAACTATATACAAGACATACTACATGAACTACGTCCGTCGGGCTCCGTGGAAAAAAGAAGACTGAGCAAGATGGCACCCTTGGGCGGGAAGGGGACCGCGCATGCGCGCTGCAATTCCCAAAGGCTTTCTTTGAAAGCTGGGGAAATGCTCCGCACGAGGGCTCCGTCGGCGCCGACGTCACCTATATGTGAGGACTGACTTCCTGCTTGGTCCTGGAGAACATAACAAAAGCTCAATGGGAAAGCAGCGTCTAGAGATGGTCAAGTACTCGCAGATCCATTTCTGCAAACTTCCTGAACCATGTTAGTACATGACTATCTCAAGCAGGCTGATCAGTGGTATTTTTGGCAGAACAAAGAAAAAGAAAAAAAAGCCAAACAAACCAATTTTCAGACCAGATAGAAGGCTATTTGACTCTTTCATGCAAAGATTAACACCTGTGGAGAATTTTTATACCACTCTACATTTCAGGAGAGCACAGGTCTACGTGAATAAGTTGCTTAGACAATCAGAGCTTGCTACCATCTTCAGAGAAAAAAAATGATGTAGTGGTCAACATTACTCATTACAAAACATGCTGGGGCATTTGATTATATAATTATATAAGTGATTTCTGTAAAGAAATACTTTAAGCTAGTACACGGGACAAATCCACTGCAACTTTTGAATTAGATATTGTGGGAATGTCCATAGCTGTCCAGCTCTTGGAAAGCAGAGATTCTCTGCCATTGCACAATGAGGACACCTAGTGGTCAGCCCTAGGGAACACGTGTCTCAGGTTGCAGAAATCTGGACTGTTGCTGCCAAAGATTGCTTACACATGGGCGAGGGAAGATTATAAATAAAAAAAATAAATAAAAAATGGGCAAAACCATGGGAAGCTGATAAAAACTCATGGTGCTGCAGTTCAAGAAAGATGCTTGCTGATTTGAGCTGAAAGAACAAAGTGCCTCTCATTTTGCTACCTACAAGTCCAACCCACCATTTAACCTAGTCATGATAATAGTCCTAGTTGAGAGTCCGTGGACTGTGGTTCCTTCCAGTATATGGGCACCCTGCGTCTGTCCTCTAATGTCACCATTTTGCAATGGCTGACTCTGCCTACCCCTCAGGGGCTGTGAACACTGGTTGGCCTGAGAAGCAGAATCTGGGCCTGGGAATCTAACCAGACTCCTCTGCAGTCACTGGGCCAACCCCGAAAAACTATCCTCCTTACCTTACTCCCGAGTTTCCTTTCCTGCAGATTCATGGCATGAGACTTTGTTCTAGAACTTCTTGTCAAGTGAAGAATGTGATGACAACTTTTCAGCAAAATAAGGAGCCCTTTTACAAAAGTGTGTTTAGTTTTAGTGCTGAATATGCAAAAACCTATATGTGTTAAGTGCAAAGCCTCTGAGGGAAATGCTCGCACCTTAACATATGGAGCACTTACCATGAGTGCACCTATCTCGGGGCTGTTAATTGCAGCTGCGCTAATTGAAACATTGACAGCAAATGTCTCCCTCCTCCGCACTAACTGCAATGTGCTTTTGACACCCATTCACTACCCCAAAGCACAACAGGCAATACACAAATCAGCAAATAGTAACTCCTGAGGTGACAGTTACCAAGGGACCTTGCACAGAAATACAGCATGCACAAAAAACACACCTTAACTGCTTAGCGCAGTTTCATAAAAGGGCTCCTAAGTAAAACAAAACAGGCTCAACACCACCAAATGATAAGCCTTTAAAAAATAAAATAAATCTAACATACACGTTCAGTAAAACAGTAGACAAATTCTATGGACAATGCCATTCTTGCAAAGTTTGCTCAATCCCAAAAGAAAATATAATCCATTCATAACAAATTCAACAGGTAAGTATATTTTCTCATATAACAGACAAATATAGGCTCACACAGGAAAATATAGTAGAGCCCACATAATCATTTCTCCAGGACAGCACTAGTTTCCAGAATGAGCCTCTGTGGTTAGCCTTTTGTAGGAGAGGATATGCTTCCCAGCGAATGTTATCATAAACAGCTTATATTTCTCTTTGCGACTGAAAGGACTTTGCAAGAAAGGAGTTCTCCACAGTTAGCCAAGTTTGAGAAAATTGGCTGTAATTGTATCCGTGGCCAAACTCGACCAGTCTTCCTACAAACGGAACATTTTTTTCTTATGTGAGCAATGCCTTATCTCACAATGCATCAATAATATTCTTTGTGAGTGTTTTGTGGATTTTGGTTATGCCGATTTTGTTGTAAGGTTTGGTCTATTAGGAGCATGTTTACTGAGCTACATTAGTTATTAACATGGTGATACCATGGGAAATGCACGCTGCAACAGCAGGTAACATGGGCCATATGCAGATAGCACAGGAATTTCTTATGCTAGCTACAGACCGCTTGTTAGTCATGTGAATGGGCAGGGTGTGGGTGAGCTTGTAACGTGCGGTTAACATGAGCATCGACAATGCATGTTTAGGTTTTCCCACCTCACTGGCCTGCGTTAGCTTCATCATGCTATCTGCCAGGGAAATGTTGTGTATGTCCCAACAGATAACACGTGGCTTTTGCATTTAACACAACAGCGCTATTTGCACTAAGCACTGCATTAGCTGTAAAAGCCTATCACAAATTTGTAAACATACCCCTCAGTAGCATGAAAACAAAACAAATTTGTAATTATCTGGGTATATCACTTTGCTTCCTTAGTCTGGGATAAAAAACAATAAAGTGACCCTTTTACAGATTAGTACACAGACGGATTTCATATTTTTGTAAGTAATTCTTTTATATACTAGTGAGTTTCTCTAAAGTTAGTTACAAGCACAAGAATAAATCACAAACTTGGGACATCTTCTGCATTTATTGATCACATAATCAATCACAGCATTTTACATTTTATAGCCCCAAGATGTAATAAATTGAAGCTGTAAAGGGATCTGAAAGCAAAGCATTCCACATAAAGCAATCCTGTGGAGTTCATCCTTGTATACTACCATTCCTATTAATCATTTGTGCAGCACAAGCAGATGTACACAGCTCTGTGAAAAGACATCCATGAGACAGTCCCTGCTCTGTGGAGCTTACAATCTAGCCAAGACACTCAGGCAAGATAAATGTGAAGCTTCTGTTTAAAATCAACAAGGCCATGGATTGTGGAGAACCAGAACCAGGTGAATTTTTCAGAGAGATTTAAGGCTAACTTTATCTGCATAAAATTCCAGGAAAACAGTCAGCTGCTCACTGCCCCTCACCTGTTGGGGTGGGGAACACAGATCCATGCGTTGCCTGTCAGGAACATGCTGGTCATCGTCCGGCAGTTACCACAGACATTCTGCACTTAGCACACATTCATTTTCACCCTAAAAGTGTGTTAGGTATAAAACCATAGTGCACTTTAGTAAACGAGCCTCTACGTTTTGTTTTATTTTGTTTTGAGGGCGTGTTTCTTATGTTTGATTTTTTTTTTGTTCTATTGCACATTTTATAGTATCATAAAATCATGAAATACAACAAAACCACCTTTGTGGAAAAAAAAACAAAAGTAAGGCTTGGGGCAATACCATCAACCAATCCAGAATCCCCCCTCCCCCCAGGCCTCACCACCTCTCACCTTAACCCATTTGTGAGTCTTTAGAGGCAGAAGTGGTATTTCAGTATTTCCAAATGGCATCATCAGATATGAACCTGGAGCTGTTTGAGTGCTGTCCATACTCCAAAATAGTGCTGGTTTGAGGTTGGTGGGTGCAGAGCCATGGATGAGGTAAGATGCAGGGGGAGGGGCTCAGGGTAGCTGGGGGAGGGGTATCACAAAGTTCCCTGCAGACTACTTTTTCCCATTTTGGTGAAGATGGGAATTTTTTTTTAGCACAAGGCTGTAGCTTTCCTCTGTTTGCAAATAAACCATGAAGAGGGTCTTTTACTAAGAGGCATGTTCTGGAACACGCATTGCCAGGTAGCAAGGATAAACCCACATTAGAGGCACAAGTGGGCAGGGTAGGGGTGGAGAGCAGGCATGATGAGCTTGCTGCATCTGTGTTCACACTGCTTTAGCATGGGTTCACTTACCACCCACTACCTCAATAGGTGCAGACGCGCTAATGCAAAACGTGCTATGGGACGGGGCTCTGCATTAACTGCCAGGGAAATGCTTTCCAAGCTCCTGCCGGTCAACACAGGGATGCTGCAAGTAACGCCCCATTCACACATTAGCTGCAACACTTTAGTGGCCATTAGTAAAAGACCCCCCAAAATGAATGGTATTTGCTTACCTTTATTTTCAAAGATGAAATGAAAAAGTAGGAAATTTTGTTTCAATGTCCTACTTTCTTTCAAAGAAAAATATATCCTAGGAGTAGGGTAGGTGGGTATCCAGTGGAGTGGCTGGTAATGTTCTATCATCTGACGTGCAAGAGTAAAGAAGTGGCGGGTAGGAGGGAGATCATGGGGAGGAGGGATGAAAATTGATCTATTTTGGAAGGAAGACAGAGGAATAATTCAGATTTTTTTAAAATATAGAATTCATTGAAAAACTCGCTTTATTGAAACACCCAGAGCCAATGTTAGATATACAGGGCCCCAGAGCAGAAAGTAAAGCATAAGTCCAACAGTACCAGCTGCTGCGGACCTTAGCCTCAGTGACATCATTCGGGTTTATTAAGTGGACCCAGGCAATTGTCCTGCTTGCCTCTTCCCCAGCTCAAAAATCAGACCTGAAAATGTGACATACAATTCACCCTTTCTGCATTAACGTCTGTCTGGATATTTCAATATACCATTCCTTAATGAAATCATTTTACCAGAACACTAAAAAAATAAAAATGAATATAGTTTATTGAATGTAAGATTTAATAAAGGGCATAAAACAGAAAATGCCAATAAAAAAAACAAAATCAGGGACTTCCGGTGATGCAGTGAGAGCGAGTGGTCGGGTACTGCTCGCCCTCCGATCGCCCCCAGCCTAAACCGGCCATTTGAACCGTCTTTTTGACCCTCCAGACCCCCCTTCGTCAGTACAGGGGTACTTGCTCTACCACCCGTCCTAGAGCGTTGTTGAACAGGGGAGAGGTGATGGCTTCGGCTCTCCGGACGGGGAGGAAGGAGCGAGACCGGGGACCAGGTTCCACGAAAATGGCGGAAGGTGGGCCTGCGCCGAACTCCCCGACATCCCCGGTCCGGGTGGAAGACATATTGGCGGTGGTAGCAAAGGCACTGGCGACCCAATTCACCGCTTTACGAGAACAATTAAACACCATGCAGCAAATGTTGGGGACGTATGGCCAGAGGCTGCAAGAGGCGGAAGACCGCGTGGGGCAGGTTGAAGATACCACTGCGGCCCTACAGCAAACAGTGGCATCACTACAGTCCCAGCTCCATACCCAGGAGATCAAAATAGACGACCTTGAAAACCGGTCGCGAAGAAATAACCTGCGGGTGATGGGACTGCCGGAATCGGTGGCCGACGCGGACCTGCCACGGTACCTGATGGAGCTGTTTACCCCCCTCTTACAGAGTGGCGAGGAGGTGGAAAAGATCTTTATTGAGCGGGCCCATCGAGTGGGGAATCGCAATGCCCGAGACACCCGTCCCCGTGTGGTCTTGGTGCGGCTGCTCCACTTTCCCCAAAAAGAGAAAATATTGCGAGCGGCCAGAGCACAAGGAGGGTTGGCGGCGGAAAACCTTAAAATCCGAGTAGCACAAGACTACTCGATGCAACTGAGCCAGCGCCGCAGAGCCTACGCGCCTATATGTCAAAAACTTATTGAACGCCAGATTAAGTTTATGGTGCAATACCCGGCGCGTCTACATGTTTTCCATGAAGGCCAGCGTAAAATCTTTGAGACTGCTGAGACAGCAGCGTCCTATGTAGCGAGCCTGGCCGCGGTGGGTGAAGTGCGCTGAGGCCTCGACGTTGCAGCAGTATCGGGTGCGACCTGGAGTTTAGCCACCTAGGGAATGGATGAGCGGCACTAGGGAGCAGACGGACTATTCTTGCTGTTTGAGAGACTCTTGGGGGGGATCCCCCTGTCAAGGGACGTTATAGCAAGCTCTCACCCCCGGACCTCCGGCCCAGAACTTGGCAACACTGATAAATCTAGAGGTGTTTCTTTGTATCTCACTATAACCTTTTTTTAGTGTAAATGTTACATTGTTACTAGGGCAAAACCTGCCGTTGTTATTTTGTTCCTAATTGGGGATTGCATGTTGCAGATGTCTGTTAACTATTCTACAGTAAGTGAAGTCTATCCCAGCTGTGCACCGAAGATGCCTAGGGGGGGGGGGGGGGTGGCCTACATGGGTTATCTAAAAGGTCCGCTGGGCGCTATCCCCGCGGAGGGGTGGGGAAACTGGGATAGGACCGCGAGACGGGGGCGGCCATTAGCGGCCCCCCTCCGACCCCACAGCCGCGGGCGGGCCTGGGGGGGGGGGAGACACGTGGTGGGCCGGCGAGAATGGCGCTTCCTAGCGTGGGCGGGGCCCCCGTGGGCCGAGAGATACTGGCCTCCTTCGCGGGGGCGATCTCTCGGGGCTGGGAAGCTGCCGCCCTGGAGATGACTAACGTCGCCAGGTAAGAAGCCGGATCAGGCCGCGGCTAGGGGGGTGGGTCCAGGGGGTCCCCTCCCCCACTCCTAGACAATAATTTGGGCGCCATCCCCTGGTCTCTGGTGGGAGGTCCCCTTCATCTATATGCGGGCTGGAGGGATTAATGTATAAACACCACTGTCTGTCAATGTAGATATATGGCCCACCAAGGATCTCTGGCCATGTGGGGGTAGGTCTGTTGGGGATCTCTGTGCAAGGTTTTGGGGGGGGACGGGGAGTCGCTCCAGGCTGCTCGGGCTGTGGACAAAGCGGAGTGGGATTGCTCAAGCCTTGGGGGGGGGACTGGGGGGGTAGCTGTATTCATAAGGGGGGGGCGATGGGGCGCATCACCGCAAGCACTATGGGAGGAGGGAGTACTGAGAGTGGGGTAGGAGAATATGGAATGGGGGGGAGAGGAGATGGGGGAGGGTAGGGAAGGGAAGGGAAGAGAGGGGGGGGAGGGGGGAGGGGGGGGAGGGGGGAAGCAGGGGGTTGAGGGGGGGGAAGGGGCAAGCCGCACGCCCTGCCAGCTGCAGCATGGGCCTAGTGCCTAGAGAATGGAGGGGGGGCTCCAGGCTGGGAGAGCCCCACCCCGGAAAGCAGACACAACTGGTCAGGTGATGTTTGACACTGCCCATCTGCCCTGAAAATCATCACATGGAATGTGTGTGGCTTAGGCCATCCCATTAAGAGATATAAAATTTTGCAGGCCTTAGCCCGACATGACTGCGATATCGCATTCCTGCAGGAGACCCACCAGACAGCCGAGGAACATGACAAGCTGTGTCGCGGCTGGGTTGGGCAGGTTTGGGGGGCACCGGCAGTGGGGAGGAAGGGTGGGGTGGCCATACTGGTCCATAAGCGGGTCCGATGGGTCCTGGACGCAGCCACTCGCGATGCGGCGGGACGGTATTTACTTCTGCAAGGCCGCTTGGAAGGACAGCCGGTCATTCTAGGGACGATATATGGACCAAATACTTTTGATCCCCGTTTCTATGCCACCGTGGCCGCTCAGGTGGAGCAGATGCCTGAGATTCCCCTGGTGATGGGGGGTGATTTCAATGGTGTCTTGGACGTGGATTTGGACACCACTAAGGGGGGGGGGGCGGCGCGTGAATGAGGACCGGTGACTCGGGTCCTGCAGCGTTTCAAAACCCGGTTGGGCCTGGTGGACCCCTGGCGCGTTCTTCACCCTGCGGAAAAGGACTTTACTCATCAGTCCCGAGCGCATGACTCTAGCTCTCGTATTGACTATGTACTGTTATCTAAGAGTCTCTTTGCGAGGGTGGACGAGACGCAGATTGGACCCTATGTAATCTCCGATCACGCCCCGGTGTGGCTAGATCTGAGTTGGGGAGGAAAGGTAGATCGAACGCGACTCTGGCGCTTCCCCTTGGAGTTGTATAAAGATGCGCAATTCCATAAGTTCTTGGAACAACGTTGGCAGGAATTCGCCGAGGTCCATCGGGTGCACCAGGAGGATCCTGAATTGGTCTGGGAGACGGCCAAGGTCGTGATGCGGGGGGAGATTATCGGGTATGCGGCCCGCAGGCGCCGGATGCTGGTGGACCGTATTCTCCGGCTGGAGAGGCGGGTCTCACTCTTGCGACGTCGTCTTGCGCAGTCTCCATCGACAGGCCTGTCAAAGGAACTGTGGGAGGCTCGGGTGAGTCTGGACGAACTGCTTCACCAGAGGGCCAAGAAATCAATGCTATATTATCGACACCGCCTTCAGTGCCATGGGGATCGACCCGGGCGACTACTGGCTGGATGCCTGCGGGGACGGCGAGGCTCCAATACGGTGGCGGCTCTGCGAGATGAGCAGGGGCGACTGCAGAGCGGCTCTAAGGAGATAGCCCGGATATTTCGGGACTTTTTTCAGAAGCTATACATGAAAGAGGACACATCGCCCACGGCGATTTCCGACTATCTCCAAAAGTTAAACCTCCCGTCGCTAACGGTGGAACAGAGCCGGAACTTAGGCCGGCCTGTTTCCCTAGAAGAAGTGGGGTCGGTCATCACGGAGGCCCACTGTTACAAAGCGCCTGGACCCGACGGCCTAGGAGCCGAGTTCTATAAACTCTTACAAGGCCAGGTCAGTCCGGCGTTGGTGGAGGTTTATGCGAAGCGTGTGGCACAGGGGGGGTTTCGGTGGGGCTCTAATAAGGCCCACATTACCTTGATCCCTAAGCCGGGCAAAGACCCGGAGCTCCCCTCTTCCTACCGTCCGATCTCTCTGTTGAATTTTGATACTAAGATTTTTGCCAAGATATTGGCGAACCGTTTGGCGGGTTACCTCGATATCTTAATTCATGACTCCCAGGTTGGCTTCATGAAGGGCCGCTACATAGTACGAAATATGCGAAAAATTTTAGCATCTCTCGAGTGGGTACATAACCAGCAAGTGCCCTCGCTCCTAGTAAGTTTTGACGCGGAGAAGGCCTTCGACAGGGTTGATTGGAGGTACCTGAAAATGTTACTACCCTGGTATGGTCTTGGAGACTCGTTCTGTGCGATGATAGTCTATATGCCGATCCGCTAGCAGGAGTACTTTGTAACAGGGTGTTGTCGGAAGACTTCCCGCTGGAACGGGGTACGCGGCAGGGATGCCCTCTCTCGCCATTGCTCTTTGTTTTATCTTTAGACCCGCTGATTTGGGCGGTGGAGGACCTACCGGGAATTCGGGGAGTGCGTATTGAAGGGCAATCCTTCACTATCTCGGCGTTTGCGGATGATATCCTGGTGCATCTCCTTTCACCGGAGGAGTCCCTGGCCCAACTGCTGACGGAATTTCAAGCCTACGGGCAGTTTTCGGGCCTGCGGATAAACGGGGAGAAGTCGGAGGCGTTGGATGTTTCGGGGACCTTGTAACAAAGCTGGGCGGGCCGATTTCCCTTAAAATGGGCGAAATCCTTCTTTACCTACTTGGGCATTCGTCTCACCAGGCAACCAAAGGACCTCTACAGGAGTAATTTGGACTGGATGGTGAACCGAATACGATCCCAACTGGCGGCATGGGGACCCCTGCCATTATCATTGTCGGGACGGGTGGCCGCAGTTAAAATGGTGATCCTCCCGAGGTTTCTATACTGGCTACAGGTGCTGCCGGTATGGCTCTACCGGCGGGACCTGCGTCTGGTGGAGAGGTTAATCAGGACATTTCTGTGGCGGGGAGCGAGGGCTCGTATCCCCCTAAACCGGCTGCAGGGGAAGTGGAGAGAGGGGGGGATGGGCCTCCCGGACCTGGGTACCTATGCTTTGGCCTGTCAGGCTCGCCATATTAGCGATTGGCTTGGACAGACAGCATACTACACCCCCACCCCTTCGAAGAGGCGTTGGCCGCGCCCTTTTCGCTTTTGGGGGTTCTACATACCCAATCCAAGTTTCTTCCTCGCCACCTGGCGCATAGTGTATTATTTAGCTCGGCACAGAGGACTTGGAGATACCTGAACACCCGCTGGGGGACGCCCTGGACAGTATCTTGCTGGCTTCCCCTACAGGGTAATATCCATTTTGCCCCTGGGTCTGGATCCTGGGGATTTCGGGATTGGTGGCGGAAGGGTCTCCGCCTTGTAGGGCATTTGGTCGAAGCCCAGGGTCGCCCTAAATCTTTTCAGGCCCTCAGTCAGGAATACGCCCTGACGTCCAAGCATACCTTTACGTTCCTGCAAGCCACTCATTATATTTCTTCTCTGCCCCGGGAAGCATTAGCATCGACGCGCTCAGAGCAGCTGTTAGCGTTTTTTGCATTGGGAGAGGACACCCCACTCACGATTGCGGGCCTGAGGACCCGCCTGGACAACCTCAATAACCCGGCAGACTATTGTGGAGTGGAAGCGGCATGGGGAGTGGAATTGGGGAGGGAGGTGGCCCCAGGAATTATCAGAGAAGCGTTATGCCGGATTGCGAAGTTGGCCGTGGGGGCGAAATGGCGAGAGATCCAATTTAAGTGCCTGACTAGGGCCTATTTTTCGCCACGTCGCGCCTTTCGCAGCTCTCTGACGGAGGACGGTCGGTGTCCCCGATGTTTGGCACCTCTGGCTAATCTGCTGCATATGTGGTGGACGTGCCCTCATATCCAGCCCTATTGGACCAGGATACGGGCCTATGTCAGCGGATTGCTGGGCTCCCAGGTGAGTTGGACGGGGGCCTTTGTGGTTCTAGACAGGCTGGACCCCCCATGCCCGACTCGGAACCCTGACCGGCTGTTTATGCGGAAGGCTTGTCTGGTGGGGAAGGGTCCTATCTTACGTATGTGGCGTGAGCAGCGATCTCCAACATTCATGGAGTGGCGTAATTCTCTTCACCAGTTCATGCTGATGGAGCGGTGGCAGGCCCGGGGCAGTGTCAAACGTTGGACCACCTTTCTTCAGGTATGGGGCACCTATATTGGCACCTTGGGAGCTCGGTGTCGGAATGAGCTACTGCATATTGGCCATTAGAAGATGGATAGTATGGGTAACGGGGTAATAGGTAGTGGGCCTAGGCGGCTGGGGAGGGCGGGGGTGCGGCGGGAGAGGGGGGGAGGGGAGCGGGTAAAATTCAAAATATTGTATTTGTTGCATAATTGTACCTCCGGATGGGGATAAGTGTTCACCCCTTCCGGACTGGGTGTGTTGTGTCGTCTTGTATCTGTGTGTTTATGCGATGAATAAAATAAAGTTTTGAGAAAAAACAAAATCAGATGCAGGAATGATAGCCCTGACGGGTCTGAATGTCATATCTCCTGGCATCAATTTTGCTCCCCAGCACACAGAACAATCATCACAGAGACTGCTAAAGCCTTTTTATACACTCTGAATAATTCTTTATTTTTTCACTTACACAAATGCACACACCCAGCAGAAGCTTGACAAAACACATCACTGAATTTTCCAAACATTTTTGGTGGAAATTTGTGGATTCTGAATGCATTCTGGGGGTAATTTTATAAAGGAACTGGATTTAGCTCATGCCTGTCTCAGAATTCAAGATGAGTTACAGCCAGGGTCGGTGTTACCATTAGAGCACTGTCCCTCTGGGGGCGCCCATTGCCATCACTCTCTCTCTTCTCCAGGACCAACAGCCCCACGGCATTTACATAGAAACATAGAAACATGATGACAGAAAAAGACCACATGGCCTATCTAGTCTGTCCTTCCATAACAACTACAACAGTCCACTTTTTACCTTTAGAGATCCTCTGTGTTGGTCCCATGCTTTTTTGAATTCAGTTACTGTCCTCATCTCTACCACCTCCACTGAGAGACTATTCCATGGATCCACTACTCTTTCTGTAAAGAAATATTTCCACATATCACTCCTGAATCTATCTCCCTTCACCCTCATCCCATGTCCCCTCGTAGCAGAACTTGCTTTCAATTGAAAGAGGCTCTCTCACTGAACACTTATGCCACGGAGGTATTTAAACATCTCAATCATATCACCTCTATCCCGCCTTTCCTCTAAGATGTACATAGTAAGATCCTTCAGTCTGTCCTCATATGCTTTATAATGAAGCCCATTAATCATTTTAGTAGCAACCCTCTGCACCGACTCCATCCTGTTCACATCCTTTTGAAGGTGCGGTCTCCAGAATTGCACACCATACTGCAAATGAGGTCGCACCAAAGACTTATACAGAGGCATTATCACCTCCTTTTTTCTGCTAGCCATTCCTCTCTGTATGCACCCAAGCATCCTTCTAGCTTTTTGCCGTCGCCTTTTCTACCTGTTTAGCTACTTTAAGATCATCAGACACAACCACGCCTAGGTCCCGCTCTTCTTTAGTGGACAAAAGTACTTCACCTCCTATACTGTATTGCTCCCTTGGATTGCTGCAGCCCAAATGCATGACCTTACATTTTTTAACATTAAATCCCAGCTGCCAAATTCTAGACCATTCTTTAAGCTTAGCTAGATCCCTCCTCATGTTATCTACACCTTCCTGGGTGTCTACTCTATTGCAGATTTTGGTATCATCCGCAAAGAGGCAAACCTTACCCGACAGCCCTTCCGCTATATCACTAACAAAGATGTTAAAAAGAATCGGAACAAGGACAGATCCCTGGGGCACACCACTGGTAACATCGTTCTCCTCAGAGTGAGCTCCATTTACTTGTACTCTTTGTCGCCTCCCACCCAACCAATTTCTAACCCAAGCAGTAACTTTAGGGTCCATCCCTAGGGTGCTCAGTTTGTTTATAAGTCGCCTGTGAGGAACAGTATCAAAGGCTTTACTGAAATCTAAATACACCACATCTAGAGTTCTCCCTCGGTCCAACTCCCTGGTCACCCAGTCAAAGAAATCAATCAGATTTGTCTGACAAGACCTGCCTCTGGTGAATCCATGCTGCCTCGGATCCTGTAATCCGCCGGACTCCAGAAACCTCACTAATTTCTCTTTCAGCAGCGTTTCCAATAATTTACTCACCATCAAAGTTAAACTAACCGGCCTGTAGTTTTCAACCACATCCTTACTTCCGCTTTTGTGTAAAGGCACCACATGAGCCTCTCTCCAGTCCTTTGGCACCACTCCCGACTCCAACGAGGCATTGAAAAGGTCAGTCAGTGGAGTTGCTAGAACGTCCCCAAGTTCCCTCAGTATTCTAGGGTGTATCCCATCCGGTCCCATCGCTTTGTCTACTTTAAGTTGAGCTAGTTTCTCACGAACACAGTCTTCTGAAAATTGTTCAAGATGTCCCTCGCTTCTGTTCTTATTTGTGGGTGTTTTACCTTCAAGCTCTGGTGCCACAGGACTGTCTGTTTCTGCATCTCTCTGACTCTCAATGTCAACTTCCTGTTTGCACAGGAAGTTGCCATTGGGCATCAAGGAGCAGCAGAATACACAGCCCGTAGCAGTGAAGCTTGAAGGTGAGCTGCGTGGGACTCTCTGCACCTGTTGCCTCCACTGTTGATCCTGGAGAGAGGCAACAGCAGTGGTAATGGGCGGGGAGGTGCTGTACGGGAGGAGGCGGGGAGCACAAGGGATGAGGTTTGCTTAGGGTGCCTCATCTCCTTTCGCCAGCCCTGGTTATAGTCAGAGAATATAGTTTCCTGTCCTCGGAGGGTTTACAATTTGAGGGGGTCAATGCAGCAACCCTGCACTAGAGCTCAGCGTTCAAGCTCTGCCACAGGCTTTCTAAATGCAGGTTTAGCGTAGACGTTTTGCACTGCCATGCTGTAAACAAACAGCTAAACCGGGAGAGCAAGACGGGCATATGCACATATATGCACCTAGATCCTGTGCATAAAAACAAAACAAAACAAAACAAAACAAAACAAAACAAAAAAATACTTGTGTGCATGTGACAATGAAGGGAGTAGAGGAGTCTCGCCATTCTGATTGCTGCGCAACAAACACAAAGGTGAATTTCAAAGAAAAACCTCAGTGCTCTGACCCTCCTGTGACACACATGAGGGTTCCCAAAAATATTAGTACGTTAAAGCACAGTGTGGAGGAAGATAGATAAGTCCTGTACATCCCCCCCTCCCTCATTATACCACACCACCTGTCGCTGGACTAAGGTGACCAGAGTAAAAGAAATCACATTAGTTGCTGCCGCAGACCTATGAGCTCTGCTAACGTGCCCTCAGGTCTCGTGTTGTGCTCAGCCTTCTGCTCACTTCTCTGCATCTGCGTCACAGATTTGCTTCGTTATCATCCGTTTTGAATGACTTTAAATGTGCTGCTGCTGCTGCCGCCGTCAGCGCAGGCAACTGTGCAGCGATGGAGCTAGCGACAAATCCCTTCCTGTATTCTATGCTCATGCTACAGCGGAAAAACTGTGCTTAAATGCGGTGCTGATTGCGTTAATGGCAGCGCACTTTCCTGCATTGTCTCCTAAGTTTGTACCTGAGGCAATGGAGGGTTAAGTGCCTTACCCAGGGTCAAACTACAGCAGTGGGATTTGATCCTGGCTTCCGTGGTTCTGAATCCACTGCTCTTAAGCTATTTCAGTGACTTATGCTCATAATACTGTCAGTCACTATTCTGTACAAGTCATGGGATAGGAGGCAGTGTACTATTGTGGATCAGGAACTGGTTAAAAGATAGAAAGCAGAGGTAGGGCTAAATTACCACTTTCCTCAATGGAGAAAGGTGAATAGTGGAGTACCCCAGGGATCATGTTCTGGGTCCCCTGCTTTTTAATATATTCATAAATGACCTGGAAATGGGAACAACGAGTGAGGTGATCAAATTTGCAGATGACAAAATTATTCAAAGTTGTTAAAACCCATAAGGATTGTGAAGAGTTGCAAGAGGACCTTGATAAATTGGAAGACTGGGCATCTAAATGGCAGATTAAATTTAATGTGGATAAGTGCAAAGTTATGCACCTAGGAAAGAAAAACCTAATCTATGGTTCCACGATGCAAGGTTCCACATTAGGAACCACCACCCAGGAAAAAGATTTAGGCGTCATTGTGGATAACATGTTAAAACCAATCGGCCCAGTGTGCAGTGGTGGCCAAGAAAGCAAACAAAATGCTAGGAATCATAAGGAAAGGAATGGAGAATAAAACCAAGGATATTATAACGCCTCTATATTGTTCCATGGTGTGACTGCACCTTGAATATTGTGTGCAATTCTGGTCGCTGTATCTTTAAAAGGATATAGCGTAATAAGAAAAAGTACAGAGAAGAGCCACCAAAATGGTAAAGGGGATGGAAGGATACCCCTATGAGAAAAGCTTTAAAAGATTAGGGCTTTTCAACTTGGACAAAAAGGATGTCTAAATTAATTAATGTTATGTGTAAACATAGATCCGTTGTTTACATTATCAAAAAGTAGAAAGACTAGGGGACATGCAATGAAACTATAATGTAACCCATTTAAGACTAATAAGAGAAAATATTTTTTCCACTCAATGCGTAGTCAGACTCTGGAATTTGTTACCGGAGGATGTAGTGAATGCTGTTAGGTGTAGCTAGGTTTAAAAAAGGTTTGGACAAATTCCTGGAAGAAAGGTCAATAAACCATTATTAAAGAGGACCCTGGAAATCCACTGCTTACCCTGGGACCAGCATTGTGGAACTTGTGTGCCTTTTTGGGAAGCTTCCAGGTACTTCTGACCTGGATTGACCACTATTGGGAACAGGATACTGGGCTTGATGGACCTTGGTCTGACCCAGTAGGGCACTTAAGTGCGTGCATTGGGCCGATGGCATGTGTTTTCACTGTGGGCTTGTACATAGACAAATTTAGAGTCGTCCAAATTTATGCACTTAAATTATAAAATACTGTGTCATGCTAGTTGAATTTTGTATGCAGAATTCCAGCAGGAGTAATTTACCCAAGTTATTAGTTTTGAAGTTGTAATAATATAAGAAACACATCAGACGCAAGGGGGCATGTAAAGATCATGTCGAATGTGTGCATTTGGGCTGTGAATCTAGTGCAGAAGCTCACGCTAACTTCGTGAGAGGGAGGGAGGTGTTTATATCCCCCTGCATTGGCATGTTGCTAATGTGCGTCATTGTGTAATGTGGCACATGAGTGCACTTATCGCCACCCACAGACGTGATGTTAAGTGCACCCTTACTAATGGTAGCATTTCCTGGTTAGCGCAACTCATAACACCTGTGCTAATCACAATACGCCTTCAATGCTCTTATTCTCCACTTAGCATGGGATTTCCAGCAAGCTCACTCCCCTGTTAATAGTTAATACACTTCGGTAAACATGGCCCAAAAAGATGCACCACCTTAATTATGACTATATTGGCTTCTCTCGCATTACAATTTTCCAGGCTGCTCCCTATTATGCAAAATTCCCTCCTATGCCAAAATTTAGGCATAGAGATATTTGGACGACCCCAGATTGTCTGCAAATAGAAAGAAATGTAAAAATAGAGCTTTTAAAGGGGGTGTGTGGTGGAGCAAAGCAGAGGATATGTTGTCCAACTCATTTTTGTAAAACTGGCGTTTGATTTCTAAGGATGAGTAAGAGCAGATGGGAGGCTTCCTTTCCAGCCAGGCCAGGTTTTACCCATAGGCAATGTAGGAAGTTGCTTCGGGTGCCAAATTTTGAAGGTACCATCGGATTCCTCCACTGGAAACTGCTTTTCTTTCCTGCTTCAGCCTTCCCTGCCCTTCCTCTAGTCAGGCAGCAGGAGTGGGGGGGGGGGGGAGGCAGAAGGGAGCAGAGTACTTGTTTTCTGGTCTGCATAGCCTGCTTCAGCATTACTTAGGAGGGGAAGGGGTGAGGCTGGAGCAGACATAGTAGATTGCATGCGAGGAGAAATAGGAGAGTAGAGGCTGAAAAGGAAGGAGAACAATTATTTTGAATGTATTAACTGGAATATATCAGCTCTGGGAAATGTGCATCGTTAACATCTTTTGTGTTTTGTTTAGTACAAGAGGAAATTAATTTATAGTTTTATTTCTCCAGTGTTGTTGTACATCCCAAGTTTGGCTTTTGGGGTTCCCAGTTTAATTATTGTCTTCCTAGTTCTAAATTGTGATCCCTTGTTCTTTGGTGACGGTCTATGTTCTGCATTTTAACCAAGCTGAGGTATTCTGTTCATGTAGTTTCTATTTGACCATGTCACTTGTTCTCTTTCCCCAGTAGGAGATGCATTGGTATTCTCTGAGATGTATTGGTTTAATATTTGCAGTGTTGCCTTTTGATAGGTAGGGTTTGGTGCTTTGTGAGTCCTGGCAGAGCTGTTATGATATGGTGGATTTGCTACGAGTTCTAAATGGTCAGTGTTTATAGTACTTCCTAATGGGCCTGGCGGTTGGCACTGGAATATAGTAATGTAGAAATCTGTTAGTCTTTCTTTATCCAGACACTCATTAAGAAGCATGTTTACGAAAAATGAATGTTAACATTATGCAAGTATTTATGCAAATGAGGCTCCCTATGCAAATGAGGCTCTGCAATTAATCTCCGCACATGGCCCCGCACCCCCCTTGGGCCGCCCCTGAGTGCAATTGCCTTAATATGGGTGTTACACATTCGAATTTTGAGGTGCCATGCAGGATTTGAGCAGTGATCTTTTATGCCATTTGAAGTGGATGTAGAGTATATTTTGGTAAGCTTTGGAGGATAATGTTACAATAGTCAAGATGCGGAAGGACCATGGCCTGGTAGACTGTACAGAGGTCCTGGGTATTGAGGAGTGGGCTTAAGTGTTGAAGTATCTTCATCGTGTTGTAAACCAAAATTGGTGGTTTTGTTAATGTGTGATCACATGGTTAGGCACTGATCAAGGCTGATTCTGAGGTATTGGACCTTGGATTTCACTTCTAATTCTACATTCTGTATCTTTTGAGTGGTTGGTGGGACTCCACTGAGACCAGACAGGGTAAGGAAGAAGGACATTACCCAGTGAGCTATGAGTTATTTAGAGTGGGAGGAAAAGAGTGTTTTATGAATGCTGGGATCAGGTCTAAGGAAAGGGGAAGAGTGCTGGTGTCATCCCAGAAGAGAGAGAGAGAAAGAATGAATGAATGAATTAATAGGGGGAGGGGGGAGATGAAAAGCTCATATTTATTCTCTTCTGCCCCACTCCAATCCTGATCATCAGTAGCAATCTCAAAACAACTACAAGGTGGTGGTTACCAGGAATGCTGGGGTCCTGGGGACATCCTCCATAGACACTCAATAGCTAGTCTTCAAATCCTAATCCTACAACATATACACTTTCCCCCCCTTTCAACCACCTCCCTCCAACCCACCCGCACACCCAACACACAAACCATCCACCCAACATCCCTCAACTGCACACTCATTAATACACACTCCATCAAGAACAAAATCACTGCAATAAGGGACCTCCCTCCACCAAAAATCTAGATATCCCATGCATCACTGAATCTTGGCTCACCAAAATACACCTTGCTAAAACTCCTCTAAACTTCAAACTATCCGCAAAATGCACCACAACATTGGACAAACTCACCATTGCAAACAAACAACTCACCATCTGCCTGGCCTACAGCTCTCTATCCCACCCCAACCAACGACTCTCTGACCTACTCCACATCACCCTTGAAAACAACAAGAAAACACAAGGATCTAATTCTACTAGGAGACCTCAACCTCCAATCAGCCCCAATGAAACAAGCAATAGCCTTCCTGGAAGCCGTGACAGCAATGGACTTCACAAATCATAAACTCACCCACTCACAAAGTTAACACCCTCTACTTCATCTTCACAAGCAACAACCCAATCCACACTGACCCCCCCCCCTCCCAATCCAGACCCTCCCAGTCCCCTGGTCTGACCACAGCCTAATCACTTTTCAGCTCCCCGTCCGTGCCTTCCAAAAACAAACATTTCCTAATCAGCACAAGAATCACTTCAAGCGATTCAATAAAGAATCCTTCCTAGCCCACATCTCCGCAATTCTCAACACTGAAATCCTGGACTTGAACACAACCATGACTTCTTGAAACTGAACCATCAGCCTCAACTTTGACCCACCTACACAAACAAACCCCATGGTACACCTCAGATCTTTGAAATCTAAAATCACAACTACAAAGATGAGAACACAAATGGAGGAAATCTCACCTACCCTCAGACCAATCCTGCTACATGACCCTCCAAAGGGAATACAACTACACCACAAACCATTCCAAGCAAAGCTACCGCACCAAACTAATTAAAAGATCATTTAAACCACCCAATGGAGCTATTCATCCTAGTAAAAGAATTCACAAAATCTCCCTGCAACAATACATCAACAGCTCCATCACCCCTCAACAACTGGCAGACTTCTACGCCACTCGCCACCCTCAACCCACAGCCCAAACAAGCCTATCACCACAAATTACCCCCTCCAGCACACTCAGGGACTACCTTCAAACACATCACTACTGAAAACAGAGAGCACTATCTCATCCCTCAACACTACAAAATTCCCCCGGACCCCTGACCGGTCCGCTGGATCAAAGCCACCAAATCTGAACTCTCCCCATTCCTTACAAAACTCACACAAAGCTCCCTATTGCATGGTAAGATGCCAATCTGTAAAAACCTCCTTAATCTGCCCTCTACTAGAAAAAACAAAACACCTTGACCCTACCTCCTTCAGATCCATAGCAAGCCTACCATTCATAGCCAAAGTAATTAAAAAGACCGTCCAAAACCAACTGCAAGAATACCTCGACACTCACGTCCTGTTTGATCCTCAACACAGATTCCGACCGCACTATGGCGTGGAAGCCCTCCTAACCTCCCTCATGAACAACCTCATAAAAGAAATTCAGAACACAAACAAAAACCATCAACCATAACATCCTCCTACAATCAAAAGGAATACAAGATGCTGTATTAAAATGGTTCCAAACCTATCTACATAACAGGCTCCAGCAGATAAGGACCAGATCGCTATCTTCAACCCCATTCACCCAGACTCAAGATGTCCCCTAAGGCTTCGCTCTCGCCACACTTCTCTCCCACATCTACATCCAACCACTCTGTACCATCATCCAATCACACATCAACTACCACATCTATGCAGATAACATCACGCTATATGCACCACTCAATTTGAGCAAACCTTCATACCACAAACTACAACAATGCCTCACAAATGTTTTACAATAGTTGTCCACAAACCACCTATCCATAAGCCTCAAGAAAACTGAATCCTTATTTGTCACCAAAATGAATCAATCATTCACCCCACCCTTCATCCATCACCCTCAACCACACAGAAATCCAAGTCAAACCTGAAGTGAAATACTTGGGCATTACCCTTGACCGATCACCTCACCTTGAAGATACAAATAACAAACACAACAAGATCTACTATAAAACCAAACCCCTTCAGCACCTCCGCCCTCTCCTCGTTCCTCCAGATTTCCACTCAGCCCTAAAGCTATCTCTATCTATAGATATCTATATCTCTATCATATACCCTCTACAGCCAGCCCAAAACACAGCAGCACGCACCATTGTCAGAGCCTCCAGACACACCCATATCACTCCTATATTGAAATCCCTTCATTGACTTCCCATCACATCACAGATCAAATACAAAGTCCTCACCATTATCCACAAGGCACTTAACATCTCAACTGAGCATCTCCAGACATTCAGACACCCAAACACCAACAGACCATGCAGATAGAACTCTCTTAACCTTCTCCTCCCATCTCAGTTACCTGAGAGCTCACAACATGCCTGTATGAAAGTCTTCAAACTCTACGCTCCCACCCTCTGGAATTCCTTTCCTCCTACACTATGAAGAATTCAATCCCATAATGTCTTCAAAAAACATCTCAAAACACACCTCTTTGAAGAGCACTATGGATCATCTCCAACAACTGATCGTCTAGTTAACAGTTGGCTGATTATGGGTGTGAACTAGAGTAACCTCTTTACTCAATTTATCATAAGCCTACTGTAACAAGTTCTAAAGCTATAAAGATCCTGCATGCTTCCCCCTTCCCCTGTTATATGCTAATGAGTTTGATTTAACCTCGTTTGCCCCGTTGTTCAATGTGAACCATTTTAAACCGTTTTGACTGGTAGATAAATGGTATATAAACCAGTTAAATAAATAAATATATCGACTGTTGCAACTCATTTTGCCACAGACTACCAAAATCAATGCGCCTTCCTCTGCGAACAGCCCTCCACACGACAGCTTAGATCATCCAAGGCACCTGAAAATATAACATCACATCACCCCCATCCTCAAACGCCTTCACTGGCTCCCACTGCAGAGCAGAATACAATACAAAACTCTCCTTATGATATACAAAGCCCTCAACCACCAACCATCCCCCTACCTTGAAACCCTCATAGCCCCACTGCAGAGAAACAGACTGTGAAGATCATCCACAAGAAACATTCTAGCCATCCTCCAAGCAATAACAAAGAGCACCCAGCAGGCATCCACCAGATTCTTCTAGCTCTGCGCCCCCACATCCTGGAACTCCCTCCCCAACTCCTTAAGAAATGCCAAAGATCTCCACACCTCAAAACCCACCTCTTCACCCTCCATTTCGGACCCATCACCATGTAACCCCCTCCCCCCCCCCCAAAAAAAAAACACTTCCCCTTCTATGCAGAACACCCTGTATATTGTTAAAGGCAGCAATCCCCTGCCTAGACTTATGACAATAAGTTTCATTCCTTTGCCCCTTATTGTACAGTTACTGTTCCATTTAAACGCTGTTTGACCTGTTGAAAGTTCTACGCACACCACTTTGACCTTCGCAAAAAGTGGTATAAATATTCAGCCAAATAAATAAATAATTCATGATTACAATTTGCATGAACAATTACATTCCTCCAATTGATTCATGGATCACTAGCCAAGAGGTTGGTGGTTCATGAGACCATCATCACTAATTTTGGCTCAACCAGTTTATAGGCTCAGGTGTACTTTTTCAGCAGAAATAGCACATTTTGTCACCCAAAAATAACTGCAGTAAACCAAGCTTCTGTTTACTTGGCAAAATAAGCTGTAAGATTTGAAATCCAGAAAAAAAAATGCTTTCATCTTTTCTATAGTTTAATGTTTACCAAATTGTGACCCATCATACAAACAAACCAAACACAAAGTCTACAGTTAGAAAGAATACATTTAACCAATATTTGGGCTCCAGCTGATTCTGTAGTATTTTATGAAATGAAAAAGCGCAGCTGTTCTAAAATCCTTTTGTTTATGTTACTAGGCACATTTGGCTTGTGCTGAAATGTCAGCTTGATGGGCACAACCTGGTTCTGATAATCTGGCCTCCAGGCGTGTAAGCGGGGAAAGATATTGGCAGGATCTCTCTGCAAAATCAAAGTCCAGCACGGAAATAAGCAAACATTTGAAATGTACGAGACTCGGGTTTTTTTCTGAAAACTGCTGCTGGTGGGCAGCCGATTAGCATAACATCCCAAGCAGCAGTCATGAGGAGAGATTCCTCTTGCCCCTGTGTAGGGCAGAACAGCATGGAAACAAGCAAACACTGCAGTTAGAGTCTCCTTGAAATACTGGCAGCTGGGAGACATTCGGAAAATTCATTAGCTTGCCTTGCCATGTAGCAACTAGCCTTTACTACTAAATAACTTCCTTAGAGTAATTTACACAACCTTGATGCATATCGCGATTGAGAAACTCAGCATCACTATCCAAACAATGGGTATATTATGATAGTTATGTGTGCATATGCAGCACACTCGTACAAAGGAAGGCAGGCTGAAAGCAGCTGGCATCTTTACAGTTTATCTAATCTCACCTCACAGTACAGATTGCATTTTTAGGTCAATAAAGTCATGATTATCGCAACAATTTAAAAGCATTGCCACAATGTATCCAAGTTTTCATTTCCACCTGTCCACCGTTGGTAGGTGATTGCCTGTGTGGAACGTCATCTTATTCATATGCAGAAACTACAAGACACAGGCTCAAGGAGTCACCCTTGTGAGTCCATTTCTTTCTCTAGGATTTCGCAAATTGATAAAGCAGTACATTTTATTTATTTATTTTATTTAGTGTACACTTGTATCCCGCTACTTCCAGCGATCAGCAGCGGTTTGCTAAACATAAAAGTGCAGCTGTACAGGCCAGGTATTAAAGCATACATCATGATTTAGTGGAAAAGTACAGGTCGTATCACTCGAATTATAAGATTCACATTTGATTGCATTTTGAAAGAGAAATGTTCAGAAGTTAGCTAAGGAGTTCTATAGGTAACATGCCCTAGGTGCTACACTTTGGGGAAACAAGCCAAAAACAGAAGGCACGCTTCTAAGCATCATAGACGCACCATAAACTGTTACAGAGAAAACCAGCCCAAAGCCCTTATGACCTCACAATTAGCGTCCAGAAAGGAAATTTCAAGAACATACATTAAAGGAAAACACCTGAAATTAAAATGATCAAATATTTTAATACTAACAAAAAAAGAGGACCAAATGGAGCAAGGACATATGCAAACTACCCAGACCATAGATGAGTTTAAAGCCAGTACAAGTACATTATGCTTTCATAGATGTGATGAAGAGAATACAACTTTCAAAAGCTTGTTATAAATATATTAAGTTAATAGTTAATCCAGGGATATCCAACTTGTACTAGCTCGGCGGGGGCACTGATGTCATATGATGGGTATGAGGGCCAGCTCCTCTTTCCCTCGTGCATTTCCTCCTTATTTCTTAGCCTTTTCTTTCCAGTTAAGATACCAATGAAACTCGAAATGACAGTGTAATTCTAACTGAAGTGAAATCTTATCAATTGTATCTAACTTAAAATATACTACCACGAATACCACCACATTAATGTGCTACTACACGAGTTAACTCACCTCTAGCAACCACGCGGTTTCTCTCTCTACTATTCCCCATTCACGGCAAGCAGCCCCGCCCCCAGACATCACGTGATATGTTGCGCTCTCTCACCGCAAAGAGCTTGAGACTCACGGTAAATACGGTTGTGTTGATCGCGTAGCTTCAAGTCTCTCGAGATCTGAAACGGTGAGTTCTGCCGAACTTCCTCACGGTACAGGCGATCGCGGTGGAAAAGTGGCAACGACAATTCGCTGCAGCCACAAGCTGGAAAGTGAGAGAACAGGTTCAAGTTATCCTTCCAATAAAAGGTATCACCTATAACTTCTTTGTTGCCGTTCATCTGCTCTTAACTTGTTCTAGGATACTGAAGAAGTGGAGAAGCCTCATGGTTAGAGCAGCGAGCTAGGGGCTCAAATCCCACTGGTGTTCCTAGGTCAAGTCGCTTAATCCTCCATTACTTAAGGAGCAATATTCTAAAGGGCCTGCCCAGTTAGCAGAAAGCTGCAAACCTTCTAAATGATGCGCAGCAGGGCACGTGGTTACTACTGCTGACTGTCCCACCACTAAATGCCCCGATGCTAGCTCCAAGAGGAACTGCTGCACACCTTGCCCTCTCCCTCAGGCTAACTAGAGGACATACGACCATAACTGCCAGGAACAAATAGTATTTAAAGCAATTTTGTCCTGGATTGGGCAGGTACTGTCTCCTGGCAAGGGCACACAACAGCTATACAGTATGTGACCGCAGCCTCCGTTGCTAATCTTTGCTTCTCATAATTGCTGGACATTCGTAAGGCATACCTCGACGATCTAGAGCAGCAATCGCGTTGACAGTGACTTTTGGAAGTCTGTACTCCAGCATTTGCTTCAGTGACTTTTGCAACCAAGCACAGGATGTCCTCGTGCGTTGCAAAGGTTACTACATACAAGGGTTTTCTTGTCCCTGAGCTTGGGAGTCACTTATGTGTTGGTGCCTGATCCTGTTTGTACATAGACGTAAGTAACCTTACTTTCCCCAATAATAGTTTTCTGAGATCTGCAGAATAAACAAGCCACAAAATACCTCCCACATCTGTTTCAGTTTAACCAGGTCCCGTCTCTCAGCATTCAGATGACTGGTATGAAATTGGTATAGGAGGTAATTACCATCAGGAAGCGACGTCTTCCAGAGCTCTAGGAGAGCCCTCCCTGCAGGTGCAATGAGGTGGTGATGTCACTGATGGGCGGCTGCCTTCTCCTGCTTGTCCATGGAGAAAACAATTTACAAACATCTCTCTAACGTTTGCAGAGATGAGTTTCAAAGTTACGTACGAACATATGTTTATGATCCAGGAGGAACACGCTGCTAACGTTTGAAGAAAGCTAAAAGCGCAGATCGTATTGCAAATAATTTCAATGCCTTTGAATAAAGGTGAAACATATAACGTTTCTGCGTTATTAACGAGAGCGGGAGGTAGTTGGCAGCGTCTTGACTTACTTGAATGAGTCAGTGGTGGATCCGACGAGGTTTGTATTGCGAGTGTAGGTGGCTCCTTTTTTGTTATTCTAGCTTGTCCGTCATAAACCAGTTACTGTGTTCCATGAACAACATCCAAAGAAACAAATTATCTTACCTTCTGTTAGTTGTCATATCAAAACATACCTTTATGTTTATTTCACATTACACAGTTTATTAGAGTAAGGTCCCGCTTGCCCGAAGCTCAGCAACCATTGCCTGCGCTTATTACGCTCCTCATGGAATGGTTTCAGATGTCTTTTCTAAACCTGGTTTCCTTTAATTGCCACTTATTTACTCTTTGTCCCATCACCAGACCACAGCTGAAAAGAAACCTCCATCTTACTGCTTGAGAGGGTCTATAACACTTCATTTAAATCTGCTCCTGGCCATTTTCTAATAGCAAGTAGGCACTGTTCCCTCTAAGCTGTGCGCGTGTGCGCGCACACACCTCGCCGAGCGAGCACACATACTTTACAACAGAGCGCACAAAAATTACGGTTCTGATTCTGATAGAAAACAATACAGACGTCTTAAAATTTAATAGTTGTATATTTACAGTTTTCACAAGTTCTACAATATTATCTAGTGCAATCAATGTGGTGTACATACTGTATTCTGATGTGTAGTCAAATTTTAAAGTATATAACTCCAAGTGTCGTTACATGGCGCACAAAAATTTAACCTTCCTTCAAAAGCTGCACAGCTAACATTTTATGCGCACACAGCCTACAGAAAATTAGAGGGAACATTGCAAGTAGGGGGTAAGGGTTTTCACTTCTTTTCAGCCCTTATCCGAATCACAGCAGGCACCTGTTACCGGGGGATTTGACACACACAGTAAAAGGCACCAGGCTAAGAACACAAGGTCCCATACTAAACATCCAATGTACCATGTGCAAAATACTTAACTTACAATTTCAAAGATTAGGTGGAAATGGAAGTGAAGGGGGGGGGGGGAAGTAACATAACCATTGACTGCACATCGCTATTAGCACAGGTGTTTTTAGCACATACTAACAGGGTCTCTGGGTATTAGTACATGTGCACTTAACCCCACCTCTATGGGCGGTGTTTGCACATAGGTGCCATTAGTATTGTGCTAGCAGAAGGGGGACAAACAGACGCCTACATCTTGGCACATAGCTTCACCCTTATCGTGCCCTTCTTAAATTCACCCTCTTTCTCGCCCTCATCCATCTTTTAATCTAAGTTAGAAACAAGACCCTGGGCTTTGATATAACCTAATACGGCAAATCTTGTTATCAGGTCTACACATAGCAGAATCACTATAAAACACAAGAACAAAGACAAGTGGCCACTGCTTTCTGTATTAAAACTTCAAAATCAATAGGGATCTTAAGATGCACAGGCATGCTTTTTTTCCAGCAAACCCAAAACCTCCTCTCTAATATGGGCAAGAAGTTATGGTTTCACGTGAAGACAATGACCGGAATCATGTCCAGCTATTCCCTTACTACCCACATTCCCCATGCATATTAAGTCTTTACAGGAAAGACATTTAAAAAAAGAAAGCTGCATTATTTATACTTGAGGAGCATGGTTTGCAGGTCTAGCAAAGCCCAGATACACAAAAGCATATAGATACCAGAGATAATAAACTCAGTACAGAACAATTTTTCTTTGAACTTGTAAGTTATTTTGCACATGCCTCCAACACATTGATACTGCAGGATAGCTAGGTAAGGTTTGCTTCCCTACAGATGACAACAAAATCCGCAATAGATGCGCCACCCAGGAAGACGTAGATAACTAAATCCCACCTCATGTTAAGGTTGAAGAATGGTCAAGAACTTGGCAGCTGAGATCTAATGCTTTTTATATTTAAAAAAAAAAAAAAAAAAAAAAAGGAAAGTCATGCATTTGGGTTTCAAAAATCCAACAGAAAGGTACAGTGTAGGGGGTAAAAGTAGTTTTATCAACAAAAGATTAGCAGGACCTGAATGTAATTATGTCTAACAATTTTAACATAGCCAAACAGGTAAAAATGGAGAAGGCAAAAACCAGGAAACTTCAGTATGTAGGAAGAGCCTGCACACAAGTTTACTATGCTTTTTTTTTTTTTTTTTAAACAGGTGTTCTCCAGAAACAAGCAGGAAGTCAGTCCTCACCTATAGGACTCCCCCAACTACAAGCAACCAAGAACCTGAAAAGAAAAACACACCACTGCAACCTGCAAAGGATAAGCCCTGAGCAGCAGCAATAAAGTCCCTTCCAAGAGACTCTCACAAGACCCAAGTGGCCAGCAGAGAACCAGCACACCAGTAGCCTGAACACAAAAGGTTCAGAAGGCAGGAGTTGTCCATACCCCAAAGAGATGACTTAGTACAGCCTGGCTGAAGGCACTGTCCTGTCAGGACTCCCTCTCCAGGCAGTAGTGAGCTGCAAAGGTATGGACCAAATACCTGGTGGAGACCTGACAGATTTGCCACAGAAGTAGCCATGGCCTAACATAGTGCATCATGACTTTCTGGTCCAATGAAATCCCCCCCTTAAGATTCAATCGTAATGCAGTCCACCAACCAAACAGACCGAGTTCGCTTAGGCACTAGGAGCCCCAGGCATCTAGGGTCATAGGATACAAAAAAGCAGAGGTGCTTTGCAGTTGCCCTGAGTCCATTGCAGATAGAAAGACAGGGCCCTTTTACAATCCAGTCCAGAGTATGGAGAACAGTCTCCACCCTGCTGGCATGAGGCCCTAGAAAGAAGGAAGAGAGCACCACCACCTGCTTGAGATGGAATAGCGACACCATCTTTGGTGGAAACATATGGGGGAGGGGGTAATACACAGCACAACCCTGTTCTTATACAACCTCGTGTAGAGGGGCTCTGCCATCAGAGCCTGGAGCTCAGTGATTCTGCAAGCTGATGCAAGTGCTACATAAAAGACGACCTTCCAGGAGAAGTACCTCAAGTGGCAGGTAGCCAGAGGCTCAAAACAGCAGCTTAATGAGAACACCACACTGAGATCCCACTCCACCACTGGACGGTAGATATGGGGGGGGGGAAGGTTTGGATAGCATGAGGCCCCATAAGAACTGAGACACAAGAGGCTGCGCCAAGAGGGGCTTGCCCTTAATGGAATGGTGGTGCACTGCAACAGCACTCGTGTACTCTAATCGAGTTGGACTTTAGGCCCACCTGCAACAGATGGAGCAGGTACTGGAGTACCACTTGTACCGAGCAGAATAGTGAACCTGTCTTTCAGCATACCACATGGAGAATCAGCATCACTTAAAGGCATACACCCTTCTTGGGGAAGCCTTACAAGAGGCCATAAGAACCTCTTCCATGGCCCGTGGGAGGTTGAAGGGAGCTAATGCTACCCTTTCAGCAGCCAGGCCGTGAGTTACAGGGACCCCAGGTGTAGGAAAGAGCCCTGCTTCCGTGAGAGTAGTCAGCCCCCCAGTAGCCTGGGCAACCCTATCAGTATTAGTGATGCTCTGTCACGCTGGACCTTGAAGAGGGTCTTGGGACCAGTGGTGTCAGTGGGAAGGCATACAGAAGGCCTTCAGTCAATGGAATGAGGAACAGTTCCACTACCACCCAGGACAGGTGTGGCTGACGGGAACAGGAGCAGGGCAACTGCGTATTGTCTGGGCTAGCAAACAGGTCCACCAGGGGGATGCCCCAAAGTCAAAACAGCCAGGTCACTTCAGAATCCAGGCACCACTCATGCAGGTGAAGGACTCTGCTCAGCTTGTCTGCCAGGGCATTGTCTTAGCCCAAGAGGTAGACCGCTCTTAGGAGCATCCTTCTGAGCATGTTGCATAGAAGCCGAGGACTACCACCTCCTGGCAGGGGGGAGTATGAACCTGTGCCCCCCTTGGTTTGTTTATATAGAACACTGTGACCTAGTTGTCTGTCTAGAAGAGCACTGACTGGTGCTGCAGCCAGTGGCAGAAGGCTCGAAGAGCCAGAAATATTGCTCAGAACTCCAGCAGATTGATTTGCATCTGGGACCAGGTGCCTCGTGTCTGACAGCCCTCACAATGCACGCAGCTCAGTAAGGAGGATTCCATGGTGAGGACCCCCTGAGGGGTTGGTACCTGGAAGGGCATCCCAACCTGAAGGTGACAAGGGATCTGCCACCATCCGAGGGAGTGTACCAGCTGGCAGGTCCCTCTCACTCTGTCCCAGAGCCTGCCTGTGGCTTGTGTCCATTGAGAGCAGAGGCACCACTGGGCCACTCTCATGTGCAGTCAGGTGTATGGGGTCACATGAACCATGGAGGCCATGTGGCCCAGCAGGTGGAGAAGCTGGGCAGGTAGCAACCAGTGTTGTCGTACCTCTGCAGCTAGCCTCCTGAGGCATTCTGACCTCTCTTGAGGGAGGAAAGCCTTGGCCTGGAGGATGTTTAGCTGAGCCCCTATAAACTCCAGCTGTTAAGCCAAAGCAAGGTAGGACTTGGAATAGTTGATGACAAACCCCAGATGCTGCAGGGTGTTGGTGGTGTGCTTGTGGCGCATTGTGCCTCCCCTTATGAGCCAGTTCAAGTAAGGGAAGATGAAGACTCCTTGAAGAGATAGGTGGGCTGTGACCACCACAAGGCACTTGGTGAAGACCCTTCGCAATGAGGCCAGCCTGAAGGGTAGCACCCTGTATTGGTAGTGCTCTCCTCCCACCATGAACCAGAGATATTTTCTGAGGCTGGGATAGATCAGGATGTGTGTGTAGACATCATTTAAGTCTAAGGAGCATAGCCAATCTCCCTGCTGAAGAAATGGCATCAATGTTCTAAGGAAGAACATTTTGAACTTTTCCCTTATCAGGAACTTGTTCATGTCCCACAGATCCAGGATGGGCCTTAGGCTCCCGGTTCTCTTGGGGATGAGGAAATACCTGGAGTAAAAGCTGGTTCCCCTGAGATGTTCTGGTACTGGCTCCACTGCCTTGTCCTCAAGGAAACCTGTGAGCTCGATGAGGAGCAGGATCTGGTGAAGGAGAGGTCTTATGGGCTCTCCTGGAAAGTAAGAGGGCAGTGTATGCTGAATGTGGAGAAGATTGACCACAGCTGGTCCACCATCACCAGAGATAGCCCTCCTTGACCACCCAGGTAACAGGACCAGCTGCCCCATGTGGGCTGTAGGGAACCTCCTGGGGGAGAGGAGGTCACATCCAGGGAGTCAAAAGCTCCCCCAGGCTGAGCTGGGGTTGATGCCTGTTTACGGGGGCCATACATCTGTCCCTTGTGCTGTTGGCTGTGATGTGGTGCTGAGAAGGAATGGAACTGCGAGATGTTGCCAAAGCTGCCCTTTTTCCTCAGGAAGAAGTGCTTCTTCACCAGGGCCTTCTTTCGGGACTGCACCAAGGTCTTTTTAAGAGTCTGGTCCTTATGAGGAACTCATTCTTGATCGCTGCTGCTTTGTCTGCCATGGGTTTCCCAAAGAGGTTCTCTCCAATGCAGGGGAAATCAATAAGTTTGTCCTGAACTCATTGTTCGAGGTCAGACAATTGCAGCTATGCTTGGCATCGAGCCCGATGCTGGCTGCAGCCACTATGACTGAAGACTCCATCATAGATGGGAACTTCAAGCACTCTGACTGCCAAGATGAGTGACTTGAACCTCTGGAGGGTTTCCCCATCGAGGCCTGCCAAGAACTCACTGAGTTCCTTTGACAGCTCTTTGAGGTACATGCTGATGTAGATCTGGTAGGACTGACCCGGTCTGTCAACATTGAGCCCATAAAGGCCTTCCAGCCAAGGGTGTCGAGGGGTCTGGGCCTCCCTGCCAGTGGGTAGTGAGGAATGGGTCTTCTGGCTCTTGAGTCTGCGCATGGCAGACTCAACAGCCATTGAGAGTTGTGGATAAGTTGGGCTTTCTGAAACCCAGGACCTTGGCGGACTCGATACATGGAATTGAGTCGCATGCTGACAACGAGCAGAGACGCCAGTGTCTCCCACATGTGGAGGTGGTAGCATTGCAGGTTCAGCAGAATTGGTACCATGAGAGCTTCCTTTGGAGGGCCTCATACTGGAGGATCTCCAGTTCCTCTGTGCGAGGGTTTTCCTCCGCCTCAGTCTCCATGGAGAGTGCCCTAGCCATGTCCTGCACAAAGTTGAGGAAGGCAACATCCTCTGGCAGGGAATGGCGTCAGGACGTTGGGGAGGATGGGTCCAAAAGGTACATCTCAATAGTGCCAACCGTCTGGGGACTCCTCATCCTGTCTTCCAATTGGACTGGAAGTCAGAGGTTCATTCAGAGTTATTGCAGTCGAGGTCTGAGCAGAGGGGCCTGGCCTGGCCTCTGGATGACCTGCAGTCTGAGTTGCGTTTGCTTGTTGGAGAGGACCAGTGACCCGAGGAATGGGATTGGAACCTCATCAGATGCTGATGAGGCTCTCAAGGCCGATGGCGCTAGAGGATCGGCTCAATGTCCAGGGAGACCCTCAATATCAAGGGTTCCATTGTCTGGGTTGATGAACCGGACATGAATGCCCACTGCTGAGACATGAGGGCAGATATACTATGCTCTGAGGCTGCCACCCTGGTCTCCATACCAGCTGGCTCCGCAGACTTTGACACAGGCACTGGGATTTTGGGTCCAGCGTCTGTTCCGTCAAGTGGGAGTCCTCGACAATGATGGCCTCAGGTGTCATAGGGTGGTCGGTGGGAACAGACGACCTCTTCCAGGACAGCTCTTGTGGCCACTCACACTCAGACTCCTCCGACTCACGCTGAGGGACTGTGGGGCCTGGAGTGGGATTTTCCCCATCTTCCCAGACCGTCTCCGATCTTTGAGGACATCGACTTCTTGCGTTCCACCTCTGGGGATTTCTTCTCGGAGGTACCACAGCTGCTGGTCTCAGAGGAGGCCCAGGCTTCATGGGGCACCGAGATACCAGAGGGGGCCTTGGAGCAGTGTGTCACCAGAGACTCTGGCATGGATTCAGACTTTTGAAAAAAAAATGTCCTGCTGCTGGTGACTGCTCTTAAAGGCCTCTGAGGTCCTGGTTCTGCAAAATTCACAGTCCAAATCACTGTGTTCCAGGCTACACCGATCACACTTCTTGAAGCCGTTGGAAGCTATCGGAGGAAAAAAAAGCAGTCTCTGCCACCCAGTAGGGGTCTGAGGCCTTCGGTGAAAAAAGGCACGACCACCAATCAAAGGAACCTCTAAGCAAAAAGAAAAAACAAACAAACCAGAGGAGCAACGCCTAGGTGAGCCAAGTCGGAGGCAGGAAAGGAACAGATACGCAAACCGGATAAGAATGTAACAAAAAAACCCCACACTTTTTCCAGGGAAAACTGGACAGACATCCAGAGGGCTCTGCGGAAAAAAGGAGACTGAGGCAAGATGGCATCCTTGGGCAGGAAGGGGACCACGCATGTGTGGAGCATCTCCCAAAGGCTTTCTTTGAAAGCTGGGGAGATGCTTCCACAGGGGCTCAGTTGGTGTCAATGTCATCCATATGCGAGGGCTGACTTCCCGCTTGTTCCCGGAGAAAAAGGAGGCAATAGTAGCTCTGTATAAGTCTTTGGTGCAACCTCATTCAGAGTATTGTGTGCAATTCTGGAGACCACACCTTCAAAAGGATATAAACAGGTTTGAGTCGGTACAGAAGATGGCTACTAAAATGGTTATTTATTTTATTTTATTTGAGCACATTTTTATACTGCTCCTTCCAGTGATCAGCAGCGGTTTACAGTTAACAATTAACTCTGCAAAGATTAGCAGTTACATAAAACAGTAGGTTAGACAGACTTACGAGGTGTGACAAAAAAGAAACGAGATTGTGGCAGCCACACCCATGACTCAATGCCAATTGGCTAATCGCTTATGTCACTGTGTTGTACAACATCTTGCTACTATTCAGCTATAATATTTTTCATCTCTCTCTGTTTTTCTTTTTCAGGTCTTTTTGTAGCACACTGCTCCATCGCTTTGTCATGCAACTGGAGGTGGCAGAAATATGGAGCAAAGAATCAACTTGAAATTTCTGGTTAAGTTGGAGAAGGGCCCAGCTGAGTGCCTCCAACTTCTCCAAAAGGCTTATGGAGAAGATGAAGACTTGTGGCCTTGACATTGTGAGTGGCACAAATGCTTCAAGACTGGCCATGAGGAGGTGGAGGATTACCCCAAGTCAGGACGGCCTTCCACGACAAAGACAGCTGAGAACATTGACAGAGTAAACCAGCTGGTACAGAGTGATCGCAGATTGATGGTGTGGATTATAGGTGAGGAGCTGAGCCTGAACAGGGAGTCAGTGCGGCTCATCTTGGTGCAGGAGCTGGGGATGCGGAAGGTGTGCACCAAGATGGTGTCCAAGTTTTTATCAGATGACCAGAAGGAGCACCGGGTCAATGTTTGTCAAGACTTTCTAGAGAAGATCCAGAATTCATTGGCCGAGTCATCACAGGAGACAAGACTTGGGTCTTCCAGTACGACCCTGAAAGCAAGAGACAGAGCCTGCAGTGGAAGAACGTGACTGTCACCCAGATCCAAGAAGGCACGCATGTCCAAATCAAGGATCAAGGTCATGCTGATCGCATGTTTTGACCAGAAGGGAGTGGCCCATCATGAGTTTGTGCCTGAGAGTCAGTCAGTCAGTCAGTCAACCAGCACTACTACCAGCAGGTCCTCAATCGCCTCCATGACCGGGTTCAGCACAGCAGGCGGGCTTTGTAGAAACAAGTCGTGGCTGCCCCACCATGACAACGCACCCGTACACACCATGTTCAGTGTGAGGTAATTCTTGGCCAACAAACAGAGCACAGCTCTCAACCACCCTCCTTATTTCCTAGATCTCGCACCGTGCAACTTCTGGCTCTTCCCCAGGCTGAAAACTGTGCTCAAAGGAACTCATTTTGCCTCTGTAGAAGAGATGAAGGCCACTGTGACGAGGGAGCTGAGGGACAATGCATAATTTCTCTGTGGATTTTGTAATAAAACATTTATGGGACAGTCTTGTTTCTTTTGTCACACCTTGTAAGGATCTTAATATGTATACTTTAGAGGAAATACAGGATAGAGGAGATATGATAGAGATGTTTAAATATCTGTGTGGCATAAATGCATAGGATGAGAGCCTCTTTCAATTGAAAGCAAGCTCTGCTATGAGGGGATATAGGATGAGGGTGAAAGGGGACAGACTCAGGAGTAATATACAGAAATATTTCTTTACAGAAAAAGTGGTAGACGTGTGGAAAGTCTCCCAATGGAGGTAATAGAGAATAGTATGTGACTTCAAAAAAACATGGGATAAACACAGAGGAGCTCTAAAGGAAAAAATGGGGACTATTGTAGTAGTTGACATGGAAGGGCAGACTAGATAGGCCATGTAGACTTTCTGCCATTATGTTTCTATGGATGAAACCCTGGCCTGAGCAGCCAAGGTCTGGGCGATTGCTAGCAAAAATGGTGTTTGGGTAAGAAAAAAAACCCTCTCCTTGCCTATTTTCTGACACCATGCACGGGAAACATTCAAGCTAGAAAGCTGATGCAACTTAGGAAAAATCAGTTCCCACCAAACTACATCAAGTCTGAGAAATCCAAGTTGTCTGTATCTGATTTTCATCAGTCTTAAGTAGCCAGAAAAAATATCTGAGCCAGGCTGAACCCATTCTAAGCCAGAATTTCATCCTGGACTCAATTATGTGGCTGGCTCACATAGTCCACAAAGAGGATTCACTATAAGGCAATTGGCTATAAACAAAAACCCACTGGATTCTGTTTAGGTTGATAAACAAGTTTAACCTCTTGTCCCTTCACAATTATTTGTATTTACAGCAGTCTGAAGAAGGTGGTGCAATATTAAATTGTCAATTAACCGATATTGGTTTGCAGTCTTTGCAATGCAATGCTCTGCAGTTAACAAGATCTAGGAGGGCTAAGCACTTACTAAAGATAGAGGAAACTGCATTCACAGCAGAGCATCACTTTCACATGAGCATGCTTATTTTTCATAAATTTCCACTAAACATGGGCTATGAACTTTACAGTCTTAGATAAACTTATACTAATGCGGTATGCATAATCTGTCATCATTGGCTCTTGTGAAGTGTATCATAGAAATTGTTTTCAAAACCTACAGCTCCCTCTGCTGTTCACTTATAAAACACACAGAATTGTTCCATACTATTGCAAGTATGTTCTCAAACATAATTTTATATAAGTAGGAAACCAATGTGCAACACTTTTTTTCAAAGCAGATTCTATATTTTCACCCCTCTACGATCATATCAAAATACCCCTTTCCCCTTCTCCCAGCTATTTTTTCTTTAGCACTTGAAACAAATCACCACTGAAGTGTAAGCTGTTATTTACTTGTGTATTCAGTCCCTGTCACTTGTAGCTCATGCTATACTGAACTGTGATAGCTAAAGCTTTAAACATGCAATGTGTGCTGTTAAGTCAATGTTGACACCATGCAACTTAGCTCCTGGGTTTTTCTTGCACTCTAAGCAGAAAGCTGATACTACAGTTTAAAATATGTACCACCACATGGGGGCACATTAAACCAACATGACTAGTCTATGCAACTTGTTTGTGAACAGTTAGCATTAAAATTACCATATACTACATGCAATGTAACCGTTTCCAAAGAGGAGATGGAATAGTCCTTTTGCTGTTTATCAAAAGTGATGTAAAGTTTAAGGCTGATGCTGGAACCTGTGCTGAGTTTCATAAAAGCATGAAGTCTACTGATCCAAGATGGCGGGGGAGTAGGACGCCGAGTTGGAGTGCGTGGAACTAGCTCTGCACCTTCCTTTCGATGGGGAGGAAAAGGAAACAGTGCACCCAGAAACCCCCTGAGGCTTCGACTCCGTCTGGAGGTTTGGTGCAGTCATTGATAGCTGGTTTTTGTGTTCCCTCGGCACCCATGGCTTCGGCAGATCCAGTGGACGTGTCACTGGATCTGAGCATTGATGGGGTGGAATTAAGCCCCGTACAGGTGCCGCCGGCTCAGCCTGGTCCCACGATTCACGGAGGGGCAGGTCTGCGGTATTTCTCCAGGACAGGAGGCATCCGCGGCTGAGGGGGGTTCCCCCGTGAAGAGAGTTGCGATGGTAGCGATTGGTGGAGCCACTGCAGGGAGTTGAGTGGGATTTTCCTCCTCCACTGGCAGCGGGGGATTGATACAGCTGACGCCTGACTTACCCAGCACGTTGGAGTCCAGGCCTCCTGGCTTTGTGGAAAAACCGGCGCTGGTTCTTAGATAGCTTGTGGGAAGCTCTCTCTGCCGTTCAGCAAACCCTTTTACCCTTTGTGACTTCCTTTTCGCAGCAACCTTTGGATATTAAAGCGCAGTGTTCCTTGTCAGACTCTGAGCTTGTGGCTCATTCAACTAGGTTTTCTCATTTGGAATCCAAGGTGGAAGGACTAGAGTCTCTTAGGGGTATGTTTACTAAAATCCCGTTAAAGTGCGGGCCCCGGTAGTGTGCGGGTGCCATATAAAGAGTGGGCGTTCTGTCCTGAAAAAGGAAAGGTGGAATTTACATATGCGCTAAGGTGCGCGGCGCCCTGCACCTTAGTGCATGAGATAGCTGCGCGGGAGGCATAAGTGGCGCGCTGAAGTGCAAAAAATAGAGCAGAGCCACAGCACAATGGTTAAGACACTGACCAACGGTGCAGGGATCAGGGGTTCAATCCCCCACAGTGCCCAATGAAGACAGCTGGCTGAGGTGTTAATTTATGAGGCGCAGAAATACTGGGCGGCGTGCTGTTTTTGGCGGCATATTAATACTGGGCGGCATAAGGCGGCGTGCTGATGTTTATGGAGGCATTATAATACTGGGTGGTATAAGTGGCGCGCTGATGTGCAGGAAGAAAGAGCAGAGCCACAGCACAATGGTTAAGACACTGACCAACAAGTGCAGGTATCAGGGGTTCAATCCCCCAAAGTGCCCAATGAACAAGGCTGGCTGAGGCATAACATATTATGGGGAAGATTGCTTTAGGAGGCATTTTATTCATATTTTAATTATCACTACTAGCAAACGCACTCTCAAAGCATGTTAATATAAGGCGCCCTATAAGGCACATTTTAAAGTGCACTGTCAGCCAAGGCACCCTAGAATGTTGCTTATAGGGCACTTTAGAGAGTGCTGTATGAGGTACCGCAAGGTCAGTGTACTGTTTTTTATGCAGCACTGTGCAGTTTAAGGAATGAAAAGCATAAGTAGGTGCGCTGACAGGCAAGGAGGAGCAGCAGTGGAGCACAATGGTTAAGGCACTGACTGCTGATACAGGGGTCATGAGTTTGCTCCCCAGTGTGCCTAATACGTAAGGCTGGCTGTGGCATCAGCTTTGCATTGTACATATTTTGTCCTGCAGCACTTTATTTTTATGTTATTAATTGCTGCCAGCAAACATGCCCTCACGTGCCATAATTGAAGGTGCCGTATAAGGCACCCTATAAGGCACTCCATAGGGCACATTAGAAATTGCACTGTCCGCCACAGCACCCTAAAATGTCCCCTATAGGGCACCCTATAGGTTGCGTCACAGGATATTGTATAGTGCACCTTATATGGACGGGAAACATAAGGTGCCCTATAGGGTGCCCTATAGGGCGCCCTATAAAGCACCCTCAGAGGCACCTTATGGGTACAGTACGCTGAGGGTGTTTTTGCTGGCATCAAAATATGTACATTAAAAAGAATAATGCGTTGGACAACCCTATCAAATAACCCCACTGTGGGTTTGAACCCATGACCTCTGGCTTCAGAGGCAGTGAAGTAACCATTGGGCTACAGCTCTATAGCTGCTAGCAAGCCCCTGGCTGGCTGCAGAGAGCATGCACGTCATCACACAGACAGTCTGCTGTGGTCACCAGGATAGGGTTAGCCCACCCATACCCATGATGCACTGCACATGCAAATAAGCTGTCCACAGATCAACACAAGATGGCCAATGCACCCCCACAGCACCTCGGCCCGGTAGAGGGAAGTGACCATGTGCACCCACACACCACCTCAGCCTGGTAGGGGGTACTGACCGTGTGTTTTACTGGCACAGAGTAGCTACACACCGTCACATTGTACGGGTACTGTGCTCACCCTGAGGGTGCGATGAGGCGCCCAGGACCAGGTCCACAACACCTTCCATGGCTGAAAGAGGCCATGCCAGAGGTCCAAAGCAGTGTTAATGTGTGAGATAGGTAGTTCCTGCACAAACACCTTGGATATCTCTGTCTGACTCAGTCAGGTGTAGCCCCTATGGACCCCTAGGTGGGCCATGTACCATCACCCCCCTCCTCCAGGGCTGAGGGTGGCAAACAGGGTCTCCTATCAGTAGATCCACATACTACCTCCCTGCAAAGGTGGCAGTAGAGGGGTCCATCAACCCCAGTCCTGCTGAGGAGCAGACACCCCCACAGGGCAGTCAATGCAGCTCTATACACACATCCATAACACAATAGCAGACAGATTATTAGGCCTGGATATGGTGAGCTGCACCCCACCACTATCTGATATTCTCCAGCAGCAAGTCATCAGCCACTGCACCCTGCAAGCTGCTCCATCACAACACATACCAGCTGCAAACAGTGTGCTAGTTAGTCCACAGTGCATGTTCCCAGTGGAGATGCGTGCACCCAGAAATGGGATGTCAGCATACACAGCAAGCAGATTAATCAGTGACTGGGTCCCAAAAGGAAACCCATATCTATCACATGAGAGAAATACTATATAGCACTATGGGGGTGCCTAGCCATGCTGTGGTCAATGCACAGTCAGGGCGAGAGTGATCTCTCAGCAGGACATACTGAGGTCACCCTGTCTGTGTAGGTGGTGGCTGGGCACTAAAATGTCCCAGTCAGTGCCCTGTGCAGATGCACGCTGGCCAGGCCACCCTGTCCGGCCTATACCCATGGTACCTTGCTCCTCATTATGCACATTGGCAGCCCAATACTGGCAACATTGCTGGCAGTGTGGGCTGTGGAAGGTGTTTGCAGCCACCACACACTGGATAGGCAGGCAGACAGCCACCCCCACACCTATGCCAGCATTGTGCTACTATAGAGGAGTCCAGCAGCCATACCCACCACACCAGTCCTGGGCACAGTACAGGCATGGATATGGTACGCACTACTGTTGGGGGTCACTCCCCAAGGTGGTAAACACTGTCAGAGACCAGACCTGCAGCACACCGCAGACATCACAATGATTGTTATGGTGGAGATCAATGAGCAAACTGTGCTTAACGTAGGAATTGATATCTGCCAGTTATCATGGGCAACGTTTGATAGCTGTGTACCATATACCCAGGTGTAGGGTGGCAGTGCTAAGGTATGCAACTGCTAGTATTGGGAGATACAGGCAGGGCCCAATGTCCTGCCTCTCCAGGAGGCATTGGCCAATGGGGCCTGTGGGGGGGGGGGGTGGGTGTGTCTGGCCCTGTTGGCTGCTGCTTTACGGCAGTGTGTCCAAACTCCAGTCCTGGTGTTCCAACCACTGTTCGGGTTTTCATGCTGTCCCTCATAGATATGCATGAGCTACATCAACATACCATGGGGGTGGTGCATAGATATGCAGCACAGGCATCTTTTGTAGAGGCAGCATGGATCCTGAATGGTGTGGGGCCCTCCAGGACTGCATTTGGGAGACTCTGCTCTAGGTAATGCGGCTGTTTATGGTGTCAGTGTTTGGTGTGGTAAAATATAGGCGTAAGAACCATGCGTATGTTCTCAGCAATAAAGGTTTGTCCGCACTATCACAGTTTAGTTGTAGGAAACATATGTGGAATGGATTGGCAGTAGCCCCAGCTGGGCTTTGAACCTGTGACCTTCTGTTCCTGCACACACTGTCTGTGTGCACTGCACCACCGTGTTGCCACAGATATGCTGCGTTCCCTGGGGAGTCGATGACTGTACGTCCGACAGAGGCTGTCTGTTGCGGTGGACGGTGACAGCCTGCACAGGCCTAGGCCACTGTCTGCTGTGGTTTGCAGCCACTGCCCCCTCCACCACCTGTACCCTTCCGCCAACATGCAGACATGTCCCTATCTGGGAAAAAGCATATGACCTGATTGAGTTGTAGCACTCCAGGACTGAATTTGGGGGACTCGGCTGTAGGTAATGCCCATTGTTATGGTTTGTGTGCGGTGTAGGGTAAAATATAGGTGTTGGAACCATGCTTATGTTCTCTGCCATAAAGGGGTGTCTGTACTATCACTGTTTAGTGGTGGGTAAAACTATAGGGACTGGGTTGGCAGTAGCCCCAGCTGGGATTTGAACCTGTGACCCTCTGGTCCTACAGACACTGGCTGTGTCCGCTGCACCACACTGTGGCCACAGAGACAGTGCAGTCTCTGGAGATAGGAAACCTGGCCGCACGAGTCAGACACCCTGCTCTGCACAATTTTACTGTGGGCTCGTTTACCTTGTATGGGGACAAAGGTGCAATTAAACCTCACAAATGACCTCCAAAAAAGGGGAAAAAAACCAAAAACAAGCTGGGCAACAGTGATATCAATGGGCAACATGACAAACACTCCCAGGAAAGCTCCATTAAAATGCAGTGCTTTTTGAACGAGTCTACGGAGCGTAGACCCTTCCAAAAATCATTTCTTTTCTTTGGAGCTTTCATGGGAGTGTTTTTTATGGTTGCCCATTAATATCACTGTTGCCCAGCTGGATTATAATTTATTTGGAATTTGTTGAGGTCATTTTCAATTTATATTTGCTATTTTGTTCTGTGCACATTTATCACACTGCTCACGTTTTGCAGGTTTCCCCAGTTTTGCTGTACATTGCTGACGGAAATGGTTTCTCTTCCCTTTAAATCGGCTCTAACGCGAGGGTTTCACCCGCGGTATTTTTATTGCCGAAATTCAGCCCCGCTCCTGTGCGGGGAGCCTCTCCCCTCCCACTCTCCACCCATTGACCCCATCCCTCCGCCCTCCGTACGCCTTTCCCCGCCTCTATCGCACATCAGCACCCCGCACACGTGCGCCAGCCCGTTAATGTGACGCGCACGAGTGCGCGGCACTTAAGTGCATCATTAGCGTACGCTATTGTGCGCGGTTTAGTAAACATACCCCTTAGAGCTGTTAATGAGAAAGACCGGTTAGTTCAGGCACGGAAAATTGAATATTTGGATAACTGTCTTCGGAGGAATTGAGGTTTTTGAACTTTCCTTGGTCGCCCTTGATAGCTACTATGGACTTGGTCCGTAAATTTTTTATTGAGGTTTTGCAGCTTCTTGCTGATTCGTTGCCTCCTGTGGTGAAAGCTCAATATGTCTCCCTATCTCCAGTTGAGCCCGGGGTACAGCGGGCCCCTGGAGTGGATCCTGAGTCGCCTCAGTTGGATTTATCAGCTTTTTTGGAGAGTTCCCTGGAGGTGGTGTCCAGTAGGGCGACATTATTAGTTAATTTTGCCTTCGAGTCGGATAGGAATATGGTGCTTAGATTATATTTTCGCAAATTGTCTGTTATTCAGTTTATGGGCGCTAAAATATTAATTTTTCCTGATTTAGCTAGGGATACGCAGAAGAGGCGAAAGGCATTCCTGGCTTTACGCCAGAGAGCGGTAGCCTTGGGTGCGCTCTTTAAATTAAGATATCCTTGTAAGTGTATGATTAATAATAAATCTTGCCAATATACTTTCTTTGAGCCCAGACAACTGCTACAATTTATTGATGCTAGGGAAGAGGGTGGGGGTGGGGGTGGGGGTGGGGAGGCTCACATACCGGCAGCCATTTAAATGTAATCTATGCTCCTATGATATCTGTATTTTCTTTAAGTGGTGATTCACTTATGTAGTTTATTTTCTTTTTTCTTGGATCATATTGTGGGGTAATATATTGGGGTCTATGCCAGGGATGATTTTTTTTTCTTATATTGAGAACTGTTTTTGGATGGATCTCTATATTGGGTTTACTTTTTCTTTTGTTATCTGATTCAGAGTTGTATTTCTGGATTGTTTTGTAAACATGATAAATAAAAAATAAAAAATAAAGCATGAAGTCTGCAATTAACTTGAGGTACACAGACAATACAGATTGGTTCTTTTAAACATACATTTAGGTAGCATGAATTTCAGCGTGAAATCTAAGCAAAAAAAGGTAATAAAACTACATACATAAGTATAAACACAAAGCCCTTACCTTAACTACACTTCAGCAAGGTGGAATAAATTTGTGTGGTACCTTTAACACACTGACTTTATTGTAGCATAATTTACTCCAGAACTGTATGTTCATACTGTTTCCATGAGATAGCCCTTGATTATAACACTTAATACACTGCTGTACTAACATGCTAAAATATATATGTAGGCTAGCCTACAATCCTAATGTGACAGAAGTAGAGCAGGTCACATCACAGCTCATACTTCCACCTCCCTTTTCCATATCAGAATGAGACAGCATAGTTAGCTTCAGCCTGAGACTTAGTATTTTAATTTTGAAAAGTAATAGAGCTGTATTGTTGAGTTTACAGAACTGGAAGAACATCTTATACACCTAAAATTCAGGACTTGACACCTGCTTCCAAGCTTATGTGTAAGAACCAGCACTGGGATTGGGTGCAGGTAAGGTAGAGAAGTTACCTTTGGGAACAAGGCTGGGCTGACCTTCAGGAGAAAGATGACTAGTGGAAGGAAGGAGCTAGGGGAAAGAGGGATGGGACAAGAAAGGTAGAGTAAAAAAATGGAAGAGCATTAAAAATTACTAGAAATTTTGAGTTGAAGAAAACACACACTCTAAAGAATTCCTTTTCCCACTAGCTTCAACCCCCCCCCCCCCCCCCTTTTGCCTGGCACCTAAACTTGCTTTATTTTTCTGTTTTTCTATACCGCCTTCTCTGGGAATTAAGAACATAAGATATGCCATACTGGGTCAGACCAAGGTCCATCAAGCCCAATATCCTGTTTCCAACAGTGGCCAATCTAGGTCATACATACCTAGCAGTATCCCCAAAAGACACAGGTTCCACAATGCTTGTATTGGGTCAAGCATTGATATCCTGGGCCCTTTTTTAATAATGGTTTATGGACCTTTCCTCTAGGAACTTGTCCAAACCTTTTTTAAACCCAGCTACACTAACAGCTCTTACTACATCCTCCGGTAACAAATTCCAGAGTTTGATTACATGTTGAGTGAAAAAATATTTTCTCTTATTTGTCTTAAATAGTTTACCCTGTAGCTTCATTGCATGTCCCCTAGTCTTTCTATATTCTGATAGCATAAACAATCGATCTACGTTTACCCATTCCACTCCATTAATTTATAGACCTCTATCATATCTCCCCTCAGCCGTCTCTTTTCCAGGTTGAAGAGCCCTAACCTTTGTAACCTCTCTTCATAGGAGTAGCCTTCCATCCCCTTTACCGTTTTGGTGGCTCTTCTCTGTACCTTTTCTAATAACGCTATATCCTTTTTAAGATACAGCGACCAGAATTGCACACAATATTAAAGGTGCGGTCATACCATGTAACGATACAGAGGTATTATATCCTTTGTTTTATTTTCCATTCCTTTCCTTATGATACCTAGCATTCTATTTGCTTTCTTGGCCGCCACTGCACACTGGGCGGAGGGTTTTAACATGTTATCCACGATGACTCAAATTTTTTTCCTGGGTGGCAGTTCCCAATGTGGAACCTTGCATCGTGTAACCATAGTGTGGGTTGTTCTTTCCTAGGTGCATAACTTTGCACTTGTCCACATTAAATTTCATCTGCCATTTGGATGCCCAGTCTTCCAATTTATCCAGATCCTCCTGCAGTTTTCTACAGTCCTCTTGGGTTTAACAACTTTAAACAGTTTTGTGTCATCTGCAAATTTGATAACCTCACTCGTTATTCCCTTTTCCAGATCATTTATGAATATGTCGAAAGTTAAAAGGTAGTACTGTGGATTTCTTTACTATCCATCCTCCACTAATCAAACACGATCATGCTATGATCACTATTGCCAAGTGGTCCCAACACCCTTATCTCTTGCACCAGATCTGGTGTTCCACTAAGGATTAGGTCCAGTATGGCTTCCCCTCTGGTCAGTTCATGAACCAGCTGCTCCAGGAAGCAGTCATTTATTTCATCTAGAAACTTTATCTCCCTAGCATGTCCTGCCGTGACACTGACCCAGTCGATACCAGGGTAATTGAAATCACCCATTATTACTACTGTGCTGTGACTTTTGTTAGCTTCCTTGATTTCTTTGAGCATTTCATCATCCATTTGTTCATTCTGGCCAGGCGGTCGATAGTACACCCCTACTGCCATCACCTTCCCCTTCATACATGGAAATTCAATCCATAGAGATTCTACAGCAAATTTTGTTTCCTGCAAAAAACTTTAATCCTTTCTGACTCAATGCCCTCTCTAACAGAGCGCAACCCCTCCACCAATCTGATCAGTTCTATCATTACGATATAGTTTGTATCCAGGTATCACAGTGTCCCACTGGTTATCCTCCTTCCACCATGTCTCTGAGATTGCAATCATATCTAACCTCTCATTTAGTGCTATATATTCTAACTCTCCCATCTTATTGTTTAGACTTCTAGCATTTGCATATAAGCATTTTAGAGACTGTATTTTATTAATATTAATCTGGCTCTTGGTAGGCATGGGTAATTTGGAATCTTTATGCTCTGTCTGCACCATACCCAAGGGCATTTGAGCTACTTTACTCTTTTTTGGAACCTCACTGCTTTTGGTAGTATCCTTCAAGGATACATTCTTCCAAACCATGCGCTTTTGTGTGACTGTCAGCTTTCCCCTATTTTCTAGTTTAAAAGCTTCTCTATCGCCTTTTTGAAGGTTAATGCCAGCAGTCTGGTTCCATCCCGGTTAAGGTGAAGCCCATCCCTTTGGAAGAGCCCCTCCTTTCCCCAGAATGTTCCCTAGTTCCTAACAAATCCAAAACCCTCATCCTTGCACCACTGTCTCATCCACGCATTGAGACACTGGAGCTCTGCATGCCTTTTGGGTCCTGCACGTGGAACAGGAAGCATTTCGGAGAACGCTACCCTGGAAGTTCTGGATTTCAACTTCCTACCTAAAAGCTTAAATTTAGCCTCCAGAACTTCCCTACCACATTTTCTTATGTCACTGGTACCAACATGTACCAAGACAGCAGACTCCTCCCCAGCACTATCTAAGATCCTATCTAGGCAGTGCGTGAGGTCCGCTACCTTCGCACCAGGCAGGCATGTTACCAGGCAATCCTCACGTCCACCAGCCACCCAGCTATCTACATGCCTAATGATTGAATCACCAACTATAACAGCTGTTCTAACCCTCCTTTCATGGGCACATGGCCCTGGAGAAACATCCTCGGTGCGAGAGGGTTTTACATCACCTGGAGGACAGGTCCTAGTTACAGGATCATGTCCTGCCACACCAGGGTGATGTTCTCCTGTCACATGACCTCTCTCCTCCATGGCAACAGGGATGCTGCCAGACTGGAGGTGGGACTTCAGGACTATATCCCTGTAGGTCTCGTCTATGTACTTCTCTGTCTTTCAGGTCTGCTACTCTAGCCTCTAGAGAACAGACTTGTTCCCGGAGAGCAAAGAGCTCCTTGCACTTAGTGCATACGTAAGACCTCTCACCAACTGGGAGAAAATCATACATGTGACACTCAATGCAAAAGACTGGAAAGCCCCCATCTCGCTGCTGGACTGTTGTCTGCATCTTGTTTAAAGCTTGTGTTTAGGTCTTTAAATTCTGTATTTATTAAGGGTTGATGTAGATGCTTATACTAATAAAAGTGTATCTAATACCTCTAATATACCTTGTTTACCTGAAGCTTAATTAATCTCAGGTCCTCAATGTATGACTGATTTGGATAAAGAGCTGCACCTGAGAGCAGCCCCTTTCCTCTAAGACATGTAAGTACCTATAAAGCTACAATTACCCCAGGAGCGGGTGGGGGTTGGGGAGGGAAGGGGGAGATAACACCTATTAAAAGAGGGCTGTTACAAGGTACCCTCAGTGGGGGGGTAGTCCCTCAGGTAGGCTAGAGCAGGAAAAAAAGTTTAAAACGCAGCAGGTTCTGGGGACAGAGCAGGGAGAGATGTTTAATTTAAAGTAACAGTTAACCTGGCTACTAGACAAAGGCCAGTTAGTTGAGAGAGGCAAGGTAAGTTATACAGCTGAGAAAGCTGAAGTGCAGAACTAAAGGGAACAGGAGGTGAAGTGGCACATCAATAAAGACCACAAATAAATAATTAAAAAGATAGCTAGAACTCACAGCAAAGTTGTCACAGGAGTTAAATATCCACCTCTCTAGCAGAGCACTATGAGGGCACTGCTCTTCCCAGAGCAGAGAGAGGCAAACAGAGCTATGCACACGTGGTGGGAGGAGGAGGAGACAGGAAGAAGGGCAACACAATACCTCAGAAGGGGGGAGGGGGGAGTCCCCTCAGGTAGGCAATTAAAAAAATATTTCCACATATAAAGACTTCAAACACAAACGGCTGAATAGTTAATCTATTAAGCAAGAATAAAAGCAGCACTCATGCCAAAACAGTATTTCATCATTGGTAAGCCTTAAAATCCAAAATGTTTTCTTTGGATGCACCTCTTAGCTAAGAAGTTCCTCTTTTTATGATTTTGAGGCCAGCTGTGGCCACTCCTCCCCCTGCTGACCTGTGAACTTGGTCCGTCAGAATTGGGTCCATCTCACAAAGAAGGAATGTTACCACGTCCTGTCATATTCTCTCCCAGAGTAAAAAAAAATGGTGAACTAAAATCATTTGTACTTTTCAGAGGCATTACAATACAATATAATATATTATAGAACAGCACACGAGTGTTTCCACAAAGAAGCATGTTAGTCAACTACATCCGTTTCTAAGCATATACTTTTATGAATAAAACATGACAAACTAGTATTAGAATAAAAAGAAAACATACATCAGAAGTGCAATGAGGGGTAGACTGGGTTATCAAAGATAACAGGTGCATTTGCAGAAGTGGGGAGGACAAAGGAAACAATGCTTTCCACTGTAACAGTCCTGAACATTAAATTCTCTAGCTATGATTAGCAGTTACTCAGCTGTAGCAGGTGTTCTTCATGGACAGCAAGAATAAGTCCACACATATGGTTAGTGGTCTTCATTATAAAGCATATGAGGACAGACTTAAGGATCTTAATATGTACACCTTAGACTTAGAGGAAAGGCGAAATAGAGGCAATATGATTGAGACATTTAAATACCTCCGTGGCATAAATGCACAGGGGGAGAGCCTCTTTCGATTGAAAGCAAGTTCTGCTATGAGGGGACATGGGATGAGGGTGAAAAGGGATAGATTCAGGAGTGATACACGGAAATATTTCTTTATGGAAAGAGTGGTGGATCCGTGGAATAGTCTCCCAGTGGAGGTGGTAGAGATGAGGACGATATCTGAATTCAAAAAAGCATGAGACAAACACAGAGGATCTCTAAAGGAAAAAAGGGGACTGTTGTAGTTGTTGATATGGAAGGACAGACTAGATAGAAAAATGATGACAGAAAAAGACCACATGGCCTATGTTTCTATGGGTAATGTCATCAACGGAGCCTCACACAGGAACACTTCCCAGCTTCAATTGAAAGCTTTTGGGAAGCTCCACCGTGCATGTCTTCCCACCTGCCTCCACAGCACCATCTTCCCCAGTATGATATAAAAACTGTAGCAGAAGACAACTCCTCAGAGATGGGAGGGTTGTGAGGACTTATTACGGCTGTCCATGGTGAACACCTGCTACAGGTAACGATGCTTTCTCCATGTAACAAGCAGGAAGTAAGTCCTCACATATGGGACACACAAGCTACAGGTTACAGAAAACAGAGGAGGCAAAAAGCCCAACAGGGGCAACAAAACAAAAACTGGAACAAGTAGTAGCAGAGGGAGTCCCCTGGGGGACCTCAACTGACACAAAATCCACATCATACAGCTCCTTACCATCAGTTCTACCACTCTATAAAAATAAATCTTTTTGGTTGTCTGGATGAATAGAAGGGCCTTGATGAGGAGTTAAAACCTAATCCCCAAAGAGATGCCAGAGTACAGATTGGCCAAAGTTGCTGTCACATCGGGAATCCCCTTACAATGTGATGTGAACATTTGGATCAAAGATCACATTGCAGCCCTACAGATCTCTTCCATCAAGACAGAGCACAAGTTGGCCACTGACGCAGCCATGCCTCTGACATTGTAAGCCATGACATGACCATCAAGGCTTCAACTAGCCTGGGCATAAGTGAAACAAATGCAGTCTGCTAGTCAATTTGACAAAGTGCGTTTGCTGGGGTCAAAAGACAGACAGCTGGGTGGACCTTTGGTGGGTCCTCATTCGATCAAGGTAGAAAGGCCAAGGCTTGTTTGCAGTCCAGCATGTGCAACATCACCTCCCCCCTGTGGGCTTGAGGCCTGGGAAAGAAGGTGGGCAATACAACCGATTGGTTAAGATGGAAAGCAGAAACCACCTTTAGGAGGAAACACGGATGAATGCAAAAGACAACTCTGATGATGGAACCTGGGATTTGGCAAATAAGCCAGCAGGGCTTGGAGCTCACTGACATGGCATGCCAAAGTAATTGCTACCAGAAACAGACCTTCCAGGTCAGGAACTTCAGAGGACAGGAAGTGAACAGTTCAAAGGGCACTGACATGAGCTGTGCCAAAACCACATTGAGGTCCCAAGCCACCACCAGGGGCCTAAAAGGAGGCTTAGAGAGGAGCAGGTCTTGCATAAAGTGAATCACAAGAGGTTGAGCCGCGATGGACTTTCCCTCTGAGCCACGATAATAGGCTCCAATTACGCTCAGGTGAACTTTGACAGTATTGAACTTGAGACCCAACATAGAGGTGCACGAGCAACCTGTCGACAGAGCAAGAGAAGGCATCCAGAGCCCAGTCGGCGCACCAGGTGGCAAACCTTTTCTACCTGAAGGCATAAGACCTCCTCATCAAAGCTCTCCTGGAGGCCAGCAGGACCTCTGTGACTCCCTCAGGCAGAATGAGCTCCAACAGGACTATCTGCTCAACATTCATGCCGTGAGAGCCAAGGACCAGACACTGGGATGGAGCAAACTCCCAGTCTCCTAAGAGAGGAGGTACGGAATGCAGTCCAACTGCAGAAGCTCCCAAAGAGAGAGTTGTAACAGCAGAGGAAACCATGGCTGTCTGGACCAATACGGTGTGATGAGAATCATCGAGCCCTTGTCGGCCTGAAATTTCAACAGGGTCTTTGCTATATATGGAATGGGGGGATATGCATAGAGCAGGCTCCTCCCCCACCCCCAGAGCAGGAGGAAGGCATCTAGTGTGAGCCTGTCCTTTGAAGCAACCCTGGAGTAGAACTGATCCACTTGGGCATTGTTCGGAATGGCAAATAGATTGAGGGAGTACTCCATGACTGAAAGATCCAGGTCATGACCTCCCTTGTTCAGAGTCCACTCGTATGGCTGGTGGACGGGGCTCAGCTTATCTGACAGGGAGTTGAGTTCCCCAGGCTGGTAATTTGCTCTCAACTTCATACCGTAAGCAAAGAAAAACATCAACAAGCAGACCACCTCCCAGCACAGGAGATACGAGCCTGTACTCCCCTGCTTGTTGATGTAGTACATCACCACCCGATTGTCCTGATCCAGACCGACAATCTGATTGGCAAGGTGATCCTGGAACATCCTGAAAGCATTTGCTACAGCAGAGTTCCAGAAAGTTGATCTGGTGGAGGCCCTCTCGCTCGGACCACACACCTTGCATGTGAAGGCCGCCCAGATGTGCTCCCCAACCCAGTTTGGATGCATCCATCGTCATCAGCCTCTGAGAATCTAGCCACCAGTGCAAGGATTGGACCAAAGATAGCCAGTAGCTTGTTTGCACTGAGTACTGAGAGTCCATTGAACCAGGGGAGTGACGTGCATTGTCGAGGCCATATGACAGAACACCTTCAAGATCCCACAAGTCATTACCTGATGCCTCTGCTAGACATCAAGGCAGTCAGCCTCTACGGACGGTCCAGCAGAAGAAAGGCCCAAGCCAGAGTGGTACAGAGGAGGGCCCCAATGAACTCCAGTTGCTGGGAGGGCTGTAGTTGGGCTTAGGATAGTTGATCATGAACCCCAACAGCTCAAGTACCTGGGTGGTCAGCTGAGTTGATTGCCGGACTCCGTCCATAGTGGACCTCTGTATGAGCTAGTCATCCAAGTAAGGGTAGATGAACACCCACAAGGTCCAGAGATAAAGTGCCTTGTGGTAATGGCTGCTTATGAAGACACAGGGCGCAGAGGCCAGATGAGAGGGAAGCAAACAATACTGGAAGCATAAGCCCCCAGGACGAATCAGAGCTATTTCCTGTGGGCGGGATGGATCAGAATGTGCATGTTCACATATTTGAGATCCAGGGAGCATGGACAATCGTTTCTCTGAAGGTAAAGGCGCAGAGTCCCCAGCGAAACCATCTTGAACTTTTCTCACACCAGGAAGGTATTGAGGTTTTGGAGGTCCAAGATGAGCCAACCCCTCCCTCCTCCCCTCTCTTCCTGGGTACTAGGAAGTACCTGGAATAGAAACCCCTGCCCAACCTGAACTAGAGGCACAGGCTCTATGGCAATATTGGCCAAAAGAGCAGTGATCTCTCCTTGCAGCAGGTTGAGGTGCAGAGGATCGATGGGATACTCCCTCGAGAGGGGGGAGGCAGCAAGTTGGTGAGGTGTAGCATGTGGGTTTTGCAGATAGTCCAGAGTGACTACAAGTTTGATGTGAGGGGAAGCCACCTGTGGGCAAACTGGATGAGCCATCCCCCCACTATAACAGATTGGTTCCAATAGAGATAAAAACAGCCCAAATGCCCCTGAGTATGGAGCAGACAGAGCTTAAAGATTTCAAATTACCCCTGCCTACCAATAGTCAGATTAATTTGAATAAAATACAGACTCTAAAATGCTTGTATGCAAATGCTAGAAGTCTAACAAATAAGATGGGAGAGTTAGAATATAGAGTTAGAATGAGAGGTTAGATGTGATTGGTATCTCAAATATTGTGGAAGGAGGACAACCAGTGGGACACTGATACCTGGGTACAAACTATATCGCAATGATAGAGCTGATCAAATTGCTGAAGGGGTAGCGCTCTATGTTAGAGAGGGCATTGAGTCACAAAGGATTAAAGTTTTGCAGGAAACAAAATTTGCTGTAGAATCTCTATGGATTGAAATTCCATGTAAAAAGGGGAAGGCGATGGCAGTGGGGGTATACTATCGACCGCCTGGCCAGAATGAACAAATGTATGAAATGTTCCAAAAAAATCAGGGAAGCAAACAAAAGTTACAGTACAGTAATAATAATGGGTGATTTCAATTACCCCCCCCCCCCCCCCCGTATTGAATGGGTCAGTGTCACGGCAGGACATGCTAGGGAGCTAAAGTTTCTAGATGAACTAAATGAGGGGAAGCCATTTTGGACCTAGTCCTTAGTGGAACATCAGATTTGGTGCAAGAGATAAGGGTATTGGGGCCACTTGGCAATAGTGATCATAGGATTATTGCGTTTGATTTAATTAATGGAGGAGAGATGGTAAGGAAATCCACAGTACTACCTTTTAACTTTCGAAAGGGAGACTATGATAAAATGAGGAAAATCACTAAGAAAGCTGGAGGGGGTCTAACAAGTCAACATATGTACGGATCTGGTGCTTCTTGAGCAATGGTGCAGCGCTCGGCAGTTGGCTACTGGGGTGGCCAAGGTGCCCTCTCTGTTGACCTTTCTACAGGATGGCCTGAAGGGCCTTTCCCTTAGCTCCCTGAAAAGTCAGGTGACAGATTTGGCCCGTGAATCACTACTATGACTAGTCAGTTATAAAGAGCTACAAGGGGTGCGCAGCGCTGTACAGAGACAGTCCCTCCTCGTGAGAGCTTATCATCTAAGACAGACAAGACAAAGGATAAGAACAAGGGGAAAAGGAGGGCAAGGAGATACAAGGAAAAAGGGGGTCATGATCCAAAAGCAGCTTCAAAGAGGTGAGCCTTTAACATGGACTTGAAAAGGGGCAGAGTTGAAGCCTGATGTACAGACTCAAGGAGTTTATTCCAGGCACAAGGAGCAGCAAAGTGAAAGGACTGAAGTCTGTAGTTGGCAGTGGAAGAAAAGGGCAAAGAGAGAAGCAAGCCAAAAGAAGAGCAGAGTTCACAAGGAGAGGTAGAGAGGAAAGGTAGAAAGGAACAGAAGAGTGAATGCACTTCTAGGTTAGAAGGAGAAGCTTGATTTGCATATGAAAGGGAAGTCAAAGAAATGATTTGAGAAGAGGGGTTATATGAGAATATAGAGGCCAGTGAAAAATTAGTCACACAGCAGATTTCTAAACAGATTGAAGAGGAAAAAGGTGGCTGAGGGAGACCAGCAAGGAGGAGGTTGCAAGTCGAGATGGAAAGTAATTAGAGAGTGGACAAGTGTTTTCATAGTGTGGTCAGAAAGGAAGGTGTGAACTTTGTAAATGTTGAGAGCGCAAAACAGGTTTTAGCTATTTGTTGGCTATGTGAGGAGAAGGAAAGGGAAGTATTAAAGATGACTCAAGGTTGAGGGTTGAAGAAACAGGAAGTAGAAGAGTTATCCACAGAGATGGAGAAAGGAGGAAGGTTTAGCAGGAAAAATAAATAGTCTCTAGCCTGGCACCTGGATGTCTCATGCTTTTTCTAGGGAGTTCGGTGTCTGCATTTTCCCCTTCGGTCTGTGATCCCTTCCTGGGATCTGTGTCTGGTGCTCAGGGCCCTGTTGGTGGCGCCTTTTGAGCCATTGAAGCATGCTACTTTAAAGAACTTAATGCTCAAGACAGTCTTCTTGGTTGCGGTTTGTTCCGCAAGGCAGGTTTCCAAGCTGCAGGCTCTGTCTTGCCAAGATATCTGTCTTTTTCTGGGGAGGCTGTTTCCATTCAGCCTGTGCCTGTCCTCTTGCCTAAGGTGCTTCCTCCTTTTCACAAGAACCAGGTGGTCTGCCTGCCCTCCACTAAGGAGCTGTGTTGGGTGAAGGATAAGGATCTTTGCCTTGGGGATCTCCAGAGGGTGCTTTTCCGGTACTTGGAGGTTACGAATTACTTTCATAAGTCCAACCATCTTTTTGTATTGTTTGCTGGCTCCTGCAAAGGTGTGCAGTGGCCAAGTCAACATTGGGTCGCTGGATAAAGGAAGCCATTGCCTTGGCATATCTGTTGTGGAACAGAGTAGTTCCAGAGGATTTGTGCACACTTTCTGCCCAACCACAAGTGTCCTTGTGGGTGGAGCATCACTTTCCACTTTTGTCAAGCATTACTGCTTGGATGTCCCCATGCGGGCTGATACAGCCTTTGGCTCAAGGGTTTTTTGCGAGCTGCTGTCGTCTTCCCGCCCAGTGGTGCTTTAGCTTTGGTACATCCCACTTGTCTGGACTGGTCAAGCAGGGCGATATGAATGACATTCTACTTACTAGTTAATGTCCTGTCCTTGAGTCCTGCTCAACCAGTCCAGGGTCCACCTCTGAAAATGTATTTGCTCTGTTCCTCAGCTGCGGTACCCTTGGGTCTGCTATGATTATGCTTTGTTCTGCAGGTGGTTGTTCTACTAACAGCCTTCTGATTAGGCTTTCCTGTACATAGTTATCTACTGTTTGTTCTCCAGGAATGAGCAGGAAGTTAGTTCTCACATATGGATGACAGCACTGTGTTTAAGGTGGCTAGCAGGCAGATCCCTCTGAGAGACTTCTGCGATCTTTATAACAAAGATATGCCATACTGGGTCAGACCAAGGTCCATCAAGCCCAGTATTCTGTTTCCAACAGTGGCCAATCTAGGTCACAAATACCTAGCAGTTTCCCCAAAAGACACAGGTTCCGCAATGTTTGTATTGCGGCAAGCAGTGGATTTCCTGGGTTCCCTTTAATAATGGTTTATGGACCTTTCCTCCGGGAACTTTTCCAAACCTTTTTTAAACCCAGCTACACTAACAGTTTTTACTACATCCTCCGGTAACAAATTCCAGAGTTTGATTACATGTTAAGTGAAAAAATATTTCTCTTATTAGTCTTAAATAGGTTACATTGTAGCTTTATTGCATGTCCCCTTTGGGAGAGAGCAGGGGGGACAAAGGAGGAACGCTAAGGTTGTGCGAGGCTGCTGCACTCTTCCAGATCCTTCCAATTTTCTGGCTGCTCAATAGGCTCTTATCATAAGAGTGTGGAGCTGAACCAATGTTCTCACCTCCTATTACTACAGAAAATACTGCAGTCTAGTGGAGCCTCCCACATTGCACTCATATGAGTCACCCTCAAATTAGTCTGTCACGAGCATTTTTCCTCTCAATTCTTCAGATTTTCTTCAGAGAGAAGAAAATCCAGCCACCATCTGTTGGAGACAAAGAAGGGACCTTTAGTGACCAAGGAGAAAAGAGACATGGGAACGATGTCATTCAAATCTGGGCTTTTCATTGGATGTCTCCACCAATCTAGTGGTAGAGCAACACGACCCACTTGTCTTGATTGGTCTAGCAGGATATCATTGAATTAGCATTTTGAAGCATTCAGGACTTGAGTTTTAGTCAGAACGTGCTTGGCCAATTCCAGAGGAAAAAGCTGTGCATGTCAGGTGTTCTTGGAATGCTGTTCTGGGAATAAGCAAACAGCCATGAACATGTCCACAGAAAAGAAATGAGCACAGAAGCAGCTGAAGTACCAATTAAGGCATTTGGCAAGGTATGTCCATGGTTGTTTTAATTTAAATTATATTTATTTAAGGATGTACATTCATTAGCATTCATTTGGTACATCAGTACACCTTAAAATAATTTAGAATGTGAAAAATTTTAAATGCATTAATCTATGAAGTAATGTGTAAAGTCAATTTCTGCATATTAAACTGGAAGCATACATAAAACATTCAAATATCAGTAGAAAAAAATCCATGACCACAATATTTTTTATGCAGATCCTGAATATTTAGGAAAAATTTAACATACCTAATTTTCTTTCCTTGAATCCTGCTAGACCAGCCCAGATGAATGGGTTAGGCTCCCTTACCAGCAGGTGGAGGTAAACTAAAGCAACTTTCAGTGATGTCATCACTTGGTAGATCTACTAGTGCAGCACTGAGAGAAGCTAGTATGACACTTATCAAGTAGTAAGCAAGACAAACACACTCAAACATTAGTTATTAACAATCCAAATATGGAACAGTTAACTTGAAGACAATTTTGGCTCTCCCCACAATGAATTCTGCATCAGAACATAATACTGACACACTCAACAGCAGCTAGACTCCCAAAGCTGTAAGAAGTTTGGTCTAGCAGGATTCAAGGAAAGAAAATCACCACCAGATACATAAGAACATAAATGTCATACTGGGTCAGACCAAGGCTCATCAAGCTTAGTATCCTGTTTCCAATGGTGGCCAATCCAGGTCACAAGCACCTGGCAGATTCCCCAAAAAAAGGCACACAGGTTCCCCAATTCTTGCCCTCAGTTAAGCAGTGAATTTCCCAGTTCCTCTTTATTAATGGTTTATGGACTTTTCTTCCAGGAACTTGTCCAAACCTTTTTTAAACCCAGCTACACTAACAGCTTTTACCACATCCTCTGGTAAAGAATTCCAGAGTTTGATTACACGTGGAGTAAAAAACATTTTCTCTTATATTAGTCTTAAATGGGTTAAATTGTAGCTTCATTGCATAAAACATCTCCTTCCTGATCCTGCTAGACCAGTCCAGATGTATGGATGTACTCAGTCAGGACCCAGGGTGGAAGGAAGACGCTCTGGAAAGATCTGCCTTGCCAAAGTCACTCTCTGTTCAGCATCCCACATGCAATCTGTAGTGAAACATAACGGCAGAAAAAGACCATATGGCCCTATCCAGTCTGCCCTTCTATACCAACTACTATAGTCCCTTTCACACCCCCCCCCCCCCTTTTAGAGATCTTCTGTGCTTGTCCCATGCTTTCTTGAATCCAGCTACAGTCCTGGTCATATTCCATGCATCTACCACTCTTTCCATAAAGACATTTCTGCATATTACAGTCTATCCCCTTTCAAATTCATCCTATGCTCTCTCACTGCAGAACCTTTTCAGTTGAATGAGGCTCTCCTGTGCATTTATGCCACAGAGATATTTAAACATCTCTATCATATCTCCTCTCGCCACCTTTCATCCAAAATATACATATTGAGATTGTTAAGTCTGTCCCTATATGCTTCATGACAAAGTCCACTAACCATTTTGGTAGCCATTCCACACAGACTCCATCCTGTTTATATTTTTTTGAAGGTGCGGTCTCCAGAATTGCACACAATACCCCAAATGAGGTCTCACCAAAGACTTACACAGAGGCACTATCACTTCCTCCTTCCTGCTGGCCATTCCTCTCCCTATGCACACAAGCATCCTTCTGGCCTTTGTCATCGCCTTTTCTACCCATTTAGCCACCTTAGGATCCTCAGAAAATCACGCCCCGGTCCTGCCCTTCTTTCATGGACAGAAGTATTTCACCCCCAATACTGTACTGCTCCCTTAGATTTTGCAGCTTCACAAAAGTATTCAGAGAAGACCAGGTGGCTGCCTTACATATATCCTCTGGAGGCACCAAGACATACTTCACCCAGGAGGCAGCCTGTGCCCTAGTGGCATGAGCTCACATTCCCTCCAGCATACACTAATCAGCCAGAAGATATGCTGACCCAATAGATTCTATAACCCAGTGGATAATGGAGTACTTGGCCACTGTCAGGCCTTTCCTCGGACCAAAAAAATGATCCGACCAGCAGAAAAGGATTAGTAACTCCCAGGCATCCAAGCAATATCCTCCGCACATCCATCAGATGCAGAGAGCAATCTGCCCAAAAATCCTCCAAGTGTGTTTGGAGGGGTGGGGGTGCAGAATGAAATGACCAGGAAAAAAAAGCCTCCCTGCAGGACAAAGTCTGCAGAAGCTATAGCCATCAGGAAAATCACATTAAGGATCTAATGAGCTCAAAAAGGCAGCCCTTTCAAAGCCTTCAATACCTGAGAGAGACTCCACTGAGGAAAAGCTGGACAAACTGGCAGACTGATCTGCTTCATTCCGAGGAAGCTCATGGACCTGTGCCAAGATTTTGGAACATCTTACCAAATAAGATCCTTAGTCTCACAAATTTCATAAGCTATTGAAGACCTCAGGCTGCTTAGGAAGTATTTTAGACAACGTATAGAAGGATTATTACTTGTGTGTTCTGTGTAAAAAATGTTTTTTTTATTATACTGTGCTCTTTGTACATCAAAGCAGATTATGTCATTAAATGAAAATTATGACATGGGAGACATCAAGATGCGCTACCAAAGACATTCCTTGAATTTGACCTCTGTAGCACAACCACAGATGCCACCTGAAGCTTGAGGCCAAGTCCTGATCTAGATTGGATTGCAAGAAGGACAAAACCATGACTATGTCCACCTTCCTGGCCTCAAGGGACTAAGAGGGACACCACCTCTTGGAAACTCTCCAGATTATCACATAAGTTAAGGATGTAGAGGTCCTCTGGCCTTTAAGCAGAGTTGTCCACTATTGCTCCAGTCCCACCCTTCTTGGGCAAGCTATGCCTCTCTCGCAGCGTCTTTAGAAGCTGAATGGCTCAATAATGTACACGCAAGAAAGCGCTAGCAGGAGTTGTCTCTGCAATTGAATAAGCATTCTATCAAAACCCTGATGAAACTTACGTGAAACGCAAAAACAGTGCCGAGGTGGTGGTGTCGGGGACAACTATAATAATTATAAAGACAAGCAGAATCATGAGATAAGTTCTATTTATTGCATTCATGTACAGTTCCAGACAGTTTAACAGTGTGATATTCTGAATTGAAACATTGGGATAAGAAGCATAGTATTTTGAATGCAAGACATGGAACTTAATCGAAACCGTGGTCGTTGATGCGAAGCCTGTACAACGGGGAGTTAATCCCAGAATATGTACTGATAACAGTCTGAGACCCGGTTTCTAATGAAGCTCCTTTTTTGATATGTGGTAAAAGATATTTTGGAGTTAATCACAACGAAATAAGTAAATAGCCTATAGTATTCTAGAGTTGATGATTTCTAAAGCTATTAACAGAATCCTCTGTAAAACTGACCTGCGTTTTTTGGAATGCCTCTCTCAAGAGCAAGGCCATAAGCAAGGGAACAGGATCCTCCAACACTAAGGGAGGCCCTTGGTTCAGGTGGCGCCTCTGCTGAAGCAGCAAGAGTGGGAACCATATCAACATGTTTAAGAGGTCCATGAACTAAGGCCTGGAGGCCAGTCCGGGACCCTGGGAAATCACCAGGCCTGGATGAGCCTGAAATCTGGTGCAGAAGATTATTCAAAGGCCACAAAGGGAAGACATACAGAAGTCCTTTTGGGGCCATTCCTGAAGCAGGGCATACAAGTTCACCAAATGAGGGTCTTTTCTGCTGCTAAAAAAGAAGTTCTTTGCTTTGGCAATCTCTTGAGTTGCCAAAAAGTCAAAATACTGGAAGGCCCCCTCTGTACTATGAGGTCAAACATGTGAGGGCTTAATGCACTTGCCAGGATATAGTGTTCTGACAAAGTCAGCTTGCACGTTGTCCACACCTGTAATGTACACTGCTGACAGCACAATCAGGTGCTCCTCCACCCAATACCACAACTCTGAGTTCCATCTTGCTTTTTGATATGTGCCACTGATGTAACATTGTCAGAGAACACCTAGACTACTCTGCCCACCAGGAGATGCTAGAACATCTCCAGAGCCAGATTGCTCTGGCCTCCAACCAGCTGATTGCCCAGACAGCCTGCCAAAGGACTATAGACAGGCCTGGGCAAAATGGCCTAGAAAGTAATCCCATCCCCCCCCCCCCCCCAGCCTGGCATCTGAGGTGACAATCACCCAACCCAGCAATTCCAGAGGCATTCCAGCCATCAGATGGCAGGACTGCATCCACTACACATCAGATGCTCTTTCATCTCCTAAGGGAGAAAGTGGGGTCTGGTCAAAAAACCGAGAACAAGGAAACTAGAGATTTAACAGGCATCTCTGAAGAGGGTACATATGCACCCTAGTCCAAGGAACTAGCTCTAGGATTGATGCGATGGAACCGAGTTAATGTCATCCCAGGCCCATGGAATTGACAGAGCAAAAAGTCTCGAGATGGCTGTAAAGTCCGAGGGACCTTTTCATTGTGAGGAAAAAAACCTCAACCCTGAAAAGTATTAACTGAGCTTTGAGATACTTGACGTCCTGAGATTCAAGATGCTTTTGGAATGGTTGATCACCAATCTTAGTCTTTTCAGCTACCATGTTATTCCTAGATGTCTCCAGGGAATCCAACTGCATCAGTCACTCAGCCAAGTGAACTGTCAGTGCAGGAACACTGCCATCACCACCATGATCTTTGAGAAGGTGCCAGTAGTCATGGCCAGGCGAAAGGGCAAAACACAAAACTAAAAATGGTGGCTCAGAACATAGGAAAGAAAAAGCAGTTACTTACCTGTAACAGGTGATCTCTGGGAACAGCAGGAATAAGTCTTCACATATGGGTATCGTCGGTACCGACGGAGCCTGCGCAGGAACGCGCCCCAGCGTCCAATAAGAAAGCTTTTGGGAGCATCCCACAGCACCTGCGTGCTGCCTTCCCGCCCTTCTCAAATGCCTCTCTCCAGTTCAAGTTTTAAAGCTAAGACAAAGAGAGAGAGAGGGAAGGAAAGATAGATAGAGAGATACAACTCCTAGGGGAGGTGGGTGGGTTGTGAAGACTTATTCCTGCTGTTCCCAAAGATCACCTGTTACAGGTAAGTAACTGTGCTATCTCAAGGAACAAGCAGGAATGAGTCTTCACATATGGGGACTCCCTAGCTGCAGATGCCAGGGAGAGACCCCAGAGTTGTGTGTCCTTGAAAAGGGCTCCACCTCCCCCCATGGATCTCTGGCATCCAACCAGGGTAGGTGGGTAAGAGTTGATTAGGAATGGAACAGGTGTTTGAGAACAGCCTGACCAAATGAGGCATCCTGGCGGGAGTCCTTGTCCAAACAGTAATGGGCTGTGAAGGTATGAACCGAGGCCCAGGTGGCCGCTCGACAGATTGGGTCGATGGACACAGTTTAGGTGAGCCATTAAGGCTGCCATGGCCCTCACATTGTGAGCTGTGACATGGCCTTCCAGAGAAAGGTTCCTACTCTGGTAGGCGAAATAAATACACTGAGCAATCCAGCTGGACAGTGTTCTCTTAGAAACTGGAAGTCCTAAATGGGAAGGATCAAAAGCAACAAAGAGTTGAGAAGACTTTCTATGTTGCTGTGTTCTTTGTAAGTAAAAGGCGAGAGCTCTTTTACAATCCAAAGTATGAAGATTCCTCTCTGCACTTGATGCATGAGGTCCTGGAAAAAAGACAGGTAAGTATACCTCCTGGTTCAGATGAAAAGGCGAGACCACTTTGGGCATAAAGTGTGGAATGGTCCTGAGGACTACCTTATCATGATGGAACCTTGTATAAGGAGGATTAGCCACCAAGGCTTGTAACTCGCTGATACGAGATGCTGAGGTGACTGCAATGAGAAGGATAACCTTCCAAGAAAGAAATTTCAAGGAGGTGGTGGCTAAAGGTTCAAAGGGTGGCTTCATAAGCTGGCCAAGAACCAGATTTAAGTCCCATGCCACTGGAGGTGGTCTAATGGGAGGTTTAGTTAAAAGAAGGCCTCTCATGAATCTTGCTATAAGAGGATGAGAGGAAACAGGCTGTCCATTGAGAGGCTTGAGGGACGCTGCAATAGCACTCAAATGGACTCTTACCGAGTTCGTTTTGAAACCTGCATGGGAAAGATGCAGAAGATACTCTAGTAAAGAATTCAAAGGTATTGCAAGAGGGTTAAGACCCTTCTCTGAACACCAAATGGTAAATCTTTTCCATTTGAAAGCATAGGAACGTCTAGTGGAAGGCTTTCTAGAAGCATGAATAATATCTGACTTGCTGAGAGAGATGGAAAACTTGAAGGTCTAGGCCTTCAACAACCAGGCCCTGAAATGGAGAGACTGGGGGTTTGGGTGCCACAACGTTCCGTCTTCCTGGGAAAGAAGATCTGGGGCAGAGCCCAACTCCAGGGATGGAGCTTGAGAGAGAAGTAGAAGTAGAGGGTACCACACTTGGCATGGCCAATGTGGTGCTATGAGGATCATAGAACCTCGGTCTCTCTGAAGCTTGAACAGTGTTTTGGGAATTAGGGGAATGGATGGAAAGGCATAAAGGAAGTCTTGACCCCAGTGAAGGAGGAAGGCATCCTTGGCCTGAACTCCCTGACACGGAATCCTGGAACAGAACCGGGGAAGTTTGGCATTCCACGGACTTGCAAAGAGGTCTATGTCCAGGGTTCCCCAAATTTGAAAAATCCTGGCTACCTGGTCCCTGTGGAGGGACCATTCGTGTGGAAGCAGAACTCGATTGAGTCTGTCTGCCCAAGAGTTTTGAACGCCTGGAAGATATACTGCCATAAGATGAATCTGATGCTCTCTGGCGAAGGCCCACAGTCACAAAGCTTCGTTGCAAAGCGACAGCCAGTCCCTCCCTGCTTGTTTACATAGAACATGGCTACTTGATTGTCCGTGTGGATGAGGACTGTCCTGTAGCTGAGCAGGGAGTGGAACACTCTGAGAGCTAAAATTGCTCTGAGTTCCAAGAGATTTATGTGTAGTGAAGTCTCCTGTGGAGACCAGATGCCCTGGTTGGAGAGATCTTGCAGATGAGCTCCCCAACCCATTGGAGAGGCATCTGTTGTAAGGGTTGCTTGGGGAAGTGACTGTTGAAAAGGGGACCCCAGCAACAGGTTTTGAGAGGACTTCCACCACTGGAGAGACCAAAAAAGGCAACTGGAGTTTGCTATTTTGTCTGACAGGCAACCTAATGCCTGAGTCCATTGGGTGGACAAAGTCCATTGAGCTGCCCTCATGTGAAGGCGAGCATATGGAACCACATGCACAGTGGATGCCATGTGGCCTAAGAGTTGTAACATTTCTCGAGCAGTTAAAAAGGGCTTTAACTGTATTTGGGAGGCTAACTGCACCAAGCGTAGGCAACGAGCTTGAGGAAGATAAGCCCTTGCAGTTGTGGTATCCAGCAAGGTCCCTATAAACTCCAGAGACTGAGTAGGGGTGAGATGGGATTTTGGGATATTTATTACCAGTCCCAAATACTGAAGGACACGCATTGTGCAGGTTAGACAAATCTGGGCCTCTGACTGGGATGGAGCTCGAATGAGCCAGTCGTCCAGATATGGGAAAACGAATATTCCTAGAGTGGGTAGAAATGCAGCTATTACTGCCATGCATTTCGTGAACACCCTTGGTGCAGAGGCCAGACCGAAAGGAAGCACCCCGTATTGGTAGTGCTTTCCTTGAAAAAGGAACCGAAGGAACCCTCTGTGTGTTGGATGGATGAGGACATGGGTGTACGCATCCCTGAGATCTAGAGAACAAAGCCAGTCCTGACTCTGAAGGTATGGCAGCAGAGTACCGAGAGAAACCATCTTGAATTTCTCTTTGAATAGAAACTTGTTCAATTCTCTGAGATCTAATATGGGTCTGTAGCCCCCTGTTTTCTTTGGAATAAGAAAATAAGGGGAGTAGAACCCTGAGCCCTGTTGAAGAAGAGGTACTACTTCTATTGCCCCTTGGGCCAGAAGGGTAGCAATCTCCTGACCTAGAAGGTTGAGGAGAGATGTTGGAGAATTGAACTGTTTCACCATGGTGTGAGGAGGAAGGTTTAAGAAATGAAGCTTGTACCCTTCCCTTATAATGGAGAGGGTCCATTGCTCTGCTGTGATTTGCTCCCATCTGGGAGCAAAGTAAGCCAACCTTCCTGGAATGGTGAGGGGCTCTGGTTCTTCCAGAGCTAGAAAGGCTAAGTTCTCTAGTTGCAAGTCAAAGGCCCTGAGGAGGCTGAGGCTGCTGGGCCGTGCGAGGCCTGGCAGCCTTTGACTTGGCCTGTTTAGGTGGTTGCTGATGCTTTGCAGCAAAACGACCTGCAGAAGATGCCTGCTGACCATAAGCAGGATAATATCTTCCCTTTTTAGAAAAAGGTGTCTTTTTGAAAAGTCTTTTCTTAACAGGAGCAGAGGTAGACTTTGAAAGTCGATCCAAAGCAGAGTTCTCAGCATCCATCTGAGTGGCCTTTGCTTGCCAATCCCTGCCAAAAAGGTTTTCACCTGTACAAGGAAGATTTCCCAGTTCATCTTGGACCCAGAGTTCCAAATCAGAGGCTTGTAACCAAGCAATTCTGCGTGCACCTATGGCAATAGCCGAGGCTCTGCTTACACACTCAAAAAGAGTCAAAGGCTGCACGGTTGGAAAATTTGGAAACATCTTGGGCATGTTTAAGCCAAGTGAGAAATTCCTGCCTTTTATCTTCTGAAATAAAAGGGGCTAAAGTCTGCAGATGATCTGTGACTTCTTTTAGAAACATCCCCATATAGAGACTGTAGGAGTTGATTCTGGCAGCAAGCATATTAGCTTGGAAAACCCTTCGGCCAAAAGCATCAAGGGTCCTGCATTCACATCCTGGAGGATTAGATGAGTGTCTCTTTGCACTCTTTATTTTCCTCATGGCAGACTCTACCACAATAGAGTGGTGAGGAAGCTGAGACTTATGAAAGCCAGAACAAGGAGGGACACGGTACATGGTGTCTAACCTACGAGAATGAGGAGAGGTGGTAAGAGGAGTCTCCCACATGCTCAACATGAGATCATAGAGAATCTCATGAATAGGTAAGGTAGCTGCTTCTTTAGGAGCCTTAGGATATTGCAAAATATCTAATTGCTTGGCTCTAGTCTCTGACTCAGGGACCACTGTAATGGAGAGGCCCCTAGCCACTTCCCTAATGAAGTCTTGAAAAGACAAGTCTTCTGGAGGAGACATTCTTCATTTTGGAGAAGCAGACTCCTGAGGAAGAAGTACCGGTGCCTCGACAGAAGCCTCCGACTCATCAGAGTCTTCGGAGGAATTGAAGTATCGCCTGTCTGGATGCTCCTGTAAAGCCCGATACGTGTACTGAGTGGGATCGACATCGGGAGTAATCGGTACCGGTTCGGTACCGATGGGCATCATAGGACAGGGTACCGTTGCAGTTGACACCGAAGCCGATGCAATCGGTACCGGAAGCGATGCCGGTACCAGCAACGGGGATTGTTGCGGTACCGGAGGCGTCGCAGCCTGTATGAAAGCCGTTAAGGTGCGCTGCATGGTCAGAATCTTCTGATCCATCGACGCCACCAGAGTCTGGATGTCGGTACCAGTGGGAGCCACCAGTACCCCAGAACACGGCAACAGGTGATCTTTCGAGGCCGAGCCATCGATGTCAACCTGTGACCCCATAGATAATGCTTTGGAAGCCGGAGCTTCCCGCCGGGGTAATTTTGCCAGTGTGGAATCCTCGAGGGCAAGCCCAGAGGCATCTCAATGCTTGGAGGGAGATCTGCCCTTCGAGGACCGGCCAGATTTATGCTTGGTTACCTGAGATCCATGGGAGGAAGAGAAGGCCCTGGAAGACGTCGATGTTACTGAAGCTGCATCAGAGGGAAACAGGGTACTGAGCTTGGCTGATCGGTTCTGCCGACCTCTCTTAGACATCATGGTACAGGACATACAATCCGTGATGGAATGGTCAGGTCCCAAACACTTTAGACACCAGTCATGGGTGTCGGTGACAGAAATAGTACCGCCACATTTTGTGCATTTTTTAAACCCAGAAGCGGGCTTCTCCATGAGGGAAAAAAAATTTTTAGACCTAGGGCCCAAAAACTGAAAATGCACAGTAGAGATAAAGCGTTTTGTTTTTTTAAAGAAAGAAAAGACAGACTGGCGGTAGCGGTCCGACGTTGAAGAAGGCAGATGCGACACAAAAGAATAAAGGAAAAATAAAGAACAACTTCTGCGGTGACAGGAACATGACCTGCTGGCTCCGCGGAAAAGAAGAACTGGAAAGAGGCGGTTGGGAAAGGCGGGAAGGCAGCAAGCAGGCGCTGTGGGATGCTCCCAAAAGCTTTCTTATTGGACGCTGGGGAGCGTTCCCACGCAGGCTCCGTCGGTACCGACGATACCCATATGTGAAGACTCATTCCTGCTTGTTCCTGGAGGTACAGAAAATCCACTAATGCTGTCCTGGATGGAAAGTATGTCTGGGCAAGCTCTAGGGAGGTGACAAACATCCCCTGTCTGACCAATACAATGATGGATCCAATGGTCTCTATGTGGAATTAGGCACCCAGAGTATGGAATCAACCACCTTGAGTAACCAGGTCCAGGATAGGTCAGAAAGAACCTTCCTTCTTGGGCACCACAAAGTAGATGGAATGCCTCCCTGGCCCCGTTCTGTGGCAGACATGGGTACAATAGCCTACAAATGCAGGAGGTGCTGTAGAGTTTCTTCCATCAGCACCCACTTGAGCAGGAATCAAAAGAAACTCTACAAAAGGTGTCAATCAGTAGTTCTGTAAACTCCAGCACCTAACCCTAAGGACCCACTGGTCTGATGTGATAAGACCCATTCCAAGGGGAACCTCCCCCCCCCCCCCCGACATACCACACATATAAAGCAGTCCCTCACCAAGCTGTACCTTGGAAGAGACCCGCCGGATCCTATTGTGGTGGTTTACTGCCTCCAGATGAAGCCACAAGTGAAGTCACAAGCATGCTGAGCTATGAAAGAACTACCCCTTCTTGGGCTTAGGCCCATAAGAGAAAGCGTAGTTACTCACCTGTAACAGGTGTTCTCCAGGAGCAGCAGGAATCAGTCCTCACATATGGGTGACGTCGGCGCCGACGGAGCCCTCGCGGAGCAATTTTCCCCAGCTTTCAAAGAAAGCCTTTGGGAATTGCAGCGCGCATGCACGGTCGCCTTCCCGCCCAAGGGTGCCATCTTAGCCAGTCTGATGACATAGCTAAAAGACAGCATAAAAATTTGCAAAAAAACTTAAGCAGATGATTGCAACTCCAAGGGGAGGAGGGAGGGTTGTGAGGACTGATTCCTGCTGCTCCTGGAGAACACCTGTTACAGGTGAGTAACTACGCTTTCTCCAGGACCAAGCAGGAAGTCAGTCCTCACATATGGGACTCCCAAGCTTAAGGCTACCGGAGACCCTAAGCACAAAAATGAGCTCCCTCTAGCTCAGCAGCACAGAAGGAAGGAATCTTCGCTGAATTATTACCCACCGGTAGCCCACATCCGGGATGGAGGGTAGGAGTTGCTCAAACCTCAAAGAGATTACGGAGGACTGCCTGTCCGAAAGCACTGTCCCTGCGGGACTCCCTCTCGAGACAGTAATGGACCGCAAAAGTCTGGCTCGAAGACCAAGTAGCGGCCCGGCAGATGTCTGCCAGCGGAACAGAGCGGAGGTAAGCCACTGACGTAGCCTTTGCCCGAACACAATGAGCCGTGACTCGACCATCCAAGGAGAGCCCGGCTGCCCCATAAGCCCAAGTGATACAGTCCGCAACCCAGATGGACAGAGTACGCTTGGAGACCGGGAGCCCCAATTTATTGGGATCAAAAGACAAAAAAAGCTGAGCAGCTTTACGGTGCTCCCGCGTACGGTCAAGGTAGAAGTTCAATGCCCTTCTACAGTCCAGGGTATGGAGGACCATTTCAGCTCGGCTGGAGTGTGGTCTGGGAAAAAAGGTCGGAAGTACCACCTCCTGATTGATGTGAAAAGGGGAGACCACTTTTGGAAGAAATTTTGGGTGAGTCCGTAGGACTACCCTAGTTTTGTAGAACCGAGTGTAAGGGGAATCAGACACGAGGGCCTGCAATTCACTTACGCGTCTAGCGGAAGTGAGGGCTATCAAGAACAATGTTTTCCAAGAAAGAAAACGGAGAGAACAGGTAGCCATAGGTTCAAAAGGCGGACAGGTGATCCGCTGTAAAACCACATTCAGATCCCAGTCAGGCGCTGGCGGGCGCAGAGGTGGTTTAAGTAGAAGGAGACCTCGGAGAAACCTCGCTACGAGAGGGTCGCTGGAAAGAGGTCTGCCGTCCACCGGTACATGATGTGCTGAAAGAGCACTGAGGTGAACTTTGATGGAGTTGGACTTAAGTCCCAGATTAGAGAGGTAGAGCAAGTACTGCAAGATCACCGACACCGAGGAGAAGGGATCCTGAGACTGCTGGGTACACCAAACGGAAAAGCGACGCCATTTAAGGGCGTAGCATTTGCGGGTAGAAGGTCGCCGAGAAGCTAGGACGACCTCTTCCACCTCTGCCGGCAGGAGAAGGGGAGCAAGGACTACCCTCTCAGCAGCCAGGCCATTAGATTGAGAGATCTGAGGTTGGGGTGTAGCAGAGACCCCTGATCCTGAGTGAGGAGATCCGGTTGAAACCCCAGAGGGAATGGATCCTCTACCGCTAATTGCAGCAGGAGTGGAAACCACGGCTGTCTGGGCCAGCGAGGGGCCACCAGGATCATGGAAGCCTTGTCTCGGAGAACCTTGAAAAGAGTTCGAGAGACTAGCGGAATGGGAGGAAAAGCATACAGAAGGCTCTCCGACCATGAGAGTAGAAAAGCGTCTGCCGCAACTCGAAGGGGATGTGGCTGACGAGAGCAGAAGCGAGGAAGTTGCCGGTTGTGAGGACTGGCAAAGAGATCCATCGTGGGGAGGCCCCACTTTAGAAAGAGCTTCTGAACTACCAAGGGATCCAGGCGCCACTCGTGCGGCTGGAGGATCCTGCTGAGTTTGTCCGCCAGGCAATTTTCTTGGCCTGGGAGATAAACTGCCTTGAGGAGAACGCCGTGACTGACGGCCCAAGAGCAGAGCTTCTGTGCTTCCCGACAGAGAAGGAAGGAGCCCGTGCCCCCCTGTTTGTTCACGTAGAACATGGCAACTTGATTGTCCGTCTGGACAAGGACGGACTGGTGAGAGGTCAGGTGGGAGAAAGCCTTGAGAGCCAGGCGGATCGCTCTGAGCTCCAGGAAGTTGATCTGCTGAGCAGACTCCCACGTGGTCCAGAGGCCCTGAGTACGTGCCCCTTGGCAATGTGCTCCCCAACCCAGGAGGGACGCATCTGTCGTCAGCACCTGGGCCGGCTGAGGTGACTGAAAAGGCATGCCGAGTACCAGGTTCGGCCGATGAAGCCACCACTGGAGAGACGAGGCCAGCGGCTCGGAGACGCGCACTAGGTCTGCTAGGCCGCCTGTGGCTTGTTGCCACTGCTTGCGAAGACACCATTGAGCAGGCCGCATATTCAGGCGGGCATTGGGGGTCACATGGACGGTGGAAGTCATATGGCCGAGCAGTCTCAGAAAGCGCCTGGCGGAGACCAGGGACTGGCTGCGAAAACGGTCGGCTAGGTCCATGAGCCGTTGAGCCCTGTCGAGAGGCAGGAAAGCTCGCGCCTGAGGAGTGTGCAGTCTTGCGCCGATGAACTCGAGATCCTGTGAGGAGAGTAAAGTGGACTTTGCGAAGTTTATGACAAAGCCCAAGTACTGCAGAAGAGTCACCGTGCGGTGTGTGGCGTTGGTGACCTCCGGAGCGGACGCTGCTCTGATGAGCCAGTCGTCAAGGTACGGAAAGACAGAGGCCGTGAAGCCGGAGATGGGCCGCCACCACCGCGAGACATTTTGTGAAGACTCGCGGTGCGGAGGACAGGCCAAAGGGCAGTACCCTGTACTGGTAATGATTTCCTGCCACCACAAACCTTAGGTATGGGCGGTGGCTTGGGTGGATGAGGATGTGCGTGTAGGCATCCTTTAGATCCAAGGAGCATAGCCAATCTCCCTGCTGGAGGTAGGGCAGAAGGATTCCAAGGGTAAGCATTTTGAACTTTTCCCGCACGAGGAACCTGTTGAGGTTGCGCAAGTCCAGGATGGGTCTGAGGCCTCCTGTTCTTTTTGGTACTAGAAAATACCTGGAATAAAAGCCTTGACCTCTCAGGTGGTGGGGCACCGGTTCCACCGCCTGTTCCTGTAGAAGACCTGCTAACTCCTGAAGGAGTAAGTCCCTGTGCAGGGGGAGTCGTGGAGGTTCTCCCGGGAAATAGGAGGGAGGGACCTGGTGGAAGTGGAGAAGATTGCCTTCTCTTACGACTTGAAGCACCCAGGCATCTGAAGTGATGTTGGACCACCTGTGGGCGAAGTGAACCAGCCGGCCTCCGGTGCTGGGAGGGGCCAGCGGAGGGGGAGAGGCTATGCTGAAGGAGTCAAAAACCCCCACCCTGCTGAGCAGGGGCTGGTGGTGCAGGCTTGGGGGCTTGCTGCCTACGGGACCCGTTACCCCGTCCCTTGGCCTGCTGGCCCTGTTGGGGAGCTGCGGGGGCCTGATATTGGGGGTAGTGTTTATAGGCAGCCGCCTTTCTTGGGTAAAAGGACTTCTTTCCCGAGCCCTTCTTTTTCTGGGAAGGGGCGGAGGTCTTCCTAGAAAGCCTAGTCCTGGTGAGAGTCTCTGTCTCTAGTTGTGCAGCCTTCTCATCCATAGGTTTGCCAAAGAGGTTTTCACCTCGGCAGGGGACATCGACCAACTTGTCCTGCACCCAGGGCTCAAGGTCAGACGACTGAAGCCAAGCCTGTCGGCGGGCACCGATGCCGGCTGCGGCCACTCGAGCCGATGCTTCAAAGCCATCATAGGCTGCTTGGGATATGAATTTTGAGCATTCCCGAATGCCAGTGGACAAGGCTAGGAACCTCCGCAAAGGTTCCTCGGACAATCCAGCGGAGAATCCGGCTAGCTCTTTAGCCAGGTCTCGGAGATACATGCCCATGTATAGCTGGTAGGTCTGGACACGACACGCAAGCATAGAGCCCTGGAAACACTTCTTGCCAAGGCCATCCAGGTTACGGGCCTCCCTGCCAGGAGGCACCGAGGAGTGCATCTTCTGGCTCTTAAGACGATGCATGGCCGATTCCACTACCATGGAATGGTGTGGTAGCTGTGCTTTTTGGAAGCCAGGGCTCTTGCGGACTCGATAGATAGAATCGACCCGCTTGCTCAGGACCGGCGAGGAGACCGGACTCTCCCACATGCGGAAGAGTAGTCGTTCCAGCATGGGAGGAACCGGTACAGTAAAGTGTTCCCTGGCGGGAGAGTCATACTGGAGGGCGTCGAGCTCTTCGGCTCGAGGCTCCTCCTCGGGATCCGCAGGGAAGGCCAAAGCCTTGGCCATATCCCTGACGAAGTCCGAGAACCGGGCATCCTCCGGAGGGGACTGCTTCCGAGGTTCGGACTCAGGCGAGTCCGAGGGGACACACCGAGTCCGAAAAGAATCAGGCGACTCTTCCTCTTCAGACTCCCAGACCGACTCCGAGGAGGAATCGGTGGGGTCGGCCCGGGCAGGCTGCGGCGCCGGCCGCCCCGACGCCGAGGGAGTCGGCGTCAACGACCTCGGTCCCGAACGGGAGGCCGAGGGTGACCTCGACCGAGGATCGACTCGAGTTCGCATGGACTCGAGGATCGGCTCGGTCTCCGGGGTCGACTTAGACGTCGACGTCCCGGCGGTCGGGGCAGCGGCGCCAGCGAGGCTAGCGAGCAGTGCCCGCTGCTGGTCCATGAAGGCAGACAGTCTGCTCTCCAAGGCCGTCAACCTGAGTCCGACCTCAGGTGACCCAGCAGCCCCCGACTCGGGCCCCGACGGCGTCGGGCCCGACGTCAGCGGTCTCGGAGGCGAGTCCAGGAGGACCACAGGACTTACCCGAGCAGGCAGCTCCGACTCCATGCGAGGTCGCTTCGAGAGGTGCTCCTTCTCCAAGGACCCGGGACGGCTATCGGGGCTATGCGACCTGGCCCTCGCGGAGCCAGGAGCGTCCACCGACGCCGCCCTCGCGGGTTTCACCTTCCGTCGATGGTCCCCGGAGGGAGAACCCCTGTCGGAGGAACTCCGGCGACGGTCAGAGCTGGAACCTCTGGACGCCGAGGACTCCGACGAGGTCCGGGTACGGCTGGGGTCAGCGAAGATCCTATCCCGCTGATGCCGCCGACTTCTCAACACTTTGGAGGACATTTTGCCACAGGCCCCACAGATCATTTCTTCATGATCCGGGCCCAGGCAGCGGAGGCAATTATCGTGTGTGTCAGTTAGTGACATATTTCGGTCACACTGACCACACCGCTTGAAACCACTGGCAGCCATCGGGGGAAAAAGGGCCCCTGCGAGGTCAAAAGACCGGGCTGCCAGTGAAAAAACCGAAAACGAAACTGACTAAATCAGAAAAACCGAAAAAGAAGAAGAGGACTCGTGACCGGTGTCGCGAGTCCGGGCGGGAAGAAGACCGGCGTCAAACCAAAGGAAAAAAGAGAATATTACGAATAAAATCAACTTTTTCGCGGGGACACGACGGGTACGTCTGTAGGGCTCCGCGGAAAAAGAAGACTGGCTAAGATGGCACCCTTGGGCGGGAAGGCGACCACGCATGCGCGCTGCAATTCCCAAAGGCTTTCTTTGAAAGCTGGGGAAAATTGCTCCGCGAGGGCTCCGTCGGCGCCGACGTCACCCATATGTGAGGACTGACTTCCTGCTTGGTCCTGGAGAAATAGTCCCTACCTGGCTTCCTACAAAGTCTGAGAAAGTCTCCAGGGTCCTCACACAGCTTTATGAGAGGCACTCCTGGAACATTTAAGGCTATTCTTCTAGGAGTGACTGAGGGCAAGCCTCTCCAAGGTCTCTGACCAACTCCTCCAGGTCCTACCCAAAAAGCAAATGTCCCTTAAAGGGGAGTTCACAGAGCTGCAGCTTGGAAGCCACATCAACTTACCAGTTATGAAGCCAGAGCCACTATCTGGCCATTATGGACTTTAAAAAAAAAAAAAAAAAAGAAGATCCTGATCAAGTCATACAGGGCATCAGCCAGATAAGCAACCCTGCACTCAAATCTCACGGCCTCTGAGCTGTCATGCAACTGCTATACCCAGCATAGAAGAGCTCGAGCCACCAAACTTGTATACAGCACAGCTCGAAATCTAGGGCTGAGGCCATAAAAGCCTTCTTCAGGAGGGCCCCAACCTGTCTTGAAGGACTAGAAGAAGGGACTGTTACTTCTGGAGACAGATCTGCAACTGTGAATATATACTTCTGGTAATTTTTCTAAAAGGAATTCTTTGTATTAAAGCTAATCTGTGAACCCACTATTTTTTGTTAAATCAGTCAGGGCCTAGTAGCAGCAGTTTAAGTTTAAATATAAAACACAGAGGAGAACTTTCTGGTTACATTTGGAACCCAGCAGAGAGCTTGTAGTCTAAATTTCATAAGAAGTTAGAGCCTAGCAGCAGCTAAGAGCTATAATTTAAATCAAATCAGAATATAGCTTACCTCAGCAGCACAAGACAGGGTACTGTGTAGCAGCCCGCGTACGGTCAAGGTAGAAGGATAACGCCTCCTACAGTCCAGGGTATGCAGGACCATCTCAGCCCGGTTGGCATGCGGCCTGGGAAAGAAGGTCGGAAGAACCACCTCCTGATTGAGGTGAAAAGGGGAGACAACTTTAGGGAGAAATTTAGGGTGAGTCCGTAAGACTACCCTATTCCTGTAGAACCTAGTGTAAGAAGGATCAGACACTAGCGCCTGAAGTTCACTCACTCGCCTAGCAGAGGTAAGAGCTACCAGAAACAAGGTTTTCCAGGAGAGAAAACAGAGAGGGCAGGTAGCCATAGGTTCAAAGGGCGGACAAGTAATCCGCTGTAAGACCACATTCAGATCCCACTCAGGAGCTGGTGGACGCAAAGGAGGCTTAAGCAGAAGGAGGCCTCTGAGAAAACGAGACACCAAAGAGTGGTTGGAAAGAGGCCTTCCGTCCACCGGCGAGTGGTGCGCTGAGAGAGCACTGAAGTGAACCCGGACAGAGTTGGACTTAAGGCCTAGATTGGAGAGGTAAAGCAAATATTGCAATACTACCGCTACCAAGCACGAGAAGGGATTCTCGCTGTGCTGAGCACCCCATACGGAGAATCTCCACCACTTAAGAGCGTAGGATTTCCTGGTGGATTGCCGCCTAGAGGCTAAGACTACATCGTCCACCTCACGAGGCAGTAGTAGGGGAGCCAGGACTACCCTTTCAGCAGCCAGGCCATCAGATAAAGGGACTGGAGGTTGGGGTGCAAGAGAGTCCCCTGATCCTGAGACAGGAGATCGTGCTGAAACCCCAGAGGAAGAGGGGTGTCCACCGCCAGTTGCAGCAGAAGCGGGAACCACGGTTGCCTCGGCCACCTGGGGGCTATCAGGATCATTGAGGCCCCGTCCTTGAGGACTTTGAACAGTGTTCTGGACACTAGTGGCGTGGGAGGAAACACATACAGCAGGCCTGTGGACGAGATCAGAAATGCATCCGCTGCTACTCAGAGGATGCGGTTGTCTGGAGCAGAATCTCGGGAGTTGCCGGTTCAGAGGACTGGCGAAAAGATCCATGGTGGGGAGGCCCCACCTGAGAAAGATCTACTGAACCACCAACGGGTTTAATCTCCATTTGTGTGTGGTTGCAGGATCCTGCTCAGTCTGTCCGCCAGGTAATTTTCTTGACCTGGGAGGTAGACAGCCTTGAGGACGATTCCGTGATTGACGGCCCAACAGCACAGCCGTTGTGCCTCCTGACATAGAAGGAAGGAGCCTGTGCCTCCTTGTTTGTTCACGTAGAACATGGCAACTTGATTGTTCGTCTGGAATAGTACAGACTGGTGAGAGACGAGATGGGAGAAGGCTCTCAGAGCTAGGCGTATCGCCCGTAGCTCCAGGAAGTTTATCTGTTGAGCAGCCTCCCAAGGGGTCCAGAGACCCTGAGTACATGTCCCTTGGCAATGTGCTCCCCAACCTAGAACAGAAGCATCTGCCGTCAGCACTTGAGAATGAGGAGGGGATTGAAAAACCACTCCGAGTACCAGATTTGGAAGATGAAGCCACCATTGCAGAGAGGAGACCAGCAGGTCGGATATTCTTAATGAGTCCGCTAGGCTCCCTGTGGCCTGATGCCACTGAGTGTGAAGGCTCCACTGAGCAGGCCGCATGTGCAGGCGGGCATTGGGGGTGACATGAACCGTGGAAGCCATATGGCCGAGTAGTCTCAGGAATTGCCTGGCAGAGACCAGGGAATTGCTGTGAAACTGCCTGGCCAGATCCATCAGCCTGTGGGCTCTGTCCATTGGCAGAAAAGCCTTCGCCTGAAGAGTGTCCAGCCTTGCTCCTATGAATTCTAAGTTCTGGAATGGGAGCAAAGTGGACTTTTCGAAGTTTATGACAAACCCCAAGTGCTGAAGCAGAGCCACAGTGCGAAGGGTGGCTTGATTGGCCTCCTGGGAAGACTGGCCCCGTATGAGCCAGTTGTCCAAGTACGGAAACACAAAAAGACCTTGAAGCCTTAGGTAGGCCGCCACCACTGCCAGGCACTTGGTGAACACCCTGGGAGCGGAGATCAGGCCAAAGGGTAGTACTCTGTACTGATAGTGGTTTCCTCCCACAACAAATCTGAGATATTGTCTGTGGTCTGGATGAATAAGGATGTGAGTATAAGCATCCTTTAGATCCAAGGAGCATAGTCAATCTCCCTGCTGGAGGTAGGGCAGCAGGATTCCAAGGGTAAGCATCTTGAACTTTTCCCTCTCCAGGAACTTGTTGAGGTTGCGCAAGTCTAGGATAGGTCTGAGGCCTCCTGTTCTTTTTGGTACCAGAAAGTACCTGGAATAAAAGCCGTGACCTCTCAGGTGGTGGGGCACAGGTTCCACAGCCTGTTCCTTTAGTAGACTTGCCAACTCCTGAAGGAGTAGGTACCTGTGCAGAGGGAGTCTTGGAGGCTCCCATGGAAAATAGGAGGGAGGTACCCGGTGAAAATAGAGAAGATAGCCCTTTTGGACTATATGAAGCACCCAGGTATCTGATGTGACGGCTGACCACCTGTGGGCAAAGTGGGCCAGCCGGCCTCCTGTGCTGAGAGAAGCCAGCTGAGGAGAAGAGGCTATGCTTTCTGAGTCAAAAACCCCCACCCTGCTGAGCAGAGGCCGGTGTTGGTGGCTTGGGGGCCTTCTGCCTACGGGGCCCATGACCCTGCCCCTTGGCCTGCTGACCCTGTTGGGGAGCTGCAGAGGCCTGATAATGAGGGTATTGTTTATAGGCAGATGACTTCCTCGGGTAAAAGGTCTTTTTTCCCGAGCCCTTCTTCTTCTGAGAAGGGGCAGGTCTTTCTGGACAGCCTAGTCCTGGTCAGAGTCTCGGTCTCGAGTTCTGCAGCCTTTTCAGCCATGGGCTTGCCAAAGAGGTTTTCACCACGGCAGGGGACATCAACCAACTTGTCCTGTACCCATGGCTCGAGGTCGGATGGCTGTAGCCAAGCCTGTCGGCGGCCACCGATGCCGGCCCCGGCTACTCGGGCCGAAGCCTCGAAGCCATCGTAGGCTGCTCGAGAGATAAACTTCGAGCACTCTCGAATACCGGTGGACAAGGCCTGGAACCTCTGCAAAGGTTCCTCGGAGAGACCAGCAGAGAACCCGGCAATCTCCTTTGCCAGGTCTTGGAGATACATGCCCATGTAGAGCTGGTATGTCTGGACGCGGCAAGCAAGCATAGAGCCCTGGAAGCACTTCTTACCGAGGGCATCCAGGTTCCGGGCCTCCCAGCCGGGAGGCACCGAGGAGTGCATCTTCTGACTTTTCAGTCGATGCATGGCCGATTCCACAACCATGGAGTGGTGCGGTAATTGTGCCTTTTGGAACCCGGGGCTCTTGCGGACTCGATAGATGGAATCGACCCGCTTGCTTAACACCGGCATCGAGGCCGGGGTCTCCCACATGCGGAAGAGCAGCCGCTCCAGCATCGGAGGAACCGGTACAGTAAAGGCCTCCTTCTGGGGAGAGTCATACTGGAGGGCCTCGAGCTCCTCGGCTCGAGGCTTCTCCTCGGGATCCGCGGGGAAGGCCAAGGCCTTGGCCATATCCCGCACAAAGTCCGAGAACCGGGTATCCTCCGGTGGGGATCGTCTCCGAGGTTCGGACTCCGAAGAGTCCGATGGGACACACCGAGTCCGATAGGTGTCGGGTGACTCTTCGTCCTCCGTCTCCCAGCCCGACTCCTCGGAGGTGTCGAGCGGCTCCGGTCAGGCGGGCACCGATGCCCTCCGCCCCGACGCCGAGGATACCGGCGTCGACGACCTCGGTCCCGAACGGGAGGCCGAGGGAGACCGTGGCCGAGGATCGACTCGAGCCCGCATGGACTCGAGGATCGGCTCAGCCTCCGGAGTCAACTTGGACGTCGATGTCCCGGTGGTCGGGGCAGAAGCACCGGTGAGACCAGCGATCAATGCCCGCTGCTGTTCCATGAAGGCAGCGAGGCTGCTCTCCAAGCCCGTCAACCTGAGTCCAAGCTCAGGAGACCCAGCAGCCCCCGACTCGGGCCCCGACGGCGTCGGGCCCGACGTCAGCTCCCTTGGAGGAGAGTCCACGAGGACTACAGCACTCACGTGTCCAGGAGACTCCATCTCAAGATGAGGTTGCTTGGCAGGCCTCTCCGACTCCAAAGACCCGGGACGGCTGTCGGGGCTATGAGACCTGGCTCTCGCGGAACCAGGAGCGTCCACCGACGCCACCCTCGCGGGTTTCTTCTCCCTGCGCTGTCCCCGCGAAGGAGACCCCCGCTCAGAGGAACCTCGACGCTGCTCGGGGCCGGAGTCCCGAGACGTCGAGGCCTCTGACGAGGTCCGGGCCCATCCGGACGTGGAGTCAGAGAAGATCCTATCCTTCTGGTGCTGCCGACTCAACGCCTTCGAGGACATTTTAAGAGACATAAGTTTCTTACACCGATCACACAGTCATCGGGGGAAAAAGGGCCCCTGCGAGGTCAAAAGACAGGGCTGCCAGTGAAAAAAGAAAAAATGGCACAAATGCTAGTCACCAAGGACAAAAACCGAAAAAGGTGAGAGTGGGCTCGATACCGGCATATCGGGCCCAGGCGGGAAAAGGATCCGGTGTCGAACTGAAGGAGAAGTACAAAAAAATAGGGAAATCAACTTTTTCCTCGGAAAAAAAACTAACTACATCTGTCAGGCTCCGCGGAAAAAAGAAGACTGAGCAAGATGGCACCCTTGGGCAGGAAGGGGACCGCGCATGAGCGCTGCAATTCCCAAAGGCTTTCTTTGAAAGCTGGGGAAATGCTCCGCATGAGGGCTCCGTCGGCGCCAACATCACCCATATGTGAGGACTGACTTCCTGCTTGGTCCTGGAGAAAGACCATATGACCTATCTAATCTGCCCTTCCATTTCAAACCTCAGAATGAAGGCTCCAGTCATCTCTGCAGGTCTGAAAAGTCTAGATGGCCTAAGCCCTTTTTTTTTTTTAACCTATAAAATTTACAGCCATTTTATTGCAAGCAGCAGAAAGCAAAATACAGCTCCATTGAATCAATGGGGAAAGAAAGGGAGATAAAGGACAGCAAGGGGAAAGTCCAAATTTACCATCCCCCTCAGGGGCCCTCATGAGAGTCCTCCTGTCTACTACTCTCCAGCCCAACAGTGCTAGAACCTGTGGGAAACAGTACAGAGCACAAGGCTGCTACTGACTCGAGGAGACAAGGGCATACCTGGGCCCCCAATAACTTTGAGCCTATCTGACTCTGCACACAGGCCATGGGACCATAGGCTGAGCTATGATAGCCAGGCCTATCTGCACCAGTCCATACATCTGGACAACCTGCTGGAGGCTGAGAAATACTTGCTTCTCGGTGCTGCACCAGCAAGATATACTTAGTGATGATATTAGTGAAAGTTGCTCAAGTCTGCCTCCACCTACTGGCAAGACAGCATAACCCATGTCAGGATAAGTACACATCACCAAAAGAATTCAGAACGTGCACCACTTTGTCCACTACTTAGCCAACACAAAACTGGTGTAAAGCGTTCTATATATGAACTAAAATGCCTGATTTGGTCTTTAAATAGAGCCAAATAGACTAGATTAAGCTACTTCACCAAATATCCAAATTGTAAACCATCTCCATTTACAGCATAAAAGCAGCTGATATAAAAAACACACCAAAGCAAAGGTGGTGGCACTCTGGCATAATATAGCTATAGAAACCACCACTAACAGCAAAGCTGGGAGACAGATTGCCATCTGGCTGACAAAGGAATGACGTTCACTGTTCTCATGAACACAAAACGAAGCCAAATTCAGACACTTCTGTGGAATATAAGCTATTCCCCCACCCCCTCTATTCCAACCTGCAAATGGCAGTAGTAAGATTTCAACCAGAATGCATGCATAGGCCATACTGTCTTCTTCCACACTGGCTTCCATAGAAACATGACGGCAGAAAAAGACCCTTCTAGTCTGCCCTTCCTTATCAATTACAATAGTCACCTTTTTACCTTTAGAGATACTTTGTGTTTGTCCCATGCTTTTTTGAATTCAGACACCGTCGTCTCTACCACCTCCATTGGGAAACTATTTCATGCATCTACCACTCTTTCTGTAAAGAAATATTTCCACATATTATTCCCACAAGTCTACCCCCTTTCACCCTCATCCTATGTTCCCTCGTAGCAGAGCTTGTTTTCAAATCGTAACTCTCCTCCTGTGCATTTATGCCACAGAGGTTTTTAAACATCTGTATCATATCTCCTCTATCCCGCCTTTCCTCAAAGTTCTTTAAGTCTGTCCTCATATGCTTTATAATGAAGACCACTAACCATTTTAGTAGCCATCCTCTAAACCTGTTTATATTATTTTGAAGGTGTGGTCTCCAGAACTGCACACAATACTCCAAATGAGGTCACACCAGAAACTTATACAGAGGCACTATCACTTCCTTTTTTCTGCTGGCCATTCCTCTCCCTATGCACCTAAGCATCCTGCTGGCTTTTGCAGTCACTTTTTCTACTTGTTTAGTTTCAAGATAGTCAGACAAGCACACTCAGGTCCCACTCTTCTTTTGTGGATAGAAGTACTTCACCCCCTACCCTGTACCCCTCTCCTTGGATTTTTGCAACCCAAATGCATGACCCTGCAATTTTTTTTTAGCATTAATTCTCAGTTGCCAAATTCTAGACCATTATTCACGCTTAGCTTGATCCCTCGTGTTATCCACTCCTTCCTGGGTGTCTACTCTTATTGCAGATTTTGATATCATCCGCAAGGAGGCAAACCTTACCCAACAGCCCCTCCACAGTATCAGCAACAAAGATGTTAAAAAGAATCAGACCAAGGCCAGATCCCCATGGCACACGAATGGTAACATCCTTCTCATCAGAGTGAGCTCCACTTACCTGCACCCTTTGCTGCCTCCCATTCAACCAATTTCTAACCCAATCAGTAACTTTAGGGTCTATCCCTAGGGTACTCAGTACACCGCATCTAGGGCTGTCCCTTGGTCCAATTCCTTGGTCACCCAGTCAAAGAAATCAGATTTGTCTGACAAGATCTGCCTCTGGTAAACCCATGCTGCCTCGGATCCTGCAATCCGCTGGACTCCAGAAGCTTCACTATTCTCTCTTTTAGCAGTGATTCCAATAATTTACTCACCAGAGAGGTTAGAATAAATGGCCTGTAGTTTTCAACCTCATCCTTACTTCTGCTTTTGTGTGAAAGAACCATACGTGCCTTTCTCCAGTCTTCTGGAACCACTCTCGATTCCAAAGACTGTTAAGACTGGAAGCCTCTGCAGTGAGCATGCACTGATTTGGTCTCTGCATAGATTGTTTCTCTACTTTTAAAGATGCAGAGAAATGGGAGCATGGGGGGCATTTTGCTTTGTCATCAGCTGGGGTTGTATGAATGTGCAAGTGTTTTTAAGTGTAACACATTGAGCGTTATTTTATTTTTATTTAATCAGATAAAAAGATGGTGATATACAGGCTAAAAGTTGAGAAGATGCTCACCTGTTTCCAGCTAGACCAGTCCAGACAAGTGGATTAAGACCCCCTATCAGCAGATGTCAAGACAGAGAAAGTAGTGAGAACCAATCAGATCTGTGACCTCACTGAAGGTATATGACAGCCACAGCTAGGGGTCGTTTCAGTACTTTCTCTGTCTCGACAGATATTGGACTTAGTCTCCTCTTCTGGACCTTTGACTTCATCACAAGCTGTGTCCATTGGATCCTGGGAGTGTGACACACCCAGCCTGTTGGATCATCTTGGGGGGGCTAGCTCCTGGCTACAAGAGCCAGTGCAAGGGTCTGCCCGCAATCGCTCCCCAAAAAGCCACCAGTGCAGCCACTTGTACTTGCAAGGAGTTCCAAGTCAAATCCTTGCATAAACCTTCCTTCAGAAATTCCAGAACTGTAGGAATAAGGGATTCTCCAGGGGGAAAGTTGCCACCACTTGACCCAGGCGGTAAAAAGGCACCAGACTCATGCATACACCCAAGTCGTCGATGGTCTTCGAGCATTGAGAAGAGTACTAATGACTGCTCCTGAGTAACCCCGGCGCTTTAAGAGTTTCCTTTCAAGGGCCATGCTGTAAGCGAGAAGGGAACGGTGTTTTCTATGAGAAGCAGCCCCTATATACCATCAATGAGGTCACAGATCTGATTGCCTCTCACTACTTTCTCTGGCTCGACAACTGCTGACAGGGGGCTTAACCCACTTGTCTGGACTGGTCTAGCCAGACTCCAGGAAAGGAAATTAACGGTAAGGAAATTTCACCTTTATATTTCTATACATTTTGTTGTGCCCATATATACCAAATAAGACACAGGGTCACTACATAGCGAGAGGATGGAATCAAAACAAACTTAAAATAACTTCTAAACAGAGAAGGGTAACCTGCCTGCAGCAGCATGTACAACTCTGGCACCTTCTTGGGCAGACTAAATGGGCCATGCTGGTGTTTATCTGCTGTCATTTACTATGTTACTAAGTTGGCTGAGACCAAACCACAAAAATCGATGTTTTTGACATCTTGTAACCACCACCCAAAGGTTAAAAAAACAAAACAAAACAAAAAGCACAATTTTCTTGTAAGTTACCTCATTCAACCACTTCAGTGTGGCCTATTTTCATCTTATCCTAATATCACACTTGGCTTCATTTAGGAAATGCTCCTTAGACTAAAATTGGCCGACAGCTCATAACTATATAAAAACCTTTTACATTTTGAAAGTCTGAACCTCATCTATACTGGATTCTTTTCAGGCTCAGATACCTTTTATTAGATGCACCATAAGAATTATCTAATGTGGGGTAGGGTATGAATTTGAAACCACATAGGTACTTCTTAGGATAAGCTTAGATAGCTTTGAAAGCTCACAAGCATCTCCACCACCAGGTAATATTTGTTTGTTTGTCCAAGAGAAATTGTATTATTCCTAGGAATTAGGAGAGGTAGGAAAGGGAAAGAATTTGATTTATCTCACACCTTTTCTCAGAGGTTCTAGGTGAGTTACATTTGGGCACAGTTTGCATTTTCCTGTCCTGAGGGCTTACAATCTAAGCTTGTATCTGTAGTAATGGAGGGTTAAATGATTTGCTCAAAATCAAACAGCAGTAGGATTAGAACCCAGGCTTCCTAGTCCGCTGCTCTAACCATTAAGCTATTCTTGTGTCCTCACAGGAAGGAGGCCCATGGGCCCTTGAAGAAGAAGAAAAAAAGAGGTGGGAAAAATCCAGTTTGAGAGAACATTACTACCTGCACAAGACCCTATAAAAAGTTTACAACCATGTAATGGATGCATTGGTAACTCAAAGTGGTTTATTTACAGAGCCAGAGACAGGACATTAGTACCAAAGAGTCTCCTACAATCACTGGCAAGCCATATTTAAAGAAACTTTTGTTCTTGGGCCAATTATTCATTTTATATGTGGTATAAATTCTTCTTTGATAAAACCTTTGACAAGCCATAAAACCAGCTTCTATGACTTGGTCAATGAAACTGATCAAGTTGGGATTAAATGCAGAATCTGCATACCATCCCAATGGAAATAAATTAGAGATGTTAGTAATTTCCCCAACATGGCTTGATACAGATAGCTATTTGCCTGTAGACTTTGTAGACGTCCTGTAAGAAATCCAGTAGACAGACACACAGGGAACTCTGCTGCTTTGTGGTACAAGTTTAAGGGTAGATGACAAAGAAAAAGCAAAAGTTATTAAGTTTGCTCTGTATGTGGAAGGACATACAATATTACATAAGTGCAAATATGTACAATATGCAATAGATACAAGTTAGCATTCAAATAAGTTAGGAGGTACATTAAAATTTAGAAACTGTTGATCAAATTTATTTAACAGTTTTTATAGACCGCTTTTCCTAAGATAATAAAAAACATGATAAAAAGGGGTCAAGGGAGGGAATTCCATTCAACAACTTAGTACAAAATAATTAGCAAGTACAATATAATAAAATGAAAATTGAAAACATGGGAGAATCAAAGTATGGAATGTCCATGGGTGAGATGTTTGGCTAGTAGGCATGGCTATGGAGCGTTATATTACATTTAACAGCGAATATGGCTTTATCATGTGCTTAATTTTGCCAAGCAAAGCAAGATTATTTTTAAGAAAAAAGATTCATGTGAACGTACTTTTCATTTTCAGGTTACCATATAAATTCATATAATGCACTATATCAAAAGACTTGATAGCACTTCTAGGTTATTGCTAGCAAAACGTGGAGATTCCTAGCACGCTAAACAGATCAGGGCTGAACCTCACTAATAAATAAAAAGAACCACCAAGCAAACGTTCAATTCATCAATCTTAAGGGTAAGTGGCACCATAAAATAAATACTTCAGGTTTGTTGAGTTTCTAGTGTCATCAAGGTAGGTATAGTGTAAAAATGTTGGTGTCCTATTTTATATCAATGCAATTAAATGGATTGCTTTTCAAAGAAATTCTTTTCAGTTGCATTTAGGGACAGAAATTTGGATTTAGCTTACATCTTTTTCTATAGTAGCATGAGGTGAGTTACATTCTGATAAAAGTAAGTATTTTCCTGTCCCAGAGGGCTTACAATCTAAATGTGTAAAAGAGGCAATGGATGATTAAGTGACTGTCCAAGATTGCAAGCAACAGCAGTGGGATTTGGACTCTAACACCCTTGTTTCTCAGCCCACTGCTCTACTAAGCTATGTCTCCATTAGTGCAAGACCACCTGATACTCAATCTGAATGTCACAGATGCACAAGGATGGGTGGATAATACTGATCAGATTTTAGATAACATTGTGCATGATGGTCCTAAAGTAAAAGGTGTCAGCCCAATCCAATTGTTACTAATTAGTGCATTTTTGGACTTGTTTTCTGAACTGAAGATGCACTGAACAACATGCTAAGTATATATTATCCCACTTAAGTTTTAATATAATTTTGTAACAGTAGCAGTGAACAAAAAGCCCACAACTGCATTAGGGTTTTCAGATTTTAGGCCTACTGAAATCTATTTCCTCAACAAGTAGGCCCTGTGTGCCTGCCTAGGACAGTGTACATAAGGTCTGTTTTCCCTTATAGCCCAGCAACTGTAAATGCAGACCTTGGGAACTGAAGGAGAGCATTTCCTGCATTTATTATGAACATACTGTGAAATCTGTGGCAAAATAAAGATGCAATCTTGGTTACAAGAATATCAAATTGTGTAGGTACTTGAAGAATAAGTTTATTAACAATTTCTCAGTCTGAAAAGGAACCAGCTTTTTAACAATTTAACAAACATTCTCACCAGAGACTTATTCTCCAAAAGACAAATGCATTATGGTTTCAAACACATTTTAATTTCAACATCTACCTTGTATTTTTTAATATATGACATCTGTGGTTGCCACTGCCTTAACAGACTTATCAGAGGTTGAATTTGTTGGGTGGGAGAAGCAGGAAAACAATTATTGGCAAATAACTCCATTACCATGGTTGCTTCAAACCAGAAATGCCAGAAGGTGAAATTAGGCCTTACCTGCTAATTTCCTTTCCTGAAGCCCATCCAGCCCAGTCCAAACCAAATGGGTTATGTTCATCTACCAGCAGGTGAACTAAGCACAAAACTTCAGATATGCTCCCATAAGTAGACTTGCCAATTAACACAGCATGAACCTCACAAAGCTGCGGAGCCCAAAAACCCAATTCTCCACTAGCATCGCTTACCACAAGAAATCACCATAGCCAAGTACCATACCACTCTTTGAGCAGATCTGTCTTTTTGGGGGGGGGGGGGGGGGGGGCGGGGGGGGGAGGTGGCATTTGATAGCCCCCCTCCCCCCATAGGGGAAGCAACAAAGGAAAAGGCACAACAAAGCCCCACAGTACAGAACAAAACATCTCTGCAAGTCTCAGCAAAACAGCCATCACCTACTCACCCGCTTGCTTATGGGAATTTTCAAGAGCCGGCACAAGGCTACACCACTTAAAAAGTCCCAGGTGGGTCCTGGACTGGAGGAACTCCAGGAAAGAAAAATTAGCAGGTAAGACCTAATTTCACCTTCCTAAATGTCCCTCCAGTCAAGTCGAGTGGGACGTAGCAAAGCAGAACAGGTAGGTTCCGAAATGTCTGCCTACAACACCCATGCTCCAAAAGGCGCATCCTGTCAATTCTGCACATCCAGCCGATGACGATGCACAAAGAAATGGAGACGATCACGTCATCACCTTACAGATATCTTGGGGCAAAACCGGACTGACCTCTGCCCAAGAAGCAGCCTAAGCCCTTGTAGAATGGGCCTGCAACCCTATGGACATCACTCGGCCCTTCAACAAATAAGCAGAGGAAATAGCCTACCTGATTCAGCAAGAAATGGAGGCCTTAGAAGCTGCTCCGCCCTTGTTCGCACCCCCGAACACCACAGAGACTCTCCGACTGCCGGAATGGTTGAGTAAACGCCAGGTACTACTTAAGCGAACATCAGACATACAGCTTATGCAGCAGTCCAGCCTCATCTGAACTCAGAGGACCAGGAAAGACCGGCAAAGAAACTACCTGATTGAGGTGAAGAGCAGACACCACCTTTTCTTTGGAAAACAAAGGAGGACGCCTTACAAGACAGAGCCTGAAGTTCGGAAATCTGAAAAGCTGAAGAGTCACCAGGAGTCGGACCACCACCTTCAACATCAGATGCCCTGTCAAGGCCGAAGCACAAGATTAAAGTCCCAAGAGGGATTAGGACGTCAAGGCGGTCACAGGTGTTTTACTCCCTGAAGGAAGCTAACGTCCACATGGGAATCCAAGGAGCGACCTTGCACATCACCCCTGAAATAAGCTAGAGCCGTGACCTGAACCTTCAGGGAACCCAAGGCCAAACCTTTCTCTAGGTCCGCTCGAGTGTCACCGGATGCTTCAAAAATGTGCCAGATCAGAGCATTTTTATTTATTTAAACATTTCTTATATACCACCTTTCATGATATCAAGGCGGTTTTTTACATTGAACAAACTGAAATTACATTGAACAGGGCATTATAAAACTTGGAGATAACTATTTACAGGGAACATGGGCAATGGAGGGTTAAGTGGCTTGCCCAAGACCACAAGGAGCACCTGTGGGACTAGAAACCCAGTCCTTCCGGCCCAACGTTGCTGTCCTCTAGTGGGATTTGAACTCCCAACCTTACGGCCTGAGGTAACTTGCCCCAACCACTAGGCCACTCCTCCTTTCATAGGCCAGCAAAGTCTAATGCCGCCAAGACTGCAGCAAGGTATTAATCATTTGCACCTCAATCGAGTCCTCTCAAGAGCCAGGTTGTAAGCAAGAATAGACCCACGTCCAGCATCCATATCAGTCCCTGCATGAGCAGATCCCCCTCTGTCGGCAGTGAGAAGGTATCCTCTGCCAACATATGATTAGTTCTGCATACCTTGGATGCTGTGCCAATCCAGAGCCACAAGCACCACCGCTCTGTGGTTCAACTCCATGCTCTGAAGGACCAGGCCTAATAGGAACCGGAGGGAACACATACAGAAGACCGCCCTGAGGCCAAGGCTGGATGAGGGCATCTAGTCCCTACAACATTTGTGCTCTGTGTCGGCTGAAGAATCTGCTGACCTTTGCATTCTCCGTAGACGCCATCAGGTCCATTACCAGAACACTCCAACGATTCACAATCTGCTGAAACACAGACCCAGACAGGGACCACTCCCCCGGATACAGTGTGATAACTCAGGAAATCTGCTTGCACATTTCTCCTTCCAAGCGACATGCACTGCCGAGATGGTCACCAAGTGGGCCTCCACCCACTGCAGGAGCGGAATGGCCTCTGCCACCACTGGCAAACTCCGGGTGCTGCCCTGTCGAATGATATAAAACCACCATTGTGGCATTGTTGGACAGCACCCTTACTGCCTTGTAACTCACCAGGGAAAGGAATGAGTCCAGCAGAAAAAAGGAGGTGATAATGCCTCTGTATAAGTCTTTAGTGCAACCTCATTTGGAGTATTGTGTGCAATTCTGGAGACCGCACCTTCAAAAGGATATAAGCAGGATGGAGTCTGTACAGAGGGTGGCTACTAAAATGTTTAGAGGCCTTCATTATGAAGCATATGAGGTCAGACAAAGATCTTAATATGTATACTTTAAAGGCAGGATAGGGGCGATATGATACAGACAGCGTAGTTACTACCTATAACAGGTGATCTCCGGGAACAGCAGGAATTTAGTCTTCACATATGGGTATCATCAGCACCAACGGAGACTGCGCGGGAACGCTCCCCAGCGTCCAACAGGAACGCTTTTGGAAGCATCCCTCAGCACATGCACGCTGCCTTCCCGCCTTTCCAACTGTCCCTCTTCAGTTAAGTTTGTAGCTGAGTGAAAGGATAGAGGGAGAGAGGAAAGAGACAGAGAGAAAGAGAGACAACTCCTAGGGGAAGTGGGTGGGTTGTGAACACTAAATTCCTGCTGTTCCCGGAGATCACCTGTTACAGGTGAGTAACTATGCTATCTCCAGGAACAAGCAGGAATGTAGTCTTCACATATGGGGACTCCCTAGCTGAAGAAGCCAAGGAGATAGCCCCAGGAAGCTGCCGCCTGCCACCTATAGTAAAGTGGGCCATGCTTCCTCCCATGGATCTCTGGCATCCCACCAGGGTTGGTGGGTAGGAGTTGAATTAAGTCTGAAAGAGATTTTGAAGAACAGCTTGGCCAAAGAAGGCATCCCGACGGGAGGCTTTATCTAGGCAGTAGTGGGCTGTAAAGGTGTGTACCGAAGCCCAGGTGGCTGCTCGACAAATGTCATCAATAGACACAGAGTGAAGGTTAGCCAGAGGCTGCCATGGCTCTCACATTATGAGCTGTGACATAGCCTTGAAGAGGAAGACTCTTACTCTCATTAACAAAGTATATGCATTGTGCAATCCATTTGGATAGAGTTCTCTTGGAGACTTAAAGTCCCAAATGACTAGAATCAAAAGCAATAAAAAGTTGAGAAGACTTTCTATGTTGCTATGTTCTTTGTAGGTAAAAAGCCAAGGCTTTTTTACAATCCAAAGTATGAAGGCTCCTTTCTGCATTAGAGGCATGAGGCCTCAGAAAGAATACAGGAAGATAAATTGATTGATTTAAATGAAAAGGCAAATCCACCTTTGGCATAAAGTGTGGATGAGTTCTGAGGACAACCTTATCATGGTGAAACCTAGTGTAAGGAGGATCAGCCACTAAAAGCAGGCAATTCACTAATGCGACATGCAGAGGTGATTCCAATTAGGAAGGTGACCTTCCAGGACAAAAGCTTTAGGGTTGTAGTGGCTAAAGGTTCAAAAGGCTTTTTCATGAGCTGCCCAAGAACTAGGTTTAAATCCCATGCCACCGGTGGTGGCCTGATGGGAGGCTTTGTTAACAGAAGACCTCTCATAAATCTTGATATGAGTGAATGAGAGGAAATTGGTTGTCCATTTAGAGGCTTATAGGAAGCTGCAATTGCACTAAGATGGACTCTTACTGAATTGGTCTTTAGACCAGAATTTGATAAATGAAGTAGATACTCTAGTATCGATTCCAAAGGTATCATAAGGGGGTTTAGTCCCTTCTGTGAACACCATATAGTAAAACGTTTCCACTTGAAGGCGTAAGAGCATCTTGTGGAAGATTTTCTAGAAGCCTGAAGGATATCCTTTACCTATTGGGAAAGGTTGAGATCCTGAAGGTCTAAGCTTTCAGCAACCAGGCCCTGAGATGCAGGGACTAGGGATTCGGGTGCCATAGCATCCTGTTCTCTTGGGAGAGGAGATCTGGAGCATTGCTTAACTCCAGAGATGCAGCTTGAGAGAGATGTAGACGCAGGGGATACCACGTTTGGCGTGGCCACCGTGGTGCTATGAGGATCATCTGACCTCCGTCTCTCTGAAGCTTGAAGAGTGTTTTGGGGATGAGGGGAAAGGGTGGGAAGGCAGAAGAAGTTGTGACCCCAGTGAAGAAGGAAGGTGTCCCTTGCCTGGCAATTCTGAGTCGGAATTCTGGAACACAAACAGGGAAGTTTGGCATTCAGTGGACTTGCAAATAGGTCTATGTCTGGGGTTCCCCAGATCTGAAATATCTTGGCCACCTGGTCTAGGTGGAGAGACCATTCGTGAGGCAGCAGTACTCGGCTGAGTTTGTCTGCCCAAAGGTTTTGAATGCCTGGAAGATATACCACGAGAAGGTGAATTAGATGTTCTCTGGCGAGGGCCCATAGTCGTAAAGCTTCGTTGCATAACAGAGAGCCCGTTCCCTCCTGCCTGTTCATGCAGAACATAGCTACTTAATTGTCCGTTTGGACTAGGACTGTCTTGTAGCTGAGCTGGGCATGGAATACTCGAAGAACTAGATAGATTGCTCTGAGTTCCAGGAGGTTTATGTGAAGACAAGCCTCCTATGGAGTCCAGGTACCCTGGGGGTAGAGAGATGATGCAGGTGTGCTCCCCATCCCACCTGTAATGCATCTGTTAGGGTGGCCTGGAATAGGGGTTGCTGGAAAGGAGACCCCACTAGAAGAATTTCCAGTGATTGCCACCATTGGAGGAACAAAAATTAGTCGTCGTGAGTTTGATATCTTGTCCGACAGATGTCCTGTGGCCTGTGTCCATTGTGTGGATACGGTCCACTGGGCTGCTCGCATATGAAGGCGAGCATAGGGAACCACATGAACCATGGAAGCCATATGCCCCAATAGTTGTAGTAGTTCTCGAGCAGTTAGAGAGGACTTCACCGCTGCTCGAGAAGCTGGCTGCACTATGCAAAGACAGCAGGGTTATGGAAGAAAAGCCCTTGACTGTCTGGTATCTAAACGAGCTCCTATGAACTCCAGGGATTGAGATGGAGCAAGTTGGGATTTTGGGAGGTTTATGACCAATCTCAAGTATTGAAGGATTCACATTGTGCGAGACAGTGCAGAGCTGGCTTCTGGAACCGTGGGGGCTCGAATGAGCCAGTCGTCTAAGTAAGGGACGATGAATATCCCTAGGGCTCGCAGAAATGCAGCTACTACTGCCATGCATTTCGTGAATACTCTTCGTGCCAAAGCCAGACCAAAGGGAAGAACCCTGTACTGGAAATGTTTTCCCCTGAAAAGGAATCGTAAGAATTTCCTGTGATCTGGATGGATCAGAATGAGAGTATATGCATCCTTTAGATCTAGAGAACAAAGCCAATCCTGACTTTGAAGGTATGGCAGAAGAGTTCCCAGAGAAATCATTTTGAACTTTTCTCGGAACAGATATTTGGAACAAGGAGGAGTGGCTCAGTGGTTGGGACAGGTTACCTCAGGCCGGAAGGCTGGGGGTTCGATTCTCGCATGGGGACAAGCAATTTCAGGACGGAGGGACTGGGGTCTCTAGTCCCATGGCCACTCCTTGTGGCCTTGGGCAAGCCACTTAACCCTCCATTGCCTCAGGTACACTTAGATTGTGAGCCCTTCGGGGACAAGGGAATAAAAAGTACCTGTTAGCATACATGTAAACCGCCCTGATTCTAAAGAGCGCGGTATAAAAAATAAATAAATATTTGTTCAATTCTCTGAGGTCTAGAATGGGTCAGTGTCCTCCTGTTTTCTTTGGAATAAGAAAATAGGGGGAGTAGAACCCTGTACCCTGTTGAAGAATGGGCACCTCCTCTATTGCTCCTTGAGCAAGGAGTGTTGAGACCTCTCGGATCCAGTAGATTGTCTGTAGATGTTTGGGAAATTGAACTGTCTTACGATTGTAGGAGGGGGCATACTGAAAAAAATGAAGCTTGTACCCCTCTCCCACAATGGACAGAGTCCAATTTTCTGCTGTTATTTGGTGCCATCTGTTGGCAAAATGATACAACCTGCCTGGAATGTTTAGGGGTTCAGGACCTTTCAGAGGCAGGAAGGCTAAGTTCTCTATGAAGGAGTCAAAGCCCTTGAGGGGGCTGGGCCTGTGGAGCTGATTGAGCTCTAAGGCTTTTTGGCTTTTGTCTGGATTGTTGTTGTTGACCTTTCTGGGCAACTTGACCCTGAACTTGCCCTTGCTGGGTATAGGACGGATAAAAAAACCCTCCTCTTTTTGCTGAAAAAGGGTTTTTTTATAGGTTTCTTTTTGGCTGGAGTGGCTGTAGATTTTGACAATCAATCCAAAGTGATATTGTCAGTATCTCTCTCATTAGCCTTTTCCTGCCAATTCTTGCCAAAGAGGTTTTCTCCTGTGCAAGGGATGTTTCCCAATTTATCCTGTACCCAAATCTCCAAGTCTGATGCCTGAAGCCAGGCAATCCGACATGCACCAATGGCAATAGCAGAGGTTCTGCTGATGCATTCAAAGCAGTCAAAGGCTGCACGATTTACAAACTTGGAGACATCTTGCGCATGCTTGACAAGAGTGAGGCAGTCTTGTCGTTTGTCATCAGGGAGAAGCTCATAAGCTCCAAATCTCCTGTGACCTCTGAGGAACATTCCCGTGTATAAAATTTATGAGCTGATCCTAGCTGAAAGCATGGAAGCCTGAAATGTTTGCCGCCCAAAAGCGTCAAGTCCTGCATTCACAACATGGAGGATTGGATGCATGTCTTTTTACACTTTTCATCCTACGCATGGCTGACTCCACTACCATTGAATGGTGTGGCAGCTGAGTTTTTTGAAAACCAGAACATGGTGGAACTCGATACATGGTATCAAGTCTCCTAGAATGAGGAGATGTGGTCAAAGGTGTCTCCCACATTCTGAGCATCAAATCATGAAGAATTTCATGAATGAGCAGAGTGGCTGCCTCCTTGGGAGCCTTAGAGTATTGGAGAATTTCCAATTCCTTTGCTCTAGGTTCTTTTTCAGGAGCTACTGTGATTGAAAGGCCTCGGGCCACATCACAAATAAAATCCTGAAAAGACATGTCTTCCGGAGGAGATATTCTGCATTGGGGAGGAGTCTTCCAGGAGAAACACTCTGGTACTGGCAGAATTATCAGAATCATCAGAATCGGAAGATTCAAAGTATCTCTGATCCCGATGTTCATGCAAAGCACGGTCTCTGTATCGATCGAAGTTGGTACCGAGTTGGTCTGGTACTGATCTGTCGATGCCAGAAAAAGTCAGCATGGGAAGAATTCCCACCGGGGGCGGTACTGTCGGTGCTGGTACTGGCATCTGTACCGTGTCGGTATTGGTGCCCGTTGAACCGTCGGTAGCAGTGTCAACTGTATTGCAGCTGTAAGGAGAGCTGCAAGACTGCGTTCGAAAGCAAGGAATCTCTGGTCTATTGCCGCTGTTGATGCCTGGGTATCGTTACCGGTAAAAGCGGCCGGAACCCCTCAGCATGGCACCTGTAGTTCTGCCGCGGTTGAAGCCTCGAGAACATCCTGGAACCCCGTTGATGCTTTGGAGGCCAAAGCCTCCCACCGGGGCTGTTTTGCCGGTGTAGTTTCTTCAAAGACAATGCCAATGGCCTCTCGATGCTTTGAAGGAGAGCTACACTTTGAGGACCATCTCTTATGTTTGGTTACCTGAGATCCATGGGAGGACGAGGCGGCTCTTGAAGACGTTGATGCAATGGACCTGGCATCCGAAGAAAAGAGGGTACAGAGCTTTTCAGCTTGGTTCTGTCTTCCCCTTTTAGTCATCCCCATACAAGAGAGACACTCAGATGGAGAACGGTCAGGGCCTAAACATTTTAGACACCAGTCATGGGTGTCAGTGACGGAGATGGTACCGCCACACTTAGTACAATTTGTTTTTTTAAACCATTAGCTGGTTTTTCCATCTTTTAGGAAAAATGGGGCCTAATGCCCAAAAATGGCACCTAGCACCAAAAAGAAAAAGTTTGAGAGAAACAGTTCAGGTGTGGTTTTTTTTTTTTGAGAAGAAACAAATGGCGGTACCGGTAGGTGTCGTGCGGAGGCAGACACGACCACAAAAATGCTAGTTTAAAGAATAAATTTTCTGCAGTGACAGGATATGTGTCCTGTCGGCTCCGCGGAAAACGAAGAACTGAAGAGGGACGGTTGGAAAGGCGGGAAGGCAGCGCACATGTGCCGAGGGATGCTCCCAAAAGCATTCCTATTGGACGCTGGGGAGCGTTCCCGCACAGGCTCCGTCGGTACCGACGATACCCATATGTGAAGACTACATTCCTGCTTGTTCCTGAAGATCTTTAAATACCTCCATGGCATAAATGCACAGGAGGGTCTCTTTCAATTGAAGGCAAGCTCTGCTACAAGGGGGACATAGGATGAGAGTGAAAGGGGATAGACTCAGAAGTAATATGCGGAAATATTTCTTTATGGAGAGAGTGGTAAATGCGTGGAATAGTCTCTCAGCAGAGGTGGTGGACTCAAGGATAGTATCTGAATACAAAAAAGCATGAGACAAACACAGAGGATCTCTAAAGGTAAAAAGGGGACTATTGAAGTTGATAGAGAAGGACAGACTAGAGAGACCATGTGGTCTTTTTCTGCCGTCATGTTTATGTTTCTAGGGCTTCACGCACTGCTCGTGTTCCCAAATGATTGATCAAGTAACTGCTCTTCTCCTGAATCCATCTGCCCTAAGGCACCTGGGCAAGACAGTAAACAGTGCCAGCCTAGGCGGCTGGCATCTGTGGTCACTACCACCCACTCTGGGGCCTCAAGAGGCATTCCGGCTGCAAGCTGAACCGTGTTCAACCACTACTTTAAACTCACTCTGGCCTTGTCCTGAAGGGCATGCCAAACCTCCACAGACTGCCTCATAGGAGACCAACACAAGAGAAGAGCCCTAAAGGGGGGTGAGGGTGGGGATGGGGTCGCATGTGCAACCTTGCCCAAGGCACCATGTCCAAAGTGGCTACCATGAACACCAGCACCTGAAGATGGGTCCCCCACCCTGGGATGAGGAACCCGCCGCAATGCCTGCACCTGGGCCCACAAACTTTGCTATCCTGCCCTCTGGCAAGAAACCATGCCTCTGCACGTGTTACATATGGCCCCCAGGTACTGGGAGGGCACCAAACTGCTTTGTGCAAAATGGACCATCCAGCCCAGCTCCTGAAGACAACAGATCATCAGAGCAGTTGCTTCCTCGCTCTCTTGAAAGGATTTCACCCAAATCAACCAGTCATCTAAATACAGGTGGATCAATATTCCTTGCTTCTGCAGAGCTGCCGCCGCCACCACCACCATGGTGAACACCAGAAGAGCCTAGATTGAAATTGGAAGTGTCCTCTGGGCACCGCAAAACAAGAATCCACTGGTGCTCGGGCCGGTTCAAAATTTGCAAGTAGGTCTTGGTCAAGTCCAGTGAGGTGAGAAACTCCCCATGCCAGACAGCCGCCATGACTGAATACAGGATATCCATGTTAAATAGAGGCACTCTCAGAGCCCTGTTGACGCTCTTCAGATCCAGGAGCCTTCCTTCCTTTGGACAACAAAATTGAGTAGCACGCTGAGTCCCAGTAGTCATGCAGTACCAGTACAACCACTTCGAGCTGCAACAGACTGTAGAGTCTCTTGCACCGCCTGTGCCTTTCCTGGTGCCCAACACGGGGAGACCGTAAAGGCATCCAAGAGAGGCCTTACCAATTCAAAAGCACAGCCCTCCCAGATCACTTCCAGCACCCAGGCGTCCACTGTGATCTGAGCCCAGGTGGAGTAAAACCGCCACAGGCTTCTGCCCACGGACTGTAATCCCACCAGGTCCCCCAAAACATCATTAGGAGGCTTTGGAAGCTCCAGGAGCGCCAGAAGTTATCTTGAAAGAAAAAACTCCTCTGCAGGAATCTGGACCACTGAAGTTTAAACGACCATGCAGGATGAAATTTATGGGAGTCATGGCTTCTGCCTCTAGAGGGTGCCCCCTCCGCCACCAACTTTGGGCTTATCCTTAGCCTAGGCACTCTGGAGTCCCCCAAATCCTTGATCAACTTCTCCAGGTCCTCTCCAAACAGTAACCTCTCTGAAAAGGAAGCTTGCTAAGTGTGTCTTGGAGATGCCGGGTTGCCATTACGGTGGTCATGCCCTTAGCCGATGCCAGAAATTAATCGTAAAGGTGGTCTGGCAGGTAGGCCGAACCAGACTGCAATTTAGTCGGCTCTGCCCAGACTGACAAATTCGTAAGAGGCTCCCCTCAGGAATCCTGTGTGATCAACGAAAACAGGCCCTGGTCACATAAGCTCCACAAATGGTACCCTGCAGAGCAAAAGCCGCCACCTCAAAGGCCTGCTTGAGCAGAACCTCCATCCTGCAGATCCTTTAAGGCTACGCCACCTTCCAACTGAGATGGTCATCTTCCTAGTGACTGCCATTACCAACGCATCCACACGTGGGAGACAATTTTTCCTGCTCCTCAGGGAAAAATTCCATCCCATGCGCAAGTCAGAATCCGGGGAGCTACACTCCTCTGCAATCATGTTCTTCAGCACCTTATGGACCGCAAAAGACCACGGCAGCTTACAGATGCCCTCCAGGGCAAGTCCTCTCTCCACTTCCAAGGACTCCAGCAGTTGCTCTTCTGCAATATGGCTACCAACAGATAAGGGCAGGCAGCTCATCCCTATGAAAGATCCGAATGACCATTGGTTCTTCTGCCGGGAGCTCCCCCTCCTCCAACTTAGCTGCAGACTCCTCCAAAGGCCCCAGGGAATCCAGAGACCCCACTGAGGCCGTCTTATCCTCATCATCCACGCACTCCTTACGCTGGAGTTTGGCTGCTAAAGCAGATCCCTGTTTCTTGAATAAGGGAAGCTTGCTGCAAATCGAAGACTCCTCATTTAGGCTCTGCTTCATGCAGAAAGCCTGGTGGAGCAGTAAAACAAATTCCAGAGTAAAGGAGATTATTTTCCTTCCCCTAAACTTCATCCAGACCGATCCTCTGTGGCTGCAGGAGTCTGGAAAAACATGGGTTGCAGCACCAGAGGTTCATCTCACTCTCGAGACATACTTGCAGCCGGCAAATGTCAGCAGTTCCCACCAAAACCACAGGGCCTCCCTCAGCATGAACATGCTCCAAACAGCTTGCTGCACCTGCCTTATGCACTCCCGAATCACTCTTCATACGATCGGAGACAGCCACAGTGTCTTTTTAGCAGCCACAGCACAGCCCAATATCTGAAAGCTGTGCCCGATGGCTGCCGCAGGCCCCATATTGGCTGCGCTCCGTGTCTGCCATGTGTTGCTGCTGAACAAATCACCCATTGGTACCGGACTTACCATCAGCTGCCCCAGAAGCCCTGCTGAGCTACAACTCTCCCACGATCTGGCCTTTGTTTGCCTTTTTTTTTTTTTTGCAAAGAAATTTAAAGGCACTGACGTGCTCCACCTCTGGGCCCCCTACCAAAGTTTGAAGGAGGAAAGAAGGAGCCAAACAAGGGGTGCTTAGGTGAGAATGGGGGAGGGATCTGGCTTCACCATGTTTTTGCACTCCAGGTCCACAAAATACTGTGATCTATTAGCCCTAAAACATCACTGTACCGGCTATGCTGATCTACCTGCTGGAGACTGAACTACTGGCTGTGTTAGGTGGCACAGGCTACATGTCAAGTTTTGCGCTCAGTCTCCATCTGCTGGTAGACTAGCATAACTCACTCATCTGGACTGAAGAGACCGTTAGGAAAGTAATATGTTACCTTGCATGTATACAAACTGAGCCTTCAGAATACGGTAATCAAACAAAGGTTCTCAAACTTGGGGTTGGGACCCCAAATAGAATCACATCAATGAATGGGATCATAGAAACACGGCCATTTCCCCTTCTCTCCTGTGATCTATACCAAGTACTGGCAGTCACCAGTCAGCATGTAGCCTGTGAGCCAGTGAACATTCGTAGGCCCTTGCCCCCTGCCACCTGGATAAGCTTCCTCTTAGACTGGAAACCCATGCTGAGTACTGGGATCTGTAAGCACACACTAACACAAAGGACCCTATGTTGACTGCTGCTGCTTTCTGCTTTGGATAAGTGGAGGGAGGAGGAGACTGGAAACCTGCTTTTGTGATTTCATCATCATCTTGGTTTACGTGAATTTTCAATTGCTAAAATGGGATCATATAGGATAAAAGTTTGGAAAGCACCGAATTAGAATGTCTCATGAAATATATGTTCATATACACACACAAGTACCACAGAGCACAAGGAACAAAGTTCATTTTAGAGATGATTTATGTAATTCAGGTATCTATAATTATGAAATAAGGTATTTTTGATAAAAATGCACTCAAGCATTTTAGAACATTTATATTTATTGCTTTTATATGAATACTGTATTGAAAGCCCAATCATTCAGTTTACACACAAATTATACACCGCTTCACAAAGGCAATGAACACTTGTTACAATCTACAAAATCTACTTTACAGAAATTTAAAAATTCTAAATATCAAAAAAGATACAGTTGAAGAAACAGGTATAAATTTGACAGCCAGTACTTGTGATGGAGACGTTGCAATTTGGATGACTTTAAATAAGAGCATTTGAAAATATGAGTTTAGAGCAGGAATTGTGCTTTGCGCTGGTTTGAAAAATGTAACAATGCTGGCTGTCAAAGCTGCATGTCCAAAAATATTTAATTTACTTCAAAATGTTATACAAATTATGGTGATTTCAAGCACCCCTAAAACCTTCAGTCATTTAGCTCAGGTACATAACTAAGGTAATATATTAACTCTTCAAAATACAGTGGTGCATTTCACACCGGTATTACTTGCATACTTTAGAATACCTTTGGAAAGAAATTTGTGTTAGCATTCAGAAGGTTCAGATATGCGTGAGGCAGAGTACTTATTCCAGTCTTGTGGGATGTACTCCGAGGTCTGCACACTTAAAGCCAACGCTCCAAGAATAATCCATTAACAAATCCTGTTCTTATATAGAAACCAAAAATTTTTAAACTCAAGCACCTCAGAAGTATACAAAAAAGGTTACAGTTTGGTAAGATACCCTGGAATGTGTTTAACCTGGTATTTCAAAAGCATTGAGATCTCCAGCGTTTCACACAGCCCAAATTTTACTGTGTTTCTGCATTTCTTCCTTAATAGTAAATTGTGATCTCAATTCCAACAGAAAGAGAAAGTTATTTATGAAGGAATCTTTGATAGTAGCAGAAAAATAGAATGTTTCCCTTTGAATGGCATTTGTATATACATGTGTATATATACATTTATAAATACACACACGCATATGGTTTTCACTCACTGAAGATTTGATACTTCACAGTTGGGTTAATAAAAATCTGAAGGCCGGCATGAAACCCTAATAGTCATGTCAAACGTTGAAACTACGACCAAAATAGGAAATAACTGCTAGAGCTGTCAGAAAGACAAGACAATGCTATCTTGCATACATACAGCTAACTGTGGTAATCTCCAAAAAAGTTGTCAAAATAATTGTGATCTTCCAGTTTAAAAACTTTAATTCTAAATTAAAAAAAAAAAAAAGTCTATACACAAACCACTGATTTGACCAAACCGAAAATTCAGCGGTAAGCAGGACCTGAAACAGCCAATATTCACAGTTCTTAGCATGGACAGCTCTTTCAGGTTTTATTCTGTAGAGTTTATTTTACAACCTGCTTCTCATGTAAAACTATAGGTCCACTTTTATTACATAAAATTTTTTATACAGTGTAAAACCAGAGCCTCTAACTGTACTTACATTAGTCTTGCTCCATAGGTTCTTCTTCAGCATCTGTGGTTGCATCACTATTTTCCATTGGCGAGTCTAGTGGGATTTCAGCAGTTTCTCTGGCAAAGGCTCCTTGTTCTTCAGTTGCCCTGCAGTCAGTGCCACTACTAATGGCAGAGGTGGTATTTCCATTGTCTTCAGAAAATAAATCCTTCTCTGCATGAGAGTGCTCAGTTTCTTCCATTTGCTTCTTCTCTTCAATAAGAGTTTTAGTGTCTTTCCTGTGGTCTTTTTCGGGAGCAGTTTCTCTTGATAGCATCAAAGATACTAAAAACAGAGAAATGACAATTAGAGCATGAACAGCCAAATCAAAAAGCAGAGCATGCTGAAATGTTTTGCAAATACATAGTAATATCCAATTGAATATTATTTTAGAAAGTTTCTAATTCTTTGTTCACTTCCAACCATAGACCAACAACCAACACTGTGTTCAGATGACAAAAATGCCCCTCCCACTTTACACCACCTTCGACCTACGTGAAGATTTAAGAAAAACGTGACAGCAGAAAAATACCACATAGCCTATCTAGTCTGTCCTTCCATATCAACTACAATAGTCCCCTTTTTCCTTTAGAGATCCTGTTTGTCCCATGATTTTTTGAATTCAGATACTGTCCTCATGTCCACCTCCTCCACTGGGAGAGTATTCCACGCATCTACCACTCTTTCCGTAAAGAAATATTTCCGCATATAACTTCCTAGTCTATCCCCTCACACTCTCATCCTATGTCCCCTCGTAGTAGAGCTTACCTTCAATTGAAAGAGACCCTCCTGTGCATTTATGCCACGGAGGTATTTAAATGTTTCTATCGCCCCTATCCTGCCTTTCCTCTAAAGTATACAAAATGAAGACCACTAACCATTTTAGTAGCCACCCTCTGTACAGACTCCAACCTGCCTATATCCTTCTGAAGGCGTGGCCTCAAGAACCGCACACAATACTCCAATGAGGTTGCACTAGAGACTTATACAGAGGCATTATCACCACCCTTACTCAATCACATCCCTCCTCTCCGCTTTTGGAAAATTTTTAAGCTCTGTGGATTTACAGCACTCTGGAAAATATATAATATACCTATATCAGACATTAATATCCTGTGGCACGGGATGTAGTACGTTTTGCATATGTAGTTGTAATTACACTGCATTTTTGAGTGTCCAAATATAAGGTGCCAAGGCAACATCTGTACTGTTATTAGGCTACAATAATTAAAGCCAGCTGTCAAAACTATCCCACTACTACTGTTCTATTAATGTGCATTTAAACAGAAATTCTGATCCCTTATCATTGTTCTCTGTAAGCACAATACTGACCAATTTATCTAGCTAACATACTGAACAGTATTCTTGTGTGTCTCTAAAATACCTTCTGTGGCAGCAGTCGTGCAGTGCTGTCTGCCACCACCAGCCGCTTTCTCGTTGATTGGTGCGTCTTCTGCCATATCCGAAAAACCTTCACTAGATGGAGGCGGGCTAGTCACGTCCCTGTCTTCCCCCTCGTCTTCAAATTTAAGTCTCTTCACTTCATGTTCTTCTGTCTCTAGTGGGTCATCTTCTGCATGTTTGTTTTTTACAGTAATTCCATGAAGCCCTTCTTCAGATGCTGGTGATTCACTAATTAAACAAAATAGCCATCTTATTAAAAACCAACAAATGTGTCATCCCTTACTTAGCTACATGAAGAAATGACAGACATCCAAACAATTCTCATGTCAATTTTAACCGCTCTCGTCTTTCAGGAATACAAGTTCAAATACAGAGCTGGGTTACAGTTTAAACATTCATCTATTTTTCTTAACTCTGAACACATACTACAAAATATTTGAATGTTAGAAGAAAGTACTTTATAAATATAGAGAATGCAGAGTAGTGATGAATATAAGTACTGTGACTGTATATAATACGCTGGGTGGTGTCTAACTGCAAGGGATGGGGTGCACGAGCCTGCAGCAAGAGATGCGAATCCCACTGCAAGACTGGTGATTGAGGCTGCAGTTGTTAGTCCTCAGATGCAAGTGGGTTTGATTTATCAGCAAAGGCATTGAATTTGCAAATGCAGGTGGCGCTAAAGAGGAACACAGCTTCAGTGGTGAGGTCAGCAGTCTGGCAGGGCTGGGGAGACAATGTACTAGTATAGTAATAGGTGGTGGAATCAAGCAGCAGCAGAGGGAAGGAAAAAACATCCTCTTGAATTTTACAAGGTGTAGGCTAGTAAGCATGAAGAAAAAAATAGGAAGTGGCATCTATGGTCTTTGCAGGTATGATATGAAAAATTTTACTTGAAAAATTTCTGAAAATTTACATACAGTTTAAAGCCAGCATAACTACATTAAGATATTTCAATGTTAAGAACCTCCTCAACAGAAAGGTTAATCACCTGTGTGTTTTTTCCTCTGATTGTTGTAAGTTCAATTCTTTTCTTTCTGCATCATCAGGCAAACCATTTGTCGTCAGTGAGCTTGAGAGAGTAAGCTTTGGTCGACTCAAAGGCCTTGGGGTTCCTGGGCCATTTATGTTGGACCTAAAGATTGAAAGGTATCACTTTTCCTTACTTAAAAGGACCATTTGAAAACAGGACTTACATAGTTATCTCAAAGATTCTTATATTAATTCAATTAAAAAGGATCAGAAACCTTCACAAAATCTAATACAATACAATTTCTGAACTCAACTGATACTACCTTGCCAAGAAAAAGTATTCTTACTATCATCTAAATTTGGTTTTTGTTATTTCTAAACTGTACTATATACCCCAAAATTTACACACCAGTATATCAAAACAAAGGGACATTACCCCTCTTATCAAAGTCGTTCACCAGATTTATATATTCTCAAGGAACTTGGACTTAGAATTCAAGAGGAGGTTCTAGATCCAGGCAGGTGGCGTAAATCCATCCAAGCCACTCCTGCGGCGCTTGGAGGCCCATTTATAGTTCTTACACATTCTGAGGTGGATTACACATATCCTGCTCTGGGGGCCCTTTCTGATATTTTGCTTGTTGTTGTTAAGTACCATCGTCTGTGCTGACTCATGGTGACCCTCTGGATAGCTGCCATAAACTGTGTTCGGTCATCAGTCAAGTAGCTCATTGTTGATAGAGTGGCATCCATAGCTGCTGTTATTGTATCGATCCATCTCATTGCTGGCCCTTCCTCTTACAGTGACCTACCTTGCCAAGCATTGTGTCTTTCTCTAACGATCTCTGTTTGCATGATGTGTCCAAAGTATGAAAGTCAGTCTTGTCATCTGAGCTTCTAAGGGAAGCTTAGGTTTGATCTTCTCTAGTACTGACTGGTTTGTTCTTCAGGCAGTCCATGATATACACCGTATGTGTCACCAGCACCATAATTCAAAGGTATCAATTTTCTTCCTGCATCTTTTTCACTGTCCAACTTTCGCATCCATATGATGTTATTGAAAATACAAAGATTAGACTTGTCCAAGTCATGGTATGGAGAGAGACATCTCTGCTCTTGAGACTCTTGTCTAGGTCCTTCATAGTCATTCTGCCAAGAGCAATGCGTCGTTGGATTTCTTGACCGCTTGTCCTTTCTTTATTGTTGATCCAAGAAGGTTAAAGTTGTCAACTATTTAAATTTCTTCTCCATCAATGATGAAGTTATTAAATTTCTGCCAACATATAGTAAGAAGAGATCCATACTGCTGCTAGGAATCCGTTAGTTATGTCAGCATGCACTGTCCTTTACAAAAAGTTGCAATGTTTCCAGGAACAACAGGGATTCCTTTTTAAGAGAAATCCAATCTGTTGAAATAGAGCTCATCTCAGAGCAGTAAACTCACAACAAATTCTAAAACCAAAGCCACCTTTATAATGATTCAACTTACCTTTCGGTATAACCTGGTGAATTCCCAGGAAACATTACGCCATTCATCCTGTGTACACTATTGGAATTGTTCTTCCTACAAAAAATGAAATGTCAAAAAATATAGTATGTGAAAATTACAAATTACACTTTGCCACAAAAAGAACTATTTTCGGAAAAAAAGTCTGCAACCGAATTTTTTTTGATTCAAGAAATATTTAGAGAGCAAACAAATTCATGCTTCTTGCACAAGTCTTAAGAAGGCCACTGAAAAAGGATTTGTACCACATTTTATACTGAGGCAATGGATACAACTATAGGATCTGAAATATAAACAGCTTCCACCAACAGATGAAGTACAGCAACTCCTAAATTTGTGTTTTAACCACGGTTTTTACATTCAAAAGTTCAATACTGAACTGAAGCAATCCATCTATCAAATTCCCAAGCAAAATATGCCCCTACATGTATATAATTTGTTACCGGAGGATGTAGTAAAGGCTGTTAGTGTAGCTGGGTTTAAAAAAGGTTTGGACAAGTTCCTGGAGGAAAGGTCCATAAACCATTATTAAGAAGGGACCCAGGATATCAATGCTTGACCCAGTACAAGCATTGTGGAACCTGTGTCTTTTGGGGAAACTGCTAGGTACTTGTGACCTAGATTGGCCACTGTTGGAAACAGGATACTGGGCTTGATGGACCTTGGTCTGACCCAGTATGGCATATCTTATGTTCTTATAACATTGCATATTCAGCACCTTCAATTTTATAAGTATTTATTAGTAAATATACTGTCTCTGATCAAAAGACATTCAAGGTGTTTCAGTCAAAATATACAAAATTAAGAACTACCATACAGTACAAACAGCTATAGACAAGGCTGCAGTACAGAGTCTAAAATAGGTACTGACCCCTCAAAAACTTCAGGAACCACCAAAGATTCCTCCCAATCAAAATAAAGGGGTAACCCTACTTGAGCCTCCAAATGCAACAGCTTCTTTCTACGGCCACTCTCTTGGTTAGAACTAGAGGAAGAAATTATAAAAATGTGTGAAAGGGTGGGAAAAACCTCCAGCACATGACCGCTGCTTAATCATATCCAGGACCCATTAGACTAGCATGATCCAGGTCTACATCTTGAATTAGCTGGCTAGGCGGGCCCCTATCTGTGCATCTGAGGGGAGGGGGGGGACTGCCCAGCCTCTCAACTGGCACCTTTGTAGGCACCAGGGGCCCTCTGATCTTTGGGACCACTTGTAGCCATTCCGTCCAGCCAATGCCAATGCCTCTGCCCCCCCTCCCACCCCAAAAAAAACCCAAAATAGGCTTTCTGGAGCAAGACCTTGGATCCCTCCATGGGCCTGTCCTTCTGAAGTCTGATGTTTGGTCTCAGGAATCCTTGGCCAGCTTCTCCAGATCCTCCCCAAAAAGAGGTTTGCTATTCAGAAAGCTTTTTAAACAGAACTTAGCAGCCATATCTATTGCACAGTTTCTAAGCTACAGAAGGCATCAATTTGAGACCACAACCGCCATACTCCTGGGCTGAAGCCAGCCTAGTCTCAAAATGAATCATCATCTTTGCGACCAGGTCATCTTCCTCCCTAAAGGATGTCTAGAAACTTTTGAACCCAGCACAAGCAGCCTTTGACATTCTCCAGCAACCCATTGCAACCTGTGGTCCAAAGGCAGACATCAAAAAGGCCTGCTTCAACAAAAGCCTCTATCTACTAATCTGGATGGTTCTTAAGGGCCATACCTTCCTTAACAGGAATGGTAGGCTTCACAGTCATGCTTTGACAAAAGCATCCACCTTAGCCTATTCCAGCCCTTCAGGGACAAAGGATAATGCTTGCTCATGGCCTTGACAACCGTGAGATTGGCCACTGGCCTGATACTCAGCCACCATCAGTGCCCAAGCACTTCATGCACCAGTAAAAACTGAATAAGCTTATGCAGCAGGGAGAGGTGGTCCCGGTGTGGCACTGCAGGACTGGAGAAACATCTACTGTGCCTGGCTGGAAGCCTTATCGAGGAGATGCCTGCTGATTTATCTTTAACTGTGACCATCCTTAGTCTTTGGAGTCCCTACTGACTTAGGGTGCCGGAACAACTAAAAGAGCAGCTGCACTGCAGCATGCAGTCACAAAGGTGCAGCCTGAAGGAGTGTAATCAAAGGAGCAAGCCACACCTCTTTTGCAGCCTATTTGGAGTATCAGAGGAAATTCTGCAAGCCTGCTGGTGTTAGGCTTCTCTTTTTTTGGGGGGGTGGGGGAGGGGGGTTCACTTTTACGCTTTGGCACAGAGGAGGAAAAAGGTAAAGTCTATATCTACACCAGTAACTAAAAGGCACAAAGGACAAACATTTGTCTGCTGGTGTACTCTGTGCCTCCTGTAGTTAGTGTTTCTGCTTGAATTTATTTTCTATGTCTCTAGAGAATTCTCTGCAGGTCTTTAAACCCTGGTAATATATGTGATCACGGTATCTTCTTTACCAATTCCTGAAGCTGTATAGGCCCCAAAACAAGTTTCCTCTGTTCTTCCTAAGATTGAGACTTCCATTCATGGATATTTGGACTGATAGTAAACTAGAACAGATGAAGTACTTGGAGACAGTGGAATAATTGTGTAAATTTTCCAGATTCTGCTGCAAAGCTTTTGGAAATGGATTAACAGTAACATCAATTGAAAAGCAGATCGCTAACTTGGATATCAGACTTCAATCTTTGTACGCCACAAGAATCTCAGCTATTAAAGATAATTTATAAGTTAGAAATCTTTAACACAAGCATCCTCTCTGAATTTATCTGGCCTTTCTTCCTCCTCTCATAGGCCTCATTGAACACCATTACTAAGCTACTACTCCTCCACCTGGAAGCTGTTCGAGCTCTCTTAAGGGATGTGGGCGGCCTGCCCCCATAGATGGAGCCCATTTGTTGGAGAAAGGGGATTTACTTAAGATTATTTTGTTTCCTTTACTGAATTCTTCACAAGCTTCCCAACCTCTATCGGATGCTACTTTAGTCGATATTTGGAATAAGGTGCCTAAAAATAATTTGCTTTAAAGGGATGACATAGAGCAAGTGGTGGTTTTTGTTTGCACTGTGCTAATCCCAGGCTCATGAGTAGAAAATCCTGACCTCCGCTCTTGGGCTTCGATCAAAGCACTCAAAGCAAGGAAAGCAAGCAATAATAAAAACAATTCACACACAGAGTTGTATCTTAATAATGACTGAAGCTTCCGGAGGGGATTGCAGTGCAGAAGAAGTTCTGCATAAGTTTGCAAGGCCCTGCCCCCTCCTTCTTCAGCAGTCTTTTATTGGAACAAAAACTGTTTCATGGTATAATTTCACCTTATCTTTCTACGTCAAGCACTGCTTTGCATTTTGCTACTGTAAAATGCATCCTTACGTTATATCTCAGGTCTTCTTGTTACAAGTCACCTGGACACAGACACACTTGGCCATCTCTAGACAATTTCTAAGAAATATTTATAAAAGCATTTTCTGTTTCCTCAAGAAGTTGTGTTGCTCTTTTTCTGTAGACTGGATGTCGTTTTGCAACTCAAACTCAAAAATAGTCAAGGATATTTCCATAGCAACAATCTCTTATAGCTAGACTGGAATTCCTAGACTACTCCATCTGTGTATTGTTAACTCTTTCAGAGGGCCCCTCTCACGCAGTCCTATCACTATTGAACATCTATACAGTGCCTCAAGGTGTACGCAGCACTGTACATACAGGCCCTCTTACAATTTTCTCTTGGGAACCTTACTAAACTTTCCAGCCATGAGAAACAATTTGAACAGCTGGACCTTAAAGTGAATAAATTGGCTGATCAAGGTTCCACTCTTCAGAGAACAGGTTTAATATTAAAGAAAATTGTTTGCATAGTAGGAATCTGCGCTTTCTGAATTTTCCCAAGATTCATTACCTATTACCCCTGGTTTTGCTTAAGAAATATATTAAGGACATTTTGCTTTTTTTCTAATGTGGATCAATTGATTATCTCTGATCGTTATTCGCCTAATAAGCTGGTGGTGGCGACTACTTCTGGGGAAGCTCAATAATTACTGGAAGCTGAAAATACTTTAGATATTCTAATTTTTTGGAGCCTTCTTTTGAGGATATTCCACATAGAGTGACCTTAACTGCGACCATTGCTACCAAGGGAATACGTTGACTGTCTTGAAAATGTATTTCCAGAAGAAACAATTGTTCTGTGGTCACAAATTAATGATTTTTCCCCAGATGTCTCATGTGCTATGCAGGCTCATAGGAAGTTGTTTCTAGAGTTTTGGCTATAGGTGGAACTTTTTTTTTTTTTTTTAAATTCCCATGTAAATGCTTAGTAACGTATCAGAGGATGCAATTTCTCTTTTTTGATTCTATTCAGTTAGAGGATTTTCTTAAAGGGAAGGAGCTGCTGCTGTACAGATGGATCTTCACCAATAAGACCAGATTTCTTTTTTTCCTTTATTTTTTATCATTTCATTTATGCCACCTTTCATATTATCAGGTGGTTTAAATAGAACAGTAAACCTGTTATACATGGAACAGTGAGTATAGAATATAGTAAAAGAACTAGGGGACAGGGTGTGAACATATTAGGAGGGTGGTATGGTAGAATTACGTACAGGGGGACGGTATTTCCGTAGGGCTAAATACATGGGTTATCCAGAGCCTGAAGGCATATTTCCTCGATTTGTGATTACTTTTTGTTTGGGAGGGTATGCACCTAGTATGTGCACGGGGAGGGTGACCTGCACGGAGTGGCAGGTGCACCAACTCTTGCCACCTTGCTGGGCAGACTAGATGGACCATGCTGGTCTTTATCTGCCGTCATTTACTATGTTACTATGTTAGTCTCATGATTTTGTTCTGTCAGCTCCAGGTGAACACCAGTGTCCCTCTTCCCTTGATGTGAGTTTTGATATTTATTTTCTTCTTTTCTCTCTTTGGATTGATTTAGCGTGTTTTCTCTCTTTGGATTGATTTAGCGTGTTTTCTCTTAATTTTGCTGAACATAAAATGTTGAAATTTCAAAAATAAAATAACTTAGAAATCTTAGAGAATGTATCAGTATCTAAAATTTGCATTTTTTTAAAAAAAATTTGTGCCATTTGCTATCTGCTGAAGAATTAGTTCACACAAGTATTTCAAGGACTTCGTTGCTATACCCAAGGAGGATAAAATTCTTATTGTTAATTTATATTATATACCCACTAAGGCTCATATGAGTCAGACACCTGAGAGGGAGCCTGAGCCGTTAAATCAAAAAGAAAGGTTTTGGAGATTTCATCCGATATAGCTGCTTGGACTATTCTCCTGGTTGCATTTGCTAAAGAAAGGATAAAAATGCTGGTTTTAAAATCCTTTTTCAAGAATAATTGAATTAATTGCCCACAAAATAGGGTATTTCCTGATGTCTCCCACCCTATTCAGGTGAGGCAGAAAGCTTCTCTCTTTTTGAAATCTAAAGTACTTGCCCTGGGGGGAGGGAGGAAGCAGCCATTCCACAACAGGATCCCCAGATTGGAAGCCCTGGTACTAGAGGAATCAAACTGTTCAGCTCTTCAAAAGGTTTAAGCCAACACAGTCAGTCTTTCTTCCGGCCAAGATCAACAAAACTGAGAGGCTACCCCATCACCACCTGCTCCAAAGACTCAAGGCCCTCCACCCAACCCCTCTCTGCCATGAAAGCGTAGTTACTCACCTGTAACAGGTGTTCTCCAGGAGCAGCAGGAATCAGTCCTCACATATGGGTGACGTCGGCGCCGACGGAGCCCTCGCGGAGCAATTTTCCCCAGCTTTCAAAGAAAGCCTTTGGGAATTGCAGCGTGCATGCGCGGTCGCCTTCCCGCCCAAGGGTGCCATCTTAGCCAGTCAGATGACATAGCTAAAAAGACAGCATAAAAATTTGCAAAAAAAACTTAAGCAGATGATTGCAACTCCAAGGGGAGGAGGGAGGGTTGTGAGGACTGATTCCTGCTGCTCCTGGAGAACACCTGTTACAGGTGAGTAACTACGCTTTCTCCAGGACCAAGCAGGAAGTCAGTCCTCACATATGGGACTCCCAAGCTTAAGGCTACCGGAGACCCTAAGCACAAAAATGAGCTCCCTCTAGCTCAGCAGCACAGAAGGAAGGAATCTTCGCTGAATTATTACCCACCGGTAGCCCACATCCGGGATGGAGGGTAGGAGTTGCTCAAACCTCAAAGAGATTACGGAGGACTGCCTGTCCGAAAGCACTGTCCCTACGGGACTCCCTCTCGAGACAGTAATGGACCGCAAAAGTCTGGCTCGAAGACCAAGTAGCGGCCCGGCAGATGTCTGCCAGCGGAACAGAGCGGAGGTAAGCCACTGACGTAGCCTTTGCCCGAACACAATGAGCCGTGACTCGATCATCCAAGGAGAGTCCGGCTGCCCCATAAGCCCAACTGATACAGTCCGCAACCCAGATGGACAGAGTACGCTTGGAGACCGGGAGTCCCAATTTATTGGGATCAAAAGACACAAAAAGCTGAGCAGCTTTACGGTGCTCCCGCGTACGGTCAAGGTAGAAGTTCAATGCTCTTCTACAGTCCAGGGTATGGAGGACCATTTCAGCTCGGCTGGAGTGTGGTCTGGGAAAGAAGGTCGGACGTACCACCTCCTGATTGATGTGAAAAGGGGAGACCACTTTTGGAAGAAATTTTGGGTGAGTCCGTAGGACTACCCTATTTTTGTAGAACCGAGTGTAAGGGGGATCAGACATGAGGGCCTGCAATTCACTTACGCGTCTAGCGGAAGTGAGGGCTATCAAGAACAATGTTTTCCAAGAAAGAAAACGGAGAGAACAGGTAGCCATAGGTTCAAAAGGCGGACAGGTGATCCGCTGTAAAACCACATTCAGATCCCAGTCAGGCGCTGGCGGGCGCAGAGGTGGTTTAAGTAGAAGGAGACCTCGGAGAAACCTCGCTACGAGAGGGTCGCTGGAAAGAGGTCTGCCGTCTACCGGCACATGATGTGCTGAAAGAGCACTGAGGTGAACTTTGACGGAGTTGGACTTAAGTCCCAGATTAGAGAGGTATAGCAAGTACTGCAAGATCACCGACACCGGGCAGGAGAAGGGATCCTGAGACTGTAGGGTACACCAAACGGAAAAGCGACGCCATTTAAGGGCGTAGCATTTGCGGGTAGAAGGTCGCCGCGAAGCTAAGACGACCTCTTCCACCTCTGCCGGCAGGAGAAGGGGAGCAAGGACTACCCTCTCAGCAGCCAGGCCATTAGATTGAGAGATGTGAGGTTGGGGTGTAGCAGAGACCCCTGATCCTGAGTGAGGAGATCCGGTTGAAACCCCAGAGGGAATGGATCCTCTACCGCTAATTGCAGCAGGAGTGGAAACCACGGCTGTCTGGGCCAGCGAGGGGCCACCAGGATCATGGAAGCTTTGTCTCGGAGAACCTTGAAAAGAGTTCGAGAGACTAGCGGGATGGGAGGAAAAGCATACAGGAGGCTCTCCGACCATGAGAGTAGAAAAGCGTCTGCCGCAACTCGAAGGGGATGTGGCTGACGAGAGCAGAAGCAAGGAAGTTGCCGGTTGAGAGGACTGGCAAAGAGATCCATCGTGGGGAGGCCCCACTTTAGAAAGAGCTTCTGAACTACCAAGGGATCCAGGCGCCACTCGTGCGGCTGGAGGATCCTGCTGAGTTTGTCCGCCAGGCAATTTTCTTGGCCTGGGAGATAAACTGCCTTGAGAAGAACGCCGTGACTGACGGCCCAAGAGCAGAGCTTCTGTGCTTCCCGACAGAGAAGGAAGGAGCCCGTGCCCCCCTGCTTGTTCACGTAGAACATGGCAACTTGATTGTCCGTCTGGACAAGGACGGACTGGTGAGAGGTCAGGTGGGAGAAAGCCTTGAGAGCCAGGCGGATCGCTCTGAGCTCCAGGAAGTTGATCTGCTGAGCAGACTCCCACGTGGTCCAGAGGCCCTGAGTACGTGCCCCTTGGCAATGTGCTCCCCAACCCAGGAGGGACGCATCTGTCGTCAGCACCTGGGCCGGCTGAGGTGACTGAAAAGGCATGCCGAGTACCAGGTTCGGCCGATGAAGCCACCACCGGAGAGACGAGGCCAGCGGCTCGGAGACGCGCACTAGGTCTGCCAGGCCGCCCGCGGCTTGTTGCCACTGCTTGCGAAGGCACCATTGAGCAGGCCGCATATTCAGGCGGGCATTGGGGGTCACATGGACGGTGGAAGCCATATGGCCGAGCAGTCTCAGGAAGCGCCTGGCGGAGACCAGGGGCTGGCTGCGAAAACGGTCGGCTAGGTCCATGAGCCGTTGAGCCCTGTCGAGCGGTAGGAACGCTCGTGCCTGAGGAGTGTGCAGCCTTGCGCCGATGAACTCGAGATCCTGTGAGGGGAGCAAAGTGGACTTTGCGAAGTTTATGACAAAGCCCAAGTACTGCAGAAGAGTCACCGTGCGGTGTGTGGCGTTGGTGACCTCCGGAGCGGACGCTGCTCTGATGAGCCAGTCGTCGAGGTACGGAAAGACAGAGGCCGTGAAGCCGGAGATGGGCCGCCACCACCGCGAGACATTTTGTGAAGACTCGCGGTGCGGAGGACAGGCCAAAGGGCAGTACTCTGTACTGGTAATGATTTCCTGCCACCACAAACCTTAGGTATTGGCGGTGGCTTGGGTGGATGAGGATGTGCGTGTAGGCATCCTTTAGATCCAAGGAGCATAGCCAATCTCCCTGCTGGAGGTAGGGCAGAAGGATTCCAAGGGTAAGCATTTTGAACTTTTCCCGCACGAGGAACCTGTTGAGGTTGCGCAAGTCCAGGATGGGTCTGAGGCCTCCTGTCCTTTTTGGTACTAGAAAATACCGGGAATAAAAACCTTGACCTCTCAGGTGGTGGGGCACCGGTTCCACCGCCTGTTCCTGTAGAAGACCTGCTAACTCCTGAAGGAGTAAGTCCCTGTGCAGAGGGAGTCGTGGAGGTTCTCCCGGGAAATAGAAGGGAGGGACCTGGTGGAAGTGGAGAAGATAGCCTTCTCTTACGACTTGAAGCACCCAGGCATCTGAAGTGATGCTGGACCACCTGTGGGCGAAGTGAACCAGCCGGCCTCCGGTGCTGGGAGGAGCCAGCGGGGGGGGAGAGGCTATGCTGAAGGAGTCAAAAGCCCCCACCCTGCTGAGCAGGGGCTGGTGGTGCAGGCTTGGGGGCTTGCTGCCTACGGGACCCGTTACCCCGTCCCTTGGCCTGCTGGCCCTGTTGGAGAGCTGTGGGGGCCTGATATTGGGGGTAGTGTTTATAGGCAGCTGCCTTTCTCGGGTAAAAGGACTTCTTTCCCGAGCCCTTCTTTTTCTGGGAAGGGGCGGAGGTCTTCCTAGAAAGCCTAGTCCTGGTGAGAGTCTCTGTCTCAAGTTGTGCAGCCTTCTCGTCCATAGGTTTGCCAAAGAGGTTTTCACCTCGGCAGGGGACATCGACCAACTTGTCCTGCACCCAGGGCTGAAGGTCAGACGACTGAAGCCAAGCCTGTCGGCGGGCACCGATGCCGGCTGCGGCCACTCGAGCCGATGCTTCAAAGCCATCATAGGCTGCTCGGGATATGAATTTTGAGCATTCCCGAATGCCAGTGGACAAGGCTAGGAACCTCCGCAAAGGTTCCTCGGACAACCCAGCGGAGAATCCGGCTAGCTCTTTAGCCAGGTCTCGGAGATACATGCCCATGTATAGCTGGTAGGTCTGGACACGACACGCAAGCATAGAGCCCTGGAAACACTTCTTAACAAGGCCATCCAGGTTACGGGCCTCCCTGCCAGGAGGCACCAAGGAGTGCATCTTCTGGCTCTTAAGACGATGCATGGCCGATTCCACTACCATGGAATGGTGTGGTAGCTGTGCTTTTTGGAAGCCAGGGCTCTTGCGGACTCGATAGATAGAATCGACCCGCTTGCTCAGGACCGGCGAGGAGGCCGGACTCTCCCACATGCGGAAGAGTAGTCGTTCCAGTTCCAGCATGGGAGGAACCGGTACAGTAAAGTGTTCCCTGGCGGGAGAGTCATACTGGAGGGCGTCGAGCTCTTCGGCTCGAGGCTCCTCCTCGGGATCCGCAGGGAAGGCCAAAGCCTTGGCCATATCCCTGACGAAGTCCGAGAACCGGGCATCCTCCGGGGGGGACTGCTTCCGAGGTTCGGACTCAGGTGAGTCCGAGGGGACACACCGAGTCCGAAAAGAATCAGGTGACTCTTCCTCTTCAGACTCCCAGACCGACTCCGACGAGGAATCGGTGGGGTCGACCCGGGCAGGCCGTGGCGTCGGCCGCCCCGACGCCGAGGGAGTCGGCGTCGGCGACCTCGGTCCCGAACGGGAGGCCGAGGGTGACCTCGACCGAGGATCGACTCGAGTTCGCATGGACTCGAGGATCGGCTCGGTCTCCGGGGTCAACTTAGACGTCGACGTCCCGGCGGTCGGGGCAGCGGCGCCAGCGAGGCTAGCGAGCAGTGCCCGCTGCTGGTCCATGAAGGCAGACAGTCTGCTCTCCAAGGCCGTCAACCTGAGTCCGACCTCAGGTGACCCAGCAGCCCCCGACTTGGGCCCCGATGGCGTCGGGCCCGACGTCGGCGGTCTCGGAGGCAAGTCCAGAAGGACCACAGGACTTACCCGAGCAGGCAGCTCCGACTCCATGCGAGGTCGCTTCGAGAGGTGCTCCTTCTCCAAGGACCCGGGACGGCTATCGGGGCTATGCGACCTGGCCCTCGCGGAGCCAGGAGCGTCCACCGACGCCACCCTCGCGGGTTTCACCTTCCGTCGATGGTCCCCGGAGGGAGAACCCCTGTCGGAGGAACTCCGGCGACGGTCCGAGCTGGAACCTCTGGACGCCGAGGCCTCCGACGAGGTCCGGGTACGGCTGGGGTCAGCGAAGATCCTATCCCGCTGATGCCGCCGACTTCTCAACGCTTTGGAGGACATTTTGCCACAGGCCCCACAGATCATTTCTTCATGATCCGGGCCCAGGCAGCGGAGGCAATTATCGTGTGTGTCAGTTAGTGACATATTTCGGTCACACTGACCACACCGCTTGAAACCACTGGCAGCCATCGGGGGAAAAAGGGCCCCTGCGATGTCAAAGGACCGGGCTGCCAGTGAAAAAACCGAAAACGAAACTGAAAAGAAGAAGAGGACTCGTGACCGGCGTCGCGAGTCCGGGCGGGAAAAAGACCGGCGTCGAACCGAAGGAAAAAAGAGAAAATTATGAATAAAATCAACTTTTTCGCGGGGACAAGACGGGTACGTCTGTAGGGCTCCGCGGAAAAAAGAAGACTGGCTAAGATGGCACCCTTGGGCGGGAAGGCGACCGCGCATGCGCGCTGCAATTCCCAAAGGCTTTCTTTGAAAGCTGGGGAAAATTATTCCGCGAGGGCTCCGTCGGCGCCGACGTCACCCATATGTGAGGACTGACTTCCTGCTTGGTCCTGGAGAAACTGTCAGAACCCACAACAGATTCATATTCTCAGCCCTCCTGTATATAAGCTCTTCCTGAATCACCAAGAGAGTGGCAGGACCCACTAGATCTGGAGTGAAGGATCTTGTGACTGAAGCAACAAAAATACTTTGTTGAACAGCAGCATGAACTCCTGGGGGGAGTGGTGGGGGGGAGAGAAGGGAAATCAGCCCCTTAACCTAAGGTGCCTTCTGTCAGTTTCTGCTGGGGAACCACACTAATTTTCCTCCTCCTCTCCTCTCTCTGCCACCAGCACAGGGAGGGGGGGGGGGGGGAGCAGCACGCACACGGAGTTGGAAAGAATATACAGAGTCATACCATAAAGATCAAGTGGACCAACAGCCGTTTCAACCTGTATCTTATGCTCAGGAACCATTGGTGATGAAAGAAGTCGAAGTAGCATTGAAAGCCTTATCAAAGAAAAAAGCACCGGGCACTGATGGCATTCCCATTGAAGTATTACAGCAAATCGGATGAAGCTGTTACCATACTTACAAGGCTCTGCCAGGAAATTTGGAAGACAAATTCATGGTCAACTGACTGGAAAAGATCTGTGTTTATGCCTATACTGAAGATAGGTGATCCGACTGACAGTGAAAATTATCGCACATTCGCTCTGATCCCACATGCCAGCAAGATTCTACTGAAGATTGTTCAGCAGAGACTACAACCATACGTGGAACGAGAACTGCCTGAAGTGCAGTTCAGGAAACGGTGAGGAATGAGAAAACATTGCAGATGTGAGATGGATCCTTGAAAAGGCAAAATACCAAAAGGATATCCATATGTGTTTTATTGACTATAGCAAGGCTTTTTACTGTGTAAACCATGAGAAACTCTGGGCCACATAAAGCAGCATGGGTATACCAAAACACCTGATCGTTCTCATGCACAATCTGTACATTGATCAAGAAGCAACAGTTTGAACTGAACTAGGAGAAACAGAATGGTTTAAAATCAGCAAAGGTGTACGACAAGGGGAACTTTTACTTGAGCACAGTAGGATGCTGAACTCTAACCTCCTCAGGTTCAGAAACTGCTAACACCTAATCAAGAGTTAGTGGGCCTGTTTCCTGAGTGCAGTTGAAGCCTGCATAAAAAGCTCCTGTGCCCTGCCCTTTTGAGGCTTTCCTAACCAGGGCTCCACACAAACAATACCTAAGCTCCACAAACAGGACAATGGCTGGGAAAAATCGTATTGCTAAAGCTGTTGCCCCCGTTACAGCTTCTGCCTCGGTCCAGACAGAGGTCCTAATGCCAGTTGAGGAACCGGTTCCATGTGCAGGGTGCCTGCATGCTGAAGCTCTGAGGAAACAAGTGGAGGAACTCAGAGAGGAGGTGGCGAGGCTGAGGAGCATTCAGGACAGTGAGAAGTACACTGATGAGATGCTTCTTGCAGCAACCAGGCTCTCCAGCACAGGAGAAGATGGGTGCCAACAGAATGTCGATGGTTGGACAAAAGTCACCAGAGCCTGCAAAATCACCAATCCAACTTCTGCAGCCCTTGAATTGAAGAACCATTATGCAGCCCTGGAAGTGGAGGAGGTGAAAGCATCCCTGGAAAGGGAAGAACCAGAGTTCAAGTACCCCATAGTTGCGGAATCAGTGACCAGAAGGAAACGAAGGGTAGTGGTGGTTGGAGACTCTCTTCTGAGGGGTACTGAGGCGTCCATCTGCCGACCAGACTTGATGTCCAGAGAGGTATGCTGTCTGCCTGGTGCCAAGATCCAAGATGTTACGGAGAGTTTGCCGAGACTCATCAAGCCCACTGACTATTACCCAATGTTGCTAATCCATGTTGGAACAAACATAAATATGAAATAAGAGACCTCACTCGATCTAACCAAATTGCAAAGCACTTTAAACACAACCCGCAAGTGAAAGCCTCAGAATTAACTCACTAAACAAGGCACGTTTAGGAGTTAAAGTAACATCAATGGCTCTCACTTGCTAACAGCAACCATCCATTATACATGATATACAAACAAATTCCATATGATTACATTCAACCTAAATTACAAACTGTCACCAAATGCATCAATCATGTATCAGGGTGGAATGTGAATGCCCCAACGCCTTTTCTAGACATCTCATGTGAGCGTTTCGCTATCGCTGTATCAAGGGGGTCCAACACTATAAAACAAGAAATAAAAAACAGGGCTTAATCCAATGCCGCAACCAAGAATTCAGCTCCATACACCTGCTACAACAAAATCCCAGCACTTACCACAAAACACATCAACTATAAACGAAACCTTTTCATATTAGTCAGAACTGACTTCCAAGCATTGAGGTCCTGCCATGCCTCCAGTCAATGTCCGCCCGCTTATCACTTCCGGCCCCATTATATACGTATCCCTCCCGCCAAACTTAACTACTCTTCACTAAGACAACCACTCTTCACCTGATGTTACTTTAACTCCTAAACGTGCCTTGTTTAGTGAGTTAATTCTGAGGCTTTCACTTGCGGGTTGTGTTTAAAGTGCTTTGCAATTTGGTTAGATCGAGTGAGGTCTCTTATTTCATATTTATGAAGTATCATTTCGAGGCCTCGATATAGGCTTTATAGTGTTGTAAGGAACAAATGATACTGCCAGGTATACCTCAGAACGTATCAAAAGTGACTTCATGGCTCTGGGACAGAGGGTGAAGCAGGTTGGTGCACAGGTGGTGTTCTCTTCAATCCTCCCTGTTGAGGGTAAAGGCCAAGGCAGAGAGGCTCGCATCCTGGAGATGAATGCATGGCTGCGTGGATGGTGTCTTCGAGAGCGTTTTGGTTTCCTAGACCATGGGATGCTGTTCCAAGGGTTGCAGAGCAGAGATGGCATCCATCTGTCCAAGAAAGGTCAACGCATCTTTGGTAGTAGACTGGCTAATCTACTGAAGAGGGCTTTAAACTAGATTCGTTGGGGATGGGTGAAGAAAGCCCCCAGGTAAGTGAAAGCCCCCAGGTAGGTGATACATTAAATACCTTTATGGAAATGGGCAACAGGGGTAACATATGGAAAGCAGTGTGTATTAATGCCCGTAGCATGGGAAATAATATCCCTGAAGTTGAAGCTTTGGTGGGAGTGGCTGACTTGGATTTGGTGGCAGTTACAGAAACATGGTTCACAGAAAACCATGACTGGGATGTAACTATACCTGGCTATACTTAATTCAGAAAGGACAGGGTAGGAAGAAGGGGAGGAGGAGTGGCACTATATGTAAAAACTACTATTAAAGCTTTGGAATTACAGAGCTTAAAAGGGAGAGAGGAGGCATTGTGGGTTAAACTAGAAAGAGGGAAAGAGAAATCTATTTGCATTGGTGTGATATACAGACCTCCCTCACAAGAGGAAGAGGTGGACAGAGAGTTAACTGAAGACATACGCAGCATTGCTAGGAAAGGGGAAGTGCTACTGCTAGGAGATTTCAATATGCCAGATGTTGATTGGCACATTCCTGCTGCAGTATCATCTAGAAGTAAGGAGATCCTGGATTCTCTACAGGGAGAACTATTCAGGCAATTGGTAACAGACCCCACACGTGAAGGGGCCATACTGGACTTGGTGCTTACCAATGGTGAAAGTGTTTCTGATGTTGTAGTGGGAGATCATTTTGCATCCAGTGATCACCAGATGGTGTGGTTCAGTATTAGGACTAGGGCTGTTAGAATCCATTCCAAGGTGAAGATCTTAGACTTTAGGAAGACTAACTTTGCGAAGATGGGCCAATACCTCAGGGAGTCATTAGTGGGATGGGAACAGCTCGGGGATGTAGAAAAACAGTGGGCAAAACTAAAAGGGGGTATTTTAAAGGCAACCAACCTTTTTGTTAAAATGGTAAATAAAGGCAAAAGGAACAGGAGACCGCTATGGTTTTCGAAGGAAGTAGCTGAAAAAGTGAAGAAAAAGAGGGAGGCCTTCATGAAATACAAGAGATCACAGAGAGAGGAAGACAGGCATCTGTATTTGGAAAAACTTAGAGAAGCTAGCAAAGTAGTCAAGAAGGCAAAGATTCAAAAGGAGGAGGAAATAGCCAATGCAATAAAATGGGGGGATAAGACAATTTTCAGATATATTAGTGAGAAGAGGAAGGGCAAAAGTGGTATTGTCAGACTCAAGGGTGCAGGGGGGGAATATGTAGAAGCTGATAAGGATAAAGCAGAATTGCTTAACAAATATTTTTGTTATGTGTTCACAGATGAAGAACCAGGAGCAGGACCTCAGAAAACACCCACAAATAAGAACAGAAGCGAGGGACATCTTGAACAATTTTCAGAAGACTGTGTTCGTGAGAAACTAGCTCAACTTAAAGTAGACAAAGCGATGGGACCGGATGGGATACACCCTAGAATACTGAGGGAACTTGGGGACGTTCTAGCAACTCCACTGACTGATCTTTTCAATGCCTCGTTGGAGTCGAGAGTGGTGCCAAAGGACTGGAGAGAGGCTCATGTGGTGCCTTTACACAAAAGCAGAAGTAAGGATGTGGTTGAAAACTACAGGCTGGTTAGTTTAACTTCGGTGGTGAGTAAATTATTGGAAACGCTGCTGAAAGAGAAAATAGTGAGGTTTCTGGAGTCCGGCGGATTACAGGATCCGAGGCAGCATGGATTCACCAGAGGCAGGTCTTGTCAGACAAATCTGATTGATTTCTTTGACTGGGTGACCAGGGAGTTGGACCGAGGGAGAGCTCTAGATGTGGTGTATTTAGATTTCAGTAAAGCCTTTGACACTGTTCCTCACAGGCGACTTATAAACAAACTGAGCACCCTAGGGATGGACCCTAAAGTTACTGCTTGGGTTAGAAATTGGTTGGGTGGGAGGCGACAAAGAGTACAAGTAAATGGAGCTCACTCTGAGGAGAACGATGTTACCAGTGGTGTGCCCCAGGGATCTGTCCTTGGTCCGATTCTTTTTAACATCTTTGTTAGTGATATAGCGGAAGGGCTGTCGGGTAAGGTTTGCCTCTTTGCGGATGATACCAAAATCTGCAATAGAGTAGACACCCAGGAAGGTGTAGATAACATGAGGAGGGATCTAGCTAAGCTTGAAGAATGGTCTAGAATTTGGCAGCTGGGACTTAATGTTAAAAAATGTAAGGTCATGCATTTGGGCTGCAGCAATCCAAGGGAGCAATACAGTATAGGAGGTGAAGTACTTTTGTCCACTAAAGAAGAGCGGGACCTAGGCGTGGTTGTGTCTGATGATCTTAAAGTAGCTAAACAGGTAGAAAAGGCGACGGCAAAAGCTAGAAGGATGCTTGGGTGCATACGGAGAGGAATGGCTAGCAGAAAAAAAGGAGGTGATAATGCCTCTGTATAAGTCTTTGGTGCGACCTCATTTGGAGTATGGTGTGCAATTCTGGAGACCGCACCTTCAAAAGGATGTGAACAGGATGGAGTCGGTGCAGAGGGTTGCTACTAAAATGATTAATGGGCTTCATTATAAAGCATATGAGGACAGACTTAAGGATCTTAATATGTACACCTTAGAGGAAAGGCGGGATAGAGGTGATATGATTGAGATGTTTAAATACCTCCGTGGCATAAATGTTCAGGGAGAGAGCCTCTTTCAATTGAAAGTAAGTTCTGCTACGAGGGGACATGGGATGAGGGTGAAGGGAGATAGATTCAGGAGTGATATGCGGAAATATTTCTTTACGGAAAGAGTAGTGGATCCGTGGAATAGTCTCCCAGTGGAGGTGGTAGAGATGAGGACAGTAACTGAATTCAAAAAAGCATGGGACCAACACAGAGGATCTCTAAAGGTAAAAAGTGGACTGTTGTAGTTATGGAAGTACAGACTAGATGGGCCTTGTGGTCTTTTTCTGTCATCATGTTTCTATGTTTCTATATTTCCCCCTATCTCTAATTTATATGTAGAATAAATCATCAGAGAAGCACGACTGTATGAAGACAAACTAAGTGTAAAGATTGGAGGAAGACAACAACCTTCACTATACTGATGATACCACATTACTGGCTGAAAGTGAAGAATATGAAACATTTGCTTCTCAAGGTCAAGGAATAGTCTTTGTAAGGGCCTACCAGTCTGTCTGCTATAACATCAGCAAAAGGGTTAATAGAGAAACTGTGTGAATAAGTTCAGCACAGTTGCTTTTGACCTCCAATGACAGATTCAGACACTGAAGAACAAAGTGCAACAGAAGGGGGCAGAGGAATGTAGAGGGAGGTGATCATAGCTGAAATGTAACACACTAAGTGGCAGGATACGAGTTAATTAAAAAGAAAAACATTTTTGCAGAAAGAAATGACAGACATGATGTCTGGGAAGAAAACCTACAAAGGAATTAGTGAAGAAATAGAGATAAGAATACATGTGTGTTTGCATGTGAACGTGCTGGAAGGGCCTATAAAGGAAGTAAGAGAAGAGCTGTATGGGAGGGAGTTAGTAGGAACAGATCACGGAGGTGGGCTGTACAGACCTTTCTTTCTTATTAGCTAAGCTTATGCTATGTGCTTGCTAGGTGCAATTAGATATTTATACTCACATTTCTATAATAAAGATTTCTTGTTTGAGCACTGCAATAATTGTTTGTATGTTTATTAACATGTGTATGTGTGCCTGAGGGGGGAGGGGAGAGTATAGCAAGGGAAGGCTATCCCAGGTAATTCCCAAACACTTCAGTATCACTAGGTGAGTGTCTCTTCTGATCCTGAGAGGAAGCTAACCACTAACATCTTAAAATGGGTCTGCACCTTAACGTTAAGACAAAGATCCTGACAACTGGCAAAATCAATAAGCTCATCATTGATAGAGAAGAAATTGAAATAGTTGACAGTTTTAACTTCCTTGGATCAACGATCAATAAAGAAAGGACAAGCAGTCAAGAAATCCAACAATGTACTGCTCTTGGTAGAATGGCTATGAAGGACCTAAATAAGATTTTCAAGAGCAGAGATGTCTCTCTCCATACAAAGATTCGACTTGACCAAACCATGGTATTTTCAATAATCAAATGGATGCAGATGATGGACAGTGAAAAAGAGACAGGAAGAAAATTGATGCCTTTGAATTATGATGCTGGTGACGAATACTGTGTATATCATGGACTGCCCGAACAAACCTGTCAGTACTAGAGATCAAATAGCATAATTACTCACCTGTAACAGATGTTCTCCAGGGACATTAGAAATTAGTCCTCACATATGATTGACGTCAGCACCGACGAAGCCCATATGGAACATTTCCCCAGCTTTCAAAGAAAGCCTTTGGGAATGCCACCATGCATGCGTGGTCCCCTTCCCGCCCAAGGGTGCCATCTTACTCAGTCAGCTGCCATAGCTATAGCCCCTCCCAGAAGATGGCAAAGAAGGACAGCAACTCCAAGGGGAGGAGGGAGGGTTGTGAGGACCGATTCCTGCTGTCCCTGAAGAACACCCGTCACAGGTGAGTAACTACGCTTTCTCCAGGAACAAGAAGGAAAGTCAGTCCTCACATATGGGACTCCCCAGCTATAGGCTACCGAGAACCTACAGGAAAAAGCATGGCAGAGCTGTGAGCAGTTGCCAGTGAAGGCCGAAGGCAGCCCGAGGACCCCAGATCCATGGATGGCAGGCCACGCTCCCAGTAGCCGGAACAAGAAGGGTCGGAGAGCAGGAGCTGCTCAAACCCTGAAGAGATTACGGAGTACGGCTTGGCCAAAGGAACTGTCACGATAGGACTCCCTCTCCAGGCAGTAATGCACCGCAAAGGTGTGAGGACGACGACCAGATGGTGGCCCAGCAGATGTCTGACAATGGCACCGAGCGCAGACTAGCGACAGATGTCTCCATCGCTCAGACATTGTAAGCCATGACTCGGTGGGTCCATGGGAAGCCCGGCCTGGGCAATAGCGATGCAATCCACCACCCAGATGGACAAGGTACGCTTGGTGACTGCCAGCCCCAGGGTGGCTGGGATCACAGAAGATGAAGAGCTGCCTGGATCTGCAGTTGTCCAGAGTCTGCTGCAAGTAGACAAAAAGAGCCCTCTTACAATCCAGCATATGGAGAATCGTCAACACCCGGTTGGCGTTAGGCTTCGGAAAGAAGGTGGGCAGCACTATCTCCTGGTTGAGGTAGAAGTCTGAGACGACCTTCAGGAAGAACTTGGGATGCGTGCGCAGAACCACCCTGTTCGATAGAACCTCATGTATGGCGCCTCGGCCATCAGAGCCTGGAGCTCACTGACTCTCCAGGCAGAGGTGAGAGCCACAAGGAAGGCCACCTTCCATGACAGGTGCCGCAGTGAGCAGGTAGCCATGGACTCAAAGGGCAGCTTGGTTAGCTGCATGAGGACTACATTGAGGTCCCATTCTGCCGGTGGGGGGCTTGGAGAGGAGCAGACTCTGCATGAAGCGGGAGACAAGCGGTTGCCCTGATAGGGGTTTACCCTCGATGGGGTGGTGGTTCACTGAGATTGCACTCAGGTGAACCCTGACCAAGTTAGACTTCAGTCCAGCCGACAAGAGGTGTAGCTTAAGTACTACAAGATCAAGCTGGTAGGGCAGGAAAATGGGTCCGCTCTGAGCACCACACCGAGAATTGGCACCACTTGAAGGCGTATGCCCGCCTGGTTGAGTCCTTTCGTGAGGCCAAAAATATCCTCGATCTCCATGGGGAGATGGTAGAAGGCTACAGCGACCCGCTCAGTCGCCATGCTGTGAGGGATAGAGTCCTCAAGCTGGGGTGGAGTATCAGACACCCCCCTCCTGCGCCTGCAGCTCTGTTGAGTACCCGAGAGGGACTGGGGGTTCTGTCAAGAGGCGGAGCAGCAGGGGAAACAGCTGTCTGGGCCACAAGGATCATAAAGGCCTTGTCTTGCTGGACCTTGAGAAGGGTCCAGGCAATGAGGGGCATGGCATACAATAAGCCCGATGCCCACGAAAGGAGGAAAGGGACTGCAGAACCGGGGGAACTGCAAATTTGCAGGGCTGGCAAAAAGGTCCAGGACAAGAGTCCCCCAATGCTGGAAGAGCCACTACACCATCCGGAGACACAGGTGCCACTCACGCAATTGGAGGGGACTGCTGAGCTGGTCCGCCAATACATTGTCCTGGCCTGGGAGGTAGGTGGCTCAGATGGTCATGCTCTGGCTCGTGGCCAAGGAGCACAGGGCCACTGCCTCCAAACACAGGCTGTAGGAGCAGATCCCTCGTTTGTTCACATAGAACACTGTGACCTTGTTGTCATTCTGGACAAGCACTGCTCGGTGCTGTAGGTGGTTCCTGAAAGCCTTGTGCGCAGAGCGGATGGCCCAGAGTTCCAGCACGTTGATCTGCTGCTGGGACTCTTCGAGGGACCAGGTCCCTTGAGTGCGCTGCCCCTCGCAGTGGGCTCCCCAGCCTGCCAGGGAGGTCTCGGTAGTCAAGATCACCTGATATGCCAGAGCTTGGAAGGGCATGCCTCGAAGCAGGTTCCGAACCTCCCGCCATGCGAGACACACTGCCATGTCAAGTGTGACAGATGAGGTATTGAGGCAGCTGATCAATTGTGTCCACTGCGCTCGGAGGCACCACTGCGCCGCTCACATGTTGAGGCGGGCATTGGGCACGACATGGACCGTGGAGGCCATGTGGCCGAGAAGGCAAAGCATCATCCGGGCCAAGATGGCACTGCGGCACTGCACTTTGGATGCCAGGGACACGAGGCGGTCTGCCCTGTCCTGAGGAAGGAAAGCCAGGTCCACAGAGTGTCCAAGCGAGCCCCGATGAACTCCAGGGACTGAACTGGAGTGAGGTGAGACTTTAGGTAATTGATCACGAACCCCAGATGCTCCAGGAGGTGAATGGTGCAGTCCGTGGCCTGCCGGGCTTCAGAGGCCATGCCTCCTGTTAGGAACCAGTTGTCTAGATAGGTACAGATGAAGGTGCCCTGCAGCCGAAGGTGGGCCATGGCCAGGCATTTTGTGAAGACCCACAGGGCAGATGCGAGGCCGAAAGGAAACCCCCTGTACTGGTAATGGTTTCCCTGAACCATGAAGCAGAGGTACTTTCTGTGTCTGGGATGGACGAGGATGTGAGCGTTAAGCATCCTTTAAGTCCAAGGAGCATAGCCAATCACCCTGCTGGAGGTAGGGCAGTAATGTTCCAAGGGAGAGCATCTTGAACTTCTCCCGCACCAGGAACTTTAGGTTACATGGGTTGAGGATGGGCCAAAGGCCCCCTTGTCTTCTTTGGGACAAGGAAGTATTGGGAGTAAAACCCCTGTCCTCGAAGAGGCCTCCGAGCTCCTGACTCAGAAGGGCCTGGCGCTGGGGGAAGCCGCCTTGGCTCCCTGGGGAAGTATAGAGGGGGGAGCTGGACCAGATGGAGAAGATAGCCCTCCCAAATGACCTGGAGGACCCAGGCCTCTGTGGAGATGGACCTCCCACCTGTGGGAGAAGTAGACCAGATGCCCACCCAACGGACAGCCAATCTGTCAGCGGACAAGAGGCTATGCTGATGGCATCAAAACCCTGATGACAGCTGAGCCAGCGCCAGGGGTTGGGGGTATTTGGACCCTTCGGCTTACAAGGGCAGTGCTCTTGTCCTGACTGCCCTGAATGGGGGTTGACGCCAGCGGATAGGACGGGTAGCCTCTGTACAGGAGCCCCTTCCAGTGGAAGGCAGGTTTCTTCTCTGCTGTTTCTTCCTGGGGAGGGAGAATGTTTTCCAGAGGAGGTGAATACAAGTCACGCACTCCATTTCAATCTCTGCTGCGTTATCCTCCATGGGCTTGCCGAATAGTTGCTCGAGGCAAGGGATGTCCAGCAGCTTCTCCTGGACCAAGTGCTCCAGGTCCGAGGACTGGAGTCAAGCCTGCTGGCTGGCTCCGGATGCCAGCCGCCACCACCCAGGCAGAAGACTCTAAGCCATCGTACCCTGCTTGCGAGAGGTACTTTGAGCATTCTCCAATGAATTTCGAGGGGACCTGAAAATAGAGATGGTCTTCGTCAAGACCTGCCGCGAAGCCTATGAGCTCTCTAGCGAGGTCATGAAGGAAAATCCCAATGTATAATTGGTAAACGTGGATGTGGCATGACAGCATGGAGCCCGCTTTGTGCCCAAGAACGTCAAAGGTACGAGAAACTCTGCCTGGCGGAACCGAAGAATGAGTCTTTGGGCTCTTTAGCTTCTGCATGGCAGATTTGACCACCATCGAGGTGTGAGGAAGCTGGGCTTTCTGAAACTCCAGGCCCCTCTGAACCCTATACATAGTGTCCAGGTGCTTGCTCATGATAGGGACAGAGGCTGGGGTCTCCCACATGCGGAGGAGGAGTCTGTTCAGAATGGGAGGAACCAGCACCAAGAGCACTTCATTTGGAGGGGCTTCATATTGAAGAATATTGAGCTCCTCCGCGTAGGGCTGCTCCTCCAACTAAGTGGTGAGTGCTAGGGCCCGTGCCATGTCCCGGACGAACTCCAGAAAGGTGGTGTCCTCGGGAGGTGACTGCCGCCTCTGGTCAGCAGAGAGGGGTCAGAGGGGAGGTCTCTGTGGGACTGAGTCTGCAGGGAGGTTTCCCTGTCAGACTCCTACTCTGAGTAGTCAGTGGAGGACTTGGTTGGGCAGCTTGAGATGGGTTTGTGACCCATGCCAGGCTCCCAATGCCAAAGCCTGCCCAGAGCCAGTGGCGCTTGCTTGAGAAGATCTTGTGCCCAAGGACCAGGACGGAGATCAAGAACCGTGCAGAGGACCCTCACAAGGCTTCTGGCTCTCAGGGGTCACTGTGGCGGCCCAGAGTCATCCTTGAGGTCGAGGTCCCTGCAGTCTCGAGGCACGTGCCAGTGGGGTGGGGCCAGGCACCAGCACCTGCTGAGCAGCGAGGAACGCAGAAACGCTGCGCTCCAAGGCCAGCATTCGTGCCTCACACTTGGAGTGGAGCCCTCGCCAGGATGACCCTCGGGAGACCGGGTGCCTTCGCCAGTGCCTCTGTATTGGTTCGAGGTACCTTACTGGGTCACTCCCTCTCAGACTCCAAGGTTTGCCGAGAGGGGCTGAGAGACCAGGCACGTGACCTTCCACACTTGTCTGGCACCCCTGACAGAGTCTTCGTGGCCTTCTTCCACTCATGTTCGGGCGCCCCTGGTCAGTGCCGTCGGGTACTGGGAGGAGCTTTGGGAGACTCCAGGGGTTGCAGGGCTGAAGAGTGGGAGGCTACAGAGGCTGCCTTATGGAAGAGATCATCCAGCTTCTGTTTACGACTCTGGATGGCCTTAGACGACATCTTCTTACAGAGGGAGCATAGCTCTGGGTCATGGTCAGCTCCTAGACACCCGAGACGACAGTCATGGGTGTCCATGAGCGACTTTTTTTTTTTTTTTTTTTTACCACCACCTATCACATTTCTCAAAACCGGAGAACATGGGGGGGGGGGGAAAGGACCCCTGCGACGTCAAAGACCCTCAACGTGGCCATCAGTTAAAAAGAACACAAAGCGCAGTGAAACACAAAGGAAAAAAACTCAGGGCCAAAAGAGGCAGGAAGAGGGCCGCAAAGGCCAGTAAGCAAAAAACTGGTTGGAATAAAGAAACTTTTCCCAGGGATGAGATGCATGTCTGAAGGGTTCCACAGAAGAGAGAATGAGTAAGATGGCACCCTTGGGCGGGAAGGGGACCACGCATGTGTGGGGGCATTCCCTCAGGCTCTCTTTGAAAGCTGGGGAAATGCTCCGTGCAGGCTCCGTCAGTGCTGAAGTCATCCATATGCGAGGACTGGCTTCCTGCTTGTTCCTAGAGAACTAAGCTTTCCTTAGAAGTCAGATGACAAGACTTCGACTTTCATACTTTGGACATATCATGCGAAGAGATATCACTGGAGAAAGGTAGGTGGTCACCGTAAAAGAGGAAGGCTGGCAACGAGATGGACTAATACAATAACCGCAGCTATGGATACCACTATTAACTACGAGCCACTTAGCTGAAGACCGAACAAAAGTTTAAGTCAACTATCCAGAGGGTCTCCAGGAGTCAACACCGACTTGACGGCACTGAACCACAACCTCCTTCATAAGTGGGGTCTGCTTTGGAAGCCATATTTGATGCTGTTAAATGTAATTCGAAGGGAGAAATATTGATGGGGGGGGGGGCAGGCTTCAATTCTGTGCTGTGGGGTCTTGACAGATAGGATGGACAGGTTAGTTCTCCCAAAGGGTCTGGGGTCCACTGTTCCCTCTAAGCTGTGCGCGTGTGCGCGCGCACACACCTCGCCGAGCGAGCGCACATACTTTACAACAGAGCGCACAAAAATTTCGGCTCTGATTCTGATAGAAAACAACACAGACATCTTAAAATTTAAAAGTTATGATTGTAATTACAAGAAATTTCCCGCTTCATTTCGTAATCATCTATTTTCATTTAATTTGATTAAAATCAATGTGGTGTACATACTGTATTCTGACGTGTAGTCAAATTTTAAAGTATATAACTCCGAGTGTCGTTATGTGGAGCACAAAAATTTAATCTTCCTTCAAAAGCTGCACACAGCTGATATTTTTGCGCACACAGCCTACAGAAAATTAGAGGGAACATTGGTCTGGTCAGTTACATTTTCTCCTAAAGAAGTTGGGCTGTTCGCTGCTTCCAGAAATCTACACGTTTCTCTTCCATGTATAGGTTATTCCAGAATTGATTAGCTCCTTTCTCAGGGCCTCCGGTCGACCCACAGTACAAGTATTGGCTCTGAGTGTTTTCGGACCATGCACTAATTGCTATTGAGTTACTAGAAAAGAAAATTAAGTGTGCCCCCCCTCCCCTCTTGGGCCATGCGTAGAGGCCTTCTTAAGAATAAAGAGTTTCATCAATTATTGCAGAAGGGATGGCAAGAGTACAGTGGTATGAGTCTTGCATAGGTAGTGCCAAATTAGCAGCTTTTAATTTGGATCACAGGAACAAAATGCATTACAATTTACAACACCTTCTGCATGCCATTTTCTTCCTTTTTGTCTTTTGTACAAATCTGACAAATTTACAATGACTTGAGCGTTCTTTTGTGACTGTTTAATACCCATGTTCATTTGATTGTGAATCTGTGTACAAAGATGCAATGTGTGTCCAAAATAATGTTGCATTTTCTGTTTCGTGTGTGTTGGTAGTGTGCATGTTTTCTTAATTTCATTAGGTAGCCCTGAAAAGGGCATTTTTTGTTGTTGTTGGCCGCCATTAGTAGAGCAATCAGCCCTTGCTCTCTCTCAACAGACGACATCTGTCTGGCATGGAGTGGACCAGTTTGATGAGATGTTCTTGCGTTACGATGCAATTCCAGGCTGCAATCAGTGACTCAATCAGCTCTCGTTTGGTCCGTGGCTGCTTCTTGGTAATCTCAACTGATACCTTGTACTAAAGATTCTCAACTGGGTTGAGATAGAGCTGGCCAGTTAATGGTCTAAACTCAGTTCATTTTCTTCCAGTCGACGACAGTTTTTTGCTCGGTGGCAAGGTGCATTGTCATCCTGGAAGAAATATCTCCCAGGAACCAGTTGCTCAGCTGATGGCAGCATGCACTTCTGTAGAATTCCTATGTATTTCGCTGCATTCACCATTCCATCAACGATATGGAGTCTTCCAACACCACTGGCTGCCAAATACCCCCAAGATCATGACCTTGGTTGGATGCTTCACTGAGATATTCAAGCACTCTTCACGAGGAAGCCTCCTCACATAGGTTTTGTCCTGGTCACACAGGATGCAGAACATGCTTTCATCGCTGAACAGAACTTTCTCCCAGACAGCCTTGCTCCATTTTGAGTACGTGGATATGTCTCTTCCTCTGTTCCACCATTAGTAACTTCGTCCACGCCTTACAGCTCCCTCAACCCATACTCCAAGCATTGTCTCCTCACAATGGAAATGCAAACTGCAATGGAACACTTCTCCTTCCATTCCTGCAGAAGTTCAGAGGTGGTTAGCTTGCTGTTGCAGAGCGAAGTCCTTATCGAGGCCCTGTCATTCCTCTTGGCTGACTTTCAAGGCCGACCGCTACGATGTCAGTTCTGTGCATTTCCTGTCTCCTTATGCTTCTGCAGAATACAGACAACTGTGCTCCGATTACAGAAGACCTTTACTGCAATCTGCAGGCTAGAATACTCCTCCTCGTGCAGAACCACAACCCAGACTTGGCCCTCCACAGATGGAAAATGCAACCTCTTCACCATGCCAGGACACTGAGCATCAGATGCGATACACACAAGTTGATCCACATTAAATTCACACCCTGCATGCCGCCAAAATACCATGCGCTGATTTATTATCAAATACAACTTCCTATTGACTGAGGAAGAGCAGTATTTTATTGGTTCATTACGATCTCACTTTGACATAGAATCTGGTCGATTGTACTGGGACATCGTTTCCTTATGACAGCCATACAAAAGTTTACAGACAAATAATTTTGCATACAGAAATGGCAGCTGAATTAAATTTGAAACAAAACAGTATAGAATAAGCCAGGATTCTGCCACAGAATTTGGAAAGATTGTCAAAATAAAGCTGAGAATAGCTTGATCATGCAGCCTATGCAAGACTTTTGCACACCACTGTATTTGTCCTTTAATGACTCGGCCAATACACCCATTTTACTCTGTGGGAGGCAGCTAAGGTGGCTCTTCGAGGACAAATGTTTTCTTGTCTAGTTGGTTTAAGAGAAAGGAGGCAGCACAGATTGAGGAATTGCAAAGAGAGGCTTCTGAATTGGAACCCCACCTTATGTAAGTATCTGCGATGTATGCCTATCTGGTGGCCACAGTCTTGGCGAATGGTTTTCAGCGCTTTTTGTTTGGGGCACAAGACTAGGCAGGGCTGCTCCATCTTGACAATGCTTTTTGCATTGGCTACTGAACCTTTTGAGAGACATATGCAAGCAAAAGCAGAAGAAATTGGTATCAATCTTGGTGAGCAGAGCATGCCATCTCTCTATGCCAATGATACCCTAATCTACCTCCACAATCCGGTTGTTTCTATACCCATCATGGTGGCTCTTATTGATCAGTTGTTGCAGGTCTCTAGTTTCTCTATTAACAGACAAAAAACACTGCACTTTTGCCTTGCAAAACATTAGCTGGAGATTGGACAGCTATGGTCCCCGGGACTTATGGTAGTAAATCAGTTTAAATACCTAGGAGTTCAAGTACATCAACAGTTATACAAACTGTATCAGCTGAATAATCAATTGCTGTTAGATTTTTATTTAACAGTTTCTTCTATACTGCCCCTTCCAGAGATCAGGGGCGGTTTACATTGAACAGAAACTTGTATACTTGTGTATACTTAGATGGGTTAGATGGGTTTCAAAGGGACTGAGCAACTGGAAAGATCGTGCTGTTTCATGTTTGGGTAGAATCAATCTCAACAATGCTAGTTTTGTCAAAAATGTTATTTTTATTTATGCACACTTATCTCCCTAGCACTCTTCTGCACTTTGACAAGGAAAAGACCTCAGGTTGGGTGGGCCACAGCTTGTGGCACCCAAGGTGTGAGGAGAAGTTGGGCTCCCAGACTTCAGACTATTACTGGTGCTTGTCCCTTCAGGCGGCTCATTTTTGGTTTGCTGACTAACTTGGACTAGGCTTGCATAGAAGCGGCCTGGATGTTTCAGGTCCCTCTTAAAGCTGTGCTGTTCTTGAGCGAGGCCGATATGAGTAGAGTTTTGTTGCAACCAATGTTTCCTCTAATTTTCTGTAGGCTGTGCGCGCATAAAATATCAGCGGTGCAGCTTTTGAAGGAAGGTTAAATTTCTGTGCGGCACATAACGACACTCGGCGTTATATACTTTAAAATTTGACTACACGTCAGAATACAGTATGTACACATTGATTTTAATCAAATTAAATGAAAATAGACAATTACTAAATGAAGCGGAAAATTTCTAGTAATTACAATCACAACTTTTAAATTTTAAGACATCTGTGTTGTTTTCTATCAGAATCAGAACCGTAATTTTTGTGTGCTCTGTTGTAAAGCATGTGCGCTCGCTTGGCGAGGTGTGTGCGCGTGCGCACACGCGCACAGCTTAGAGGGAACAGTGGTTGCAACCCTTTTTGGGGTCGGTATGGAAGATCTGGAGCTTTTCAGCAAAAAGCAAAGTATGTCTGCATGGCTCTCTCCTTACACTCCAGTGACAGCTTTTGCCTTTGCTAGGAATTGGGGGAAAAGGGCGAACTCTTGATTCACTGAAACGACAAAACTGTCCTTTTTGATGGGCCTGTCATGGCTACCAAAGATAATGTAGAAGCAGTTTGTGGTTTTCTCTTGAATTATTTTTCCAATTTTTTCAGTTGTGACATTTCCTTGGATCTATTCCTTACCGGACTGAGATTCTGCAGCCCTCGCAGCTATGGGAATGAGCTTTGCAAGAAAGCGTAGCGTAGTTACTCACCTGTAACAGGTGTTCTCCAGGAGCAGCAGGAATCAGTCCTCACATATGGGTGATGTCGGCGCCGACGGAGCCCTCGCGGAGCAATTTTCCCCAGCTTTCAAAGAAAGCCTTTGGGAATTGCAGCGCGCATGCGCGGTCCTCTTCCCGCCCAAGGGTGCCATCTTGCTCAGTCAGATGACATAGCTAAAAGACAGCAAAAAAATTAGCAAAAAACGAAAGCATAGAACTGCAACTCCAAGGGGAGGAGGGAGGGTTGTGAGGACTGATTCCTGCTGCTCCTGGAGAACACCTGTTACAGGTGAGTAACTACGCTTTCTCCAGGACCAAGCAGGAAGTCAGTCCTCACATATGGGACTCCCAAGCTTAAGGCTACCGGAGACCCTAAGCACAAAAAGGAGCTCCCTCAAGCTCAGTAGCACAGAAGGAAGGAATCTTCTCTGAATACGTCTCCAACAGGTAGCCCAACATCCGGGATGGAGGGTAGGAGTTGCCTATACCTCAAAGAGGTTACGGAGGACTGCCTGTCCGAAAGCACTGTCCCTGCGGGACTCCCTCTCCAGGCAGTAATGGGCTGCAAAAGTCTGGCTTGAAGACCAAGTAGCGGCCCGGCAGATGTCTGCCAATGGAACAGAGCGGAGGTAAGCCACTGACGTAGCCTTCGCCCTAACACGATGAGCCGTGACTCGACTTTCCAACGAGAGAGGCCGGCTGCCTCGTAAGCCCAAGCGATACAGTCAGCAATCCAGATGGACAGAGTACGCTTGGAGACAGGGAGCCCCAACTTATTGGGGTCATAAGAGACGAAGAGCTGAACAGCCCTTCTGTGCTCCCGCGTACGGTCAAGGTAGAAGGTTAACGCCCTTCTACAGTCCAGGGTATGCAGGACCATTTCAGCTCGGCTGGAGTGCGGCCTGGGAAAGTAGGTCGGAAGTACCACCTCCTGGTTGATGTGAAAAGGGGAAACCACTTTGGGAAGAAACTTAGGGTGAGTCCGTAGGACTACCCGGTTCTTGTAGATCCTAGTGTAAGGAGGATCAGATACCAGGGCCTGCAGCTCACTAACGCGTCTAGCAGAAGTGAGGGCCACCAAGAACAAGGTTTTCCAAGAAAGAAAACGAAGAGGACAGGTAGCCATAGGTTCAAAAGGCGGACAGGTAATCCGCTGTAAAACCACATTGAGATCCCAGTCCGGGGCTGGTGGGCACAAAGGTGGTTTAAGGAGGAGGCGGCCTCTGAGAAAACGAGCCACCAGAGGGTGGCTGGAAAGAGGTCTGCCATCCACCGGCATGTGATGTGCAGAAAGAGCACTGAGGTGGACCTTGACCAAGTTGGACTTAAGTCCAAGATTGGAGAGGGAAAGCAAGTACTGCAAGACCACTGATGCTGAACAGGAGAAGGGATCTTGAGACTGCTGAGCACACCAGATGGAGAACTGACGCCACTTAAGAGCGTAGGACGTCCGGGTGGAGGGCCGCCTGGAGGCCAAGACGACCTCCTCCACATCTGGAGGCAGCTGGAGAGGAGCAAGGACTACCCTTTCAGCAGCCAGGCCATCAGATGAAGGGACCGGAGGTTGGGGTGCAGGAGAGTCCCCTGATCCTGCGACAGGAGGTCGGGCTGAAACCCCAGAGGAAGAGTGTCCACCGCCAGCTGCATCAGAAGCGGGAACCAAGGTTGTCTCGGCCACCGGGGAGCCACTAGGATCATCGAGGCTTTGTCTCTGAGAACTTTGAAGAGCGTCCGAGACACCAGTGGCATGGGAGGAAAGGCATACAAGAGGCCTGTGGACCATGGAATCAGAAAAGCATCCGCCGCTACTCTGAGAGGATGCGGCTGTCGAGAGCAGAATCTGGGAAGCTGCCGGCTCAGAGGACTGGCAAACAGATCCATGGTGGGGAGGCCCCACTTGAGAAAGATCCGCTGAACCACCAGCGGATCCAACCTCCACTCGTGAGGCTGGAGGATCCTGCTTGGTTTGTCTGTTAGGTAATTTTCTTGACCTGGGAGATAGACAGCTTTGAGGATGATGCCGCGGTGGATGGCCCAACAGCATAGTTTCTGTGCCTCCTGACAGAGAAGGAAGAAGCCTGTTCCGCCTTGTTTGTTCACGTAGAACATTGCAACCTGATTGTCTGTCTGGACCAGCACCGACTGGTGAGAAATCAGGTGAGAGAAGGCTTTGAGCGCTAGGCGGATGGCTCTGAGCTCCAGGAAGTTTATCTGCTGAGCCGACTCCCAAGGAGTCCAGAGACCTTGAGTACATGTCCCTTGGCAATGTGCTCCCCAACCCAGGAGAGAAGCATCGGTCGTCAGGACCTGAGAAGGCGGAGGGGGCTGAAAAGCCACTCCTAGAACTAGGTTTGGCAGATGAAGCCACCATTGTAGAGAAGAGACCAGCGGGTTGGAGACCTTTACTGAGTCCGCTAGGCTCCCAGTGGCCTGATGCCATTGTGTGCGAAGGCACCATTGAGCAGGTCGCATGTTCAGGCGGGCATTGGGGGTCACATGGACCGTGGAAGCCATATGGCCGAGCAGTCTCAGAAATTGCCTGGCCAAGACCAGGGAATTGCTGTGAAAGTGGCTGGCGAGATCCATGAGCCGCTGGGCCCTGTCTAGAGGCAGGAAGGCCCGCGCCCGAAGAGTGTCCAACCTGGCACCGATGAATTCGAGATTTTGAGAGGGGAGCAAAGTGGACTTTGCGAAGTTTACGACAAATCCCAAGTACTGGAGTAGAGTCACAGTGTGATGAGTGGCCTGAGTGGCCTCTTGGGAAGACTGGGCTCTGATGAGCCAGTCGTCCAGGTAGGGAAACACAAAAAGGCCTTGAAGTCTTAAGATAGGCCGCCACCACAGCCAGGCATTTGGTGAACACCCTGGGGGCGGAGGATAGGCCAAAGGGCAGTACTCTGTACTGGTAATGATTTCCTCCCACAACAAACCTGAGATATTGTCTGTGGTCTGGATGAATAAGGATATGAGTATACGCATCCTTTAGATCCAAGGAGCATAGCCAGTCACCCTGCTGGAGGCAGGGCAGCAGGATTCCAAGGGTAAGCATCTTGAACTTTTCCTTTGCAAGGAACTTGTTGAGGTTTCGCAAGTCCAGGATGGGTCTGAGGCCTCCTGTTCTTTTTGGTATCAGAAAAGTACCTGGAGTAAAACCCTTGACCCTTCAGGTGGTGGGGCACCGGTTCCACAGCCTGTTCCTGAAGGAGACTTGCTAACTCCTGAAGGAGTAAGTCCTTGTGCAGAGGGAGTCTTGGAGGCTCCCCTGGAAAGTAGGAGGGAGGTACCTGGTGAAAGTGAAGAAGATAGCCCTTTTGAACTATGTGAAGTACCCAGGTATCTGTGGTGATGTTGGACCACCTGTGGGCAAAGTGGACCAGCCGGCCTCCTGTGCTGAGAGAAACCAGCTGAGGGGGAGAGGCTATGCTGATGAAGTCAAAAACCCCCACCCTGCTGAGCAGGGGCCGGTGGTGCAGGCTTGGGGGCTTGCTGCCTACGGGACCCATTACCCCGTCCCTTGGCCTGCTTACCCTGTGGGGGAGCTGCTGAGGCCTGATACTGAGGGTAGTATTTATAGGCAGCCGCCTTCCTCGGGTAAAAGGGCTTTTTCCCCAAGCCCTTCTTCTTTTGAGAAGGGGCAGAGGTCTTCCTTGAGAGACGAGTCCTGGTGAGAGTCTCGGTCTCGATCTGTGCAGCCTTCTCATCCATGGGCTTGCCAAAGAGGTTTTCACCTCTGCAGGGGACATCGACCAACTTGTCCTGCACCCATGGCTCGAGGTCGGATGTCTGAAGCCAAGCCTGGCGGCGGCCACCGATGCCGGCTGCGGCTACTCGAGCCGATGCCTCAAAACCATCGTAGGCTGCTCGAGAGATAAACTTGGAACACTCCCGAATACCAGTTGACAAGATTTGGAACCTCTGCAAAGGTTCGTCGGAGAGACCAGCAGAGAACCCGGCTATTTCTTTAGCCAGGTCTCGGAGATACATGCCCATGTAGAGCTGGTAGGTCTGGACTCGACAAGCAAGCATAGAGCCCTGGAAACACTTCCTACCGAGGGCATCCAGGCTTCGGGCCTCCCTACCGGGGGGCACCGAGGAGTGCATTTTTTGACTCTTAAGTCTATGCATGGCCGATTCCACCACCATGGAATGGTGCGGTAGTTGTGCCTTTTGGAAGCCGGGGCTCTTGCGGACTCGATAAATGGAATCGACCCGCTTGCTTAACACCAGCGACGACGCCGGGCTCTCCCACATGCGGAAGAGAAGTCGTTCCAACATCGGAGGAACCGGTACAATAAAGGCCTCCTTTGGGGGAGAGTCATATTGGAGGGCATCGAGCTCTTCGACTCGAGGCTCCTCCTCGGGATCCACGGGGAAGGCCAAGGCCTTGGCCATATCCCGCACGAAGTCCGAGAACCGGGTATCCTCCGGGGGGGACCGTCTCCGAGGTTCGGAATCGGGGGGAGTCCGATGGGACACACCGAGTCCGAAAGGAACCAGGTGACTCTTCGTCCTCGGATTCCCAGGCCGACTCCTCGGAGGAGTCGTCGAGCAGCTCCGGTCGGGCGGGCATCGATGCCATCCGCCCTGACGCCGAGGGAGTCGGCGTCGACGACCTCGGTCCCAAACGGGAGGCCGAAGGAGACCGCGACTGAGGATCGACTCGAGCCCTCATGGACTCGAGGATCGGCTTGGTCTCCGGGGTCGACTTGGAGGTCGATGTCCCGGCGGTCAGGGCAGAAGCACCGGCGAGGCCAGCGATCAATGCCCGCTGCTGGTCCATGAAGGCAGTCAGACTGCTCTCCAAGGCCGTCAACCTGAGTCCGAGCTCAGAAGACCCAGCAGCCCCCGACTCGGGCCCCGACGGCGTCGGGCCTGACGTCGGCTCCTTCGGAGGCGAGTCCACGAGGACAACAGTACTCACGTGAGCGGGCAAGTCCATCTCGAGACGAGGATGTTTGGAAGGCCTCTCCACCTCCGAGGACCCGGGACGGGAATCGTGGCTATGCGACCTGGCCCTCGAGGAACCAGGAGCGTCCACCGATCCCGCCCTCGCGGGTTTCTTCTTCCGATGATGTTCCCGGGTAGGAGACCCCCTTTCAGAGGAACTTCGACGATGCTCAGGGCCAGAGTCCCGAGATGTCGAAGCCTCTGACGAGGTCCGAGCCCGGCCGGAGTCAGAGAAGATACGTTCCCGCTGATGCTGCCGACTCAACGCTTTTGAGGACATTTTGCCACACGGACCACAGATCATCGGGTCATGATCGGGTCCGAGGCAGCGGAGGCAGAAGTCGTGTGTGTCAGTAAGAGACATGAGTTTCTTACAGAGGTCACACTTTTTAAACCCGCTGGCAGTCATCGGGGGAAAAAGGGCCCCTGCGAGGTCAAAAGACCGGGCTGCCAGTGAAAAAGTAAAAAGGCGCGAAATCTGTCACGAAGGACAAAAAACCGAAAAATAAAGAACGGACTCGCAACCGGCGTCGCGGGTCCGGGCGGGAAAAGAACCGGCGTCGAAACCGAGAAAAAAGAGAAATAAAATCAACTTTTCTGCGGGGATTCACAAACAACGTCTGTAGGGCTCCGCGGAAAAAAGAAGACTGAGCAAGATGGCACCCTTGGGCGGGAAGAGGACCGCGCATGCGCGCTGCAATTCCCAAAGGCTTTCTTTGAAAGCTGGGGAAAATTGCTCCGCGAGGGCTCCGTCGGCGCCGACGTCACCCATATGTGAGGACTGACTTCCTGCTTGGTCCTGGAGAAGAAGGTGAAACCACTTATTGCCAAGCTATACTGAGCACTCTGTTGAGATACCTAACTCAGTTTTTGTTGCTGGAGTACTGAAATAGATCGGTCTGATGATTTCTGGTCCAAGGTGTGCCAATATTCACACTTGTTCCATCTCCCTATCACTTGTTAACACACCGCTGCGTATTTTATTCTGTATGTCTATACCGCCAGCAGTTCTTTTCAAGTGGGGGAGAGGTGATGATTCCTTATGTTGGCAGGGGTGTGGGGAACGCAAGGCAACGCCACCACATATGTTCAAGATCACTAAATTGCAAAGTTTTTGGTGGGGGTACATAAGTGGGTCTCTAGTGTTCTGAGTTTCAGGCTCTCTATTCCTTACAGGCTTGTGTGTTGGGGGTACTTGACTCCTGAATTTGCCGAACATGATCATGGGCACCTTTTAAGTTGCCTGTTTCTGGCAGCCAGGAATGTGGTAGCACAACACTGGAAGCGCTCTTTTCCCCCCCTACTCACTCAGAATGGCTCTAAATTTTGGGATATTTATCAGATGGAGAAGCTGATTGCTGAACTGAGGGGGAACCCAGAAGTGATTACAAGGACTCTGTCCAGGTTTTTAGACTACGAGGATCCTTGTTGATTGAGCAGGGTGAAGACACTTTTTATTGTCCATTACTTAGGGGCCAATGCAGAAAACTAGCCTTTACGTACAGATAAAGCGTAGTTACTCACCTGTAACAGGTGATCTCCGGGAACAGCAGGAATTTAGTCTTCACATATGGGTATCGTTGGTTTGTCTACAGAGCCTGCGCGGGAACGCTCCCCAGCATCCAATAGGAACGCTTTTGGGAGCATCCCTCAGCACATGCGCACTGCCTTCCCACATTTCCAACTGTCCCTCTTCAGTTAAGTTTTTAGCTGAGAGAGAGAGAGAGAGAGAGAGATAGAGAGAGAGAGACAACTCCTAGGGGAGGTGGGTGGGTTGCGAAGACTAAATTCCTGCTGTTCCCAGAGATCACCTGTTACAGGTGAGTAACTACGCTATCTCCAGGAACAAGCAGGAATGTAGTCTTCTCATATGGGGACTCCCTAGCTGAAGATGCCAGGGAGATGACCCCAGGAAGCTGCCACCTATAGTGAGGTGGGCCATGCTTCCTCCCATGGCTCTCTGGCACCCTGCCAGGGTTGGTGGGTAGGAGTTGTATTAAGTTTGAAAGATTTTGAAGAACAGCCTGGCCAAAGAAGGCATCCCGACGGGAGGCTTTATCTAGGCAGTAGTGGGCTGTAAAGGTATGTACCGAAGCCCAGGTGGCTGCTCGACAAATGTCATCTATAGACACAGTGAAGGTTAGCCATAGAGGCTGATATGGCTCTCACATTATGAGCTGTGACATGGCCTTGAAGAGGAAGACTCTTACTCTCATAAGCAAAGGCTATGCATTGTGCAAGCCATTTGGATAAAGTCCTCTTGGAGACTGGAAGCCCCAAATGACTAGCATCAAAAGCAATAAAAATTTGAGACTACTTTCTATGTTGCTATGTTCTTTGTAGATAAAAATCTAAGGCTCTTTTACAGTCCAAAGTGTGAAGGTTCTTCTCTGCATTAGAGGCATGAGGCCTCGGAAAGAATACAGGAAGATAAATCAATTTATTTAAATGAAGCGCCGAAACCACCTTTGGCATAAAGTGTGGATGAGTTCTGAGGACAACCTTATCATAGTGAAACCTAGTGTAAGGAGGATCAGCCACTAACACTTGCAATTCACTAATGCGATGTGCAGAGGTGATTGCAATTAGGAAGATGACCTTCCAGGACAAAAACCTCAGGGTAGTAGTGGCTAAAGGTTCACAGGGCGGTTTCATGAGCTGCCCAAGAACTATATTTAAATCCCATGCCACCGGTGGTGGTTTGATGGGAGGCTTTGTTAATAGAAGACCTCTCATAAATCTGGATATGAGAGATGAGAGAAAATTGGTTGTCCATTTAGAGGCTTATAGGAAGCTGTAATTGCGCTGATTGACTTACTGAATTGGTCTTTAGACCAGAATTTGATAAATGAAGTAGATACTCTAGTATCGTTTTCAAAGGTATCACCAGGGGGATTAACCCCTTCTGGGAACACCATATAGTGAAACTTTCCACTTGAAGGCGTAAGATCATCTTGTGGAAGGTTTTCTAGAAGCCTGAAGGATATCCTTTACCTGTTGGGAAAGGTTGAGATCCTGAAGATTTAAGCTTTCAGCAACCAGGCCGTGAGATGCAGGGACTGGGGATTCGGGTGCCATAGGGTCCTGCTCTCTTGGGAAAGGAGATTTGGAGCACACTAACTCCAGAGGCGCAGCTTGAGAGAGATATAGAAGCAGGGGATACCACGTTTGGGGTGGCCACCATGGCGCTATGAGGATCATACGACCTCTGTCTCTCTGAAGCTTGAAGATTGTTTTGGAGATGAGGAGAATAGGAGGGAAGGCATAGAGGAAGTCCTGACCCCAGTGAAGGAGGAAGGCATCCCTTGCCTGGCAATTGTGAGCCAGAATCCTGGAACAGAACCGGGGAAGTTTGGCATTCAGTGGACTTGCAAAGAGGTCTATGTCTGGAGTCCCCCAGATGTGAAATATCTTTGTCACCTGGTCTAGGTGGAGAGACCATTCGTGAGGCAGCAGTACTCAGCTGAGTCTGTCTGCACAAAGGTTTTGAATGCCTGGAAGAATATACCACGAGAAGGTGGATTTGATGCTCTCTGGCGAAGGCCCAAAGTCGTAAAGCTTTGTTGCATAACGACAGAGCCTGTTCCGCCCTGCTTGTTCATAGAACATGGCTACTTGATTGTCCATTTGGACTAGGACTGTCTTGTAGCTGAGCTGGGCATGGAATACTTGAAGAGCTAAATAGATTGCTCTTAATTCTATAGGAGGTTTATGTGAAGGCAAGCCTCCTGTGGAGTCCAGGTGCCCTGGGTAGAGAGATGATGCAGGTATGCTCCCGAACCCACCTGTGATGCATCTGTTAGGGTGGCCTGGAATAGGGGTTTTTGGAAAAGAGACCCCACTAAAAGATTCTCCAGTGATTGTCCACCATTGATGGGACAAGATCAGTCGATGAGAGTTTGATATCTTGTCTGACAGACATCCTGTGGCCTATGTCCACTGTGTGGATAGGGGTCCACTGGGCTGCTTGCATGTGGAGGCAAGCAAAGGGAACTACATGAACTGTGGATGCCATGTGTCCCAGTAACTGTAGCAGTTCTCGAGCAGGTAGGGAGGATTTTCCCGCTGCTTGAGAAGCTAGTTGCACTATGCGAAGACACCGGGCATGTGGAAGGAAAGCCCTTGACTGTCTGGTATCTAAACAGGCTCCTATGAACTCCAGAGACTGGGAAGGAACAAGTTGGGATTTTGGGAAGTTTTATTACCAATCCCAAGTATTGGAGGATTCGCATTGTGCGAGACAGTGCAGAGCTGGCTTCTGCACTCGTGGGGGCTCGAATGAGCCAGTCGTCCAAGTAAGGGAAGACTAATATCCCTGGGGTTCGCAGGAATGCAGCTACTACTGCCATACATTTCATGAAAACTCTTGGTGCAGAAGCCAGACCAAAGGGAAGAACCCTGTACTGGAAGTGTTTTCCCTTGAAAAGGAATCTTAAGAATTTCCTGTGATCTGGATGGATCAGAATGTGAGTATATGCATCCTTTAAGTCTAGAGAGCAAAGCCAATCCTGACTTTGAAGGTATGGCAGAAGAGTTCCTAGAGAAATCATTTTGAACTTCTCTCGGAACAGGTATTTGTTCAATTCTCTGAGAATGGGTGTGTCCCCCTGTTTTCTTTGGAATAAGAAAATAGGGGGAGTAGAACCCTGTACCCTGCTGGAGGATGGGTACTTCCTCTATTGCCCCTTGGGCAAGAAGTGTTGAGACCTCCTGATTCAGCAGATTGTCTGCAGAGGTCTGGGAATTGAACTGCCTTAGGATTGTAGGAGGGGGCATGTTGAGAAAATGAAGCTTGTACCCCTCTCCTACAATGGATAGCGTCCAATTTTCTGCTGTCATTTGGTGCCATCTGTTGGCAAAATGACACAGCCTGCCTGGAATATTTAGGGGTTCCGGACCCCTCAGAGGCAGGAAGGCTAAGCTCTCTAGGAAGGAGTCAAAGCCCTTGAGGGGGCTGAACCTGGGGAGCTGGTTGAGCTCTCGGGCCTTTTGGCTTCTTCTGCTGTTTGAATTGCTGCTGTTGTCCCCTTTGGGCAACTTGACCGTGAGCTTGGCTTTGCTGGGTATAGGATGGATAAAGCTTCCTCTTTTTGCTGAAAGAGGGTTTTTTATAGGGTTTCTTTTCGGCTGGAGTGGCTGTAGATTTTGACAATCTAAGGTGATATTGTCAGTATCTCTCTCAGCCTTTTCCTGCCAATTCTTGCCAAAGAGGTTTTCTCCTGTGCAAGGGATGTTGCCTAATTTATCCTGTACCCAATTCTCCAAGTCTGATGCCTGAAGCCAGGCAATCTGATGTGCACCAGTGGCAATAGCAGAGGTTCTGCTGATGCATTCAAACAGTCAAAGGCTGCATGATTCACAAACTTGGAGACATCTTGAGCATGCCTGACAAGCGTAAGGAAGTCTTGTCTGTCATCTGGGAGAAGTGGGCTCATAAGCTCCAAATCTCCTGTGACCTCTTTGAGGAACATTCCCATATATAAAATATATGAGCTGATCCTAGCTGAAAGCATGGAAGCCTGAAAAGTTTGACGTCCAAAAGCATCAAGAGTCCTGCATTCACCACCTGGAGGACTGGATGCATGTCTCTCTGCACTTCTCATCCTACGCATGGCTGACTCCACTACCATTGAATGGTGTGGCAGCTGAGTCTTTTGAAATCCAGGACATGGTGGAACTCGATACATAGTATCAAGCCTCCTAGAATGAAGAGATGTGGTCAAATGTGTCTCCCACATTCTGAGCATCAAATCATGAAGAATTTCATGAATGGGCAGATTGGCTGCCTCCTTTGGAGCCTTAGGATATTGGAGAATTTCCAATTCCTTTGCTCTAGGTTCCTTTTCGGGCGCTACCGTGATTGAAAGGCCTGACAAAGACATGTCCTCCGGAGACGACATTCTGCGTTAGGGAGTAGTCGTCTTCCGGGAGAAAAACTCTGGTACCGGCAGAATTATCAGTCATAAGAACATAAGATATGCCATACGAGTCATCGGAATCGGAGGATTCGAAGTATCTCTGATCGCAATGTTCATGTAAGGCACGGTCCCGGTATCGATCAAAGTCGGTACCGAGTTGATCTGGTACCGATCTTTCGATGCCAGGCAAAGACGGCATGGGAAGAATTCCCACCGGGGCCCGTACCGGCATCAGTGTCCCGGGGTCCTGGATGCCTTCACCGGTACCGACACCCAGGCATCTGCAGCGTCGATAGACCAGAGATTCCTCGCTATTGAACGCAGTATTGCAGCTCTCCTTACAGCTGCGGTACCGTTGACACCGATGGTTCAACGGGCACCGGTACAGGGGCTGTTTTGCCGGTGTGGTTCCCTCAAGGGCAATGCCAATGGCCTCTCGATGCTTTGCAGGAGAGCTACCCTTTGAGGACCGGCTTTTATGTTTAGTTATATGAGATCCATGGGAGGAAGAAGAGGCTCTTGAAGACGTTGATGCAATGGACCGAAGAAAAGAGGGTACCGAGCTTTGCAGCCCAGTTCTGTCTTCCTCTTTTAGTCATTCCCATACAAGAGAGACACTCAGATGGAGAATGGTCAGGGCCTAAACATTTAAGACACCAGTCATGGGTGTCGGTGATGGAAATGGTACCGCCACACTTAGTGCATTATTTTTTTTTTTTTAAATCACTAGCTGGTTTTTCCATCTTTAAGGAAAAATGGGGCCTAGTGTCCAAAATGGCGCCTAGCACCGAAAAAGAAAAGTTTCTGAAGAGAAACAATTCAGAATTTTTTTTTATTTTTTTAAGAAAAGAAAAGAACCGGCGGTACCAGTAGGCATCGTGTGGAGGCAAACGTGACCACAAGAAAACAAGATTAAAGAAGAAATTTTCTGCGGTGACAGAGTATGTGTCCTGTCTGCTCCATGGAAAACGAAGAACTGAAGAGGGACAGTTGGAAAGGCGGGAAGGCAGCGCGCATGTGCTGAGGGATGCTCCCAAAAGCGTTCCTATTGGACACTGTGGAGCGTTGCTGCATAGGCTCCGCCGGTACCGACGATATCCATATGTGAAGACTACATTCCTGCTTGTTCCTGGAGATCTCCCCTTTTAAGCACAAATTACCACCACACCAAATGCAGAAAAGAGATGGGCAAGCGTGTGAACAGCAAAGAAAAAGCAAGCACACACGCCAAGAGTATTTAAAATTATAGGCATATGAGCTGCCCGTAAAAATGACATGTTAATATCGTCTGCACCTGATGCAGAGAAATGCATAAAGGATTTCATAACCAGCCTTAGCACTAATATCTCTATGCCTGCTTCTGAGATGGCTTAAACATGTTGTGTGCCCCCGACAGTATTTTGATGGCATCTGGGACTTTCCCTGATGCCTGGATCATTTAAGAGGAAATGTCAAAACCTCCCCTCAGATGATCTAGGCATCAGGGAAAGCCCCCAATGCCATCAAAATAGTGTTGGTGCACATATACAAATTAGCTATGCTGTGCCGCTGTTTCTCTGGGAGAGCATGCCAAACTCGTGCCAATTTCTGTGCACGTGTTTGGCTTGCTCTCCCAGTTTAATGCTGCCATGTGCACCACAGTTTAAACGTGTAGCTAATTTGCCTATGCTCCCCTTTCTGCATGCTGGTGCTGAAGTTGTGCGCTATCAGTAGGCTGCATAGAGGTGTACAGAGTTGATAGCATGTGACTTTAGAGCTGGCTTTCTGCATCAGCCTGCTAGATTGGGTCCCCAGCTGACAGTGTTAGTGCCCCGTTGTGCCCAGTGTCTTATGTTGGGGGGGGGGGGCGGGGGGGGGAGATGTATGGCAGTGTGTACCGATACTCAGGGGTTCATTTATTTTTCTCTCTCGGTTGACAGAAGTAGGGGAGCTGAGCTGGTGTGTGGAGGCATTATGAGTTTTCCTTTTCACCTTCTGTTTCTCTTGTTGCTTCTCATCTTTGCTCTGCTTCATCTTCTCTCCCCTCCCCCCCTTCTATGTACTGGATTTTGTTGTGGGGTTGGGGTTAGGGATTTTCTGGGGGGAGGATTCTGTCCTGTTATGCCTCAGATGTTTGGTATCAGCCTGTGTGTCAAGATGTAGCTCAGTTATATATTTTTGCATTTCTCTGAGGTGTTTCAACCAGTTTTTCTCAAGATGTATGGTTCTCTTAAAATAATAAAAAGGTTTACACAAAAAAAAATAAATAATGAGAGCCATCTCTATCAAACACTGTCTGCCTATTTCCAATCCTCTTATTACCTGATATTTCAAACTGGTTTTTACCTGGTTTGGTGAATAAGGAAAAATGCAAATAAAAATATGAAATCAAATTACCTGTCATTCCAGGGAGAGAAAAGCCCAGCCAATGCACCCTCTTTCTACTCCATCTGCTAGGGTCCTCAAACTTCAACCTTAATATACTGGAAAAAAGATTACACCTTCTTTCTAAAGCTCAAAATTCACCTCAGAGTATACCTCAAGTGGAAGACTATTCCACAAATGGAGGAATTGCTTCTGCAAACATTCTTCACCACTCATAAGTAGATACATTTAAGAGGCCTTTACGATCAAGAGAAGGGGCCCGAGCTCATACATACCAGTAATCGTATTGCTAAAGTAAGCTGGCCATCTAGTATGCAAAACTTTGAAAATTCTGAACCAAGACCTTACACTTTACCCTAACACCAGCACCCAATGTAGCTGCTGCAACAGGGGACAAGTAGTATCCCTCCTCCTACCCCCTAACACCAAACATTCAGCTGCATTGTGAAGAACTTACAACCGCTTGGTTGCCTTCAATGGAAAGCCCCCATGTAAAAGTACATTACCAAAGTCCAAGGTATTAATCACCAAAGCCTGCAAAACCATACATCCACCAGCCATAACATCCCAGGTTTTAATCCTAGCCTTCACAAATTGGATAGCTCACACCTGACAACTCTTGTGATGTGGTGGTAGGTCAAAGGTCAACCATAAATCAAGAGACTGAGTGGCTAAACCATGCTAGTATTTCTTATACCTTTTAATTAATAGCTCACATTAATAAAGTGTTTCATTCTATATGAATCTGTGTGAGTGCAGGAAACACTGGATTGCTGTTTAGCAAATGTTAAGACATTCACACAATCACTGCCTACACAGCAGTCAATCACACACTGGATTAAGGAGGATGAAAAAGGGTATCATGTTTAGCCTTCTTTTCCCTGCTGAGTGAAATTAGTATGTTTAAAGTGCAGGTCACAGTACAGTTTGGCTGGGTACTCTGAGAACTGCTTGGTGGCCAAGACAAGTTATTGTTACAGCGCTTGCCTAGTATTACATATCACTGTTATGTGTTAAGACTTTGCTTAAAAAGGGGGGTAAACAGAAACTATAATGTATTTTTACAAAAGCTAGAATTCAAACGAGTTATTAAAAATAGAGGCTTCAAAATTAAATGCTATATACAGTTGTGGTTAAAATTATTGGCACCCTTGCATTTTTTTGTAATTATATTTGTTACACAAACTTCTTACAATATTGAATTATGTAACATGCCTCTTAGCCATTTTTTAACTATATCTAAATTCAACAATCACTACAACTTTGGATCACCACTCCCTCCTATATTGATACTTTCCAGGTCATTTTCAGTGGGTTTTTTTTTTTTTTTAAACTTTTCTTCCCTACTCCCCCCACATCCTGATCCCCAAAATCCCCAGTCCATTTACCCTTCTCTCATTACCCCATCTCACTTCCCACGATTGATCCCAGGCCCTCCTGTTAACTGCTATTCAGCATACCACCCCACTTCTTCTGAAATTTAAGCTCTGTTGCTCGTGAGCCACAGTGTCCCTCAAACACCAGAGCTGTTACAACAGGATCAATACCACTGGTTCTCGTGGGCATGTCTGGCTGTTTCCATTTGGCCATAAGGATCATGCGAGTCGCCCCTATATAGTATCCCAGGAAACAATTATTTTCCCCCTCCTCCCGTAATTTGTTCAATATTGCCATTTCCAGGTCAATTTTCACTTGGACTCTAGTTCTCATAAAATACCTGCTCCAGCTTTTTCCACATTTTTTTCACTTTCGAACAGTCCCACAATAAATGTTTTAGATCTTCTTGCTCCCCACATTTCTTCCAGCATTCCCTGTTTCCCTGCTTATTAATGGCTTTTAGTCTGGTAGGGGTCCAATACATTCTGTGGCGAATTTTGATACTGCTTTCTAAATAAGCTGTACCAGGTGCCAACCTCCAAGCCCAAACAATTATAGCCTTCCACAGGTTCTGGTCCTAGAGGCCCAGAAGATCCTTTTCCCATCTTTGGTGATCAGACACCACTCCTCCTCCTTCAGTCTCCATTAGTCCTTTATATAACTAGGATAAGCATCCTTTTGGTGGCCCTTCTCTTGCCATAATCTGCTCAAAGATCATTGTCTGTGCCTTCAAGTCCTGTTGAACCTCTGTCCCCTAAAAGGTGGTGAAGCTGTATATAAGCATAAGCATAATAATCACTAGCCTTTAAACAAAATCTCTTGAAGGGACTCAAAAGGAACTCCTCCCCCAATGCTCAGAGACCAATTGTCCTATACACCAAATTCCTTTACTCCCCCATTTCTTGAAGATTTCCCCCTCTAGTCCCGGGGAAAGTCTTCCAGTCTCATAATAAAGGCCCTTTGTGAAAAATTCTTACCGGCCATAAGCTTCCTTCTGGCCCCCACCATATTTTCTTTGTTAATCCTCTGAATGGGTTCTCAATCTTCTCCTTCCTTTTACTATACTGTGGATCCCATAATCCAGAATTCCACTTCCCCTAATGCTGAACCACCTTGTTCCATTTGGATCCATTGCTATACTTCTCCCTCTCCTTTCCATGCTACTAATGCTCGAAGTTGAGCTGCTTTGTAATATTGCTCAATAGATGGCACTCCTAGTCCCCCATCCTCTTGTCTCACAGTTTCTCTTCAAACCCTGGGTACCTTACCCTCTCAAACTCCATAATCAGATTTTGGAATTTCTTTAGATAAACCTTTGACACTGCACATGCTATTGAACAAAAATATCATCCTCAGGAGTACATTCGTCTTAATAGTGGCTATTCTCCTAGCCATGATAGTGACATCCCCTCCATTTCTGTAAATCTCTTTTTAGTGCTCCTAATATGGGATCATAATTCCATTCTCAGAGATTTTATAGTATTTCCTAAATCTATACCCAAATGGGAGATAGCCAACATGGCTTTAGACAAGGAAGATCTTGTCTTACTAATCTGTTATGTTTTTTTGAAGGTGTGAATAAACAGGTAGACAAAGATGAGTTGGTTGATTTAGTGTATCTGGACTTTCAGAAAGCCTTTGACAAGATCCCTCATCAGAGACTTTTGGCAAAACTAAAAAGGCATGGGATAGGAGGTAGTGTACTATTGTGGATCAGGAACTGGTTGAAAGATAGATAGCAGAGGTTAGGGCTAAATGGCCAATTTTCCCCAATGAAGAAAGGTGAATAGTGGAGTACCCATGGGATCTGTGCTGGGTCCGCTACTTTTTAACATTCATAAATAACCTGGAAATGGGAAGAACGAGCGAGGTAATCAAATTTGCAGATGACAAAATTATTCAAAGTTGTTAAAAACCATGAGGATTGTGGAAAATTGCAAGAGGACCTTGATAAATTGGAAGACTGGGCATCCAAATGGCAGACGAAATTTAATGTGGACAAGTGCTAAGTTATGCACCTAGGAAAGAACCCCCCAAAACCTATGGTTACATAATGTACGGTTCCACATTAGGCACCACTACCCAGAAAACAATTTAGGCGTCATTGTGGATAAGAGTAAATTAGACTTACCTGCTACTTGTTGTTCCTTGCGGAACTCTAGTCCAGTCGCGGAACCATAGAGTTGTGAACCTCCACCAGCAGCTTTGGAGACTGAACATCTTCATCTCTTTGATCATCCAGCTATATGCAGCCCCAAGGACCGCCCACACATCAGTACCTATTGACAAAGCATACTAAGCAGAGCAACAAATAAGTAGATATAACACAGTGGAAAAAAGGATCCTGACCCTAAAGTTCCCACTACGAGCAAAAATTCTTCTTTTTTTTTTTTTTCTTCTTTTTCCAATTGCGTAAGGACAACCTCCCGCCTACGGGAAGGCGGACCAGAACGGCCGTGGCGACCCTTGTGCAAAACGCATGCAACAAGAGGCGCCACCGCTCACCCCCAAGATTTGACCCCGAAAGGAAACTAAGGCGTGCTGCAAGCAGAGGAGCTCTGACCGAAAGTATAGAGAACAAAAACCCTGGCAGACTCCTATAATGAATGTACCTTCTTGGCTGGCAGCGAGAACAGATAGACAGGGAGGGATCCGGGACTGGACTAGCGTTACGCAAGGAACAACAATTAGCAGGTAAGTCTAATTTACTCTTCCTTAGCGTCCCTCTAGTCCAGTCCCGGAATCATAGAGGATGTAACAGAGCAGTAAATCTCAACGGGAGGGCCTTGCTAGTCCAGCCTGAAGCACCCGAGACCCAAACCGCACATCCGACGCCGCCTGCACATCCAGACGATAGTGCTTAGCAAAGGAGTGCAAGGACGACCACGTCGCCGCCCGACAAATATCCACCGCCGGTACCAAGCTCACTTCTGCCCAAGATGCCGCCTGTGCCCTAGTCGAGTGAGCCCGAAGCCCGGCAGGAACCATCCTGCCGTGTAAAAGGTATGCCGACGAAATCACCTCTTTCAACCAGCGGGAAATGGAAGACTTAGACGCCGCTTCCCCCTTGCGCGGACCGCCAAATGCGACAAATAGGCGATCGGACTTATGGAAGGCCGCCGTTTCCCTCAAATACCGACGAAGAGCTCGACAAACATCCAACGCGTGCAAGGAGTTATCCGCGTGCTTGCCCCGTTCCTTGACAAACACCGGGAGAGACACCACCTGATTCATGTGAAACGACGAAACTACCTTAGGCAAAAACGCGGGAACCGGCCGCAATACCACCTTGTCGGCAGAGAAAGACAGATAGGGTTCCCTACACGAAAGAGCCTGCAACTCCGAGATCCTGCGAGCTGACGAGATCGCTACCAGAAACACCGTTTTCAACGTCAAGTCCTTCAACGAAGCTTGCGCCAAGGGTTCAAACGGCGAAGCCACCAGAGACCTCAACACCAAATTCAAGTCCCACGAGGGCACTAAAGCCCTGCACGGAGGACGCATAAGCAACACCGCTCGCAAGAAGCGCTTCACGTCCGCATGGGACCCCAATAACTGGCCCTGAACTTTGCCTCGAAAACACGCAAGAGCTGCAAGTTGGACCCTCAACGAACTGGCCGCCAGGCCCTTGTCCACCCCTGCTTGCAAGAAGAAGAGGATCTGAGGAACGGAGGTCCACAAAGGCCGCAACTCGCGAGCCGCACACCAGCTCTCAAAAATACGCCAGACCCGGACATACGCTAGCGACGTAGACCGACACCGCGCCCGCAACAAGGTAGCAATGACATCCGGAGAATAACCTTTGGCTCTCATTCGCGCCCTCTCAATAGCCATGCCGTAAGCGAGAATCGAGCCACCTGAGGCATCTGCAGCGGCCCCTGCCGAAGGAGATCCGGCCGAGGAGGAAGGAGCCACAGATCGGCCACACTCAACCGCACCAGATCCGCATACCAAGGCCAACAAGGCCAGTCCGGGGCAATCAGAACCACGGGACACGGATGCCGTTCGATCCGCTGTACCAGGTGACCCAGCAGAGCCCACGGAGGAAAGACAGAGCAGCCTGTACCTTGGCCACCTTTGTGCCAATGCATCGAGGCCTTCTGACATGTGTTCCCGATGCCTGCTGAAGAACCTTTCGACCTGCGCGGACTCGAAGGTCGCCATGAGGTCCATTATCGGCAGACCCCAACGACGGACCAGCAACGCAAATACCTCGGGATGTAGAGACCACTCTCCGGGGTCTACTCTGCGACGACTCAGAAAGTCCGCCTCCACATTGTGAACCCCCGCGATATGCTGGGCCGACAGACACTGAAGATGCCGCTCTGCCCAATCCAGAAGCAGATCCGCCTCTGCTTCCAACGCCGCGCTGCCTGTGCCTCCCTGGCGATTTATGTAGGCTACCGTGGAGGCATTGTCGGATAGCACCCTGACCGCCGCTCCCTGCAGCCAAGGCTGAAACGCTGTCACAGCCAACCACACGGCTCTCATTTCCAGTCGGTTGATGGACCACCAGCTCTCCCGCGAGGACCATTAGCCCTGAGCAATCTGGCCCTCGCAATGAGCCCCCCAGCCGCTCAAACTGGCATCCGTCATCAGCAGACGCCGGACGGGAGACTCCAAGGGCATACCGTTCGCCAGAGAGCGCCGACGCAACCACCAGCGAAGGCTGCACCGAACCCCCAAGGGGCAAACTAACTGACGAGCTAGCGAGTCGGACTGATGACACCATCGACGCAGCAGCGCTCGCTGCAGGGGCCGCATGTGCGCCCTTGCCCACGGAACTACATCGATGGTCGCCGCCATCGTGCCGAGAAGCTGAAGGTATTGCCAAGCCGAGGACGCCCGTCTCGCTAGAAACTGCTCCACCAGCCGCCTCAGGGCCCGCGCTCTGTGCACTGGGAGAAAAACCTTCCCGTTGCCGGTCTCGAAACGCGCCCCCAAATACTCCAAGGTCTGCGAGGGAAGAAGGCTGCTCTTCGCCCGATTGACCACCCAGCCTAACGACTGCAAAACCTGTACGACCCGCGCCGTCGCCCGGAGACTCTCCTCCCTCGACTTCGCCCAGATCAACCAGTCGTCGAGATAGGGATGCACGAGGACACCCTCCTTCCGCAGGAACGCCACTACCACCACCATGATCTTCGTGAAGACCCGTGGCGCCGTCGCTAGGCCGAAGGTCATGGCTTGAAACTGAAAATGGCCCATCGGCAGCACAAACCGCAGAAATCTTTGATGTTCCCGGCGAATGGGAATGTGCAAATAGGCCTCCGTAAGGTCTAGGGACGTTAGGAATTCCCCCTCGCGGACCGCCGCTATGACCGAGCGCAGCGTTTCCATGCGAAAATGCGACATCCGGAGGCACCGATTCACTCTCTTTAAATCCAGGATTGATCGAAAGGTGCCCTCCTTTTTCGGCACTACGAAGTAGATGCATTATCGACCGGACCCTAACTGCCCCTCCGGCACGGGGGCGACCGCCCGGAGCCGAAGCAGCCGGGAAAGTGTATCGGATACGACTCGTCGTTTCCAGGGAGCGCTGCACGGGGACATAATGAAGGAATCGAGCACTGGTCGATGTAGCTCGAGCGCATATCCCTCTCGTATCACTTCTAACACCCACCGATCGGATGTGATAGCGGCCCAGGCAGGGTAGAAATCCCGCAGTCTGCCCCCTACGGGAATCACTGCCACCGGAGCCGGCCTCGCTTCATTGTGACTTTTTGGGGACCTGCGCCTGGAAGGAGCCAAAACCTCTACCTGCCCCCCGAAATCCGCGGAAACTCTGTCCGCGCCCCAAATATCTGGAACGCTGGGACTGACCAAAGCGGGAGGCACGAAACCTCCGAAAGGACTGCTGAGACCCCCGGAAGGTGAAGGTCGGCTTCCCCTGCTTGGGCTTATCCTCCGGAAGCCGACCCCCCTTAGAATCCCCGAGATCTTTTACCAACCTATCCAAGTCCTCTCCAAATAACTGCCTGCCCTTAAACGGCAGCTTACTAAGGCGAGCTTTAGAAGAGCCATCAGCCGCCCAATTGCGTAACCAAAGAGAACGACGCGCCGCTACCACCGACGCCATGCCGTTAGCTAACCCCCTAATGAGGTCATAGTGGATATCCGCCAAATAAGCGGTACCCGACTCCAATCTGGACGCCGCGGCCTCTTGTTCCGCCGACTGGGGCCCCTGGAACTGTTGAGACCAGCGGAGGCAGCCGCGCGCCACCCAGGCCCCGGCCACCGCCGCCTGCATTGACAGGGCAGCAGCAACATCAAACGCCTGTCTCAACAAGCTATCAACTTTCCGATCCTGCGGGTCCTTCAACGCCGTAGCACCTTCCACCGGGATAGTAGTCCGTTTAGTAACCGCGGAAACTGCCGCGTCCACCTTCGGCGAATGAAAGAGCTCTCTATCAGCCTCCGACAGAGGATACAATTTAGGCAACAGTCTAGCCCCGCGCAAAGCTGACTCTGGACTGTTCCACTCCTCCTGGATCATAGCTTTAAAAACCTTATGGAGCGGAAAGACTCTGTGGGAAGTGCGCACCGCCTGCATCAAGGGATCCTCCAACTTGTCTTCCGCCGTGGCATCTTCCACGGGTATGTTCAATACCTTGAGGGTTTCGGCAATCAGTGCCGGAAGTTCCTCTTTACGAAATACACGCACTATTCTACTACTCTGCTCGTCGCCCAACAACTCGCCGTCTTCTAAATCCTCCGCAGACTCCAGCTCGAGAGCCTCCCCCAGCCCCTCGTGGAACTCGTCCCCAGGAGGCGCAGAATCCGCAACACTCGGGGGCCGGCTCTTCTTTTGTGGACCAGTGTCTCCCTCTACTGAAAGTGGACGCTTTAGCCCACGGCGGGGCAGGACTGAGCCTCCCCCCGCCGGCTGCAAGAGAGCCAGAGCCTCCTGCATGAGAGAGAAAAAGGCGGGTGGAACTCCCAGGGATCCCTCCTGGACGCCCCCTGCCAACAGGCGCTCCGGCACTGCAGAAATCCCCGGACCAAGGACCGTCTCTGCCTGCTCTGATGTCCCTTCTGTAGATACAGGTGGGAGATCTGCACTGGAGCCCTCCAGAGGGTCCTCCATGCCAGCACCCACAGCAGAACAAGTGGCACAGACTCGGGCTTCCAAATTACTACTTCTACGAATGCCACAGACCAGACACCGAGGACTAGGAGGCATGGCTATGCACAGAGCCCTTTGCCAGCAAAGCAGGAACACCTTGCTGAAGCAAACAGAGCAGAAAAAAAATCGTGATTTTAAAAGTGCTCAAAAACGCTCCAAATTGCAGGATTAGATAGAGCTGGAGTCAATTAGCTGATATCTGACCAAGAAATGCAAAAACGAAGCTCCTATCCCTAAAATAAAACACAAAGAAAAACAACTTTGAAAAAAATCCAAAATGGCCGCCAGACCCGATCCCGCCAAAAAAAGGACCAGAAAAACTACCCAAAAGGTCTAAAACACTCCCCAGAGCTGATTCCAGGCCACCCCAAGGCCTCCACCCCTGCCTTTAGAAAGAAAAAGCTTCAAACTCTACTCACCCACACACAGGAGTGGAGGGGGGGGTCAAAACACAGAGTGCTGTCCAGCGTGCCTGTCACAAGCTCTGAAGTAGCAGTTATCAGAGTCAATAACAGAGTAATAACCGCTCAGGGAAGCTCGGGGAACCCCTAAATCAATCAGGGGACCCTCAGAGCCTACTGCTGTATTCAATTGCTGCCTGTAATTGTCTTCAACCTTCTCCTCACCCACCAAGGGGGTTCGGTAGAAAGGAGACCTGTGTCCTGTGCAGCTCCCCTGCTTGTTTGACCTATGGGGAGACTGACAGAGAGAAAAAAACAGATTAGAGAAAGACAGAAGGGACACAGTCAAAGATTTCCTCCACAGCAGCAGCCCAGCACCTAAATCTAGAAAATAATAAAACACTAAAGCTCTGCTTATTTGTTCCTAAGGAGCCCAGTTCTGGGCTCTGACTTCCAAGCTGCTTGGAGACTGAGATACTGATGTGTGGGCGGTCCTTGGGACTGCATATAGCTGGATGATCAAAGAGATGAAGATGTTCAGTCTCCAAAGCTGCTGGTGGAGGTTCACAACTCTATGGTTCCGGGACTGGACTAGAGGGACGCTAAGGAACATGTTGAAACCCTCCGCCCAATGTGCAGCGGCGGCCAAGAGAGCAAATAGAATGCTAGGTATCATAAGGAAAGGAGAATAAAACAAAGGATATTTTAATGCCTCTGCATCGCTCCACGGTGCGACCGCACCTTGAATATTGTGTGCAATTCTGGTTGCCGTATCTTAAAAAGGATGTAGCATTATTGGAAAAGGTTCAGAGAAGAGCCACCAAAATGGTAAAGAGGATGGAAGGATACCCCTATGAAGAGAGGCTAAAAAGGTTAGGGCTATAAATTAATGAATGGAGTGGAACGAGTAAATGTAGAGAGATTGTTTATGCCATCAAAATATAGAAAGGCTAGGAGACATGCAATGAAGCTACAGGGTAACCTATTTAAAACTAAGAAAATATTTTTTCATTCATCGTGTAATCAAACTCTGGAATTCATTACCGGAGGATGTAGTAAAAGCTGTTAGAGTAGCCAGGTTTTAAAAAGTTTTGGACAAGTTCCTGGAGGAAAGGTCCATAAACCATTATTAAAGGGGACCCAGGATATCCACTGCCTGCCCAAATACAAGCATTGTGGAACCTATGTCTTTTGGGGAAACTGCTAGGTACTTGTGACCTAGATTGGCCACTGTTCGAAACAGGATACTGGGCTTGATGGAGCTTGGTCTGACCCAGTATGGCATATCTTATGTTCTTAACTTCCATTAACCCTTATGCGAGCTGTGGGGTTTGCATACAGTGCTCATAACCACACAAAGTTATTCCCCAACCCCATACGGTGTAAAACCTGCAGCATGAAGGGCCACTCTACCCTATCAAATGCTTTTTCAACACCTACAGTGATAAACACTGCTTGTTTCCCAGTACTTTGGAGCTTGTGTGTTAAATTCCCAATTCTCCTGATGTTATTCCCCTCCTTGCCTACCCCTTACAAATCCTGTCTGGTCCCTATTGACCAAGTGAGGTAGCACCCCCCTGCAATCTGTTCGCTAGTAGCTTGGCATCTAAATGCAGCAAGGATATCAGTCTATATGAGCCACAAATGGTAATATCCTTAACTTGGGCAGCACCGTTATACCAGCTTCCTCCACTGTACTGGGGGAGTTTCTTGTGCACCAAGATATCATTAAATACCTCCATCAATAAGGGGTTGAGCTGTTCTTTGAACACGTCATAGAATTGAGATGTAAATCTGTTTAATCCAGAGGCTTTTCCTAACTTAAGGGTCTTTATGGCTTCACCTACCTCTAGACCATTAATAGGGAGGTCCATCCATTCGGAATCCTCGAGCTTCACTTTTTGTAAAGTGATCTCCCGTAAGTATTGGGTACTCTTTTCTTCCCTGTTCTTCATTTCACTAGTATATAAATTTACATAGAATAATTTAAACACACCTGTCTAATGTCATTATTTCCATAAACCATCTCCACCTTTGAATCCCTAATGCTTCCAATTTTACTTTGCTGCGCTCTCGCTTTGAGTCTACTTGCCAATATCCTACCTGTCTTGTTGCCTCCTTCAAAATAAGATTGCTTAAGTACATTTAAATTGTGTGCTATGGTACTAGCCCACAATCTCCCTAGTTCTGTTCTCAAAGATTTTAATTTCTCCAACACCTGCAGGTTACAATCACTCTGGTGGCTGCCTTCTAAATATTTTTATTTTCTGCATTATATTACCCTCCTCTTCCACTTGTGCTCTTTTTGCACATGCTGCTATTCCAATCAGATGTCCTCTAAATCACAGCTTTTAACCCATCCCAAATCATCCCCAATGCCATTTCCCCATGGATAATAAATTCAATGTACTCCCGAAGGACTTTGCTAATGACAGCTACATTTGTTGGCTCTTCCAAGATAGAATCATTAAGTCTCCAGAATTTTAATCACTCATCAAAACGTTATACTCACTGGTGCATGGTCAGTCCAAGTGACGGACCTGCGTTCTACTCCTTTAACCTTGGAAATCCAATCTACTATATGTACCTATGCAGGGTTGAGTAAAGTATATTTACATTCCCCAGGGTACCTACACTTCCAAGCATCTATTAATCCTAATCTCTCATTTTGAGTAGACTACTCCATTCCATTTCCCTCCCATCATAGATTCCCTTATAAAGCTTCATTTCTTTGTCTGTAAATGTATCGCTGGTCTGCATCGTCAAAGAGCTTGCTTGGTTTCACTGGTCCATAGAACATCTTCACAGAAGGATTGTGGTTTCTCAAGGTGAATTTGGGCAAAGATCAAGTGTGCCTTTTTATGTCTATTTTTTGAGCAGTGGGGGTCCCTCCTTGGCCTTCGCCCATGAAGTCCTCCTTTGTTTAATACGTGGCGTATGGTGCGGTTTGAAACCACTTCTCTAGATTGCTCCAGGTCAGCCTTAAGCTCTTTGGATGTTGTACATGGTGTTTTTTCCAACAGTTTTCACTAACTTTCAAAAACTTCTTGGATTAATTTTCCTCTTCCCACCATGTTCTGGGAGATACTTGACAGTTCTATGAGCAGAAAACTAACATTGCAAACGGTAGACACAGGAATCTCAAGGTCTTTGGAGATGGCCTTATACCCCTTTGAAGTTTGATGATCATGGCTTTTCTGACAGTCTCAGGCAGCTCTCTTATCTTCACCATTGTGAAAATGGAACAGGGAGTGAATGTGCCAATTTTAAACATTAGAGCCAGCATTCATTGGTTGATTTGAGTCATGTGAGTACTAACAATTGATCACAGGTGCATCTAATTTTACTGCAATGGGAATGTGGTTCTTCAGTTCAAACTGATTTGAATTGTTCATAAGGGTGTCAATAATCATGTCCTACTAAAATTACTAAAAGGAATAATTATGCCTATACAAAAATTAATTTTTTGTCGGAGCCTTTGCCTTGAAGGACCCACCTTCTCATAGCAAATTTGCTCTTTTGTATTCTATTTGTAAAGGGACACAACCCTCATCATTTACCAAGGGATAATTATAAACCCCCTAATCAAATCAGAAAAGAACTCCTTTCAAAGAGAGTATTCAACCAATACTTAGCTGTCTCCAACGTTCAAGTCCATCATGGTGAGGTTATTATAGTGGGCCTCAACCTCCTGGCACTTCCTCAAACCCGTTGCGTTGAAGAAGGGCCATGAGGTTCAGAGGCCTGAAACGCAGCGTTGTGTTACTTTTGGTTGCGTTGAACAAGAGAACATTCTCACCATGGAGTAGTGACACCATGTGTTGGATGATGGAAGATTACCACGACTTATCATTGTATGGGATAATAATGGAAGAACGATACACCACTCCATAGTAGTCGAGGTCCACTATAACCACCACACCATGATGGACTTGAACGTTGGAGACAGCTAAGTATTGGTTGAATGCTCTCTTTGAAGGGATTTCTTTTCCGATTTGACTAGGGGTTTTATAATTATCCCTTGGTAAATGAGGGTTGCGTCCCTTTAAAAATAGAATAAAAAGGAGCAAATTTGCTATGAGAAGGTGGGTCCTTCAAGGCAAAGGCTCCGACAAAAAATCAACCAATGAATGCTGGCTCTGTTTAAAATTGGCACATTCACTCCCTGTTCCATTTTCACAATGGTGAAGATAAGAGAGCTGCCTGAGACTGTCAGAAAAGCCACGATCATCAATAGATAGGATAATCATGTCCTGGCAATGTCCCAGTTTTTATACAATTTCCTATTTCCTTTTATTTTGTCTTGTTTTATTTGATTTTGTGTCAAATATGTGCACATATATCGTCCAAAGCCATTTCATGGGCAACTTTTTTTTTTAAGGAGATATTGAACATTAAGGGGTTGAATTGCATGGGTGCCAATAATGGTGACTACAACTGCAATTATACAGAAAAAAATGTGTTATATAGTGCTTTGTGAACTGCATAATTGTTACATAGCTTGCACAATGCTCTTACTGTAGTGCTGATTTGCAAGTGTCCCTTAAAAAAAAATGTAAGTAAACTGAAAACAAATGACAAACAATCCAAAATGGAAGATTAGTAAAATAAAAATGATTACATTGCTTTACTTACTCTGAAGATGGATATACACAACTCACTACCATAACATTCTGTAACACAAATTTGAAAACAAGTAATTGGTTAAAAAATCTGTTATCTTACAGGCCACAGATTTATAGTTATAGTTGTTATATATAACAAATATACAAATAAATAAAATGAATCATTCTTGCATTGTCTTCTCCCTCTCTATTATCTCTCTCTCAAACTACTACATTTCATGCAAAAATAATGAATTATTCTTGCTGCCTGAAGTATTGGCGAGGCTTTGACAATGGTCCCCCTTTCATAGTCCCAAAGTAGACAAAATGCTGGTGCTACCTTTGGAAAGGACTAACCAAATGCATTTGTGACTAGGTTTGGTGAGCTGTGTTCCTTTCATTTGATCAATGCAGAATGATCTGTGGATGGCATTGCCTGATTACAAGGTGCCTTTCAGTGGCAGTGTGTGACCTGTTATTTTACTTACATGCTTATCATCATCCTTAGCTCATTCTGCACTAACACAATGAAGAGAGTAAAGCTCTCAAAAGCTGGTCACACACGTATTCACTTAGTCCAATAAAAAGGTCTCACCTTTAACTTGTTTGTTGACCTTTATGTCTGTGTATTCAAGTGATTAACATGGCAGCCCACTACATTATTCAAGTCCTAAAAGTAGGAAATAAAGCATAATTTATAAAAAAAACTCTTTAAAGACGAGCATATACCTCTAATTATATTCTTTCAAAGGATATCAAAGTACAGAATACAATCACGGTCAGTTAACTCACTTCTAGGGTGGAAAGCATGTTTGCATTTGGCACAAAAGCTTTCAACATACAGATGAACATCACTGGTTAAAAATAGAGCATAAATAGCAGCATTCAGCTGCCAGGATTCCATGGGCATTAATTATTTAAAAAAACCTTATACTGAAGTGCTGCTTTGAGAATGGAAAAATTTTCTATACCTGCTCATTTCCTTTCCTTGAATTCTCCTAGACCAGTCCAGATGAGTGGGTTATGCTCCCTAGCCTGCAGGTGGAGGTAGATCAGAGCAACTTTGAGTGTAGCACTGACAGAAGCCAGTATGACACTTCCCAAGCAGAAAGCAAAATTTAAAACACTCAGGGGGGGTGGGAAGAATCATCAGAAAAAAAGTAGCAACAATTCTATACAGACTCTTACCATACTTGAGTCTGCATCAGGCACTGATACTGAAAATACAGGTATACAAGGTGCGATCAAAAAGTATTGAGACTTGTGCAATAACCCAAGTAGTATAACACTGACAGTTAGTGCACTCTGTCTCTTTCAAAGTAGTCCCCTTCCGATAAAACACTTCTACCAGCGTACCTGCCACTGCTGTAAATAATTTTGAAATGCCTCTCATTATGCTGTGAAACTGCTGTGTTGAATTTTACTTAATGGTCTCCAAGTCATTGAATCTCCTTCCTTTCTTGGTATTTGGCCAAGAACTGCTGGACAAGCTGTAATGTGTGAGCTGGGCGTTACTGTGTGATGAAGCAACCATCATTCCTGTGCAACTCTAGCCTTACAACAAACTGTCTCTCAAACGAGTCAGAACTTGGCCTTTTGGAGCATATTCATGATGAATAATATACCCTGGTAATTCAAAGAAAATTGTGAACATGACCTTCACATTCCTCCTCTCCTGACCAGCTTTCTTGGGTCTGGGGTCTTCCATTGTGAGGACTGAGCCTTAAACTGTCTGCGGCCAGGGAGGAGTTGGAATGGTTGAATGACTCAGATTTCATCAAAAAGATTACTACTAGTGATGAACCTTTTGGTCAGGAGACAGGAGTTTCGGCACGAATTTTGCAGACACACGTGTCATCCCCAAATCAATAGTAAGAATGGACTACACTGACCCAAAACCGATGTCCATGTCCTCAGCAAGCTCTTGGATAGTCAATCGACTATTTGTGCATATTGCAGCATATGCTGCTTCAAACTTTGTCTTCATTCCTGCTCGTGGATGGCCTTCCAGAACGATCACTGTCAACACTTTGGCACCCTCTTGGAAACATTTGTACCAGTCAAACTCTAGCATGACTCGTGCATTCATCGCCATACATTTGCTGTAACTTGTCATAAATCTCTTTGCATGAATCTCCAAGTTTCTGGCAGAATTTAATACAAATTCAGTGTTAAATTTTTTCACTCATCGTAAATCTGACAAACTGCTTTTACATGATACCAAACGTCACGTGATTTAAAAAAGTACAAGTATGCTGCAGCCACGCTACATTCTGCATTTGCAGAGCACATAACTAGGTCACTGCATGCTTAACACTATCGTGGTGCTACATTGTTATATAGCTACACAACAATTCTTGATACTTTTTTTGATCACACCTCGTAAAGCAGAATGACTCCTAAACCTCTAGAACTAGCCTTCCAGGGCAGGTCCTGGACTAGCCTAGTAGGATTCAAAGAAATAAAAAATTTTCCTCTTAGCCTTCTAAACAAATCCAGACAAGTGGGACAAATTCAAGCAGCCAGATTGGGAAGACGACGCTCCAGACAGAAATGCTCTGCCAAACGCATCATTCACGCTAGATCCTACATGCAACCTGTAGTGCTTCACAAACAGTGCTCAATGACTACCAGGCAGCCCACCTTACAGATGTCCTCTGCAGACACCAAGGCAAATTCCACCCATGAATCAGCTTGTTCCCTAGTTGATTAAGCTCCAACTCCCTCTGGTACACATTTACTACACAAAGGTTAGGCTGCACCAATAAGGACACTCCCTGAACACGGTCCCAGTAGCATACAAGGGCCACCTAATGAACCTTTAGAAAGTTCAGAGCTAAATCCTTGCCAAACCCAGACTGCAAGGAGGACAAAAACCATATCCATGCTTCCTGGCAATCAGAGCCTTAGACCACCACCGCCTCGAAGATCCGCCAGACTCTCACATGGGCCAAGAATGTTAAGGCCCTTTGGGCCTTAAGAGGGTGTTTAAAATAGGATGCTCTAGAGTAGTAGTAAACAGCTTACAGCTCTCAAGGGCCAGGCTTTAAGCGAGAAGGGAACAGGATCATCCATGATCAGGGTATCCCGCTGTAGAAGTCCCCTCTCCTGAGGTGGAAACAGAGGACCCTGCCATCAGGTTTGAGAGATCTGCACACCATGGCCTGCACAGCCAGTCTGGTGTCACTAGAACGACCAAGCATGGGTGGGTGTGAATCCTGTGCAGAGAGATAGGATTGAGACATTTAAATACCTCAGTGGCATAACTGCACAGGAGAGCTTCTTTCGATTGAAAGCAAGCTCTGCTATGAGGGGGACATAGGATGAGGGTGAAAGCGTAGTTACTCACCTGTAACAGGTGTTCTCCAGGAGCAGCAGGAATCAGTCCTCACTTATGGGTGACGTCGGCGCCGACGGAGCCCTCGCGGAGCAATTTTCCCCAGCTTTCAAAGAAAGCCTTTGGGAATTGCAGCGCGCATGCGCGGTCCTCTTCCCGCCCAAGGGTGCCATCTTAGCCAGTCAGATGACATAGCTAAAAAAGACAGCATAAAAATTTGCAAAAAAACTAAAGCAGACGATTGCAACTCCAAGGGGAGGAGGGAGGGTTGTGAGGACTGATTCCTGCTGCTCCTGGAGAACACCTGTTACAGGTGAGTAACTACGCTTTCTCCAGGACCAAGCAGGAAGTCAGTCCTCACTTATGGGACTCCCAAGCTTAAGGCTACCGGAGACCCTAAGCACAAAAATGAGCTCCCTCTAGCTCAGCAGCACAGAAGGAAAGAATCTTCGCTGAATTATTACCCACCGGTAGCCCACATCCGGGATGGAGGGTAGGAGTTGCTCAGACCTCAAAGAGATTACGGAGGACTGCCTGTCCGAAAGCACTGTCCCTGCGGGACTCCCTCTCGAGACAGTAATGGACCGCAAAAGTCTGGCTCGAAGACCAAGTAGCGGCCCGGCAGATGTCTGCCAGCGGAACAGAGCGGAGGTAAGCCACTGACGTGGTCTTTGCCCGAACGCAATGAGCCGTGACTCGACCGTCCAAGGAGAGTCCGGCTGCCCCATAAGCCCAAGAGATACAGTCCGCAACCCAGATGGACAGAGTACGCTTGGAGACCGGGAGCCCCAATTTATTGGGGTCAAAAGACACAAAAAGCTGAGCAGCTTTACGGTGCTCCCGCGTACGGTCAAGGTAGAAGTTCAATGCCCTTCTACAGTCCAGGGTATGGAGGACCGTTTCAGCTCGGCTGGAGTGTGGTCTGGGAAAGAAGGTTGGAAGTACCACCTCCTGATTGATATGAAAAGGGGAGACGACTTTTGGAAGAAATTTTGGGTGAGTCTGTAGGACTACCCTATTTTTGTAGAACCGAGTGTAAGGGGGATCAGACACGAGGGCCTGCAATTCACTGACGCGTCTAGCGGAAGTGAGGGCTATCAAGAACAATGTTTTCCAAGAAAGAAAACGGAGAGAACAGGTAGCCATAGGTTCAAAAGGCGGACAGGTGATCCGCTGTAAATCCACATTCAGGTCCCAGTCAGGCGCTGGCGGGCGCAGAGGTGGTTTAAGTAGGAGACGACCTCGGAGAAACCTCGCTACAAGAGGGTCGCTGGAAAGAGGTCTGCCGTCCACCGGCACATGATGTGCTGAAAGAGCACTGAGGTGAACTTTGACGGAGTTGGACTTAAGTCCCAGATTAGAGAGGTAGAGCAAGTACTGCAAGATCACCGACACCGGGCAGGAGAAGGGATCCTGAGACTGTTGGGTACACCAAACGGAGAAACGACGCCATTTAAGGGCGTAGCATTTTCGGGTAGAAGGTCGTCGCAAAGCTAGGACGACCTCCTCCACCTCTGTCGGCAGGAGAAGGGGAGCAAGGACTAACCTCTCAGCAGCCAGGCCATTAGGTTGAGAGACCTGAGGTTGGGGTGTAGCAGAGACCCCTGATCCTGAGTGAGGAGATCCGGTTGTAACCCCAGAGGGAATGGATCCTCCACCGCTAATTGCAGCAGGAGTGGAAACCACGGCTGTCTGGGCCAGCGAGGGGCCACCAGGATCATGAAGGCTTTGTCTCGGAGAACCTTGAAAAGAGTCCGGGAGACTAGCGGGATGGGAGGGAAAGCGTACAGAAGGCTCCCCGACCATGAGAGCAGGAAAGCATCCGCCGCAACTCGAAGGGGGTGTGGCTGACGAGAGCAGAAGCGAGGAAGTTGCCGGTTGTGAGGACTGGCAAAGAGATCCATCGTGGGGAGGCCCCACTTTAGAAAGAGCTTCTGAACTACCAAGGGATCCAGGCGCCACTCGTGCGGCTGGAGGATCCTGCTGAGTTTGTCCGCCAGGCAATTTTCTTGGCCTGGGAGATAAACTGCCTTGAGAAGAATGCCGTGACTGACGGCCCAAGAGCAGAGCTTCCTTGCTTCCTGACAGAGAAGGAAGGAGCCCGTGCCCCCCTGCTTGTTCACGTAGAACATGGCAACTTGATTGTCCGTCTGGACAAGGACGGACTGGCGAGAGGTCAGGTGGGAGAAGGCCTTGAGAGCCAAGCGGATCGCTCTGAGCTCCAGGAAGTTGATCTGCTGAGCAGACTCCCACGCGTTCCAGAGACCCTGAGTACATGCCCCTTGGCAATGTGCTCCCCAGCCCAGGAGGGATGCATCTGTCGTCAGCACCCGGCCCGGCTGATGTGGCTGAAAAGGCATGCCGAGCACTAGGTTCGGCCGATGAAGCCACCATTGAAGAGACGAGGCCAGCGGCTCGGAGACGCGCACTAGGTCCGCTAGGCCGCCTGTGGCCTGTTGCCACTGCTTGCGGAGACACCATTGAGCAGGCCGCATATTCAGGCGGGCATTGGGGGTCACATGGACGGTGGAAGCCATATGGCCGAGTAGTCTCAGGAAGCGCCTGGCGGAGACCAGGGGCTGGCTGCGAAAACGGTCGGCTAGGTCCATGAGCCGTTGAGCCCTGTCGAGCGGTAGGAACGCTCGTGCCTGAGGAGTGTGCAGCCTTGCGCCGATGAACTCGAGATCCTGTGAGGGGAGCAAAGTGGACTTTGCGAAGTTTATAAGAAAGCCCAAGTGCTGCAGAAGAGTCACCGTGCGGCGTGTGGCGTTGGTGACCTCCGGGGCGGACGCTGCTTTGATGAACCAGTCGTCGAGGTACGGAAAGACATAGAGGCCGTGAAGCCGGAGATGGGCCGCCACCACCGCGAGGCATTTTGTGAAGACCCGCGGTGCGGAGGACAGGCCAAAGGGCAGTACTCTGTACTGGTAATGATTTCCTGCCACCACAAACCTTAGGTATTGGCGGTGGCTTGGGTGGATGAGGATGTGCGTGTAGGCATCCTTTAGATCCAAGGAGCATAGCCAATCTCCCTGCTGGAGGTAGGGCAGAAGGATTCCAAGGGTAAGCATCTTGAACTTCTCCCGCACAAGGAACTTGTTGAGGTTGCGCAAGTCCAGGATGGGTCTGAGGCCTCCTGTCCGCTTTGGTACTAGAAAGTACCTGGAATAAAAGCCTTGACCTCTCAGGTGGTGGGGCACCGGTTCCACCGCCTGCTCCTGCAGAAGACCCGCTAACTCCTGAAGGAGTAGTTCCCTGTGCAGAGGGGGTCGTGGAGGTTCTCCCGGAAAGTAGGAGGGAGGGATCTGGTGGAAGTGGAGAAGATATCCTTCTCTCACGACCTGAAGCACCCAGGCATCTGAGGTGATGCCGGACCACCTGTGGGCGAAGTGAACCAGCCGGCCTCCGGTGCTGGGAGGAACCAGCGGGGGGGGAGAGGCTATGCTTAAGGAGTCAAAAGCCCCCACCCTGCTGAGCAGGGGCTGGTGGTGCAGGCTTGGGGGCTTGCTGCCTACGGGACCCGTTACCCCGTCCCTTGGCCTGCTGGCCCTGTTGGGGAGCTGCAGGGGCCTGATAATGGGGGTATTGTTTGTAGGCAGCCGCCTTCCTCGGGTAAAAGGACTTCTTTCCCGAGCCCTTCTTTTTCTGGGAAGGGGCGGAGGTCTTCCTAGAAAGCCTAGTCCTGGTGAGAGTCTCCGTCTCAATTTGTGCAGCCTTTTCAGCCATAGGCTTGCCAAAGAGGTTTTCGCCTCGGCAGGGGACATCGACCAACTTGTCCTGCACCCAGGGCTCAAGGTCAGACGACTGAAGCCAAGCCTGTCGGCGGGCACCGATGCCGGCTGCGGCCACTCGAGCCGATGCTTCAAAGCCATCATAGGCTGCTCGGGATATGAATTTTGAGCATTCCCGAATGCCAGTGGACAAGGCCAGGAACCTCCGCAAGGGTTCCTCGGACAAACCAGCGGAGAATCCGGCTAGCTCTTTAGCCAGGTCTCGGAGATACATGCCCATGTATAGCTGGTAGGTCTGGACACGACACGCAAGCATAGAGCCCTGGAAACACTTCTTACCAAGGCCATCCAGGTTACGGGCCTCCCTGCCAGGAGGCACCGAGGAGTGCATCTTCTGGCTCTTAAGACGATGCATGGCCGATTCCACTACCATGGAATGGTGTGGTAGCTGTGCTTTTTGGAAGCCAGGGCTCTTGCGGACTCGATAGATAGAATCGACCCGCTTGCTCAGGACCGGCGAGGTGGCCGGACTCTCCCACATGCGGAAGAGTAGTCGTTCCAGCATGGGAGGAACCGGTACAGTAAAGTGTTCCCTGGCGGGAGAGTCATACTGGAGGGCGTCGAGCTCTTCGGCTCGAGGCTCCTCCTCGGGGTCCGCAGGGAAGGCCAAAGCCTTGGCCATATCCCTGACGAAGTCCGAGAACCGGGCATCCTCCGGGGGGGACTGCTTCCGAGGTTCGGACTCCGGTGAGTCCGAGGGGACACACCGAGTCCGGAAAGAATCAGGCGACTCTTCCTCTTCAGACTCCCAGACCGACTCCGACGAGGACTCGGTGGGGTCGGCCCGGGCAGGGCGCGGCGCCTGCCGCCCCGACGCCGAGGGAGTCGGCGTCGGCGACCTCGGTCCCGAACGGGAGGCCGAGGGTGACCTCGACCGAGGATCGACTCGAGTTCGCATCGACTCGAGGATCGGCTCGGTCTCCGGGGTCGACTTGGACGTCGACGTCCCGGCGGTCGGGGCAGCGGCGCCAGCGAAGCCAGCGAGCAGTGCCCGCTGCTGGTCCATGAAGGCAGACAGTCTGCTCTCCAAGGCCGTCAACCTGAGTCCGAGCTCAGGTGACCCAGCAGCCCCCGACTCGGGCCCCGACGGCGTCGGGCCCGACGTCGGCTGTCGCGGAGGCGAGTCCAGGAGGACCACAGGACTTACCCGAGCAGGGAGCTCCGACTCCAGGCGAGGTCGCTTCGTGAGGTGCTCCTTCTCCAAGGACCCGGGACGGCTATCGGGGCTATGCGACCTGGCCCTCGCGGAGCCAGGAGCGTCCACCGACGCCGCCCTCGCGGGGTTTCACCTTACGTCGATGGTCCCCGGAGGGAGAACTCCTGTCGGAGGAACTCCGGCGACGGTCCGAGCTGGAACCTTTGGACGCGGAGGCCTCCGACGAGGTCCGGGTACGGCTGGGGTCAGCGAAGATCCTATCCCGCTGATGCCGCCGACTTCTCAACGCTTTGGAGGACATTTTGCCGCAGGGCCCACAGATCATTTCTTCATGATCCGGGCCCAGGCAGCGGAGGCAAAAGTCGTGTGTGTCAGTTAGTGACATATTTCGGTCACACTGACCACACCGCTTGAAACCACTGGCAGCCATCGGGGGAAAAAGGGCCCCGGCGAGGTCAAAGGACCGGGCTGCCAGGGAAAAACCGAAAACGAAAGCTGACTAAGTCAGAAAAACCGAAAAGAAGAAGAGGACTCGTGACCGGCGTTGCGAGTCCGGGCGGGAAAAAGACCGGCGTCGAACCGAAGGAAAAAAGAATAAATTATGAAGAAATATCAACTTTTTCGCGGGGACACGACGGGTACGTCTGTAGGGCTCCGCGGAAAAAAGAAGACTGGCTAAGATGGCACCCTTGGGCGGGAAGAGGACTGCGCATGCGCGCTGCAATTCCCAAAGGCTTTCTTTGAAAGCTGGGGAAAATTGCTCCGCGAGGGCTCCGTCGGCGCCGACGTCACCCATAAGTGAGGACTGACTTCCTGCTTGGTCCTGGAGAAAGGTGATTTACTCCAGAGTCTTATGCGGAAATATTTCTTTACAGAAAAAGTGGCATATGCGTGGAATAGTTTTCCCAGTGGAGGTGATAGAGATGAGGATGGTATCTGAATTCAAAAAAGCAGGGGACAAACACAGGAGATCTCTAAAGGAAAAAAAGGGGATTATTGTAGTAGTTGATATGGAAGAGCAGACTAGAAACAAACATAATGGAGGAAAAAGACCACATGGCTTAAGTCAGCTCACCAAGGGCCATGGGGAAAGACATACAGTAGCCCCTCCTGAAAGGCATCCAAGTCCACTGCTCACCAATCCTTCCTGTGGCTAAAAACATTTTTCATCTTGGCAGTCCTTTAGGTGGCAGGCCCAACCTCTGTACAAGGTCAAACAAATGAGAGCTTAGCTCCCCACTCGTCAGTATTCACGGTGTTCTAAGACATCAGCCTGCATGTTGTCTATGCCCACTATGTGCACTGCCAACGGTCAACAAAATGAGCCTATGCCCAACAACAGAACTCTTCCATCTCTGTAGCCACCACGGCAATGTCTGAAAACACTGACCATTTTGTCCTCTAGAAGAGACCAAAACCTCTCCAGAGCCAGACCTGAGGGGACCAGATCCACCTCTAGACCACCACAGCCGCTGCCATGGACTCAGAAAACCTGATCAAGTTGTACTGGTCTTCTTCCAGAAATGATGCTCCAGACTTTAATCTTGCTGTCTCCCAGCTGTCCAGCAAATGCTGGATCTTGCATAAAAACACTTGGCCCATCATGTCCATATAAAACACTGCCCAAGTATCCAAGACCAAAGCCATAGCCATAGCCATAAAAGACATTCTTGAGGGTGGCTCCACCCTACTATCGTGAGTCTCCTTCCACCGGAACGGTCTTGCGCGTCATCATCATCATGATCAGGGCAAACCATCTGAGGGACCCAAAAAAATGTTCCATCTCCTCTTGGGGTAGAGGATACAACCAAGCTAGGGCCTTAGGATACCTCAGCCCAACTCTGAAGTCTCCCACTGAGAGAATACAAGCTTTTGCAAGACTCGAGGGTGAAAAGCTAGAGGTATGTCTCAATCCAAGTGTTTGGACAAATATGTTTAACAGGTTTTAGATACCGCTTTCTCCTATCAAAGCGATTTACAAAGAACTTGAAAGATTTACATTGAACAAGGGTAAGGGGACATGCAGGAGGTTGTTTCAGGCAAACTTATATACAACAAAGTAAACTATATACAATGAGGATGAAGTGATGTGTGAGACCTAAGAGGTATTTTAGGCATTTCAAGGCATTATTTGTATAGCGTGATTAAAGGGGATGATCTAGGGCAGAAGGGAAGATGGGCCAGCGGGTGGCGGGGAAGGGAGAAGGTAATCCATATTAAGTGATGCCTCCAAAGTGTTCAATGTAAAGGGTGGTTTTCATGTCCATACAACCTTATTAAAGAGGACACAGGGAATCCATTGCTTGCAACCTGTGTCTTTTGGGGAAACTGCTAGGTACGTATGACCTAGATTGGCCACTGTTGGAAACAGGATACTGAGCTTGATGGACCTTGGTCTGACCCAGTATGGCATCTCTTATGTTCTTATGCAATTGTGAAACCTTTGCGCCTCTTTGGGAACCTGCCAGGTATTTGTGGCCTGGATTGGCCACTGTTGGAATTAGGATACTGGGGGGCTTGATGGACTTTAGTCTGACTCAGTAAGACATGTTCTAATCCCTCTAGGATAGGGTCCACTTGCAAAACCTCCAAAGAGGGGGCTCCATAATACAGAGCCATCATGGTGTCCTGAATAAGAGTGGAAAGGTCCTCCCTGTGAAAGATCATAAGTGTATCCTCTCCCTCCACCAGGGGAAGCTCCCCTTTCTCTGTTGACTCACTGACTGTAAACCAAGAGTAATCCCCCCCATCCAAGACAATGCTAGGCTCTCTGAGGAACAGATAGGTGAAAATGAAGGATGGGGGTGCTTAACCATCCTTTCCACCAGAGGGGGAGATACCAGAGAGTTCAAAGTCCTCCACATGGTAGTTGAAGACCTTGGCATCCCAACTAGGTGGGGGCTGCCATGCAGCTACCAAAGACTGAAAATAAGACTGAGCTATTTCAGGGACTGCTGCTCAAAGATAGCTGAGAGTGATCCTAGATCCCCAGAAGACACTCAGGAGTCTTCAGCACCTTTACCAAACACTGTCTTCAGCTGCAACTATGTGGCCACCTAAGATTATTGTCTCTCCCATGATTTTACTGTTGGCAGGAACGGTGGTTAAGACAGAAAAAAAATCTGCATCAGTCACCCCATGGGCGGTCCTGACACTGCTGAACAAAGTGTGCCACAAGGCTTCTCTATCACAGTCAGGGCAGAAAAACACACCACGGAGCTCACTCAAGAGGAGCCACAACTAGCACATCTCTGTGCACCTGGCAAAATGGAAGAGCTCAAATGCCAATCAAAACCCACAACAGAAGAAAGCCACAGCAAAAAAGGAGCTCCCAATCCTTAAAAGAACCCCTGCACTTGTTAGATTGGGTGAAGAAACCCAAGAATGGCCTCCCCAGTCAGCCATACAGGTCTGGGAAAGAACACCTGCCTAAAAGAAGGAGGTGCCTTTTTTTTTTTTTTTTTTTTTTTTAAGATTCCTTATTCAATAAAGAACCACCAAATTAAGTAACAGGACAAAAATAAATTAAAAAAGGGAAAATTAGGCAGAAAATGCAGAAATAGGATGGTGGGTGGGCCCTGGGCCCAATCTCTCCAACCCTCCTTCAGGCCCCATTGGGTTCTCTTGTCCACTGTCCAAGCCACCAATGCTGGAACCTGTGGGTAACAGGGCTGGAAGAGAGGCAAAACTCAGCTCAAGGAAACAATGGGCAAAGGTCTCAAACACACAGCCCCAAGACATAGAAACATGATGACTGATAAAGACCATATGGCCTATACAGTCTGTCCTTCCATAACTATTATACTTCCTTTTTTCCTTTAGAGATCTTCTGGCGTTTGTTCCATGTTTTCTTGAATTCAGACAGTCTTCTCTTCTACTACCTCTACTAGGAGACTATTCCATGCAGCTACTACACTGTCAAGAAATATTTCCACAATTATTCCAGTCTCTATTCTCTTTCACTTTCATCCTATGCCACTCATTGCAGAGCTTTCTTTCAATTGAAAGAGGTGCTTCTCTTGTTCACATTTATGCCAGGAGGTATTTAAATGTCTAACATATCTCCCCTCTCCTGCCTTTCTTCCCAAGTATACATATTGAGATCTAAGTCTGCCCCATATGCCAGCTGACCATTTTGGCAGCCACCTGCTGCACCAGCTCTAGCTTGCTTACATCCTTTTGAAGATGTGGTCTCCTGAATTGCACACAATACTCCAAATGAGGTCTCAAAGACTTTTACAGAGGTACTATATCACTCCTCCTTCCTGTTGGCCATTCCTCTCCCTATACACCCAAGCATCCTTCTGGCTTTTGCCCGTTACCTTTTCTACCAATTTAGCCACTGTGATATGCACTGCTGAACCAGTCCACACACCTTGCCACCAGTTGGAGGAAGACAATGCTGGCTCTGTGTGCTGTACCAGTGTATGCACAAGTGATGACATCACTGAAAGTAGCTCTGGTCTGCCTCCACCTGCTGGCTGGGAGTAAAACCCACTTCTCTATACTGGTCTAATAGGATAAGGAAAACTTAAAACCAATGATTAGCTTCTTCTAAATTACCATTTTCAAACAGTGTGTTCACACTCATTAACAGATAATTGCAGCACTATTATATGCACTCAACTTCAGTTCAGGACGTGAAATATAAATAGTCGACCATCTTATGAAAGCAACAAGCAGAGACACTAGCACTTAAATAGTATGAAATTTTACCAAATTTTACATGGCATAACCTCCCGAAAAAGAGGGAAGGATAGTAGCTGAAGGATATGGTCAGAATGAGTTCATGACTAACCAAGTTGTCTGGTAAATCATAAATTTATAATTTGGGCATCTGTGTTTATATGATGAAAAACCCTCCCTCCCACCCCCGCCTCAGTGCGAAAAATTAAAAAGGGGAAATTTTGCTTACCATTAATTTTCCTTTCCTGTATCCCTGCTAGACCAGTCTATACAAAATGGACTGTGTCCCCGTCAGAAGATGAGACAGAGAAAATTCCAGCAGCTTAGTGACATCACCCCTGATAAATACACCTGTACCCTTAGGGGTCAGCTTCAGCATACCGTAAAAAGCAGAGTGGCCTGGATTTGTGAATGAGAAAACATTTGTAACACGAAACTATCTACATGGCGAAACGCCAGAGTATGTACAAGGAGAGACTAGCCAAACTGTCAGCTAAGCCGGTGAACTCTTAGGTGCCGACACGGCCAAGTCAGGCAATAAACAGTGTAGCAGGGAGAGGTCTGGACTGGTCTAGCAGGGATACAGAAAAGGAAAATTAATGGTAAGTAAAATTTCTCCTTCCAGTTCAGCCTGCTAGACCAGTCAAGACAAATGGGGAGTACCAAAGCTAGATCCCCTCTGGGCAGGAAGCAATGGCGGTAGCCAGCAAGCTGGCCCCAAAGCGAGCCATCTCCCGAGTGCGGAGGTCCAGGCGATAGTGCTTGACAAAGGTAGAGAGAGAGAGAGAGGACCAGGTAGCAGCTTTGCAGATCTCTAGCAGGGCGACCCGTGCTCTCTCCGCCCATGTCGCAGCCTGTGCCCTAGTGGAATGAGCCTGTAGCCCCGAGGGCACTGGCTTGTTCTGGAGAACGTAAGCTGACTCAATGGCCTGTTTGATCCAGTGTGCAATGGTAGCTTTAGCAGCAGACGCCCACTTGTGGTGGTCTCCGAATAGAACAAAGAGGTGATCAGAGAGACAAAAGTTATTAGTAGCCTTGAGGTAGTGGCGTAACGCCCTGCCGACATCTAGCGAATGAAGGCTGTGAATGTCCCAGACAACTGTCTCAGGAAAGAGGGAAGTTCGGCTGACTGACTAATATGGAAAGCAGACAATTGGTAAGGAGGGGACTGGACGGATCGTGACCCCCTCTGGGGAAAATTTGAGGACAGGGTCTTGACAAGAGTGCCTGAAGTTCTGGAATATGCCTAGTGGGTGTGACTGCTACTAAGAAGGAAGCTTTAAGGGTTAGATCCTTAACTGATGCCAGACGGAGCAGCTCGAAGGGAGCTCTTGTAAGGTCCTTAAGTACCAAAGGAAGGTCTCATGGTGGGACTTTCGAGCGGGGGAGAGGAGGGACAAAGTCTGCACCCCCCGAAAGAAACAAACCAGATCGGGATGCGAGGCAAGCGAGCAACCTCAAAGAGGTCCCTTAAAACATGTGAGCACCACTATCTGAACTTTTAAGGCCAGCCCTTGATTGAAGCCATCCTGAAGGAAAGCGAGAATGTCAGGAATCTGCACCTTCCAGGGGGATAACGTGTGTAGAGAGCACCAGGTGGTAAAGCGGCACCAAACCCTAGCTTAGGCCCACGAAGTGGAGGGCAGCCATGCCTTTAGGAGAGTGGCCACCACCTGAGGTGAACAGCCCTTCTGAGTCAAGCGGCTCCGCTCAATAGCCAAGACGTAAGCAAGTAAGGAGCTGGGTCGTCCATGGTGATCGGACCTTGCTGGAGCAGACCCCTGTGGGTGCCGAAAGGTAGCAGCGCTGTTAGGGAAAAAGATGGACTATGTCGGCGTACCAGGGCCACCATGGCCAGTCCAGCACCACTATGACAACCTTCCCGGAGGGAATCTCGATTCGCCTGAGAATCCTGTATCAGCAGCCATGGCAGAAAGACATATAGCAGTTGCTATGGAGGCCAGTTTTGGACCAGGGCATTGGGTCCCCGAGAACTCCGTTCCTTGTGGCGGCTGTAAAAGAATGTTGCTTTGGCGTTGGAGGCAGTGCCCATCAGATCCACTGCCAGCCAGCCCCAGAGATTCACCACCTTTTGGAAGGCTCCTGGAGAGAGTTCCCACTTGCCGGGTTCCAGGAGAAGCCAACTGAGAAAATCCACGTGCACATTCTCCATCCCTGCTATGTGTTGTGCAGAGAGGGCTAGTAGATTGGCCCTCTTGTTCCCATGGGCGGAGGACATTTCCCACACCACTCCTGGGCACTTCGTGCCCCCTTGCCGATTCAGGTAGGCAACCATGGTGGCATTGTCTGAATGTATGCGTACCGCCTTCTTGCGAAGAAGGGGTTGGAAGGCAAGTAGTGCCAGCAGGACCGCCTGAGCTTCAAGACGACTGAATGGCCAGGCGGCTTTCTGCGGCGACCACGAACCCTGTGCTGTCAGACCCAGGGCGTGAACCCCCCAACCTATTAGACTGGCGTTGGTGGTGACAGGCACCCATTGCGGGGTTTCCGACAGAACCTCTCGCCAGAGATTGCAACTACGTAACCACCACCTGAGGCTGCGGCACACAGACAAGGGGAGAGGCAGTCAAATCTGATAATCTTGGGAGCAGGGAGACCAGTGGAATATGAGAGCCCGTTGAAGAGGGCACATATGAGCCCATGCTCAAGGAATCACATTCAGGGTGGCTGCCATGGTGCCAAAAACCTGCAGGTAGTCACAGGCAGCAGGTGCCAGGACTTGAAGAAAGCTCTGGATCAGCTTCTCACCTCTGTTCTGCATAAGGAAGACACGGCCCATCCGAGTGTCAAATCGAGCCCCTAGAAACTCCGATTGGGAAGGCCGTAAGGAGCTCTTGGCCCGATTGTCACCTTCTTGGGGCGCCTCAGATGGGTAACCTGTACTACTGCTAAGGCTGCCTCTTCTCAAGATTTTGCCTGGATAAGTCAGTTGTCCAGATAAGGATGGACCCTGATGCCTCGGCGACTGAGGGCAACTGCCACCGCTACCACCATGACTTTGGTGAAGGTGCAAGGGAGCCGTGGCTAGGCTGAATGGAAGAAGAGCTCTGAATTGAAAATGACGGCCCAGAATTGCAAAGCACAGGAATTGCTGATGCGCAGAACAAATGGGAATGTGAAAATAAGCCTCAGCGAGGTCTAGACATGCCAGAAATTCACCTGGCCTGACCACCTGAACAACAAGCGGAGCGTCTCCATCTGAAAATGGGACACGTGTAGACACTTGACGTTGCTCTTGAGGTCCAGAATGGACCGGAAGGAGTTGTCGTCCTTGGGGACGAAGTCGATTGAATAATGCCCAAAACCATACTTGGCCAGGGGAGCTGGGCAGACTGCCTGCAGCTATAGAAGGCGTTGCAGTGTCATCCGGACAGCTACCTGTTTGGCCGGGGCCTGGCATGGGGAAACCAGGAATGCGGGTGGGAACTTGAGGGCATACCCCTAAGTGACAATCTCAAGAACCCACTTGTCCAAGGTGATTTGGGCTCATTCGCGAGAGCAGAACTGTAGTTGGCTGCCCACAGGAGGTCCTGCGGAATGGGCCCCGAGCCAGTCAGCGGGAGAACCTGGCAGTGCTTGCAAATTTGTTGGATGCGGGGAAATTGTCCCTGCGACGGGTGCCAAGAAAGAACTGTGGCTTAGACCCTGTCTTAGCCAAGTAGGGGTTGGAGCAGCCCAGGCAGTAGCAGCACAACTCCCTGCTGCGCGATCTGAAAGCAAATGAGGATCCTTGTGCAGTCTGGGGACTGCGAAATCCCGACTTGGGCTTATCCTCTGGTAAACGATGAAGTTTAACCTTGCTCAGGTCCTTGACCAGCTTGTCGAGATCTTCCCCAAACAAAAGCTTGCCCTTAAAAGGCAGCTTGGCCAAGCAGACTTTGGAGGTGGCATCTGCATTCCAATGGAGGAGCCAAAACCACTGCTGAGCAAAAGCAGATGCAGTAATGGATCGGGCTGATAAACGCAGGTGGTCATAAAAAGCATCCACCATGCATGCGGTGACAGATTCCAAGTGGGCTAGTGCAGGGTCTTCCGGGAGCTGCTGAATCCAACGCAGTAATGCATGCGCCAGCAAACTGCCACACATGGAGGCCTGGAGTGCCAGGGAAGAAGAAGAAAAGTTTGTCTTCAGAAGGCCTTCGACCTTACGATGGATTTGCTCTCGAAGAATGGTGGTATGCCTGGTGACAGAAATCACTAATGCGTCCACCTTCGGACAGCGCAGCCATCTGTCAAGGTCGTCAGGGCTCCAAAGATAAGTGTGATCCAGACGACGACCAGAGCTTAAGGAGGCTTCTGGAGAGCCCCACTCGATGTTGACCATCTGTTGCAACAAAGGCCTTTGCCGGTTTCCTGATATCTAGAATGATGGTATCTGCCTGATGTTGATCCTGGTCTGGCGTCTGAGGCTGCTACGGGCCTGAAAGGTGAAGAGTCTCCATAATCTGCAAAGTAAGGACCGGGAGCTCTTCTTTGATAAACAGGCATATGTCCTGCCCTTCCTCTCTCATCTCCAGCTCGTCCTCGGGGGCAAGAGCTCACCCTCCTCCCTATTCGAAGCAGAGTCTGGGAAGAGAGCATCAGAGAGGCATTCACCATCTTCCCTAGCAGGAAGGTGCAGGAGTAGCCTTGGGCGCAGACACATACAGATGGGAAGGCTTCAGAGGAGGAAGCGTTGAGCCCCCTGGGGGTGTAGCATCGCTCAGACTCATGGTGGCCTCAGAACGCCAGAGGTTCCAGGCAGATCTGAAGAATTCCATGAAATGCAGATCAGAAAGCTGTAGGAGACTCTGGTAGGTGCAATAGCTGAGGTGTTAACAAACAGGTAGACAAAGGTGAGTTGGCTGATATAGTGTATCTGGACTTTCAGAAAGCCTTTGACAAGGTTCCTCAGAGACTTTTGGCAAAACTAAAAAGTCATGGGATAGGAAGTAGTGTACTATTGTGGATCATAACTGGTTAAAAGATAGAAAGCAGAGGGTAGGGCTAAATGGCCAATTTTCCCAATGGAGAAAGGTGAATAGTGGAGTACCCCAGGGATCTGTGCTGGGTCCGCTGCTTTTTAACATATTCATAAATGACCTGGAAATGGGAACAAGTGAGGTGATCAAATTTGCAGATGACACAAAACTATTTAAAGTTGTTAAAACCCAAGAGGATTGTGGAAAGTTGCAGGAGGATGTTGATAAATAGGAAGACTGGGCATTCAAATAGCAGATGAAATTTAATGTGGACAAGTGCAAAGTTATGCACCTAGGAAAGAACAACCCAAACTATGGTTACATGATACAAAGTTCCATATTAGGAACCACCACCCAGGAAAAAGATTCCAGCGTCATCATGGATAACATGTTAAAATCCTCCACCCAGTGTGCAGCGGCAGCCAAGAGAGCAAATAGAATGCTAGGTATCATAAGGAAAGGAATGGAAAATAAAACAAAGGATATTATAATGCCTATCATTCCATGGTGCAACTGCACCTTGAATATTGTGTGCAGTTCTGGTCACCATATCTTAAAAAAAAGGATATAGCATTATTAGAAAAGGTACAGAGAAAAGCCACCAAAATGGTAAAGGGGATGGAAGGATACCCCTATGAAGAGAGGCTAAAAAGATTAGTGCTCTTCACCCTGGAAAAGAGACAGCTGAGGGGAGATATGATAGAGGTCTATAAATTAATGAATGGAGTGGAACGAGTAAATGTAGATCGATTGTTTACATCATCAGAATATAGAAAGACTAGGGGACATGCAATGAAGCTACAGAGTAACCTATTTAAGACGACTAATAAGAAAAAATATTTTTTCACTCAACGTGTAATCAAACTCTGGAATTTGTTACCGGAGGATGTAGTAAAAGCTGCTAGTGTAGCTGGATTTAAAAAAAAGATTTGGACAAGTTCCTGGAGGAAAGGTCCATAAACCAATTATTAAAAGGGATCCAGGATATCACAGCTTGACCCAATACAAGCATTGTGGAACCTGTGTCTTTTGGGGAAAATGCTAGGTACTTATGACCTAGATTGGTCACTGCTGGCAACAGGATAGCACAGTTACTTACCTGTAACAGGTGATCTCTGGGAACAGCAGGAATAAGTCTTCACATATGGGTACGTCGGTACCGACTGAGTCTGCACGAGAACGCTTCCCAGCATCCAATCAAAAAGCTTTTGGAAGCATCCCACCACGCCTGTGTGCTGCCTTCCCGCCTTTCCCAACTGTCTCTCCTCAGTTAAGTTTTAAAGCTGAGACAAAGAGAGAAAGAGAGAAGGGAAAGATAGAGAAAATACAACTCCTTGGGAGGTGGGAGGGTTGTGAAGACTTATTCCTACTGTTCCCAGAGATCACCTGTTACAGGTAAGTAACTGTGCTATCTCCAGGAACAAGCAGGAATGAGTCTTCACTTTTGGGGACTCCCAAGCTAAGATGCCTGGAGTCCCAGCATGTTATAGAGACTGGAACATGCTACACCTGATGTCGCCAAGCATCCTCAGGATGGAGGGTAGGAGTTGAGAACAGAAAGGTGCTGTAAGAGACAGCTAACCTAGCATAGGACTGCAGACCAGGAGTCCTTGTGTGGATGACAATTATCATCAAATATATTGAAAAGGAAATATTGCAATATGGACCTCCCCTAACAGGATTGCAGAAAAGTATGGAGGTTCATGAGATCTACTGGGGATCCAGTAGAGGAACCTCAAGGAGGACCTCACTGTGAAGTGGAGGTAATAAACCTGTTAGAAAAAACAGTGGAGGTCAGAATCCTGAAAGGTGAGAGGTAACCCCAGAGATCAACTGGGGTAGTACAAAAAACAGTAGGCCTTCAGCGGAAGGCTTTATGAAAAAAGCCTAGACTTTTGGCTGCAGAGTGGCTCACTCTTAGGAGCAAAAAGAGGAAAGGCTGACCAATTTGGACAAACCGGCCTAGTCCTTGTGGGAAGAAGGGGTATGGAAAAACCCTTGCATCCCAAAAAGAATGGACAGATGTCTGAGGCATTAGAGCCTCTGATTAACTGAAGATCCGCAATGTCTTTCCTAACTGGTGTTAGCTAGGAAAGATACTGGACATGGAGAGCTTCAGGGGTACCTAAACCTTAAGGTTATGGTAGAAAAGTTGTTAACTACCACGGGAAGTGGTTGTGTGTGTAGAACCCCAAACATGCTAGACAGCATGGTATGGGTAGAGCCCAATTGTCAGAATCATATAGAGATATGTATAGCTATATGAGCATAGACAGTCAGATAGATAAGTATGTAAATACATATCTACCTATAAAAAAATCGACAGATATATAGATATATAGATAGATAGATATAGATATATAGATACAGATAGATATAGATATTAATATATAGGCCTATATATAGGTGTCTGCAATTAAGCAGACAGAGATATGCCTATAGAAGTATATTCACATAAGATATGTGGAGAGGAAAGATTCATCTAACAAGAAGGTAGAACCTACTTGAGAAGATATATAGGGAATCTATTCCCCCTGGTTATGATGGAGGGAGTCAGGGGAAAAATCTCCCTGACAAGGAACAGACTAGATTGCTGCAAGAATGCTAGTCAGTGAAATAACCAGGATGGTTACATGAAAAGCAGAGGATAATATCAGTCTGCAGGCAGCAAGTCTCGAGTCTTTCAGAACTCTAGCATGGTAAATGGACAGAAGACGCATAGGAATGAGATACCATGTTGACCTACTTGAGGGGCAAAAAGGGTATCATGCGTTCTTTAGCTGAATATGCGTTGTCCATGAAGGATTAGGATACCATGAGGACGAGCTGCAGGGAAAAAAAGAGCATATTCCCGGTGGGAATCCTGAGGACCAAACCAGGGAATTGAACAACTCTTTAATCTTTCACGTAAGAGAAGGCCCATGTCCTTTGTTTTAAAAAGGAGATAGAAGGGTAGGAAGAACCCTTCCAGTCATGAGGGCATGACTGAGGGAGCCTTTTCCAACCATCTAAGACAGCTGTTTGAGAAAATCCTAATGCTCTCTAGCAAGGGCCCATAGTGGAAAGCTTCTCTGTAGAGTTGCAGAGAGCATGATGCAGGTGAATTAGGAGATAGAACTGGCTGTTGGAAAAGCCAGTACCTACGTCGACTATGCTGCCAAACCCAAGGGAATTGGAGATGGCAAGAATAGAAGACAATTCAAGAAGCCTGTAGTGATAAGATTTCCCAAGACAGATGAATCCACTGTCTTGGAGTCACTACTAAGGCCAGAAGAATGTCAGTGGAGGACAACCCTGGATGCTTGTGGAAAAGAACCAGTGGTCCAATCACTAGGCCTCCTGCATGGGCAGCTGCTAGTAAGACAGCAGAAAGAATCTTTCTGTTTAAAAACAGACAGAACAGGAGTAAGAAAACTCTGGACCTGTCTGATAAGCTGCCCTAAAGCAAAAGTGAAGAAGGGAGTTAACTCAGAGAGGAAAAACTCCACACTGGAATAGTGACAAAACTAGAGGGGCTGAAGAAGCCCTCCAGTGTAGTAGTACCACTCTTACAGAGGAAATGCTTGGTAAGAGGGTAGAGAAGATAGAGCTGAATGGAGACTTACAATGTGGTAAGTCTGTAGAAAGGAAAAATTCATGCTGGTACAGAAAAACTAATCGTTTGATAGTTGTTAAACCTCTTTCCCTGGCAGGAAGAAGAGGAGAAACCTGTGACCTATAGGCATGAATATCCTAAGAGCTCATATGACAGAGAAAAATATGGATGTCTTGTGAAAAGAGATCCATGCCTAGAGTTTAGAATGAAAGCAGTGGGAGGCTTCTACTGAGAAGAAGCAAACTGCAGGTTCTAAACCCCAAGAGGCACAAGAAATATGATGATGATTAATCAGAAACCCTGCGGTTGCTGGGTTTGCTGAGCCTGGTGAGAGTTTGGATTCTTCAGACCAGGGCGATGTTTCTCCTGTTTGGGAACATCTGTATGATGGGCAGAAGATGAATAAAACCTCCCCCTAGGGGAAGAAAGTTTGGTAGGACATTTCCTACCTACTGGGAAAGAAGAAGGCGTACAACAGCCTTTAGAAACAGGTAAGTCAGTGGACCACTGAGTAACCTGACGTAAAGACTCCTTATTGAAGAGATTTTCTCCAGTGCAAGGAGTATTACCCAGTCTTTGTTGTGCCCATTTGTTTAAGTCTGAAGCTTGGAGCCAGGCTCTACGTCGTGCCCCTATAGCTATAGCAGAAGTCCTGCTAACAGACTCAAATGAGTCTAGGGAAGCACAAGTAAGAAACCAAGAGATAGTTTGAATATGACTAAGCAGTGAGGAATAGTCTGCACTCTTGGGCTCTGAAAGAGAAGGAGTCAAAAGATGTAATTTCTTTGTGACCTCCTCAAGGGATAGACTCATATAAAAAATATATGAGAGAATTCTTGCTGACAGCATGGATGTCTGGAAGGTTTGACGTCCAAAGGCATCTAGTGTCTTAGACTCACGACCTGGCGGATAAGAAGAGTGCTTTTTCTTACTTTTCACCCGCCTGATTCCACTACAATGGAATGATGAGAAAGTTGAGTCTTTTGAAACCCTGGAGAGGGGGGCACCTGATATAGGAGATCAGTTGCTCTGGAAGGTGGGGGTACCCTTAAAGGTGCTTCCCACATTCCTAGAAGGAGATCCTGCAAGGAATGATGCAAAGGAAGCATTATGTTCTCCTTTGCTTTGGTAGAAACAGAACCTTGTGTAGGATCATGTCCAGGGATAGGAATGGCAAGTGAACTTGCCATATCCAGGAGGAAACTCTGAAAAGAAGGATCTCCAAAGGGAACCTCCCTTGGACAGGTTAGATCTGAAGAACTAGCCTGGGCACCGAAGGATCTAAGTATATAGGAATATAAGATCCTGCACAGTGCAGTATGGGATCCTTAAAGGATGGTCAGTGGTACTGGAGATCAGGACCAGCGACAGTCAACACCACATCGTCCATGCCAGGTATCGACTCCAAACTTGGTATAGAAGGGAGCGATCCTGTTGAAAGGAGCATGGAAGGAGCTGGCCACGATGCTACTGTGGACACCGGTACCGATATCGATACCGGTACCGCTGTCAGAACCGAACCCGACACCGACATCGGAGCAGCAATCGGTGACAGCCCAATCGGTACCGAGGTAACCGAAAGCCTTCGGCAGTCACCCTCGGTACCGAACGCCCGGTACTGATAGGTGTCTGTACCAAGACGTGTCGGTACCCAGTCTTCCAGACTAGAGATTGATTCCAGACTCGGCATCGAAGGAAGCGAGTCTATCGATGCACGTCTGGAGGGTACCGACGTCGGTGGTAGTATCGGTGCCGGTACCGATACTGGAAAGTCAGTCTGGAACGTATCCACCGGTCCCGCAGGTATCGAGGACGCCAGATGACGATCCCTGGTGAGGAGTGTTTCGTCCCACACCAGTGCCGATGCCGGGGTATTGGTACCGCTCGAAGCGGATGCCACCACCAGGCATGGCTCAGGTATGTTTTGTGAGGGGTGAGCCCCAGGAACAACCTGAAACCCCACATAGGCTTTGGAGGCCAAAAGACTCCCGCCAGGGTTTTGAAGCCAAAGGGCTCTCGAGGGCAAGGCCGGAGCCGTCTACATGCTGTGCATGAGACCTACCACTCGAGGGTTGGCTAGTCTTAACAGACTGTTTGTGGGTTACCTGATCCTGTGTAGAAGAAGAAATGGTCGGTGCCCTGAAGTTGGAAGGGAACCTCATATTGAGGGATACTCGATATTGAAAACCTCTTCTCACAATACTGTTGCCCGAGGGCTCCGGAGGAAAAAGGTCAGGACCCAAACAGGTTAGACACCAATTTTGGGAGTCTAAAAATAAAGTTGTACCGCCACAGTTTGAACATTTCTTGGAGAAAGTGGCTGGCGGTTCCATGGAGGACATGGACAGGCCTAGGAGGCCTGAAAAACCGTAAGACACTCAGAAGAAAAAATATTCCCTTAAAAGGAAAAATTTTACAAGGGAAGAAAAAAACACCGGCGGTACCGCCACGTCGGGGAAGACAGCCGCGACCACAAGAAAACTAAAGAATTAAAAGAAGATTTTTCTGCGGTGACAGGACGTCGTCCTGCCGGCTTCGCGGAAAAACGAAAACTGAGGAGAGACAGTTGGGAAAGGCGGGAAGGCAGCACGCAGGCGTGGTGGGATGCTTCCAAAAGCTTTTTGATTGGACGCTGAGAAGCGTTCCCACGCAGACTCCGTTGGTACCGACGTACCCATATGTGAAGACTCATTCCTGCTTGTTCCTGGAGATACTGGACTTGATGGACCTTGGTCTGACCCAGAATGGCATATCTTATGTTGGGAGCCTGTGGCAGGGGGAGGCAGCAAGGATAACTGAGGACCTGGGGCCTGAATCAGTGGCATTTACAAAGAAGCAGAGAGCTGATCCTCAGGCAGGAGTATGGGTGGAATGGATTCGGGAGGCAAAAAGAGGCCCCAAGATGGGAAGGACCGGATGGGCCGGTAAGGGCGTGCTCGTAGCCTAAGGTGCGGCTTCAGTCTGGGCCGCTGTGCCTGCCGACGTTCCTCCCTGATCCGTCATGCAAACAGAACAGACTAACCATCAAAAAACTACATTTCGTGCCACACGCAAGACAGCACCAGCCCGATGAAGGCATCCCTGCGTTCTGCTGCGGCAAAAGAAAATCGAACCTGCAGAGAGAAAAAAAAAAACAAAAAAAAAAACCCCACACCCCTAACCCCCCCCCCCCCCCAGCAGAAAATGGTGGCTGCGGTTTTGGCAGGAAGAAATGGGGCCTGTGAGGAGCTTCGAGCAGCCGAGAACTGAGCCAAAGAAGCGAAGGGGCAGGAATTACAGGACTAGCAGTTCAGCAAAAACAAGAAGGGTGGCAGCTCAGCATGGAGCAGTGGCCTCCAGAAGGAACGACGACCCAAAGCTAATAGCAGGAGCGGCAGTAGACTGAGATGGGAAAGGCAGAGAAGCAGCCTTGCTCGCATGGCAGGTACTCACTATTCGCAGCATGAAAGAAGGGAAGGTCCATTAGGCTGACGTCGGCACAGGAGTGAAACAAACTGACCGGAGACGAGACAGAGCAGCTGACTCAGCTTGTACCACCTTGCCCCCTGTGCTGCAGTTGTCTCGCTGCTGGGCCTTACTGTGTTTCTCAACTGACGTTTTTCCCTTCCTTCCCCCCGCCCCCCCTCAATCTAAACACACTCAGAGCTAAGAGGCCTTCACTGAAGTGGCAGGAATCTTGAAGCTGAAGTCTGTCTTTGTCAGGCAGTATAGGGCTAAACTGCTCCTCCTGAGCAGGAGCCCTGCACCTCAGGAGGTGCTCCACCAACCCTCCTGGTCAGGAACACCTCTGGAATAGACAAGGGGAATGTCCAAACACAGAAGATCCCAGAGTGTGACGAAGGGAGTCCTGAAGGTACTATGCTGGTAGCCAGACCAAGGAGGAGTCCACCATCTGCTGAAACAAAGAAAATACTGGAGCTGACCCCTAGGGGTAAACAGGTTTATCTATCAAGGGTGATGTTACTAAGCTTCTGGAATTTGTCTCTTCATCTGCTGACAGGGGGAAACAACCCATTTGTCTGGACTGGTCTAGCAGGCTGAACTAGAATAGATATTCATTGGATAAACACCATATGCCCTAGTACTCATTCATCTCCTGCCTTGTGTACGCCAGTTTTTCTGCCAGTCATTAGCACAGAAAAGGCACAAATACTGTATATATATTTGATTCCATGAGAAAACATTCAGAAATAGTTCTTGTAGCACACCAAAACACCAATTATTTTCTCAAAAATGCCCTGATAAGCTGGAAAATAAGGTGACATTTTACTTACCAGATAAGAGTGCTTTCCTTGAGTTCTGCTAGACCAGTCCAGATAAGTGGGTTGTTCCCCCCTACCAGCAGATTGGTGAAGACAGAAGCCAATGAAGTGCCCAGGTTTCAATCACATCACTCCCATGCCTTTATCAGTCTGAGCCACTAGGACACCTCAGTATTTGTCCCAAAGCATGTGGGAAAGCATGGTAAAACCTCAAACCACCTCAACGAGGGCAACAATGACGACTCAAACAGTCAAGAAACCATGTATATGAGAAATTGTCCAGAAGATTGTCAGTAAGAAATGAACCTGCAGAGCCAAGCAGAAAATCCTAGCAGACTGAGGTATTGCCACAGAACAACAAACCAAACAGTTCCAGGGGGTGGGTCCTAGATTGATTTAGCAGAACTCAAGGAAGCATATTATCTGGTAAGTAAAATGTCACCTTCCATATCATCCTGCTAGACCAGTCGATACAAGTGGGATGTACCAAAGCTACGCCTCCACTGGGCGGGAAGACGACAGTAGCCAAAGGTTGTATTCGCCAGAACACGGATAAACACGCTGTAAAGCTTTACAAAAAGGTGGAAAGTGATGCCCACAGTGCCATTCGACAGTCTGAAGGGGGTGACAGAGCAATGCTACGCCTCTGTGGACACTGGCACCTAAGCAGAATGGACAGACAACCTTCCAGAACAAGCTGGCTCCGTAACAGATACACAGAGGCAAATGCCTCTGTGATCCAGCATCCCAAGGCAAACTTGGCTGTTGCGACACTCTCACGCAGGTCAGCAAACGACACAAAACATGACTGGACTTATGAAAAGGAAGCTGTAACCTACAAGATCTAGAAAGACACCCTCCGGACAATCCACAAGGTGAAAATCCTCTCTCCCTCTACATGATTCCTCAGGGAAGGGGGGGGCAAGCAAACCAACTGGTTCACAGAAAAGGGAGATATGAAAGGGACCTGGGCATGATTGTTCCTGATGATCTTAAGGTGTTAGACAGGTAGAAAAGGCAGCTGTGAAAGCCAGAAGGATGCTTGGGTTCATAGGGAGAGGGACGGACAGCAGAAAAAAAAGGAGGTAATAGTGCCTCTGTTTAAGTCTCTGGTGTGACCTCATTTGGAGTAGTGTGCGCAATTCTGGAGACCACACCTTCAAAAGGACAAATAGGATGGAGTCTGTACAGAGGGTGGCTACTAAAATGGTTAGTGGTCTTCATTATAGAGCATATGAGGACAGACTTAAAGATCTTTATATACACGTTAGAGACGTTTAAATACCTGCGTGGCATAAATGCACAAGAGCCTCTTTCAATTGAAAGTAAGCTCTAGTATGAGGGGACATAGGATGAGGGTGAAAGGGGATAGACTGAGTAATATGCAGTAATATTTCTTTACAGAAAGCATGGTAGATGCATGGAATAGTCTCTCAGTGGAGGTAGGAGACGACAGTATCTGAATTAAAAAAAACATGGGTCAAACACAAGATCTCTAAAGGAAAAGAAGGGACTAGTATTTGACATGAAAGGGCAGACTAGATAGAAACTTGATGGCAGAAAAAGAGCACATGGCTTATGTTTCTATATCACTTTGGGCAAAAGGAAGGCATAAGCCAAATGGTAACTGCCTCCTCTGAAAAAGTACAAATATGGATTCTGGCAAGACAGCACCTGCTGCTTGAAAATGTGCCTTGCTAAACAAATTGCAATAAAGAAAATAGTCTTGAGAGTTGCGCCCCCGAGATCGGAGGCTTCATAGGCTCTAATACCAGGACCCTGAGCACCAGACAGAATTCTCAGGAAGGGACAAAAAGGCTAGAGGGGAGGATGCAGACAATGAACCCCTTGAAGAAAACATGAAACATTTGTCTCTACCAATCTGCTGGTAGAGAAACACAACCCATTTGTCTAGATTGGTCTAGCAGGTCAATGTGTAAACACCTATATTTACAATTTAAACACCCCTAAGAATAGATGTTCTACTTATAATAAAACTCCCTCCCCCATGGGGACATTCAGAATTCTGTATGTCAAATACTACATAAAGAATGCTTCCTAAAATGCCAGTGATAATAAGGACTAGTCAGCCCAATAAGCCACAGGATTTGGAACAAAAACTTAAACAAATGATTTATAGTGTCAACACTAAACAGTTATATATTAGACAATACAGTTAAATAAGTACTACCTTTTCTACTCCTCTGAGGAACTTTTCTGTTCCTGTGTAGTTCCTCCTAGGGTCTGTTAGCAACTCACAGAGCCGTTGAATAGTGAAAGGAATTCTACAACAAAAATATTGAGTATAAAGGATTAAGCAGCAGTGTTTTGTATATCAGCAAATTATGCAGGGACAAACCGCATCCCAATACTATAAAGTGATTCACAGAGTGTTATCCAAGATTGTTTTCTCATAACCCTACTTAATGTACCATGGACACATTTTATCTTGAAAGTAAACAAGTTAAAACCACCACAATGTAGAGTTGTACAAATAGTACATTTATCTTAGGCAAAAACTGAAGCCACATTGTAAGTTGATACACTACATATGGGTTCACTGCGCACAGACAGTCAGAACAGAGTTACTGTTCTGAAGCATCAGGGAAAGATGGCACTTACTATGAATAAAGTGTCCCACAGGAGCACAATTCCATAGACGTATATAAAGCTTTACTGAGGTAATTTCTCTCCCTGCAGTACTAGGCCACATATTGAAGATCCAAGGACCAGTTAAGCATCACTGATCTATACGGAGTCCTCTTTGATCTAGTAATAAAATTTTATACCAGAATTTCCTTTTTCCATAACTTTTCCCATTTCTCCTCCTTCAATCAAATTTTTCCTATCTATCCTCACCTCTCATGTTGCATCCTTCTATCTTTAATCTTATACCCCCACCTTCTGAAAATCTCCAATCTCCCACTCACATCACCATGTCACCCTTTAACACCACCGCTCCCCATTGTGCCTTTAATTTTCACCACCTCTCATCACGTCCAAAAGCTCACATGCAGCCTTCTCTACCTCCTCTCCCTAGCCTGAACTCTCCACCTTTAGTCACTGTCCTCTCCACTTCCAATGTACATTCTCAGCTGTATCCTGTCTGCAGCCCACCTCTAACCTTCTTCCCAGCTGCAATGCCAGGTCAAGGGCCACTGGACAAGCAGTCACCAGGCAGATGCCCAAGATTTCAGCAATTCTGTCTTATGCCGATATATTGCTTTGTGTGCATACTAAACACCTTGAATTTTGACTCTACTATAAATAGAGAAGTTATTTGAATACTTCAGATAAATGAAAAAATGACCACCGATTGGAATTTTTTTTTTTTTTTTTAATAATGAGCCTTTATTGTATTTAATAGATTTATACCTGTGCCGTTACACTTCTGAACAGTTCACAATCTAAGAAAAATTCATAACATACACATCATACCACTAGACAGGAAAATAAAACATGAAAAAATAAAAGTTAAAAGAAAAAATAAATCTCAATTGCCATTACAAGCTAATGAGGAGAAATGCAATTTAATTTTTTAAATCAGCAAATCATGCTCTAAGTGAATACACTATATATATTTAAAAACAATTACTAAACCTAACTGTCCCTTTAAAAAAAGGCAGAATTCTTGGCATTTATTATAGACATGATTACTAGAAGGTACCTACCCATTAAATCCAGTGACGATTTTCAGAATTCGCTCTTTCATGTCCTCAAAGGGAATATATTCTACATTGGGATTAGGGGATCCTCTGGGTTCAGGAGATGCAGTTCTGAAATCATCCATCACTTTCTCCAGTTTGAACATAAAATAACTTTTGAACTGTGACCATTGAATCCTGGAAATAGGACAATATTGGTTTAAAAAAACTTTCAACATTTTAAAAAGAGAAAGATTACAAAGTATATTTGAACAATGCTTAATTAGGAGGATGAAACCGGCTGAGAGGATTGCATACGACAAGAAATGGTGTGCACAGACATGTCAGTGTGTATGAGATAGTTAACACATGAACCACCACCTAACATACCAACTAATGTGACAAAATGTGACTGACAAACGCATAATAGAACCTGCATCTGTAAATAGTTAAAGAACATACCAATATGTATAGCTATTGTAATTGTATATAGTTTGATGGTTGAGAAATAGTATTGGCCAATGTATATATTATATATATTATGTAATTATGTTATCTGTTATGCTTAATAATGTTAAACTGTTTACTATAAATGTAATCCAGTTCTATGTATCTAGTTATTTATCTGTTCCTTGTAAAAACGGTTTGTTCAATGTAATCTTTTTTGACCAGGTGAAAAGCAGTATATAAAGCACAGTTACTTACCTGTAACAGGTGATCTCTGGGAACAGCAGGAATTAGTCCTCACATATGGGTACGTCGGAACCGACGGAGCCCGCGCGGGAAAGCTCCCCAGCTTCCCAGAAAGGAAGCCTTTGGGGCCTCCCACTGCACATGCGCGCTGCCTTCCCGCCTTCCTGACCAGCTCTCCTCAGTTCGAGTTTATAGCTGAGACAATAGAGAGAGGAAAGGAAGATAGATAGAAGATACAACTCCTAGGGGAGGTGGGTGGGTTGTGAGGACTAATTCCTGCTGTTCCCAGAGATCACCTGTTACAGGTAAGTAACTGTGCTATCTCCAGGAACAAGCAGGAATAAGTCCTCACATATGGGGACTCCCTAGCTAAGATGCCTGGGAGATCCCCTTCCAAGGGTTCGCCATCTTCGTATGGATCTCAGGCATCCATCCTGGGAAGGTGGGCTGGAGTTGTTCAAGTATGGAACAGGTGTTTGAGGACAGCCTGACCAAACAAGGCATCCCGGCGGGAGTCCTTGTCCAAACAGTAATGGGCTGTGAAGGTATGAACCGAGGCCCAGGTGGCGGCTCGACAGATCTGATCTATGGATACAGAGTGAAGATGAGCCATAGAAGTGGCCATGGCTCTCACATTGTGAGCTGTGACATGGCCTTCCAGAGAAATATTTTTACTCTGGTAAGCAAAGGAAATACACTGAGCAATCCAATTGGAAAGTGTACGTTTAGAGACTGGAAGTCCCAAATGAGAAGGATCAAAAGCCACGAAAAGCTGGGAAGACTTTCGATGTGGCTGAGTCCTGTTGAGGTAAAAGGCAAGAGCTCTTTTACAATCTAGAGTATGAAGGTTCCTCTCTGCACTGGATGCATGAGGAGCTGGAAAAAAGACAGGTAGATATACCTCTTGATTAAGATGAAAAGGCGAGACCACTTTGGGCATAAAGTGGGGATTCGTCCTAAGGACCACCTTATCATGATGAAACCTGGTATAAGGTGGATGAGCCACTAAGGCCTGTAGTTCACTGATGCGGCGAGCCGAAGTGACTGCAATAAGGAAAAGGACCTTCCAGGAAAGAAATTTCAAGGAGGTAGAAACCAACGGTTCAAAAGGTGGCTTCATAAGCTGACCTAGAACGAGGTTCAAATCCCATGCTACCGGAGGAGGCCGGATGGGAGGTTTAGTTAGAGTCAGGCCTCTCATGAACCTTGCAATAAGAGGATGAGAGGAGACAGGTTGTCCATTTATAGGTTTTAAAGATGCTGCAATAGCACTCAAATGGACTCGTACTGAATTCGTCTTAAGGCCTGCATTAGAAAGATGCAGGAGATAGTCTAATAGAGAATTCAAAGGAAGTGCTAGAGGGTCAAGACCCTGTTGAGCACACCAAATGGAAAAGCGTTTCCATTTGAAAGCATAGGAACGCCTCGTGGAGGGTTTCCTAGAGGCATGAAGGATATCTTTCACTGGTTGAGAAAGATTGAAGTCATGAAGGATAAGGCCTTCAGTAACCAAGCTCTGAGGTGTAGGGACTTGGGGTTTGGGTGCCACAAAGTCCCCTCCTCCTGAGACAGAAGGTCTGGCGCCGCTCCCAGGTCCAGGGAGGGTCCCTGGGAGAGATGCAGAAGTAGAGGGAACCACACTTGGCGTGGCCAGCGTGGAGCTATGAGGATCATCGATCCGTGATCCCTCTGGAGTTTGAACAGAGTCTTGGGAATCAAAGGAATGGGTGGAAAGGCATATAGGAATTCCTGACCCCAATGTAGGAGAAAGGCGTCGTTGGCCTGAGCTCTCTGACACGGAGTCCTGGAACAGAACCGGGAAAGTTTGGCATTCCACGGACTTGCAAAGAGGTCTATGTCCGGGGTTCCCCATTCCTGAAAGATTCTGCGTATCTGGTCCATATGCAAGGACCATTCGTGTGGAAGCAGAACTCGACTGAGTCTGTCTGCCCGAGAGTTTTGAACCCCTGGAAGATACACTGCCAGAAGATGAATTTGATGCTCTCTGGCGAAGGCCCATAATCTGAGAGCTTCTTTGCAAAGTGACAGAGAGCCTGTCCCTCCTTGTCTGTTTATGTAGAACATGGCCACCTGATTGTCTGTATGGACTAGGACGGTCAGGTTGACTAGGAGGGTATGGAAGACTGAGGGCAAAGAAGATTGCTCGCAGTTCCAGGAGGTTGATGTGAAGGGTGGTCTCTTGTGGAGACCAAGCACCCTGAGTGGAGAGGTGTTGAAGATGGGCTCCCCACCCTGTTTGGGAGGCATCTGTTATGAGGGTTGCTTGGGGCAACAAAGGTTGGAAGGGGGCCCCCAACAACAGATTCTTGGTGGACATCCACCATTGGAGGGACCAAAACAGACGCTTTGAGGTATTTGGTCGGAGAGCGCTCCTGATGCCTGAGTCCACTGGGTGGCCAAGGTCCATTGAGCTGCTCTCATATGAAGACGAGCGTAGGGCACCACGTGTACCGTGGAGGCCATGTGGCCCAGAAGTCGCAGCATTTCTCTGGCTGTCAAGTGACTGCTGGACTGAGCTTGGGAGGCCAAGCACACCAGACGTTGGCCCCGGACTTGAGGTAGGTAGGCCCTTGCAGTGGTGGTGTCCAACTGGGCCCCTATGAATTCCAGAGACTGAGTAGGGATAAGTTGAGACTTGGGAAGGTTTATCACCAGTCCCAGATACTGCAGAATGTGCCTTGTGCGGTCCAGGGAAATCTGGGCCTCTGACTGAGATGGAGCTCGGATGAGCCAGTCGTCCAGATATGGGAATACAAAAATTCCCAGACCTCTTAGAAATGCGGCAACAACTGCCATGCATTTGGTGAACACTCTTGGAGCAGAGGCTAGACCGAAGGGAAGTACTCTGTACTGGAAATGTTTTCCCTGAAACAGAAATCTTAAAATATTTTCTGTGGGATGGGTGGATGAGTATGTGTGTGTACGCATCCTTGAGATCTAGAGAACAAAGCCAATCCTGACTCTGAAGGTATGGAAGGAGAATGCCTAGAGAAAGCATTTTGAATTTCTCCTTGTACAGAAATTGTTCAATTCTCTCAGATCTAGGATAGGTCTGAATCCCCCTGTCTTCTTTGGTATGAGAAAATAAGGGGAGTAGAATCCTGTCCCTTGTTGAAGAAGAGGAACCTCTTCTATTGCCCCTTGGGCAAGGAGAGAAGAGATTTCCTGACCCAACAGGCCCAGGAGAGATGGGGGAGAATTGAAGTGCCTCACCATGGTATATGGAGGAAGGTTGGAAAAATGAAGTTTGTAGCCCTCTCTGATGATAGAGAGGGTCCATTGCTCTGATGTAATTTGCCCCCATCTGGGAGCAAAGTGAGCTAACCTTCCGGGAATGGTGAGGGGCTCTGTTTGCTCTAGAGCCAGAAAGGTTAAGTTCTCTAGGGGCAAGTCAAAACCCCTGAGGGGGTGAGCCTGCTGAGGAGTGGCAGACACTGCAGGCTTTGACCTTGCCTGTTTAGGCTGCTGACGTTTAGCAGCAAAGCGAGGCTGAGAAGATTGTTGGCCAGTATTTGTGGAAAATCTGGCCTTCTTGTAGTAAGGCCTCTTGAAAGACTTTTTCTTGGCAGGAGTAGAGGTAGACTTAGAAAGTCTATCTAAGGTAGCATTTTCTGCGTCCATTTGAGTGGCTTTAATTTGCCAGTCTTTACCAAATAAGTTCTCACCTGTACAGGGCAGATTCCGTAAGCCATCCAGGACCCAGGGTTCTAGGTCAGAGGCCTGGAGCCAAGCAAGTCGTCGGGCTGCAATGGCAATGCCCGAAGCTCTACCGGCACCTTCAAAGGAATCAAAGGCTGCTCTGTTGGAGAATTTAGAAACATCTAGAAGCTGTTTCACTATAGAAATGAACTCCTCCTTTTTATCCTCAGGGATAAAGGGGGCAAAATGCCGTACCTTTAGGGCAAGTTCCCTGAGAAATGCCCATATACAGACTGTATGAATTAATCCTGGCTATAAGCATACTAGCCTGGAAGATTTTCCTACCAAAAGAGTCTAGGGTCTTACATTCTCGCCCTGGAGGGGTAGAAGAGTGCCTTTTGGTACTCTTAATCTTTTTCAGCGCAGACTTCACCACAATGGAATGGTGAGGCAGCTGAGTCTTTTGAAAACCAGGAGAAGGAGCCAACCTACGAGAATAAGGAGACAACGTTAGAGGAGCCTCCCATAAGTCCATCAAGTGTTCTTGAAGGATTTCATGGATAGGCAGGGTGACTGCCTCTTTAGGAACCTTAGGGTATCCTAAAATATCCAGTTTCTTTGATCTAGGTTCTTTTTCAGAGGATGTGGTAATAGAAAGTCCTTTAGCTAGTTCTATAATGAAGTCTTGAAAGGACAAATCCTCTGGTGGAGACATTCTCCTCTTTGGGGAAGAAGGGTCTTCAGGAAGAACTAGAGACAGCTCATCAGAGTCCTCAGAGGAGTCAAAATCCTCAGAAGAATCAGAGTATTCTCTATTTGCTTCCAACGCACGATACGCATACCGTTCGGTATCGACATCGGGCGTACCGGGTATGGGATCGGTATCGGGTGAAAACCCGGATCCGGCATGCGGAACCGATCTGCGTTTGGAAGACGATGGTCTCGGTTCCGATATGGGAAACGATACCGGAACCGGACCCGCTGGATGCGGTACCGAGGGCGTCGCAGCTTTAATGAAAGCCAGCATGGCCTGCTGCATGGTCTGAACAGTATTGCTCATAGACGCCACTGCTGCCTGGATGTCGGTACCGGTATGGGCTGGTACCCCAGAGCAGTCTAACAGGTGATCGGTCGAGGCCGTGCCATCGATGTCAACCTGTAATCCCATAGATAGAGCTTTGGAAGCCAGAGCTTCCCGCCGGGGTTGTTTGGCAGGGGCAGGATCCTCAGATTCAAAAGTGAGAGCCTCTCGATGCTTTGAAGGAGATTTGCTCTTTGAGGACCTGCCCGAAGAAGGTTTGGTTACCTGAGATCCATCCGGAGAGGAAGACCTGGATGACTGTGATGCTGGATTATCTGAAGCAAACAGCACATGGAATTTGTTGGCCCGGTTCTGCAAACCACGTTTAGACATCTGGGAGCAGGATGGGCAGTCCGGAATGGAGTGGTCAGGTCCCAAACATTTAAGACACCAGTCATGGGTGTCTGTGACAGAAATAACAGCACTACACTTGGTACACTTCTTGAAACCAGGGGCTGGTTTCTCCATGAGGAGAATTTGTGTAGGCCTAAGGCCTAACCGAAGTCACCAAGTTGTGCAAAAATAAAGATTTTTTTTTTTTTTTTTGAAAGAAAGAGACCGGCGGTACCGGTTTCGGTATGGGGAAGGCAGGTACGCGGTCTAAAGAAACAAACTAAAACAAGAATTTCTTCAGCGGTGACAGGAACACGACCTGCTGGCTCCGCGGAAAAAGAGAAACTGAGGAGAGCTGGTCAGGAAGGCGGGAAGGCAGCGCGCATGTGCAGTGGGAGGCCCCAAAGGCTTCCTTTCTGGGAAGCTGGGGAGCTTTCCCGCGCGGGCTCCGTCGGTTCCGACGTACCCATATGTGAGGACTTATTCCTGCTTGTTCCTGGAGATGCATAGTTAAATAAACAGTGCTTCAAATATTCTTGCAAGAATGCAATGATACATCATTTCATTCTTAATTTAAGAATAAGAATTCAAGCTCATTTCCATCTGCTTTCTCAAGTGGTATCAACATTTGCTTACACTGCCAACCAGAATTTCCCAGGATACTGTGTACTTCAAGATAATGGAATGACTGAAAAAAATAAGCCTCAAAGTTTTAGACAACTGCATGTGGGGCATATATGATTTAAATCAAAGCCATCTGAAATATTAGTCAGAAAGATTCCACTTAAATCATTTTCCAGTTAAAGTGCATTCTAGGTTGATATGTTCTTAATATTCATCAGTACTCAAATGTAGGTTTCCCTACTAGAAGGTAACTAGGAAGGTACACTATACTTTATAAAGCAATTCAGATTTTTTGTTTAAACATATTTATTAAAACTGCAGCGATTTGATAATTTTATTTAGCATTTAAAGCAGGAACATATTTGAGAAGTTATTAGGAGGTGAACAAGCTCCATTTATTTAACAATTTTCTATACCGCCTTATCATTAGGGGCCAACCTAATTCACAATTTCACGGCTGTGGCATTTTCTGTGAATTTGGCCGTCTTCCATGAAAAATGTGAAATTCCCGCGAAGGGGTGAGAGCCAGTTCGGGAGCTGCTGACCTGTGTGTGGCAGCCCTTCTGACATCATCTCTGGGCCCCGATAAAAAAAAAACTGCGCAGGGTGCTTCAATTGGGAGCGTTTACTTACAGCCTGACTCAGGTAGTCCACAGTATACACAGTATTCTTTGCCACCACCATAATTTGAAGGCAGGGTGCTTCAATTTAGGAGTGTTTAGTCTGAATTAAAAATTGAATTATGTCAAAGTGCATCAATGATATCGATAATGAAGAAAAGCTGAACATGTCTCTTGTGCAGAACGAGCTAAGCAGTATCTGTGTCTTTTGGGGAAACTGCTAGGTACGTATGACCTAGATTGGCCACAGTTGGAAACAGGATACTGGGCTTGATGGACCTTGGTCTGACCCAGTATGGCATATCTTATGTATCCAAAGGGAACTTTACATGCCGATTCTGGAAAATTATTTTGTTTGTACTGTAATGATTATTGCAAAGAACTCAAAACTGTGAAAGCCTGAGTATTTGTTGTTTAATTGTGTCTTCTTTAATAAAGTTTTTTGGATATTCCTTGTGTTGGCCGTGGTTTTTGTCCTCCATTCTGACAGTTGACAGCAATTACTTGAAATAGACACTATAACTGCTAGTTAAGGTTTGCATAAAACGTTGAAATAAAGGCCCGTGAATTTTCCATGAAATATGATGAATTTTCAAAGACCTCCTGTGAAATAGCGCATTTTTTCCCGTGAATTTGGTTGGTCCCTACTTATGAATCAAGGCGGTTTACAATAAAACTTCAATTTACAGAGAACTTACAATGGAAATAATTAACGCTTAACCCATTACAGAATAACTTCATTAGTGGTCAAAAAAGGGATGGGAGAACTGGAGTGTTAACGTTAAATTTATGTACAAATGTGTAAGTGTTCATGAGGGAAGGCATCAGGTTTCATTCTATCATGGATTTCTAGATAATTTTTGCCATGTTCCAGAACCACCTTTTAGACAATTTGTCAACTGTATGAGGCTTGTTTATCCTGGTTACTTTTCTTCAACTCTTAAGCATATGTATTTTTGAAATAACAATTGTTTTGGCTATAAAAAGTGACATTTTACTTACTAGATGTCCTTTCCTTAAGTCCTGCTAGACCAGTACAAACAAGTGGATTGTGTTCCCCTACCAGCAGATTGGAGAGACAAAGAACCAATGAAATGCCCAGGTTTCAATTACATCATTCCCATGCCTCTTTTCACCTCAGCCACCAGGGGGTCTCTTCAATATACGTCCCAAAGCACATGGGAGAATGTGGCAAGCTTCACATAATCTCAATGTGGACAAAAATGAGTAACCGAACAGTAGAGAACTATGTACAGGAAACAAACAGAAGGCTGTCAGTAGAAGACGGACCTGCAGAGCCAAGTATATAAATCATAGTGGACACCAGGGAACTGCTTCAGAAGAACAAAGCAAACTGCTCCAGAGGGTGGACTCTGGACTGGTATAAGAGGACTGATGGACAGATAAGTAAAATGTCACTTTTTATATCATCCTGCTAGACCAGTCCAGACAAACGGAACATACCAAAGCTATGCCTCCACTGGGTGGGAAGACAAAGCACCTCGCAAAACCTTAGAGCCAAAGTCCGGGACCAACCGAGTACGGACATTCAAGCGGTCATACTTAAAAGTGAAAAGTGATGACCATGCTGCCATCCAACAAATGTCTGCAAAGGCTACCAGGCTCTGCTCTGCCCACAATGCTTGCGTTTGGATAGAATGGGTACACAAACCCGGGTGTTTCTGCAACAGAAATGCCGAAGCAATGGCCTCCTTAATCTAGCATCCCAATGTAGACTTAGCCACCGCACAGCACAAAAAGATGGTCTAACTTATGAATTTGTAACCTCCAAGGACCAGAGAAGCACCCTCTAGAAATCTACAATGTGAAGATCCTTATTCTTTCCCTGACACAGCTCCCAAGAGGAGGGCGGCAAGCAAACTATCTGGTTCACATGAAAGGAAGAAATCACCTTAGGTAAGGCAGGCAGGCAGGCAGGCACAGGCCAAATGAAAATGGCCTCCCCAGAAAAAAAGACAGGTAAGAATCTTGGTAAGACAGCAGCTCGGAAAATTGCTCTGCAGAACAAATTGCAACTAAGACAACAGTCTTGAGCTTCAAATCCTTCAGAGCAGAACGCTTCAATGGCTCAAAGAGTTTCAGCATTAGGATCCTGAGCACTGGGCAGAGATCCCAAGAAAGGACTACAGACCAGACGGGAGAGGACGCAGACACCAAACTCCCTGAAGAAAGCGCAAAACATCCAGATGCAAGGCTAGAGACTTACCAGCCAGTGGACCTTCAAACAGGCCAAAGCTGCAACCTAAACTTCAGGTAGCTAAGAGAAAGGTCTTTCTTCAAACCATCTTGCAGAAAGGCCAATAGAGATGGCACTTTGGCCGCCTCATGAACCAGCTGCCACCGCACCATCGCTCAGAGGCACCAGACCCACACGCATGCCAGATTGGTAGATCACCTCCGGGCTCTGAGCAGAGTGGAAACCACTGCTGGAGAGAAGTCCTTATGTTCTAGCCAGCTCCTTTCAAAAGTCAAGCTGTGAGAAGGGAACCCCATCTTACAGAACAATCAGTCCCGACACATTAGGCCCCAAGATAGAGGCAAAAGAGGTGGCACTTGCAGGAGCTGCATCAGATCTCCGAACCATGCTCTCCTCAGCCAATCTGGCACCACTAGAATCTCTTTCCTGGGTGGCACTCTATACACCAAATCACACACCCCCAACAAGGGCCACGGCAGGGACACATGCAGCAGGCTTTGGACTTGGCCAAAGTTAAACCAGGGCATCTACACCCTCAGACCCCTTTCTCCATGCAGTGACTGAAGCAGCAGCACACTTTGGCATTTGAGCGGGTCACCATATGATCCATCTTGGGGTGACCCCAGTGGTGCAGAATCAACTGAAACACCTCCTGACTTAACTCCTATTCTCCTGGATCCAGAGAGTGCTGGCAGAGAAAGTCCACTGCCACAGTCCACTATAGCAATGTGCTGAGCTGACAAAGTTAGGAGGTGGTTCTCCACCCAGGCAAAAAGTGCCATCTCCAGGGCTACCCTGGCACTCCTCTGGCTGCCTTGCCAATTGATGTAAGCAACCGCTGAGGTGTTGTCTGAAAACACCTTAAACACCTGGCCCTCGATCAAGGGCCAGAAACACAGAAGAGACAACCTGATGGGGGGGGGGGGGGGCGCAGGCTTTCCTGCCTTTTTTTCTTCTATTCCAATATTACTTCTCTTTAGAATGAATTATCACAAATAAAGAAAAAAAATGCATTGATGACTCCTGATGACCAAGCAGCTCCTGGAGTTTTCATACCAGTGTTCTCGGAAGTAGACGGCCAGGTCTTTCTTCCGAGGCAATAGAGGGTAAAGTGACTTGCTCAAGGCCACAAGAAATGCTAGTGGAAATCGAACCCTAGTCTCTTGGTTACCAAGCCAGTGCTCTAACCAGTAGGCTACTCCTCCACCACTATATGAGTGATGAAATTTGGAGTGATACAAAGTTACAGATGTAATTTTAAAAATGTACCATACATTTCTTAAATGGCTCATCCTCAGTGCTGAAATGCATTATAGTTGGTATTACGCAAGGATGATTGCTGGCTGCTGTGTTACAGCCAAACTCCCCTTCTGCAACAATTAAGGACCGACCTATTACAGATCATTTCTCTCAATACAAGACATACCAGCTTCTGAGCACAGTCATGCATGCCTCTCCTTCCTATATAAGCACACGAGACCAGGAGTATAGGAATGAAGGGGCTGAATGCAGGTCATAGGTAGCACACAGCATCTCCTTCTCTACCCCCTTGCTGAGCCTCCCATTGTCTGTCTTATCCCCAGGCTGAACAAAATGGTGTATACTCTGCTCTGGATGCGACTGAGTGGTGAAAGAGCTTTGCCTGCCAAATACAACAGCATAGATAACTAAGCCAATTGCCCACAATACGTGGGGGGCTTCTGCCTTCTCCTGCTTCACTGTGATGGGTTCAATGTGTTTCTTCACCCTCTCTCCCACCGTTTTAAAATTTGAAATGAGGCTGGTAGAGTTTTCACTGTTTCCTTAACTTTTTATTCTGTTTATACTCTGTTTTGTTCTAACCTACTCAGTAATTTTATTGATGAGAGATAAATCTGAATAAATGAAATGAAAAATGAAGTTGGAAAGAATCATATAAAAGCAGTTCAGAATGTCTACCTGTCCATCTGTCTGGAGGCAAAATAACGCTCTGAGAATTTAACAAAACAGGAAACTTGGCATGCGGGAAAAACTAGTAGAGACAGAGCTCAAACACAGATTTGATGGACTGGGGATTCTTGAGAAATAAGTTCCCCCAAAAAATAGCCCAATGTATTTCTGTGGGAGAAGTTCCATCTTCTTTAGCATAGAAACCTACGCACAGTGAAACATAGCAGTTAGGTAATTGCTCCTTTCAGCCAGCCTCTCCCTATTCTCTACTCTCCCAACCTTCCACACTGCCCCATCACCTCACGTTGTCCCCACCCTTAAAAAAAAAAAAAAAAAATCTCCCTTGCAACTGCCCTATCACCATCAAATACCTCGTACTGCCACCATAAATTTAAAAAAATCCAACTGCCTCGTTACCCTGCAAACTGCTCAAAACTACACCCCACAACTACCCTGCCACAATAACTGTCCCTATCTCAAAAACAATCTTCTGAAACTGCCCCACCCCCAGAACATACCCTCACAACTACTCTACCAACCCATACACTGCCTTATCCCTAAAAATCACCTGCAACTGCCACAACCCCCGATACCCTACACAACCACTCCACCACCTCACAAAATGCCCTACCCCAAAAACCTGCCCCTGTAACTGCCCCACCATGCTGCAAACTACTTCACCCCCAAAACTAGTCTTCACAACTGTCACCAACTCCCAAAAAGTACATCCTCTAAATGCCCCACCACACTCAGCTATCCTACCGACACAGCACATGCACACACAGAACACACAACAGATACATATACACATGGATTACAAAATTCTCTAGCTGTGATGAACTGCATTTTTACATTATTCACATATATTTCATCTTCGTTGCTGTCATTTCTACTATGAAAGCTACTGACTGAATTGTACTGCTTTCTTATTGGTTGCTATCTGTGCTGTTAGCTAATTTCTGTTGCAAGGGGCAAGACTAGATTAAGGAACTGACAAACTAGGACCATACTTAGAATTCAAAAATTTAGGAGGAGGAAAAAAGTAGTCAGATGTGCTTAGCATTCATCTCCACACTCCTCCTCAGGAACTCCACTCTTCAGGCAGATCCCTTCTATCTGTGCCCTTCTCTTCCACTGCCACCTCCAGACTTCAATCTTTCCACCTTACTGCTCCTTATGCCTGGAACAAACTACCCAAGTTAGTACATCAGGCACCATTCTCTGACCCTATTCAAATCCAGGCTAAAAACTCACTTCAAGGCTGTTTTAGTATGTTGATCTGCTTGTTCTCCTGTTCACCACTTAGTGTTTCCTTACCATTCCTCTAGATATATCGTAGTCCCCAGTTGTTTTGTCTGTCTCAACTAGACTAAGCTCTGATAAGCAGGGACTCTCTCTTACATGTTTATGCACAATGTTGAGTATGTCTTGAAGCGCTATACAAATAAGTAATAGTAATACGATTTTCAAAAGTGGGGGGCTTTTTTAAGCATTTGGAAGCTAAGTAAAAGCAAACCAAAGGGATACCTTTTCAACCACAGGAAGGTCATGGACTACTTTCTGATCCAAAATATCTAGTTTTCTGAGCTTTAGACTCTCATGCACACACATGGAGAGTCACTCCTCGTTATCAATAAAGCTCCAGTAGCTTGATGCAGAAAAATGCAGTCATTAGCGCAGGCATCTGCGCAGCGTTTACAATTTTATGCACTAGTGTGAATACAAAAAAAAAAAAGGGATTTACTGTGAGCGTAACCTTTGCACAGATGCCTGCACTAAAGGGCAGTCTGCAGAATATTTAAAGCCATTCAAACACATTGTAACTGATGATGCAAAACTATTTAAAAGTTGTTAAAAATCAAAAGGATTGTGGAAAACTGCAAGAGGATCTTGATAAATTGGAAGACTGGGCATCCAAATGGCAGATGAAATTTAATGTGGACAAGTGCAAAGTTATGCACCTAGAAAACAACAACCCAAACTATGGTTACATGATGCAAAGTTCCACATTGGGAACCACCAACCAGGAAAAAGATTAAGGCGTTATCGTGAATAACATGTTAAAACCCTCCGCCCAGTGCGCAACAGCGGCCAAAAGAGCAAATAGAATGCTAGGTATCATAAGGAAAGAAATGGAAAATAAAACAAAAGATATAATGCCTCTGTATCGTTCCATGGTGCGATCTTGTGTGCAATTCTGGTCACCGTATCTTAAAAAAAGATACAGCGTTATTAGAAAAGGTACAGAGAAGAGCCACCAAAATGGTAAAGGGGATGGAAGGATACCCCCTATGAAGAGAGGCTAAAAAGGTTAGGGTTGTTCAACCTGGAAAAGAGACGGCTGAGGGGAGATATAAGAGGTCTATAAATTAATGGAGTGGAACGGATAAACGTAGATCGATTGTTTACGTCATCAGAATATAGAAAGACTAGGTGACATGCAATGAAGCTACAGGGTAACCTATTTAAGACTAATAAGAGAAAATATTTTTTCACTCAACGTGTAATTAAACTCTGGAATTTGTTACCGGAGGATGTAGTAAAAGCTGTTAGTGTAGCTGGATTTAAAAAAGATTTGGACAACTTCCTGGAGGAAAGGTCCATAAACCATTATTAAAAGGGACACGGGATATCACTGCTTGACCCAATACAAGCATTGAGGAACCTGTCTCTCTTGGGGAAACTGCTAGATACGTATGACCTAGAATGGCCACTTGTTGGAAACAGGATACTGGGCTTGATGGACCTTGGTCTGACCCAGTATGGCATCTCTTATGTTCTTATCAATTAGCTATATGGCACAGAAGAGCAGAAGGCTGAGTTGAATGCTGATATTTTAAGATGAGATTGGAGGGCACATTAAGCCTTGACTCAGATCTGCGGCAGTTGCTGGTGAAGAATTTATGCCCATTTGAGTGCACAACCTCCCTCCCAACTTTTTTCTTGCTTTGCTAGAGTGCTGAAAACACAACAGGGAAACTACTGGAACAATGTATGTTTATATACTGGAATGCTATGCAGAACATAAGAGCAATATTATTCTGAGCAAAACTTCTGTGTAGAATATCATCAGTGTCTACGAACACGGATATTCTAAGCAAAAATTCTGTAGAGATTATTCCTCTTATGCGCCACAGCATTCCAGCATAGATGCACAAATGCCATTTGTGTACAGGATACAGGTGCTGTTAACACAGCCATCTTCTGTGCATGTGCTTGGCTTGCTCTCCTTGTCTAGCACAGACGTTTTGCACACAGCTGATATGCACACGCTGTCTGCTTAAAGAATCACCAAGCAAAAAACCTTCTGTGCTAAACCTGCATTATGAAACCCTATGCTTTAGCACTGGGTTTCTGCATAGAGCTCTAGGACGGTCACTCAAGGTAGCCAATATTAACCGAGAGGACTCCTTGCTCTTCTCATGGCTAACTTCATGTTGGAGGGAGGAGTGGCCTAGTAGTTAGGGCAAGTTACCTCAGACCGGAGGACCAGGGGTTCGAATCCTGCTAGAGGACAGCAATTCTGGGCCGGAAGGACTGGGTTTTCTATTCCCACAGGTGCTCCTTGTGCCCTCAGGTAAAAAACAGATTGTAAGCCCTTCGGGGACAAGGAAAAAAAAAATATATATATATACACAGTACCTGAATGTAGACCGCTTTGACTGGTAGAAAAACCATGATTAGTGGTCTTCATTATAAAGCATATGAGGACAGACTTAAGGATCTTAATATGTGCACCTTAGAGGAAAGGCGGGATTAGAGGTGATATGAGATGTTTAAATACCTCCGTGGCATAAATGTTCAGGGAGAGAGCCTCTTTCAATTGAAAGCAAGTTCTGCTACAAGGGGACATGGAATGAGGGTGAAGGGGTATAGATTCAGGAGTGATATGCGGAAATATTTCTTTACGGAAAGAGTAGTGGATCCATGGAATAGTCTCCAAGTGGAGGTGGTAGAAATGAGGACAGTATCTGAATTCAAAAAAGCATGGGACAAACACAGAGGATCTCTTAAGGTAAAAAGGGGACTTTTGTAGTTGTTGATATGGAAGGACAGACTAGATAGGCCATGTGGTCTTTTTCTGTCGTCATGTTTCTATGTAACCCAGAGATAAGCAGTAGCTTTCCCTAAATCTACAAAGCTAATAGTTTATGGACTTTTGCTCTAGGAACTTAACATATCCAAAATGTTTTTAAAACTAGTCAACTACCTTGAGCACATCTTCTGACAACAAGTTTGACAGCTTCTGTGCTGCAGTGGAAAAGGAGAAAGTATTTCTATAAAATCCATGCTGTAAGAGCAAGATTACAGGCTATGCAAAAGTCACGAGCGACTCGCAAGGCTCAGATTAAGTCACAATTATTCTGTTGTCTGAAGAAATGACCACTCTTCCTTTAACCTTATGTAACTTTTTGCCAAGATTAGCTTATTAATAACTCCATTGTATGTGGTTCTATTTAGCATGAAGGACCTTAAAAGCTCATTTTTTTTATAGCTTAATAAATGACCTCCTACACTACCAAACTCAGATATAGGGATAGTGTTTGGGAAGGATATACAACCACGACAACTGCCTGGAGTGTCATGGGCCTGTCTAATTGGGGGGGAAGGGGAGGCAAAAGGGGAGAGGGCAGGTGATACCATCAACAAATTTCCTCCACCATGTTGGCTCAGTGGCTCAAGCTACATACAGAGCCAATCACAGTGGAGTGGCAAATAGCACAGTAAGGACAGTAAGATAGATCAGGTGATGGCTGGCTGGGGGGGGGGGAGGGAGGGGGAAGAGTCTCCAAACGAAGCACATGTCCTCGCAAAACCAAAAAGAACCACCTGGAGCAAGGAAACCAATACACCCTCAAGTTCAGAAAAGACTCGGAGTTTCAATAAATAAGTCTATTACGAACTTTAGAGGGCATACTGATTTCCTTCCTTCTAAGGGGTGGGGGGTGGGGGGGGAGCAATGAAATCCAAGGCACCAGGGTTCAATTTATAGTTGACATGGTGACCTGGCACCTGGGATTTGTCGAGCCCCACCTTAAGTCTCCTCCAACCTGGCATTAAAAGTCCTGATGTTGAGTTCAGCTTTCTGGTCTTGTGTACACTTCTCTGCATTTGCACATCATAGCTAGCTGCTTAATCATCTTGTTTCAATGGATTCAAATAGGCTGTATGCTGCCATTAGCATTGGCATCTGTAGGGTGATTACAGTCAAGGCAAATCCCCGTCTACATCTGATGCCTACACTACTGCAGAAAATTGTGTATAGCTAGCTATTTTTGGGGGGGCAATTCTTTGATTTGGGTCCATTGTTCCTGGTATATACTGTACATCTATTCTGTTATTTTCATTTGTTTATAATTCTTTATACTGATCCAACTTTGCAATGGAAGTATTCACCTGATTGTAAATTAGCTTAGTTTTAAATATAACAAAAAACCCTGTAGAACACTCAGCAGCTTACCATACGAGCACCAAGTCCTGGAAACCAAACTGTGCCAACCCTACCTATGAAGAATCAGCGCTACTAAGATTCCAGAACAGTTGGAAAGAGAGTAATTAGCATTCCTGAAGGAACTCCAGTCCCTTTCCTCTGGGTTGTGCTCTCCTTCCAGCAGCTTGGAGACTGAGCCCGTCATCGACTTTTGATGACACCTAGGGTATAAATAGCACTGGCACCACCCACCAGCTCCAGTAATCTATTGACAAAGCAGAACTCTGAGACATTTTAACCAACAACAATTAAGCAACTGCATCAAAACTGTCAACTATATATCATATAGGCCCCCCCCACCTCCCTTGGAAGGGACACCCCCCCCCCCCCCCCCCCGAACGAGAAGGCTTACCTGACATATCAACTGCCACTACAGTTCTCTCCAAGTGGCACTTAATCAGTCTATCCCATTGCATCCCCAGCACCTTTCAGTGAGGGCCTGATACTCCCTATGCTGCATAACCTAACTTCGGACCAGCACAGCAAAACCCTTCTTGCCATATAATGCTGGGTGGGATCAGGGACTGGACTGGAGTGGAGTTCCTTCAGTTATGCTAATTAGCAGGAAAGGACTAATTACTCTTTCCAAAGCGTCCCTCCAGTCCAGTCTCTTTCCTCTGGGATGTAACAGAGCAGTTCAAGTCTGGGAGGGGCCTGCAAGACTGGATCGAAGTACCGCTCCTCCAAAACGGGCATCTCCCGCTGCCTGAACATCCAGGCGATAGTGCTTAGCAAACGTATGTAGAGACGACCAAGTAGCCGCTCTACAAATATCCAAAGGCAGAACAAGACTAAATGCCGCCGACGAGGCTGCCTGGGCCCTCGTAAAATGCGCCCAGAAACCCACCGGCCCCATCTTTCCCCTTAGAATGTACGTCAATGCAATGGCCTCCCTGATCCATCTGGAAATGGATGCCTTGGCCACCGCCTCTCCCTTGTGCGGACCCCCAAACAGGGAAAACCTTCTGGGACTTCCTGACTGCCTGGATCAGTGGATCCTCCAAGACCTCCTGCTCCGCTGGAGTGCCAGAGGCCATATTGAGGACTTTCAAGGATTCACTGATTAACGCCAGTAGCTCTTCCCGGCAGAAGATCCAAACAATCCTGGCGTGCTCCTCTTCCGGAATCTCGCCCTCTTCGAGGTCCTCGTCGTCTTTCCCCCCCCCCCTCATTCCCGGTCTGAGGACATCCCATCTAGAACCTCAGCCAGAGAAGAGTGGGAATCTTCCTGATTCATCAGTCTAGGCCGCTTAGACGGTACCTCATTATCTTCTAGCCCCCTTGGACTCCACCATCCGTGTAGCCGAGCCTCCCCGCGTAGCCCCCTGCCAATGAGTTCCCTGCTGATGCAAACAGAAGGCCCTATGCAACAATAAGAAACTCTGGGGAGAAAAACCACCCAGCCCCCTCCTTGTACCCCCGAAGAAGTTGAGGGCCTATGCTGATCCTGAGGGGGGGGGGGGGTTCTGTTGCTCTGAGACCAAAGGCAGTAAGGAATCAGAAGAGAGTACTGTTTCCAGAGATTCCCCTGCCATTTGCAAAGGGGAAGGAACAGGCTCCTGGGGCATACTGGCCTGGGTATCTTGCTCCAAGGATGCAGCCTCGGTTGCGCAGCCCCTGCATATCCCGGCCTCTGAGACTGCTTCTCGCCGGGCAGCGCAGACCATAAAGTTGAGGTCTTGCTGGCATGGTGACCAGGTCCTTTAGGCCCTAACCTCTGGCCCACAGTAAACCTTGTAGCAAACCAAAGAAATATTTTGGGGTTTTTTTTAAACTAAAGTCGAAATAAAGCAAAAACACAGTAAAGCACAGTTACTTACCTGTAACAGATGAACTCTGGGAACAGCAGGAATTAGTACTCACATATGGGTACGTCGGTACCGACGGAGCCTGCGCGGGAAAGCTCCCCAGCTTCCCAGAAAGGAAAGCTTTTGGGGCCTCCCACAGCGCATGCGCGCTGCCTTCCCGCCTTCCTGACCAACTCTCCTCAGTTCGAGTTTATAGCTGAACCAATAGAGAGAGGAAAGGAAAGAGAGATAGATACAACTCCTAGGGGAGGTGGGTGAGTTGTGAGGACTAATTCCTGCTGTTCCCAGAGATCACCTGTTACAGGTAAGTAACTATGCTATCTCCAGGAACAAGCAGGAATGAGTCCTCACATATGGGGACTCCCTAGCTAAGATGCCTGGGAGATCCCCCTAAGGGTATGAGACCCTGAAGGGTTCCTCGTCTTCCTATGGATCTCAGGCATCCATTCAGGGAAGGTGGGCAGGAGTTGTTCAAGAATGGAACAGGTGTCTGAGGACAGCCTGACCAAACAAGGCATCCCGGCGGGAGTCCTTGTCCAAACAGTAATGGGCTGCGAAGGTATGAACCGAGGCCCAGGTGGCTGCTCGACAGATCCGATCGATGGACACAGAATGAAGATGAGCCATAGAGGTGGCCATGGCTCTCACATTGTGAGCTGTGACATGGCCCTCCAGAGGAAGGTTCTTACTCTGGTAAGCAAAAGAGATACACTGAGCAATCCAATTGGACAGTGTTCTTTTAGAGACTGGAAGTCCTAAATGGGAAGGATCAAAAGCAACAAAAAGCTGAGAAGACTTTCGATGTTGCTGTGTCCTGTGGAGATAAAAGGCAAGAGCTCTTTTACAATCTAGAGTATGAAGGTTCCTCTCTGCACTGGATGCATGAGGAGCTGGAAAAAAAGACAGGTAAATATACCCGTTGATTAAGATAAAAAGGGGAGACCACTTTAGGCATAAAGTGGGGATTGGTCCTAAGGACCACCTTATCATGATGGAACCTTGTATAAGGTGGATTAGCCACTAGGGCTTGCAGTTCACTGATACGGCGAGCTGAGGTGACTGCAATAAGGAAAATAACCTTCCAGGAAAGAAATTTCAAGGAGGTGGTGGCTAAGGGTTCAAAAGGTGGCTTCATAAGCTGACCAAGAACCAAGTTTAAGTCCCATGCTACCGGAGGAGGTCTAATGGGAGGTTTAGTTAAAGTTAGGCCTCTCATGAATCTTGCGATAAGAGGATGAGAGGAGATAGGTTGTCCATTAAGAGGTTTAAGAGATGCTGAGATAGCACTCAAATGGACCCGTACTGAATTCGTTTTGAGTCCTGCATTGGAGAGATGCAGGAGATATTCCAATAGAGAATTCAAGGGGAGTGCTAGAGGGTCAAGAGCCTTTTGAGCACACCAAATGGAAAATCTTTTCCATTTAAAAGCGTAAGAACGCCTAGTGGAAGGTTTCCTAGAGGCATGGAGGATATCCTTCACTTGTTGAGAAAGATTGAAGGTCTAGGCCTTCAGTAACCAAGCTCTGAGGTGAAGGGACTTGGGGTTTGGGTGCCACAAAGTCCCCTCCTCTTGAGACAGAAGGTCTGGAGCAGCTCCCAAGTCCAGGGAGGGGGCTTGGGAAAGATGCAGAAGTAGAGGGTACCACACTTGGCGTGGCCAGCGTGCAGCTATGAGGATCATAGATCCTTGATCCCTCTGAAGTTTGAACAGAGTCTTGGGAATCAAAAGGAATGGGTGGAAAGGCATACAGGAAGCCCTGACCCCAATGAAGGAGGAAGGCATCCTTGGCCTGAGCTCCCTGACACGGAATTCTGGAACAGAACCGGGGACGTTTGGCATTCCACGGACTTGCAAAGAGGTCTATGTCCAGGGTTCCCCATTTCTGAAAGATTCTGAGTACCTGATCCATGTGCAGGGACCATTCGTGTGGAAGCAAAACTCGACTGAGTCTGTCTGCCCAAGAGTTTTCGATTCCTAGGAGATATACTGACAGGAGATGGATTTGATGCTCTCTGGCGAAGGCCCATAATCTTAGAGCTTCGTTACAAAGCGACAGAGAGCCAGTCCCTCCTTGTTTGTTTATGTAAAACATGGCTACTTGATTGTCCGTATGAATAAGGACTGTCATGTTGTGGAGGAGGGTATGAAAAACTTTGAGAGCTAGAAAAATCGCTCGAAGTTCCAGATGGTTGATATGAAGGGTGGTCTCCTGTGGAGACCAAGTGCCCTGAGTGGAGAGGTCTTGAAGATGATCTCCCCAACCTGCTTGGGAGGCATCTGTTGTGAGGGTTGCTTGGGGCAACAGTGGTTGGAAGGGAGCCCCCAACAACAGATTTTGAGTTGACATCCACCATTGGAGAGACCAAAAGAGACGTTTGGAGGTTGCTATTTGGTCTGGGAGAGCTCCTGATGCTTGAGTCCAGTGGGTGGACAAAGTCCATTGAGCTGCTCTCATATGTAGGCGAGCATAAGGCACCACATGTACTGTGGAGGCCATGTGGCCTAGTAGCTGTAGCATCTCCCTGGCAGTCAAGTGGCTTCTGGACTGAGTCTGGGAGGCTAAGTGCACTAGACGTTGGCAACGGGCCTGAAGGAGGTAGGCCCTTGCAGTGGTGGTATCTAACCAGGCCCCTATGAATTCCAGGGACTGAGTAGGGGTGAGTTGAGACTTTGGCAGATTGATCACAAGTCCCAGATACTGCAGAATGCGTCTGGTGCGGTCCAGGGAAGTCTGGGCCTCGGACTGAGATGGAGCTCGGATGAGCCAGTCGTCCAGGTATGGGAAGACAAAAATTCCCAGGGCGCGTAGAAATGCAGCCACTATTGCCATGCATTTGGTGAACACTCTTGGAGCAGAGGCTAGACCGAAGGGAAGTACTCTGTATTGGTAATGTTTTCCCTGAAACAGAAACCGTAGGAATTTTCTGTGGGATGGATGGATGAGTATATGTGTGTACGCATCCTTGAGATCTAGAGAAAGCACAGTTACTTACCTGTAACAGGTGATCTCTGGGAACAGCAGGAATTAGTCATCACATATGGGTACGTCGGTACCGACGGAGCCTGCGCGGGAAAGCTCCCCAGCTTTTCAGATGAAAAGCTTTTGGGGCCTCCCACTGCACATGCGCGCTGCCTTCCCGCCTTCCTGACCAGCTCTCCTCAGTTCGAGTTTAAAGCTGAGACAATAGAGAGAGGACAGGAAGATAGATAAATAGAGAGACAACTCCTAGGGGAGGTGGGTGGGTTGTGATGACTAATTCCTGCTGTTCCCAGAGATCACCTGTTACAGGTAAGTAACTGTGCTATCTCCAGGAACAAGCAGGAATAAGTCATCACATATGGGGACTCCCTAGCTGAGATGCCTGGGAGATTCCCCTCCAAGGGTAACCATCTTCGTATGGATCTCAGGCATCCATTCTGGGAAGGTGGGCAGGAGTTGTTTAAGTATGGAACAGGTGTTTGAGGACAGCCTGACCAAACAAGGCATCCCGGCGGGAGTCCTTGTCCAAGCAGTAATGGGCTGTGAAGGTATGAACCGAGGCCCAAGTGGCTGCTCGACAGATCTGATCTATGGACACAGAGTGAAGATGAGCCATAGAAGTGGCCATGGCTCTCACATTGTGAGCTGTGACATGGCCTTCCAGAGAAATGTTCTTACTCTGGTAAACAAAGGAAATACACTGAGCAATCCAGTTGGAAAGTGTGCGTTTGGTGACTGGAAGTCCCAAATGAGAAGGATCAAAAGCCACGAAAAGCTGAGAAGACTTTCGATGTGGCTGAGTCCTATTGAGGTAAAAGGCGAGAGCCCTTTTACAGTCAAGAGTATGAAGGTTCCTCTCTGCACTGGATGCATGAGGAGCCGGAAAAAAGACAGGTAGATATACCTCTTGATTAAGATGAAAAGGCGAGACCACTTTAGGCATAAAGTGGGGATTCGTCCTAAGGACCACCTTATCATGATGAAATCTGGTATAAGGTGGATTAGCCACCAAAGCCTGCAGTTCACTGATGCGGCGAGCCGAAGTGACTGCAATAAGGAAAAGGACCTTCCAGGAAAGAAATTTCAGGGAGGTAGATACCAACGGTTCAAAAGGTGGCTTCATAAGTTGACCCAGAACTAAATTCAAGTCCCATGCTACCGGAGGAGGTCGGATGGGAGGTTTAGTGAGGGTTAGGCCTCTCATGAATCTTGCAATAAGAGGATGAGAGGAGACAGATTGTCCATTTATAGGTTTTAAGGATGCTGTAATAGCACTTAAATGGACTTGTACTGAATTCGTCTTGAGGCCTGCATTGGAAAGATGCAGGAGATAGTCCAGTAAAGAATTCAAAGGAAGTGCTAGAGGGTCAAGACCCTGTTGAGCACACCAAATGGAAAAACGTTTCCATTTGAAAGCATAGGAACGCCTGGTGGAGGGTTTCCTAGAGGCATAAAGGATATCTTTCACTGGTTGAGAAAGATTAAACTCTTGAAGGCTTAAGCCTTCAGTAACCAAGCTCGGAGATGTAGGGACTTGGGGTTTGGATGCCACAAAGTCCCCTGCTCCTGAGACAGGAGGTCTGGTGCAGCTCCCAGGTCCAGTGAGGAGCCCTGGGAGAGTTGTAGAAGGAGAGGGAACCACACTTGGCGTGGCCAGCGTGGAGCAATGAGGATCATGGATCCGTGATCCCTCTGAAGTTTGAACAGAGTCTTGGGAATCAAAGGAATGGGTGGAAAAGAGTACAGGAATTCCTGACCCCAATGTAGGAGAAAGGCATCGTTGGTCTGAGCTCCCTGACACGGAGTCCTGGAACAGAACCGGGGAAGTTTGGCATTCCACGGACTTGCAAAGAGGTCTATGTCCGGGGTCCCCCATTCCTGAAAGATTCTGCGTATCTGGTCCATATGTAGGGACCATTCGTGTGGGAGCAGAACTCGACTGAGTCTGTCTGCCCGAGAGTTTTGAACTCCTGGAAGATATACTGCCAGAAGATGAATTTGGTGCTCTCTGGCGAAGGCCCATAATCTGAGAGCTTCGTTGCAAAGCGACAGAGAGCCCGTCCCTCCTTGTTTGTTGACATAGAACATGGCCACCTGATTGTCTGTCTGAACTAGGACAGTCAGGTTGGCAAGGAGGGTATGGAAGACTGAGGGCAAGGAAGATTGCTCGCAGTTCCAGAAGGTTGATGTGAAGGGTGGTCTCCTGAGGAGACCAAGTGCCCTGAGTGGAGAGGTGCTGGAGATGAGCTCCCCACCCTGTTTGGGAGGCCTGTGTTGTGAGGGTTGCTTGGGGCAACGAAGGTTGGAAGGGGATCCCCAACAACAGATTTTTGGAGGATGTCCACCACTGGAGAGACCAAAACAGTCGTTTTGAGTTGAGTATTTGGTCTGAGAGCAGTCCTGATGCTTGAGACCACTGGGTGGCCAAGGTCCATTGAGCTGCTCTCATATGAAGACGAGCGTAGGGCACCACGTGTACCGTGGAAGCCATGTGGCCCAGAAGCTGCAGCATTTCTCTGGCTGACAAGTGACTTCTGGACTGAGCCTGGGAGGCCAAGCTTATTAGTCTTTGGCCTCGGACCAGAGGGAGGTAGGCCCTTGCAGTGGTGGAGTCCAGTTGGGCCCCTATGAATTCCAGAGACTGAGTAGGGATGAGTTGGGATTTGGGAATGTTTACCACAAGTCCCAGATATTGAAGAATACGCCTTGTGCGGTCCAGAGAAATCTGGGCTTCTGATTGAGATGGAGCTCGGATAAGCCAGTCGTCCAGATATGGGAAGACAAAGATTCCCATGCCTCTGAGAAATGCGGCTACGACTGCCATGCATTTTGTGAAGACTCTTGGAGCAGAGGCCAGACCGAAGGGTAGTACTCTGTACTGGAAATGTTTTCCCTGGAACAGAAATCTTAGATATTTTCTGTGGGATGGATGGATGAGTATATGAGTGTACGCATCCTTGAGATCTAGAGAACAAAGCCAATCCTGACTCTGAAGGTATGGAAGGAGAAGGCCCAGAGAGAGCATTTTGAATTTCTCCTTGAATAGAAACCTGTTCAATTCTCTCAGATCTAGGATAGGTCTGAAGCCCCCTGTCTTCTTTGTTATGAGAAAGTAAGGGGAGTAGAAACCTAACCCCTGTTGTGGAGGAGGAACCTCCTCTATTGCCCCTTGGGCAAGAAGAGAAGAGACTTCCTGACCCAACAGG